>JAWWNJ010000004.1:1364942-2047413 GCA_037176885.1 Favolaschia claudopus | reverse complement strand
CTTGAGCGTTGTAACGTGGAGATTGGCGCCGCCTAGTAGAAATTTGACATATGCCTCCGCCAACTCGACTTCACTCATCTGGTATGGGACAAGAGCGAAAGCGTCCACTGGGATCATCAACCGCCGCCTCCAGCTCCTCCTCTTTCGCCCGTCACGCTTTTGCTTCCATGCACGACCAACGCTCAGCGTCCCCGCCAGCGTCCACCTATTTTCCGCTGCTTTCCGGCGACAGCGGCGCTCGTTTACGCCCAACAGCCGACGCGGAGTCTCACTTTGCATACAGCACCACACTGAGGCGCCATGGCACGGACGGGTTACCTATCTCGCCTGTGGAAATAGCACACGCTGTGAACGCGGAAGCGTCTAGTTTGTGGTCAAGAGCTGTTGGCCTTGTCACAGGTCAACCGCCTGAGTCCAATTTGGAGAACGGGAGGTCTTCGCCGCGAATGCAGGATGCTCGGGATACCATGTCCTCACGGTTTGCACACTGTTCTATTGAGGTGCGTACTTGACTTGTAATGTCTTCTGCTTTCGGGCGCTTCGGGGGAAACGCGAAAACAAGCTAGAGCGGTCGGTGTTTTCTGGCAGTCTGTGGTGTTTCTATATCTCCATTGCAAATCGCACATTATTCTATCAATCGGAGTGCTGACAGAAAGACAGGAAACAGTCGCTCATTTTCGCACTTCTGTCACTTCCGGTCTCCTACGCACCGATATAGCCAACCTCCTCAACGATCACGGATACAACGAGTTCTCCGTCGAGACTCCGGAGCATGTTCTTGTCAAATTCGCTAAAACAATATACGAATCCCCACTAATCCTACTGCTCTGCGCCAGCGCGACCGTAAGCGCGTTAATGGGAAACATCGACGATGCAATAAGCATCACCGTTGCTGTTCTCATAGTACTCACTGGTGAGCCGAAATTCACGCCCCTCGCTATTGTATGAAACTCACGCATCTTCCTAGTCGGGTTCGTGCAGGAACAGCGCTCGGAACAGAGCTTGAAATCACTCAACAAGCTCGTTCCGCATCACTGCCACGTCCTACGCGAAGGACAAACATTCCACATCCTCGCGAATGAGCTGGTACCCGGCGACATCGTCACCTTTACCACGGGCGACCGTATTCCTGCGGACATCCGCATTGTCTCTGCCATCGACCTCGAAATTGATGAGAGTAGTCTCACGGGCGAGACGGAGGCGCGGAGGAAGGGCATGGAAACATGCGTTTCGGATACCTCTGGTGGTCTGGGCGGTCGTGGATCATCGGTCTCACTCTCTGAGCGTGCTTGCATCGCGCATATGGGGTCACTTGTTCGCAGCGGTCGTGGAACGGGCATCGTCATTGCAACGGGAACTGACACTGAACTTGGTGTTGTTTTCTCTATGGTTCAGGACGTGCGTGTTTACCTCTCTGCCTCTGAATTATTTCGCTCACAAATTTGTGTTAGGTCGAAGAAAAGCGAACACCACTGCAATTGAGCATGGACGAACTTGCGAAAAAGCTCTCGATACTCTCGTTCGCCATCATTGGTGTTATCTGTCTCATTGGGGTGCTGCAACATCGTTCGTGGCTCGACATGTTCACTATTGGAGGTAGGTTACCATTAACGTCCTTGAAAAATTGCCCATATTGTCTCCAGTTTCACTTGCGGTCGCTGCTATCCCCGAAGGATTGCCTATTGTGACGACCGTTACACTGGCTTTGGGTGTTTTGCGCATGGCCAAACGGAAAGCGATCGTTAAGAAGTTGCATTCCGTTGAGTCTCTCGGCAGCGTCTCTGTCATCTGCTCCGATAAGACTGGTACGCGGTTTATTCACTCTGTTGGTAGCCAATCCGAGTCTCCTCGTCAGGAACGCTAACAAAGAACGAGCAAACGGTAACGGAAGCATACGTAGTGGACGAGACCGTGCATCTCGAGCCGCCGCCACCCTTGTTCTCAGCCGCGATTCGTAAAACTTTCGAGGTTGGCGCGATCTGCAACAACGCATCGATTGCGCGGAACGAGGAAGGCGTATTCGTTGGGCAGTCGACGGACGTTGCTTTAATCAATATCTTACATGCTTGCGGCCTTGCTGACCAACGCCCCGTATGTCTCACCTTTCTAGCAGGACCACTTTGATGCTCATGTTGGTCCACAGACCTTCAAACGCCTCTCCGAGCGCCCCTTCAACTCGGAACAGAAGTACATGTCTGTCAGCGGTATACACCAAGACGTGGGCGGCCGTGAAGTATACTACATCAAAGGCGCAATCGAGACGGTACTCGAACGATGCAAGTTCTACTACGTCAACGACGAAAGCACGCCGGCACTCGACGCCACGACGCGGAGCGTCATCCTCAACAAGGCGCAGGGTGTCGCGGCGCGTGGACTGCGCGTTGTCGCGATGGCTTTCGGTCATGGGGCGCCTGGAGCCGGGTCGACGCCGGGGCAGACTCCTTCTGCGTCGCGGAGCGCTAGTCGGGAGCGCGAGAATTGGAACCTCGTCTTTACGGGCTTCCAGGCGATGCATGACCCTCCGCGGAAGGGTGTTGCGGACTCGATTGGGCTGCTTCAGGCGGGTGGGGTGCAGGTCGTTATGATTACTGGCGACGCGGAAGAGACGGCGCTGTCGATTGCAAGGCAGTTGGGGCTCAAGGTCGGCTCGCATCACGGACATGTGCATGGCCATGCGAACGGGAATGCGGCGAATGATCTCGGCAGCAGCGCATTGACGGGTGGAAGCGCTGCGAACAATAGCTGGGTTTTGACTGGGAAAGCAATTGACCAGATGAGCAAGGCGCAGCTGAAGGAGCGGGTTGGGACTGTTAGTGTTTTTGCGAGGACGACTCCTAGGCATAAGATGGCGATTGTGGAGGCGTTCCAGTCGCGCGGTGCTATTGTTGCCATGACGGGGGATGGCGGTAGGTCTCACTTCTCGGGCTTGGAGCGTTGCTCATCTTGCTTTCCCAGTCAATGACGCGCCCGCGCTCAAAATGGCCGACATCGGTGTGTCTATGGGCAAGAGCGGAACAGACGTCGCCAAAGAGGCTGCGGACGTTATTCTCGTTGATGATAACTTCAGCACAATTCTTCCTGCAGTCGAAGAAGGTTTGAACTTTGTTCATTCCGTTTCAACCATTGATGTTCTGAATCCTTTAGGCAAATCAATATTCCACAATATTCAAAATTTCTTGTCGTTCCAGCTCAGTACGGCCGCTGCGGCTCTCACACTTATCACCCTCAGCACGATGCTGGGGCTCAGCAATCCTCTCAATGCTATGCAAATCCTCTTCATCAATATCCTCATGGACGGTATGCAGCTTCATCTTTGTTCTCGTTCTTATTTTTTGTATCTCATGAAGCATCGATGTAGGACCACCAAGTCAGAGTCTGGGTGTAGATCCTGTAGATCCCGCAGTGATGCGGAGACCACCGCGGAAAAAGGATGCCCCTATTATCACTCGTCGCCTGCTTTACCGAGTATTCTTTTCTGCGACGATTATCGTCATCGGCACGCTATTCGTCTACATGTTTGCCCTGGAAGACGACAAAATGTCACGGAGGGAGCAGACCATGGTGTGTGGCTTCCCTTCTTGTTACTTGAATTCACGTCCTCACCGCATTTGTAGACATTTACATGTTTCGTATTCCTCGACCTCGTTTCCGCTGTGCAAAACCGCGGCATAGGCTGTGGCTTGTTCCAAAACAAAATGCTCGTCACGACGGTCTCGATATCAGCCGTGTCACAGCTCGCACTAGTATACGTGCCATTCATGCAGGCGATTTTCCAGACTGCGGCACTGGACTTTAGTGATCTTGGTGTCATTTTGATGCTAGCTGGAACAAGCTTCGCTTTGCATGAGGGGCGGCGGAGGTATGAGAGGAAGCTGAACTTAGATTTGACGTGGGCGCATGCAGCGGGCGAGATGGTATGAAGTACTCATTACAATACCATGTATCTATACTTATATCATTATTATTACTACTCTGGGGACGGATGGATTATTTGGGTCTGCAGCGCCTCGCGTCGTTTCCCGGCGCAGGTTTGGACGTCTGGCCCTCGATATTGCGCAGTGGCTCGATGCACAGGTGAGTTGAATTCTGTTAGTACTACCCCCTCAAAAACACGCTGAAATCCATCTGGATTAAAGATGAGTTATCCAATCCCCCACCATGGAGCTGAACGGAACGACAGCTCAATTGGCATATGAAACAAGCAGAAAAATTGGCGTACTTGACAGCAGTCATGCCCGGGGTAAAAGTCGCTCTGTATGTGCCGAATTTAATGCTGAAAATATCAGTAATAAGTCGAGGCCATCGCTGAAGCGGCCAAAAAACTTACTATCCGTCACCGGCACCTAAACCGCCCGTCCGGGAGTAGCTGAGGATCGTTCCGCGTGGGCCGACAACGGTGTACTTCATGCTTCCTGAAGGTCCGAATTTGCCGCTAGAGAATGTTAGTATCGCAAGACGGCGACAAGGTAAAGCGCTGACGAGATAGTGTGAGTTGTATAAATCCCGAGATAATTGGAGAGGGGCGTCGATGGACATGACGCTCCGCAGGGTGTAGAAGTGTAGTCGGTAATCTTCAAGCTCCCTTTGGCGGCGCCGAGCGTTATGATGGGGCCATTTTCGGGAAGACCAAAGACTTGCATGAGATGGAAGAATTTGGTGGACGACCCTGTCGACAGGTCGAGCCACTGTTTCCACGAATACGAGAAGGACTGGTTAGAAGACAGGGTGGGGAAGCGCCATTCGTTGCGTTGGCGAGGAGAGTCGAGATGGTTGGAGTCTAGCATGTCGGAGGCATTGGACGATAGGTACATCCCGTAGCAATTCGAGATGATTGACGAAGTGCATCCCTTGGTCAGAATGCCTGTACCAAGTCAGGTCGAACGATGAGAGCATCGTTTGAGTGCTTGCCTGATACCTGCCAGGCCATAGTATCGACCTTGCCGTAGACAATCCGGCTCCCATTCGTCATGGGGGTAGGGGTTGCGGAGATCAGAGTCAAGAAACCGAGAAAAGACAGAATACCTCGCAGGCCCAACATGATGGGGGCCTAGCTCCATCGCGCTGGACGTCGAGACGTTATATATTGACCACGTTCCTCAGGGGATATGGTCAGGGCGCCACTTCGAAAAATCCTCCTGAGAAACATGCCAAGAAAGCATTGGCTGAAAGAACATCGACCGAATCGTTTGAGACGCTCCAGCAGCCTCAACGAGAGAATGAAGTGGAGTGGGGAATAGTAAATCCATTGTCCAGAAAATTGGAACGAGAGTGGAAGGGAAGGTTGAGGGCAGAAAGTGGATCAAATTTGGCATGGATTATATTCCAGCTTGGACTACCCAGAAAGCTTCAGAATCAAGGCGCAAAAGAGTGAAACAAAGTTAGCCAAAGCTCGAACAGACATTCATGTACGCGCCAAGTCTTGAATAGTTCCCACATATTCAAGCAGATACCGCTCCTTCTTGTTCACCTGCTCCATCACCACCTTAGTTCTCCATGATGTTGTCGTAGCCGCCTTGAATTCCGCAGATTCGAACACGTCCAGAGAGCTCCATTCATGCAAAGCCATGTATTGCGGCGGAGACGCCACTGCACTCGAGCTGTCACTACTAGTAGCAGCCGTTGAAATAACTCGGAAACGATTGGACGACCGCCAGCCCGGCGCGACGCTCAACATCGGGATATGTTCCTCCGTGTACCAATCGTTGAATTCCGATTCTGCATCGTCGTTTGGAGTCATCCCATTGAACACCATGTAGTGTTTCCCGGGCGAAGTTGGGACTACTATCTTGACTGCAGACGGAACGGTCTCGTAGAGGCGGATGTCCAGGTCGGGTCCCAACAACGTACTGTTGACCTCGGGCACATTGATTTGCGAATGAACGACGCAGAAAATGGCTAGAACACGCTGGGAGGTATCGTCGAGAGTGCGATAAACTGCTGGATCTGGACTGGGATGTCCAAGTATCGGTTTGAGAGTTTCAGCGACATCTATGCAATTGGTCATTTCCCTCCCTCAGACGGACACTGGAAAGAAGCGGCTGACGCTGCCAGTTGTTATTATGCGGCGAAAGAGGATCTCCCGAGGGCGTACGAGCAAGAACAACGAGTAGATGCTCCGTCATCGCAGACGAGATGGTGGTTGGAAATCAAGTCATCAAAATTCACACAAGCTCTGATTAGTTTACAAACTACAAATGTTCTACAATGCTTTCAGCAATTTTGCTGACCAGCGGCAATCAGTGCCCCAAGGGCCGAAGCCTGGGTCGACGCCGTCCAAACCGCAGAACCGGCATTGGCACCGTACCATAAGTTCGAATACGAGTTGGGAGCACCCACGGCGAACTGGAGGACTTTATCTGCCTGCGAGCGGATGAAATTAGAGTACTTTGAGTCGTTGTCGCGGCCAGAAACGCTGAGGAACCAGGACCTGTGGATACGTTAGCAAATGGTGGCGGCGAGGGAGGTGCAAGTATTCCACGTACATCCAGTGCATAGTGATGCCCTTGAAGGTTTGTTGGTCGGCGTTGCAATTATTTTGCGTGGTGATTTCGCATGGTTCGCGGAGGCCTCCGTCGATGGTCATGCTGGCGATGATTGCGTCCATGATAGCCCACGCAGAGGTGATGGTGGTTTCGTCGCCGGTGTCTAGAGCGAATGGTAAGCTACGCTAATCCGCGATATGGCACGGGAGTTACTGACATTTAAAAAGATAGGCCAGGCCAGGAAGAAGGGCGCCTTGGTTGTACGTCCTAGACCAGCTCAGAACCAGTTAAATCAGGTCATAAATGAGCTCAGGCGTACCATTGCGTTTGCTCATTATTTTTGCACACTCCGTCGACGTTGGTAAGCCCATCGTTGAATACTGAGAAGAGACGGGGTGTCAGTTTGGGTAGGTAAATGGACTGGGTGAGCGTGGACACAGACGTCCATTGGATCCCATCATTCCGGAGGCTTTGAGCCACGACCAAGCTAGAAGAGAATAAATATTAGCAGCGGGACGGAGCATCCACATAGGAACGTACTAGACTGGGCGTTGCTCAGGTAGTTATCGTCTTTGGTGACGTCGAAGAGGAATCCGGAGCTAGTGATGAACAACTCGTTGGTCTGGGTTCCATGGTTAGGAACTCGCGTGGGCACAAGGTCGAAAGGCGCACAATAGCATTTTTGTAATCGCGGCGGCCGCTCCAGAATACTGTACCACATCGAAGGATGAGTAAGAGAATTGCAGTAAATCAAGCATAACGCACGTCCGCCTCCGCAGTAATCGGCGCTAACAGCATTTCTACGAAGCAGAATGAGTGATGGTACCAACGCAAGAATGGATACTATATCGCACCTAGCGATGTCGTAGTATTTCTGGGCCTGTGCAAGATTTCCTGCGCGGAGGTACGCGATCGAGACCCATTGGACGTCATCGTAAGAGTTGTCGTTGTCTAACTGCCCCTGCCATGCAGTGAACACGGTGTTAATCACGTCTGCGTGCGTCGAGATGCCCGCTAGGTCGTCGACTGCATACGCGTATGACGATATTCAGTCAGAAGCTTGGTCACATACTGCGAGAACAAACTCTCAACGCACGCTCAGTAAGATGAAAGCTATCGACAGCACCGATCCAAGGCTGCTGGCTGCCATAGCCGCCGTTTACGAAGTAGGTGGATTGGAGGTTTTCAGCTGCAGCTACTGCTGCGTCGACGTATTTCTGACCTGGGACACAACACACAAGTCAGTGCGGGATATGTAATCTGAAAGCAAATGGTAGATTACATTTCGCTGAGACCAGCGAAGAGGTGAGGAGAGCCAATGACACGGCTGAAAAGATTGAGGACATTATTCGGGGAAGAAAGCGAAAGAATGTCGGAGCGAGACTGATATTTCGCGGTGGTGGGTTCGGAGTGGGTTTACTTACCACTCGAAGAGGCCGTTACTTATGTAGTGCCCAAGAGTCCAAGACTTCGACCCCGCATGAAAATCACTCCACATGCACGAGACTCGTTGCGCGGTTACCAGGTGCGCGTGGATCCTCGTTGATCAGGCGACCGCGGCGGGAGAAACCGACGCCTAAGGAAGACTGTAAATACGGCGCCAGCCTGCAAAGAGTCCAGCTCGGACTCGGAAGGTTTGCTGAACGGCACTCAAGGCCTGTTTCCAGGTTGTTGATAATGTCAATTAGTTTTGAGCGTGATTTTGGAGTCTGAAGAGCGTCCTCGACACAGAAGACTCGGAGGCCGCGAGCACAACTAGCATCTGTAGCTCAGAAGTTGGTTCATTGCAACAATCCACGTCGTGAAAACCGAGGCGGAAAATGGAATTCTTGTCAAGAGCCATCGGAAGTTGCCGAGTTGTAGGTATGCGTGAATCATCAATGTGAATTGGTCGTATGTACAGTACATGAATTGGTTTGTGCTGCTCGTAAGTGTTCCGGATCCATTATCATAGTCCCCGCAATAGCCAAGTAAAATCGTAGATACAGCAAAATTATAGCGGTCTAACAAGACATCGAAAGTCTTGTTGACCTTGAATAGTACATAGATCAGGAGAGCAACTTGTATGCCCTCCGACCCCAGACGCTATGCAACCCGAGGGACAGGATACGGCAGCAGCGTTAAGAGCAGTCGCCACGTCCCATCCAGCATAACAACCGGTATAACGCCTCCCCAGCATCGAAACGTCCCGAGCACATCGATGCGCCTGAACTGCTTTGTCGAGTAGTCAGGCAATTCATACGCATCCTCAGCGCGCTTCAACGCCGCCAACCTCAGCAGCTTCATCGGCTTTGGGTTCACTACAGAACGCGAGGCTTCTATCGCATCCAGGTCCGCGTCCGTTAGAGGGACGTAAAAGTATTTGTATACCTGATCGAGGATGTCGAGCACTTTGAGGTCGCCCTTGAGGTCGATGATGATTGGGCCCCAACGACGCATCCAATATCCGAGAACAGGACAATTTGTCTCGTGGGGAAATATCCAGACTTTTTTCGTGGAGGGGAAGACGGCGGTCTCTTTGAGATTCACCTTTTTCAGGATAGAACGACCGGTGTACGATCGGGCTTGCTCCGGACAATGGAGGATGTCCCACTGTAGCTGCGGAATCGTGGGGTTGTTTGGATTGGGGATGAGCGAGGGGTTTATTTGGATGGGTACGGGGGTGCCGAATGGTTTGGGTGGGAAGACTCCAGGCGTCCAGAGTGGAGTATCGGTGGGAATCTCAACAATGCCCTCCTCGATGGGAATCGGGGGCTGAGACGGCCAGGCAGGGGTTTCGGATGCGGTCGGCATTCGACAATGAGCATGGTTCGCAAGGTGTTGGGGCCACGCCGCAGCAGCCGGTATGTTCAGATTCATCCCAGGCAGTGGGGTAGGCAACAGGGGTGTCCCGACGAGTGGATACGCAGCGAAAAACGGCGCGGGACGAACGGGATAGACTGCATGAAAATACATGGTCAACTTTTAAGACCCCTGAAGTTTCACTACGTCAATAGAGAGGACTATGCTCACTGAAGTTATTTCCGGTGAAATGCGGCACTGCTCGAGGCAGGCGACGGCGGCTAGCCATCGTATGCGAGATGAAAGTCGTAAAAACGCGAGGGACGGGGGTGGTCGAAGACGTCAATACCCTCAGGGTCTTATCGATGCTAGATCCGTCGAGAAGGGCTAACCAGCACGCGTTTGGACACGAGGAAATCGGAACGGAAAACAAGGACCCGTAGTCGGAGGCAACTGTATTTTGAGACAAAGGCGCGGCATGTTCACGGTTGTCAGTGCCATCCTTGGAGACCAGTAGCCACAATAGACGAGCACAGGCGTAAAACAAGAGCTGAGCGCCTAGTGGGGGCAATCTGATCGTGGAAGTTCGAGAGAACAAGATGTCACACGTGTCACATCGCGTGCCGGTTGTTTTCGTTCTCCCACAACACTGTCAACAGTCTCGGAAATGCTTGCCGCCCGTTCGAGAACGCAGGAGATGGCGCTCTCAAGGAAGTCAATATTTGAGGAGAAGATTGTGTCTACATCGCTGGATTGGACTCGGACTGCTCTCTGCAAGATTTTTTTAATCCAGGATTATCCATCAACGACGTCACATACATTAGGCGCCTACTTGCGCCCACAAAGGCGACCGCTATTGTTTTCCTGCTAGATGAGATTCTCCGCTCTCTTGTCTTTCCCTCCGTTTGAAACGCTCCTTTTGTCTATCGAATGATGGCACCTCTGTTCTATTCGTATTTGCTGGCCACAGTTTCTCTTGTTTTTCTGCCATATAAACGACAGAATATTATCTCTGGGCCCTATCGCGCTTTTTCGTTCGTTTCTTGCGCACATAACTGCTATCTCCGACTCAAATGGCCGGCTTTCTGTCTAGATGTTGCGGCTTTGGTATGAATGACCGACTTTCTCTCGTTCAGCAAGCAGCTGACTTCCGGCTTTCTAGGCAACAGAACGGGCTCCGAAAATTATCCGCCAGTGAAAACATACCAACCTCGATATAACGCCCCAAGATGTCCAGATGTTCCCGGTCCGTTTCATACATCGCCCGACTTTCTGCAGAAGATAGACACGATACCGAATTGGACTTCAAAGCCATTGCCTTCGTTGCCGAAGGATAGGCACCCCGTACCACTGCCGGACCGATATCCTGCATTGCCACATTTCCCTCCCCAGTCTGCATCGAACCCCATGCACTACAACTCGCGGGCCGTCCGCCTGCCTTGCCCCAAAGAACAAACCG
Organism: Favolaschia claudopus; assembly: GCA_037176885.1. NCBI lineage: Eukaryota > Fungi > Basidiomycota > Agaricomycetes > Agaricales > Mycenaceae > Favolaschia > Favolaschia claudopus. Next base: position 2,036,691 of record JAWWNJ010000004.1, on the reverse strand, counting down.
ACCCAACCCCTCGCCTTCGACAGACTGGAAGGTCTGGATCATCGGCGGCGTCAAGTCTTATGTTCTCCTTGGATGCGAATGCTAAGCAGCAGCACACTCAGCACCGGCGAACTCGTCCAGCTGCTGCCGCCGCACTTCGTGCCATGCCAACTGTGCCTGAAAATGCTATTCCCGCTTCTAATCCAATATATCCTCAACAACGACAGAGAAATTCGGCTCCCACTCCGGTCCGTAGTCCTTCGGTCCGCTTTCAGTCTCCACTGCACGAGCCCCTGGTGACTTCAAGTCGAGGACATCCGTCGTCGAGGGAGCACAAGCACGTTCCGCCTGCTGCCCAGAACTTGAACGGACAGTGTATGTTCTGCAATGTCTGTTCGCAACATCAGCACCTCGTAGGTACGAAGCGCACGCCGGCACAGCTGATGTGTTTCAGTGCGTTTAACCAGGGGTGGATGCATCCTTCGATTGTTTATTGATTTACGAGTTTACATATGGTCACGACGGTTATTTTGGAACGACCCTACTGCTACTGTATCACGAGTATATATTGACGACCTGTAATGTACGTATGTGACGATGAGTTATTCGTATTTATTTCGCATGTTGAATCGAGGTGTTATGGCGAAGTGAAACCAGCAAGAAAATAAAATCACGACTGTGAACCGTAATTGAACGATGCACTGCAATATCCCAGGCCCATCCATACACATCTCGTCTTACAGCTGCTCGTAGGCACTTGAGAGGCTAGAGCACGCTGCCTCCTGGGACGCTTTTGATTATGCGTTGCGAGTGGTGTTGTGGCGGACGCGCAGGTATAAGGCGCTCTTGAAGCTCTTTGCTTGGGAATGAGTCAAGACACCTCAAGTTTATCTCAGCCGAATTCTGCACCAATCCTTGACACTTGCGCTGAAGAAAACTTTCAAGGTTCGACGTTTTCCTGTAAAATGAAATTGCGCTCTGTATAGATAAAATCCATACAAGTACGCACCCATATACAGCAGATATTAATGATGTGATTCCGGCGAAAACTGGTAAATGGAATTTGGATTATGCGTTTCACCGTTTCCTGACATGAGGGAAAGCCATTTCAGTTCATCATTTATTGCAGTAGTGCAAGTCCAGCCAGGTTATGTCGCCAGCAGCCCCGGCCAAGCTCGCCACGTTCCAAGTACCCGAGTTTTGGAACCGATTCTGATTGACGAGAGATTGATGGAGAGTCCGGACGTCGTAGTCTCCCTGAGGCAGACGAAATTCAGAGAGTGAGCCAACCTTCGCGAGCTACGGATCCCTATCTGACAAGAATATCCTGAGTAACGCGAAGGTTCAAGGGAATTGGTCTACTCTGCCTCTGGGAGACTAGGACGTCGACGAGCTCAAGATTTAAGCAGCCTGAGCGTAGTGTGTTAATCTGCATCGTGAATGAGTTTGTCGAGTCAAGAATCTGAAATCTTGGGGAGAGTCTGAGTATGCCTGGACCGCCACCTTCTACTACTAGAGATCTATTGACACTGAACGCTGTGAAGGGTGACCTCGCCTCGCCTTGCTGTCTGATAATCTCCGGAGTCCGTACGCAGCCGCAAGCGTATCATCTTCGCATCGCCAGTCGAGTCATCGGCTTGTACCACAACAATAGCTATTGGGAGTCTTCCATTCTCGTCTGCATCGCATAGGGTGCTGGTGGGAAAGGATAAGCTTGAAGGGGGCTAAAAGCTGTAGTGGCGTCCGCTAAAATGGGGGTGAGATGAATTGCACGCCGTTGCCTGACGTCGCCGGACAATGGTCCGAGCATTGAACCGAGCGCCAATCGGGGCGCCTAAAGTGCGCCTTATCACCTGGACCCACTCTCAAACCCAGCTTGCTTCTGCCCACCATGTATCTTCCTCCAAGTCCCCCAGACGAAGGTGAGTTGGACTCAGTCTTGTCGTCAGCGCCGTCGATGCTCATGAGCACAAGTTCCAGAGATGATACTGCCGCCAACGCCAGCCAGCTCCCATGGATCGTCTATGACGGTCCGCTATGCTCCGTATCTTCAACAAGAAGAACTAGAACGTGGTCGTCCTCTTTCACGTTCCAGTTCCAGTTCGCACAGCTCAGGGGTTCTTGTTCTTGGATCTCCCAGCTCTCTCGACTCAGATGGCCAGTACTTTGGCAACCTTCGATATGCCTATGGCTACCCTTCTTTGCCTACTGCAACTCCCCCGGTCCTGAGTTATCCCCCAAGCCTGGCTGCTTCAGTCTCGAAACCAGAAGCCAGCCAAATCGCGGCTGTCAACACCACAGCCCAGCCTCAGGTTGTTGCGCAAGGTCTTTCTCACACGCCGCCCCCAGGTTGGTGGGGGCATTGGATGTCAGCTGCCCCTTCCATTGAGCCCGTTCCCCTGCCGACTCCTTCGGGGACTCTAACTGAAAGCCTGAGCTCTGCTCCTCCTTCCCGGCCCTTGAGTAGAGTCACTGAACGCACAGAGCTCGTAAGCCCGCCGGTACCTTCGACTTCGCCACCGCGTATCCTTCGGTCGAAGCCCATAGTATCCAACCGCTCTCGCTCTTCAAGTGCGGGGTCCGTTTTCTCGTATGTAGCTCATCCACCGCAGCCTTCGAGCCCGCCGCCTACGGTAATCCAAATCCCTGATGGACCATATAGCGCGAATCAGTTCACCAACTGGTGCGGAACAGTCACCGTCTATCCGCCTCCTCCCATGATGAACTACCCTCCGGGTCTTGCTGCGAGCTCGCGCTCCCCATCCACCAAGCCCTCGAGTCCTATTCCTCAGCCGCCTGTCCAACTCCCTCCAGGCTCCATCGTTCCAGTAGGCTCCATCCCGGGCAGCAGCCAATGCCCGCCAATGATGCACGCCATGTTTCCACCTGTCCCTGTTGGGCGCCCGGGCTCGCATTCACCTGATACGGACTCCTCTTCTGTGCGAACACCGATTATCATCCAGCGGGCGACTCCTGAGCTTTATGGAACGTCACCGCCCATGAGTGAACGGTCGCACTCGCGATCTCCTTCTCGTTCACCTCGGCGGGACCAGCCGATCATCATCCAAAGGCCAATGTTCAATCACCATTCATGTCGCCGCTCTCCGTCGCCTTCCTACTCACCTCCGCGACACTATCCGCAGCCCATCATACACCCTGGGTTACCGGTTCAGCCTCAGACAGTGACTGTGGCCCGCCCGCCGATCTCTCGCTCGCGTTCCCGCTCACGTTCGCCTGAGTACCGGCCGACGGTCATCATCGAACAGCCTCCAGTGGCCGTTCAGCAAACGATCCTCGTACCCGCTGTTGTACGTTCGTGTTTTGATTCTTTGCCCTTCCACTCACCTCATCCTCAGCCGCCGATCCCTACTCCGCAGATGCGCTCGCTTTTCCGGCGGAGTCTTTCTCGTTCTCGTTCTCGCTCGCGCTCAAACTCGCCTCGGCAGGTGCGATTGTGTTTCCATATTTCGCGCTATCGTTTACCTTAAAGTCTCAATCAGACGGTCGTAATACTCCCCGACGGGACACAATTCATCAAACCTGTTGCTCCGACTCAGTCGTACATCCCGATCCCGACGATGTCTCACCGGTCTCGGTCTCGGTCTCGTTCACCGCGGACTGTGGTGGTACGTTCGCGCTCCCGCTCACCTCATCCTCAGGCGCCGCCGACGACGATCATGATGCCTCCTCCGCAGGTGCGTTCACATTTCTGTTGTTCGCGCCTCAGCTCATCTCATCTGCACCAGCAGACGGCCTTTCGTCCCATCCGCTGCCCGCGGGCCCTTTCTCGCTCGCGGTCTCGTTCGCCTCGCCGTATGAGGACCGCGACTCGTATTGTGGAGGTGCGTTCGTGTTTCCCGCTGTTTGCGCTCCCGCTAACTTGTCCCAAAAGTCGACAATCATGCTCCAGAACAGCGGGCCACAGACTAGCACTCAACCCCCAATCATTCTACCGCCGCGTTCACGTTCTCGTTCTTCCCGTGCTCGTTCGCTCTCCCGTTCCCCTTCCCGGGTCTCTAGCATCGTCCCGCCTCCCGTGACTGTGCAAACACGTTCTCGTTCTCGTTCCCGTTCGCCGCAACTTCGTAGGCAACGTCGAAGCTGGTACCGCCCAGCAACGCATCATTCACCTGCGCGCTCACCTGTGCGGGGCATTTATGCCGAGATATTGCCACCTGGGGGCTATCATGCATCTCAGTCGACACACTTGCCTTCGCGTTTGCGTTCGCGTTCCCGCTCCCGCTCACCTCCTCGGATTGTGCTCGTCGACCCATACCCGGGATATTCGCGCCCGAAGCCCAGTACCGTGCCACCTCGGTCCCGGTCTCCCTCCCTGCCCAGAACTCTCAGCAGAAGCAGGTCCCCCGCGCGTACTCCTAGGCAGCACGACCATGATATGCAGATTAACTGTGCCCGACGTCGTAGCCCTGCGAGAGTCGCTTGGGGCGGGTACCCTCGCCGAGTAATTTCTCGTCGAGACAGATCTTACTCGCGAAGCAGGTCTCCTGATTACATCGAGCCTCGCTCGCCTGCTCAGACGCCTGAAGTGGGTTTCGCCGCTTCGCGAGTTACTCACCAAATCAGGCCCCGTTCGCGTTCGCGCTCCTCTCGCACAGTCGGCATTGCAAGCCACACGCCGAGCCCGTGTCCTCGCTCTCCTCGGTCGTATGGAAGGAGAACCCCTACCCGAGCTGCTCCTACCGTCCAGATTGTCACGCCGAGCAACGATCCCCGTCGTTCGCATGCGAGCAGTGATCTTCAAGCAGCTCCTGCTCCTCCCGCCATTGTTATTCAGCCCGCTCAGCGTTCGCCCTCCGTTGCATCCTCGACGGCCCCCAGCACTGTGCACCATCCGATCATCATCCCGTCTAATGTACCTCCGTCTGCGACTGGCTACGGTTGGCCGAGTGCATATCCGCAGACAATACCGCCTTGGACTCAAAACACTCCAGCTGTGAACGGTGTGCCTTATAACGGGGTCCCTTACACCCCGATGCCTGGGACTCCTGTACCTTTCGTCACCCAGCCTGTTTGGTCTTGGGGTAACAGTTACCCCACGACCACAGCTCCTCCCGCTTGGGCTCAGCCCGTACAACAGCCTTGGTCTGGAATTCCTGGAGCTGGCGTCGGAGCGGGAGCTCCAGATCCGTTTGCGGTACCTCAAGATCAGTACGGTGTTCCACCACTCAACTCGTACCAGACCCCCGGATATGGTGCGCCTGGTTATCCCCTTCCACCGCCTCAACCGTCTGCGCCCAAGCACCCGCGGTTCTTCTTCGAAGACGGAAATGTCGCTATCATTGTATGCCACATTTCTCACTTCATTCCAGCTTGTCATGTTGACGCCCCCCTGCAGATCGAAAACACGCTGTACAAGCTTCACCGCTACCTCTTTGGGCGTAGCAATCTGTCGATGTCTATGTACAGTGACCGTCCCGTATATCTCTGGAACCCGAAAAAGGATTTCGATCGATTCCTGACCGTCTTGTATCCTTCGTATGTTATCCGTTACCTTGTCGCTGAGGTAAATTTCCTAATTCATTTTGATACAGCGATTACTCGAAGCACGAATGTGAAACGGCGGAGGAATGGATGTCCGTGCTCACTATTGCAGACCAATTCGACATGCACGACATCCGCCGCCTTGCGATCAAACAGCTGGCGGACACTGCTGGTCCAGTCGACAAAATTGTGCTCGGGCACCGCTACCAGATTAAGGAGTGGCTCGCGCCCGCCTACCTCGCCCTCGCTACGCGCTCTGAATCTGTCTCACCTGCGGAAGGCGCAAAGTTGGGCGTGGATGCTCTCGTTCGTCTCGCGGCACTGCAGGACGAGGTGTATAGGAACCTGAAGACATATGTTGATCCTGAGAAGTTTGCAGAGTTGTTCGCGAGCAAGTTGGCGATTTAAAAAGATGGAATGAGATTTTTGTGGACGATCTCGATGAAAATGTATATGCTGTCATTTTGCTCTCTGTACATTAGGAATGTTGTGCATCATGTTGTCTTGAATATCTTGAATGCAAATGGCGGTTGCCTAGCTTTGTTTCACGAACGAGGGAATCAACTAATTGGGATATGTAAGGAGAGATACGGGATACAACGAGTAGAAAATAATGCAGCAAACGAGGGAGGACGTAGAGTTCAACTAGTGCTAACAGAGTGAGATGGGAAAGGGAAGTTCTATGGATACAACGAGCAGTGGATATCTATTAGTCCGAGTTTTGTCTCATCAAGCAAACAAAGCAGAGCCGAATATTCAAGCAGCGGAAACAACTGCAGTCGGCTCGAGCACGCGTCGGCGGAAAGCCTCCTGTTCAGTAACTTTTTCAATCCCAACCGGAGTTGGCTCAAGTTTGGAGTCAGTTGCCACCTCCTGGTGCACCTGCACCTTGACATCCGCAAGTCCTTCAAGCTCGCGTGCCCTCTTGTCCCACATATACACGATCTCTTCCTCCAACGCATCAGGTTGCGAGAAGCAGTTGAGTGCGCTGAAGTTGATGGGGGAGATGGGACGAAAGGGCGAGTTGGGGCGCGAGGTGACGGGGCTGGAAGGCCGCGAGAAGCAGCGAGGGAGGAGCTGGAACTTGGGCGGTGGGGTGGCAAGGAAGGTCACGTCCGTCTGGGACGCGGGCGGCTCGGTGAGTTCGTCCTGCATGGGGATGGAAGAATTGGAGGAGGGAGGTGAGACGGACGACTCGCGGGTGTTGGTGGCAGAGTCCGTGAAGTTGGGGGAGTATCCGCGTGTGCGGGGGAAGAAGTCATAGGAGCCGTTGGGGGTGCTTAGCAGAGGAGAGCTGCTGCGAGAGGAATTGGTTTCGTCCTCGGAGTCGCGATCGTCAATGATGCAGAGGCCAAGACCCTTGATATTTTTCTGTGGAACGCGTTAATCGTCCATGCCTCCGTGCTAGAAGAGGGTCGACGTACTTTGCTTTTCGAGATGTCGAAGCGTTGAGAGTCCATATGCTCGAGGCGTGCGATTTCGGTCATCATCGTGTGCAATGAATGAGATGTGCTGAGGAGGAAAGTTGGTGTTGTGTAGGAGGTTGGGTGGTGGAAGGAGAGTGTCCGCGTCCTCTATTTATACCATATCCGAGGTGGGTGGCAGACGAACGCTTGGGCCTACGCTTGTAACGCTTTCTGCCTGATTCGGAAATGGTCAAAAGTTTTGCATTGTCCATGAACGCTCGGTGGCCAACACGCCCGGGAACAGCCGCTATTGTGCGGTCGCTTTGTTGCGCACCTACTGGATTAAGCAAGGAACGGCCAGAGTTGCCAAAGCCTTTGTTTCAGTGGCTTTGAACCCCGTCCACGATAAATATGAGAGAGAGCTGGTTGCTACCCCTACCTACAACCCCACATATTTTCGAAAGTTTTTAACGCTAATCTGAGTATAATGGTAAGCAGAGTGCCACTGCGAATCAAAACGTTAACTGACGAGGGTCAAGTCTTCGACGCAATCACCACCTCGAATCATCGCGGAGGACACCGACGACGAGGCTTCCTCGTCAGATTTCGAGCTTGACGACCTTGCTCGAGAACTCGAGACCGCTCAAATTGTGACGCTAGCGCCGGCACGCTTCGCGCAACCCATGATCCTGATGTACCCTATGAATGTGGACTTATGCTGTGTAGACATGGTTTCGAGGAAGAGGTGTCGCTCGAGATAGTGATTTAGGACGCTACATGGTCGAATTCAACGGAGGATTGTAATGATTTGAAACGTTGCCGTGCCTGAACTTCCGAACTAAAGAATGTTACCGTTTCGATGCCGGGCCCAGGAAATGATTCAAGCCAGATTCTCAGCATTGGGACTCCCAGAAGAGCAAGATATGAACAAGGAAGAGTGGGAATGCAGAGGTACATTGACGTTCAGAGCAGAGAGCTATCCGGCGGGCCGCCGGTATCATTTGTTGATGAGCCGCTCTTGCCGTCTTCCTATACTTGAAATCAAACCACCAACCACGGCCACCGCTGACTTGTCATTTGTAATATGTATTCAAATTCTACCAACGTCCAACCAGACCGACAAATTTCCTGGAGATTTTGTTTCATTCTGCTTCGAACTTCAAGTTAATAATGCTGTCGACGATTCACTGGCTCTCCGGCGTGTATGCTTTGGTCGCTTAGTGCTGTGATATAGTGCTTTCGGATGCTCGTTTTGCATCTATGGAGCCGCAAGTAGAGCCATTTTGAAGTCGAATAATAATCATCAATCCAACTGCCTGCTTTCTATTCGATGCTATTCGATGTTTGCTGCACAGAGACTTGCAAGGCTCTCTATTCGGAATTGGCCCTCAGTCCTTTCGACGAATGGGATGATCGGCGTGGTCCTCAGGATCGCTTGCCCATATTTCCTCGCTGGGCGGACCTGTGGATATCCGGTGCCGCTTCGAGACTGCTCTGTCCTGCAAGGTCGGTTGATCCGCCAGAATTTGATTGTAAGGAAGCGGGATTCATTTCCACTCTATTATATACGCGCCAAGCGGGCAGAGATGGTCTTGGTACGCGCGCTACGGCGATCCGAGCTTCACCTGCTGACAATAGACTCCCGCAGAAATAATACAATATTCGGGCGTCCCGGACGCGCCGATCCACCTCATATATGTGCAGACAGTCCGTTTCTGCCATTCGTATTCCTGATCTTTATACGATCGTCTGCCTGCATGCTCGAGCATGACGTGAGCAGCCGTCTATAAAATCCCGCCCACTTAACAGTTCAACATCTCTGAGTCTTGAACTCTCCCCAACCTCGCGCAGCCGACTATTCAGTCTCACTGAGTTTTGCAAATATGTCATCCTACGTTGTCACTGGTGCTTCGAGAGGCATTGGGGTCTGTCTTTCAAGTACTCATGTCGTTTCTGTACCTGACCGTGATCGCAGCTCGAATTTGTTAGGCAACTCAGCGCCGACAGCAAGAACTCTGTTTTTGCCCTCGTTCGCAATAAACAAGGCGCCACCAAGCTACACGAGCTGGCGAGAGCCAACGTCGTCGTCTTAGAGGCGGACGTCACGAATGCGAAAGCCCTCCAGGTCTGCTGCCAGTCTTCCGAATCGAAGGCAGATTTTAAAAATTTCCAGCTTGCAGCGGCCGAGGTCGCAAAGGCTACGAACAACAAGCTAGATTATTTAATCAACAATGCCGGCAAGACTAATCATCCTGGATTTACGCTGGACAACTTGTATGTCGCTGCAGTCAATGCGCTGGAGTTGTCTAACCGTTACTCAGTCCAAGTCCGGAGGCGCTCGAACATGATTTGCTCGACAACGTGAGTCTATCTCAAGAGTTCCAAGCCTAGTTTTCATTGCCTGCGAAAGTTCCGAACCAACACTATCGGGGTTGTACACTCCACCAACGCCTTCCTACCTCTACTCAAGAATGGCTCAGCCAAGAAAGTCGTCTGTCTCAACAGCGCTCTGGCCGATCTCGATCTCACAGTTCAAGTGGAAGCCATCGGAGCGGCAAGCTATTCCATTTCGAAAGCCGCGTTAACTATGGTCGTGGCCAAGTACGCGGCGCAGTACAAGTCCATGGGCTTTACTTTCCTCTGCATCAGTCCTGGACTGGTGGCGACGGATATGCTGCCTGGTTTGTTTCTTATTCATTCCGCTTCGTACACATTCGCTGATGCGATTTGATAATAGCGGGGCCGGAAACAGAGGCTGAGATGAAGATGCTGACGGCTGCGGTTGCCAGATATGTGCCCGACTTCAAGGGCCCGATCTCGCCTGAGGTCTCGGTCAAGATGCAGTTGGAGGTGATAGAAAGATGGACAGTGGAGCAGTCGGGCGCGTTCGTCTCCCATGCTGGAGACAGGCAGTGGATTTGAGATTGTGTTTCGTGTTATGAGTATGCTGGATGAATGAGAGAGTCTTCGACAGTGCAATAACTAAGCTTCGTTACTCTACGGCCAGGAGAACAAGTTCTGATACACGTTGGATGTAGCGATAGCAGCTGCAGATAAATTATGTGCTAGTTCGTTCGCATACCCGAAAGCAGTCTTCCAAACCAATAGCTTGCATGTACCCTTCACGCCATATGGTCTGTCCGGATGGTCCAACGGTCAAAGCTCATAGCGTCATGTCGCTACGCATCGAATTGCCGCTGAGCGGCCCAGTTGAGTGCATAAAGTAGCATAGATCTATATTTGCCCGAAGCGGGTTTTCTACGTTTATACCGAAATTACAATAATTAGAGGCAGGGCGTACCCTCCCGAGCGTTATGGTAAGTAAGGATTGGTATGAGTTTATTCAATGAGTGGTATAATATCCAAGGCCGTTAAATTAGAGGAAGGACAAGGCTTCGCGTCCCGTTCTCGGATACGCTGGCCAACCAGTGCTTGTTGACGGCGTGTGCTTCGTGAACAGTTCGCGAAGGGAGGGATGCAACGAGCTCGCGTCGTCTCCATCTAGATCGAGAAACGATGCGAGATGGTACTTGGGGGAAGGTGTCTGAAGATTGATGATCAGTCGAGGCGGGGTGGAGACGAAGGCAAAGAGACTTACAGAGAACTCTACGGCGGAATCGCGAGTAGGAAGGAGTGTGTTGGGTCGCAGCCGGGCGAGGCATACATCGACAAAAGCGTCCAGCGGCGCTGAGAAGAGCTCCTCGTCAATGCTTTTCAAGCATTCCTCGTCAACGAGGAAGAGGGACTTCTTCATCTCAGAGGGGAAGATATGTTCGAGGTCGGCGCGGAACTGCGCGACCGAATCCTTGTGAGAGGCGGATAGGGAGGAAGAGGATGAGGAGGGCGAAGGAACGGCGGGGATGTCGAATGACTTTTGGAACGAAGGGGGAGAATGAGGGACGTAGAAGGGGCTGTCGGAGAGGATGGTGATGTATTGGGAGTCGTCGGCGGTCTCGAGCGCGAACTCTGCTTCCGAGTCGGAATCGGAGTCGCTCCACTCGGAGGTGGCCCGCAGAGGAGATGAAGGGGGCTTGGATAAATCGAAGTAGAGACTCAGGGGGGAAGGAGTGTCAAGGTCCGAGTCGGAGGCAGTGAGCAGGATGGCAAACGGCGCGCCAAGACTGACTTCGAGGGTACCGGGCAGCTGGAGCGATAAAGAGTATGAGATATAAATACCAACGGAAAACGAGTCCAACGCGTACCTTCATACTCTGCGGCTTGCGGCTGGCGTCTTTCAACTGAAATTTAGATCCGTGCATGATCGCGTCGACGAAGGAATGGCAAAATGAATAAGGATGTAGTGAATGTCGAGCGAAGCGCAGCTAGGCCGTATGAAACTTTGGTGGGTGGGTTGAATGCTTCGGAGAGTCTTTCTTTTATAGATCTTGTTTGAAGAATCCATGTGATTTGACCTTGGTCGCGTCTTCGAGCTCCTTTCACGGACTGTAGCTGCGGACGTGTAGGGGTATCGAGAAACCTGATTGGAGGTTCGAGGCCCAGGATCTGCCAGGAACCCTCCTAACATTCAGTCCTTGCTGTCGGTCGAGACTCAGAAATGAGCAAACCCAGGAGACGACAATCCGTATACGACTAGTTAAGTGCGTTGCTAATTGAAAGATCGAGAGTTCATGCTTTGTCAAACGTGGAAACCAGATGAAATGCTCGCATAACCACGAGAATATTGCAAGAATATTGAGCTGCTGAGAGTTTGCGTGGTTTCAGAGATTGTATCAGATTATCGTTCGCGGCGCATCAGGAGATTTGGAAAGGAGGACGGCCTCAATGACGAAGATTCCAGGCTTTTGGAACGCCGGCCAGCCCAGGGCAGTTGTCAGAGCCACGCAGTCTCAAGTTCGGAAAACCATTGACGTTCACTCGACAAGAGATCGACGCGGAACATCAACGCATCAACAGCCGTAAAACAAATTCCCGCACAGGTGCATGGGTCCAGACATAAACTCGCAGTGAAATTGAATCCAGTGCTGGGCAGCAGGAGCATGTTGTGGTACAGAACAGACCCAGTTCCGAGTCGGGCAAAGATATTGATGATCCGCCGGGTAATCCGTCTCAAAGCACGAACATACAGCCAGGTGGTCCGTGCGCACAGCGGAATGTATATAAGGAAACCATGGAGATTTTGAATTCTTTATCTCTTGTGCTCGGGCACGTACCATCGGAAGTGAGGTTAACACCGATCCGTGGTCTTTTGCTGATTGCAAATTAAATCCGAACCGTTTCTTTGCTTTGGCTTAGAACAATTTTTGGAACCCTCTTTACTTCCTCGTGAAGACTCTTCGAGTCTGAAGGAGTATAGTCATATAGTCTAGTAGATCTTTGCAATGATATTTGGTGAAGACAACATCTGTGTAGTTGTGAAAATTGAAGAATTTGAGCGGAACTTTGGTCAATCCTCCCGCGTGTCTGAAATTAGAGTCGAAGTGCTTAACGTTTAGCGGCCAACACAATTTCGTACGTTCACAGGCGAGGCGTTGTTCTTGATCATTCACAAATTATTCGAGAGCTTGTGGTCTTGAACAGAAAGAATTTCGATGGTTTTCTCTCTTTCATTGACCTCGATTCGGAACTGGGGGTGTGAGGTTGAGATAACATTATTGACTCTGGGCCAAGCATATACAAGTATTATTCTGTGGCGATAAACAGCAGTGTGAGATTTTTGTGAACGTTTGCCACTCCAGTGTCAGAGTACGGTCTTGGGCTTTCGGCCATGATAAACTTAAATCCACTGCTTGTTCCCATGTTGAGAAACAGATGCGCCCGACTGCTCCACTGTCCACCTTCCTATCACCTCCAATTGCATCTTGACAGAAACCTCAGGTGAGATGAGGCCCTTGTAGTCGGGCGCGTACTTGGCAATCGCAGCCGCCAGCATCTCCGTCTCCGGCGACTCTATTATCGAACATCAGCGAACGTGTATGAACTTGAAGCGAAATGGAATAAGAAACAAACCAGCGAGCATATCCGTCGCGACTACTCCAGGACTGATGCAGAGGAAGGTAAAACCCTCTGACTTGTACTGCGCCGCGTACTTGGCCACGACCATAGTCAATGCGGCTTTGGAAATGGAATAGCTTGCCGCTCCGATGGCTTCCGCTTGAACTGTAAAATCGATATCGCCCAGAAGGCTATTGAGGCAGACAACTTTCTTGGCTGAGCCATTCTTGAGTAGAGGGAGGAACGCGTTGGTGGAATGCACAACCCCGATAGTGTTGGTTCGGAACTAACGTAGGCGTCGATAAACCAGTCTCGAATGGCTGAGATGGACGTACATTATCGAGTATATCGTGCTCGAGCGCTTCGGAACTTGGACTGAGAGAGGGTTAATCAACTTCGGCGAATTAAGTGGTGCAGCGACATACAAACTGTCCAGCGTAAATCCAGGATGATTAGTCTTGCCTGCATTGTTGATCAAATAATCTAGTTTGTTGTTCGTAGCCTTTGCAACCTCGGCCGCTGCAAGCTAGAAAAATTCAAAGGTTGCCTTTGATTTGGAAGACTGGTAGCAGACCTGAAGGGCTTTCGGATCCGTGACGTCCGCCTCTAAGACGACGACGTTGGCTCTCGCCAGCTCGTGTAGCTTGGTGGCGCCTCGTTTATTGCGAACGAGAGCAAAAACAGAGTTCTTGCTGTCGGCGCTGAGTTGCTTGACAAATTCGAGCTGCGATCACGATAAGATGCGGGAACGACATGAGAACTTGAAGGACAGACCCCAATGCCTCTCGCAGCGCCAGTGACAACGTAGGATGACATATTTGAATGTCTAAAAATTAGCGAGGAGGTATTTAGGCAGAGGACGAGACTGAATAAGTCGGGTGCGCGAGATTGGGAATGTTGAACTTGTGAGGCTGCTAAGTGGCCGGAGTTTTATAGACAGCTGTTCGGGTCATGGTCGTGCATGCAAGCGAACCTTCGTAGAACGATCAGCGGAGCGAAAACGAAAAGAACGACAGAAACGGACCGTGTGCACATATATGAGGTGGATGGGCGCGTCCAAGACGACCGAATATTGTATTGCTGGGCTATTGTCAGCAGGTGAATGCGATTGCCGCAGCGTACCAATCCAGTCTCTCTGGCCACTTGGCACATAGATACGTAGGGCCGACATGGAGCCCGCTTCCCTTCAATCGAATCTTCTGGCGGATCAACCGATTTTGCAGGAAAGAGCAGCGCCGATGCGGAGGCTGGACTGAGGGGTTCCATGGATGGGAATCCGGCTGAGTATTCGGTTTCAAAATGGCTCTGCTTGCGGCTTCGTGAATGCAAGATCAAGCTTCCGAAAGCACTGTATCACATCACAGAGCGAGCAAAGGAGTTCGACCGCAGTCAGGAGGAGACGGGAAAGAGGTTAAACCAAGAACTGATTCCTCGCACCCCATGTCGATGATGAGATTTGCCGTTCCGTTGACAATTCGAGAAGTTTCAGATACATTGGCGTAACGTAAGAAAGACTGAAACTCTTCCCTGGCTTCCGAGCGCGGGAGGGGAGAATACGAAGATGTCCAGGGAGCTCAGGCTATCCAAATCGCGTGGAAATCGTAAGCTATTGGGCCATTAATCCAGACAACGTAGCGTTGAGATGCAGACAGTGAGGAGCATGCGCAGAGATCTGCCGTCGAATTTTAGGCGGTGATCCAAAGAAAATTTGACACAGCGATCCAGAAGTTCGACCAAATCCAAGCAAGTCCCGCAAGATGGTGTTTGAGCTGGCACAGTCTTGACAAGTGTCTGCACGTAACTCTCAGAACGATTTTGCTTAGAGTCGAACGGGTGCTTTGAGGCGGACGGTGACCTAGGCCCTGGGGACGCTCGCAACCACCAAGTCTCGTCGTCCAATGCTTATTGCACGGCAGTTTGACGCCCACCGGCAATTCTCTCGCGTTTACTGGAGCTCCGACTGGCAACGCCGAGGGAGGCTGAGGCACACAACAAAAGCGAAAAGCGGTTTGCCACAAGTTGGATTCGTGGGAAGTTCGAGAGCGGAACTTTCCTTTCCAGGAAATTTTCAAGGTCCTGAGGTCACCAATAACGAATTGAAACTCTGTACTAAGGTACCAATAAATCATGTTTCTAAGTTAGCTACGTACGAAGCGGGGAGTGAGCAAAGAGTGTGACAGCCAGAGGTACGTGAAGATGACGAGTTCAAACCGTCTTTTTTCCTTCCGGCGACCGCACAGAAATTATTTCACTAGAGATTGTAACCTGGCCGCTCGCCGTCAGCCGATCTATCAGCACATCGCCGAGGGCCGTCGCAGGTGTCAACACCCCACCGCGACGTCCGATGGCTGGCAGGGCGTTACGGTCGTTCAGCGCTAGCGCTAGCGCTGCCTCCGAAATCAACACTGCAATACCATGAGATTCTCAAACTTGGGCTTCCGAACAGCAGAGGCACATACCAGATGTGAGTTTGTACCCCGGATCGCCCTTGCCAGTGAGAACGGTCTTAACCTGCAGCGGTGAAGCGCCAGAGGAAGGCACGGCGGTGGTGATATTGGTTATCTTGAGGTAACCGTTATTCCTCACGCTAAAGAGGAGTGGAGAATCGTTAGCAAGATCCGTAAAGCCAGCGCAAAAGACGCACGATTCAGATGGGCCATCTCCTGACTTGGGAAGCACTTTTTTGATGAGCCACCGCAGCTAGATCACGATCAAAATTTGCGTGCTCAGCAACGAATCCAGGGATCAAATGCTTACAGGAGCGACAAGCATGGCCCCGAGGCCAATAGCCATTCCGACGGTCAATATTACCGCGCGTACTGTCCCACCGGTAACCATGAATTCGTCGTATTGGAATGCTGGGCCGTAATGAATTTGCGACTTATTTTCGGCGGCTTCCAGTTCAAGCAGACCCCAAGAACGTTGCACAACAGAACGATCGGGGTGCGCCATAAAGTAAGTTGCACCTATGATAGTCTTGCGAATGTCCGGAACAAAAAGGCGGTAGATGAGCGGCCGTCGAGGCGGGGGTTTTCCGACACCTTGACTCGGATGAGCGCGCCCTGGAGCAGAAGAAGAAGACCTTACATGGACTGAGCGAATAGTCAAGTCCGGCCACTCGCAATTCCTCCTTTTGTACTTGCTCAAGCATGGTAATTCCCGTGTTTATTGTGCCCCCCGAGAATCCGCCTCTTATGGAATACGCGGATAATGAAGTATCAATGCCGACATGCTGATCTGAGTTGTGGCTTCGAAGCGTTTTGCAAGCAATATATGGCACAAGATCGGCTGGCATGGAGTCCAACCCAGAGGCCGGTATGATGATTGCGCCTGTTTTGCTTGCGGCGTAGTGGTAACTAAAGGAGCGGTTAGCGTATGTAGACTGTGCTCTTCGACTGCGAATGAACTGAGCACATACGTTGTGATGATGCGCTTGACCCAATGAGGTTCTCCAGTAAGGTCAACATCTACGGGCGTCAAGCGGAAATATTGTTTTTGGAACAGAAAACGCACAATGAACACCATGTTTCACGCATGCTCTATGCTCTTCTGTCAAAATCATGTCAAATACTCGAAGGGAAAGACCCACTTCACCACCGGGGTCCCTGGACATTATACACCAGTCAGCCAAGGGAAGACATGAATAGATGTTACCATTTACCCCATAGATAAAATGGCCCGACAGTATTTATCACCACAGTCACCTCTTTCTTCGCAAGTATAGCTTCTAGTTGCTCTTCCTGCGTTGTATCGACAACGTGCAGTTCCACAGAAGTACCGATGTCAAGCGCTGCGACAACCGCATCTAGACGAGCCTTGGACCGAGCTCCCAGAGCAAGATTGAACAATGCACCGTCCCGATGTCCGGCCAAATAGTGCGAAATGAGCTTTCCTGTAAAGCCTACGATAACTCTTGAGCGTCGATGCAGTTATAGGGTTGCCAGACGGTACCCGTTGCCCCAAGAATGAGAATCGTGGGTTTCTTGGCCATGGTTGTCGAGAATGAGACGCG
Organism: Favolaschia claudopus; assembly: GCA_037176885.1. Lineage (NCBI taxonomy): Eukaryota > Fungi > Basidiomycota > Agaricomycetes > Agaricales > Mycenaceae > Favolaschia > Favolaschia claudopus. The sequence goes on along the minus strand of JAWWNJ010000004.1, from coordinate 2,019,840 downwards.
TCACCGCCATGCTTTTCATATTTCGAGCGCATGCAGTCTTGCGCCATCAAACTTCTGGTGGCGCTGCCGCGGCATTATACTTACTTGGCAGCAGCAGCACGGAATTAATTTCCTTCCGAGTCCTCCAGTCCTTCCCTCCTTCCTCGAAGAATCATTTTTCTCGTGCCCTTGAGCAGTTCAGTAAAGACAGATTGAATTAGACTATTGGAAACCCATAGGCGAATACTGTAGTTAGTCCATGTTGTAGGTATCAGCAGATATGCATAGAGATTCGGTCGAATAAATAGTGAAAGGGAAAGCATGCATTGTTGGACCTTGGTTGGTATATATCTTGAGATTGTGGGAGGATGAACCTTTTGTTCAAGCCTTGACCCTTCTGACTTCCCATCTCACCTCCCTCCTCTCCCCATCCCTCAAAAGGACAACGACCTTTCCACCACCCTCTTCCCAATGGTCCACCCTTCTCATCTTAACGCACTTCCACGCAAGGACGCCCGCGACTTCATCGTTCTTGCGTACACGACTACGATCAGCCATTGACAAATTGGCCGTGGTACTGCTCGAAGTAGCAGCAACCTCGTAGAAGAACCGCACGCCATGGAAGGTAGTGAGCTCGGGCATCGCAGAAAGTACTTGCGCCCACTCCGCGGCATTGCTAACAGGTGGGCCACGCGACGCGCCTTTCTTGCCTACATCGAGCCACACGAGCCCTGGGGCACACTCTGCAAGGCGACGAATGTCTTCCATCTCGCTCCATCCAGCAAGCTCGATGCGGCGCACGTCGCTGCCATAGAGGCGGAGGCTCGTCAGGAAGCGGTGATCTGCGGTGCTGGCAGTCTCCGAGCATGGGCCTGGGGGACCCGCGAGTCGTACACCCTTGAGGGTCTCCAGAGGGCGCGGGGCGTCAGAAGGACAGGAGAGAATGGTGGTTGCCACGTCACGATTACAGTGAAGTTCGCGAAGGTGAGGAAGAGCGTTGGGCGGGAGCGTCAGACGAAGGGAAGACCCCAGATCGAGATGAAGATGCGTCAGATGCGTGTGTGTAGTAAGGAAGATCGCGGGTGCATCGGCGACGGAGCAACGAAGGTTGGTCAACGAGAGCGAAGTCAGATGGGGGAAACGACTGTAGAGCAAGAGTTCATCCGCGGTTGGATGCGCATTCGAAGCATTCCGGGCCTGCGAATAGGCGATGTCGAGGTTCTAAGAAAGGGTTTAGACTCAACGACAACGGTATTTAGGAGCAGTTTTTACTTCAAGATTAGGACAGTGAGTGAGCATGCCTTCGATGCGGGAAAGTACCGGATTCTTCGAGGACCCAAAAGCGTGCTTTGTTGACTTGACGGCCACAGATTTGAGATCAGGAAGCTATACATTGACAAATTTCGATATTTAGAAAGGAAAGCGCAGTAGAGAAAAGGTTGCACGTACGACAATCTGACGACGAGCTTTGGAGGGAGTAGAAGAGGCAGAATCGGAGTCCGTTGAGTCTCCGCCGTTAGAAAATACCAGGTTATCACTGATATCCACCTCCTTGAGCGAATGGCATTTCAGCAAAGTAGGCCACACGTTGTCAATCGAGATGGGTGAGTGGTTGCAAGCCCAGATAAAGCTATGGAGACTGGTCATCTTGTTCAAGGCGCCAACAAGGAAGCGCTCTTGTTTATCGTGCATGCCAAGCTCGTCATCCGTAGAGTCCATGTCCGTATCGCTGTTGAGGATATCACTGGGTATAATGAGCTCTGAACTTGAGGCTCTTTCGTCAAGAATCTCTAGGCGACGGACATTGCGCGCAAGCGAGCGGTGAACCATGAGGTGGTTCCACACACTCAGAGAACTGACTTTGCAACGAATGTGACGGTATTCCATATGACGGGGAAAGACGATGTCGTGCATTCGTTGGCAAGACAGTGCAAACGAGAGCAAGTCCTTCTTTGCATCGACATGGAAAGCGATAGAATCTAAAATTTCAGTTGGTTGGCGAGTGATCGTGCGGCTGGAAGGTGCAAGCCCAACGAAGGGCTCCACGATATTCAGAAGATGAAGCGACAACTTGTGCTCTTCCGGCGTCAATCTGAGATGTGGGATGGTTCAGCTGGATTGTCAAACAAAAAAATTCAAGGGAAGGGAGAACCTGAACTGACAACCCCCAATCCGAGACGGCAACGACCCTAAAATTTTCAGGAGGACGTTGAACGCCATAAAAGGGTCGGTTCGGTCGTATGAGTTCAAATTGATATCGACCGCCTGGGTCGTCCTGGCATGGTGCGCCTGACGGTTCTTCAAGGTTGATGCTTTGACCGCCGGGGCCTTGCCCCGGGTAAAGGAGAGTTTGGGCGACTCTGGACGAGTCGCCATCGTCGCTATCGACATCAGGGCGTGGCACGTCACAATCTGTTGTGACCAGCTGCGAATGCGAGCAACGTGATCGTGACCCGGCGCGTCTTGTCGCGTCCAAAAACCGTGATATCGTAGAAATACTGAGACAGATAAAATCAATGTTATTTGAGAACTATTTCTGCTTGCTACAGTGAAGCATTTTTTGATGCGTTGTTTCAATTCCTTCCGGCTCAAGTAATGGATAGTACTGTACTACCGGCAATTGCAGCGGGTAAGTAACTTCGCAACTCCTACACGATCTGAATTGTCCAAGAGACGGCTGGAGCACGCGACACGGCTTCTGAGACGAGGTATACATTGTATGATTTGTATTGGACAGCCCGCATATGTCACAGTGAAAACCCTACCTCCTCGTACTGCTTCTACATGCACTAAGAGAGGAGACCTTGTATTGCCGCCCCCGGGGTAGAAACAGAGCAGCTTGTCATGAGTCATGACACAGGACACGCATTTTTGGACGATCGACGAGGCAAGGACTAGTCCCGCGGCTCGTAGGCATCGACATCGAATGACGGAATGGAGGGAAATGCTTCATGGTACGCCTTCATTGAGGTACGTGCGCTTATGATTTGCAGCTTTTGAAGTTGGCATCCAGATTTGGATATGAATGCTTTGAGTGACTCGATGCACTGTGAATCCGATGAGCCGAGGAGACTTTCTCCCAGGCGCAAGGAAACGAGAGCAGGAGTAACGAAGATTTTGATCAGATTCGGATTGCAGTCAAGGTATGGCACGGAGGTCAGTGACTGTAGATGCAACAGCTGAACATCCGCGTCTCTAGAAAGTTGCACCTCTGGCCCATGTACGTCGAGGGTGAGATTCACAAGGAGTGTGGCTTGTTTTAATATAGGCACATAGTCCGCTGCGTGCATTCTATCAAGCTGCAGCGATGTCAAATGAGACCAGGGGAGGGTAATGCCGACCGATTCCCAGCCCCCGAGCTTGAATGAGCGCAACAGAGGGAGATCCTGACTCTGGAAAGGGAGAAGTTTCCCAGTCGATTCAGCGCTATGGCGGCGGGATTTGACCCATAGGTCGAGCGTGTGGAGCATCGGCATGGGCCCATTAATTAAATTCAGTTGCCCAACGCCGGAGAGATAGAATCTGACATGCTCCCAGCGAGCACGATATTGGATGAGGGTCGAAAGTATTCGGGGCGAGGAATCCAATGCAGCGTCTGCACTTTCGTTATCACAGTCGTAGTGAAAAGAGAGCGGCAAAGAGCCGGATCTCTCTAGCCACAATGGCGCCAGCGATGGCGCCGACGCTACACAAAAGTTCTTGCGGGCGGCTGGGAAGTAAGATAGATCTATGGCCCGCCAGAGCTCGGGCGTGGTGCACGCTATTTCGCGCCATCGATGGCAGATGTGCGTCAGAACAAACGGTGAATACAAGCCAGTCAAGGAAGGGGTGTTCGGATATACTGGGAGAAAGCGCAGGAAGACTTCCGCGACGATCTCGCTGGGCAGCGTCAGGACCGGGTACTTGTATGAGTCGAGACGTTTTTGAACAGGCTCTTTAGCCATGCGTAGCGCGTGTACTTCTGTCTGGAGATCGAGAATTTCAACGTTATTCTGCGCTATGAGAGTGCGACCGATTTCCAGGGATTCCAGCATGGTGAAGTGCGATGGCTGTTGGAACTTGGGGGGAGAGGTTAAGATCCCACAACACAAGTAAATCCAGCGATCAGCCCTTTGAGTAGATCCGAGCAGCAAGATCCAAGCAAGATCAGAGAAAACGATGGACTGGCGAATGGAAACCAAGTCTGCAGTGTTCGTCGGGATTGAAAGGTGCGTGACACAGTCACTCCATATCACACCGCTAAAGCGTCTCCTTCGAAGACTACGAAATAATTTTGCTATCTAAACAGCTGAGATACTCATGTCCTGCGTATCACTCGTTCCTCTTGCACACCTTTTTATCCCCTGACTGGTACCAAACTCAGGATCCTCTGGAACGGAATTGACGGATGAGGTTCAAATGAGGTTGATTACCCAAAGCCCGAACCACGACCTCTTTCGCCCGAGCTCACTCGAGCCAGGAGCAGTCCGAGTCGCCATCATCGAAGGCATATTCATAATAATACTCGTCTTCATACTCAGGCGATAGCTGAATCTTGACTGTGGGGATTGAGGAAAACGCCTCGCACAACGCCTCCTCGGAAATCTCCTCAACAGACTCGGTGATCTCCAATTCGCAAAGCTGGCATCCGGATTTCACAACGAATGCTGCAAGGGACTCGATGCGCGCGAGCTCGGTATAGCCCTGGAGAGAATGTTCGTGCAGCTGCAAGCGAACGAGACCAGGAGTCACAAGCAGTCCGAGCAACGCCCGATTCGTGTCGATGGTGTTCTCGATGACCAGCGACTCTAGGTACGGCAGCACAATGTCCGTCTCGACCAACGGAGTGTCCGGCGCGAATACATCAAGTTTGAGGTGGACGAGCTGTGAAGTCTGCTTCAAAGCAGACATGTAGTCATGCGAATGCAGTCGTTTCAACTCGAGTGATGTCAATTGAGACCAGGGGAAAGTAATGCTGAGCGGCGATGAGCTTTCGAGCCGCAGAGCGCGCAGAAGAGGGAGATCCTGGCTGTGGAATGTGACAGCATCAAACTCGGTCCCTTGTAAGTGTAGATGCAGCTCGCGAAGGACTGGCATGGGTCCAGCAATCGTATTCAGCTGTGCACCGGACACGTATAGCATGAGGTACTCGAAGCAACAGCGATGGGGAACGAGGGTCGAAATCAAGGAAAGAGAAACTCCGTCCGCATGTCTGTCGTCATACCGAATGGAAAGTGGCAGAGAGCTCGACCTCGCTAACCAGGATGAAGCTAAAAAGGTGGCCAATCTAGCGTCGATACTAGTCTGCCGCTTTCGAGAGAGAGTCAGATCGATGGCCCTCCAGAGAGCCGGGGTTTCATGCGCAATTTTGCGCCATTGGCTGCAGACCTGCGTTAGAAGGAGTGGCGAATATCTCGCAATCAGCGGCAGAAGGTATGGATACGATGGGGCCATATACAGAAAGACTTCGCGGACAATCTTGCTCGGAAGTGTGGTGACTGGGTATTTGTATGAATTTAACTGTTCCCGAGCGGACTTGTTCGCTGCACGTAGCGCAGATATGCGAGCCTCGAGTTCGAAGATTCGAGCGTCCTTCTCTGCCAGAAAAGCGCGATCCTGTTCCATGACGTCCAGCATGGCGAGCGAGGCAAAAATGAGATTCAAAGCGACGTCTAAGGCTTGAAGCTTGAAGTCGTGCTCATTCGGCGTCGTTGCGGACAACTTCGAATTTGCATGATGGAAACTGGAGACAACTTAGTTGGTGGCTGCGCCGGCTTATCGGACCGATACGCCGGAGGCTTGTAAGTTTTCACCATCTCCCTTCATGTCGCGCCCCGGTCCTTCGCTGCCGCCACCCAGCAAGAAACGAAAAATTGGAAAAGATTCGGAGTTTACCAAGTCCGTCAAACAACTAGAAGATCAGCTTACGGTCGCCGCGACCTCCAACGGTTCTTTAAATCCGTTAGCGGACCTACTTGAGCTTGCATTCAAGGCCGACGATGCTCAGGACACTTCCAAGGCTATATACGCACTCTACCGGGTCTTTGTTATCGTCATAAACGGCGGAAAGCTTGCTCCAGGAGGCGACGCGGCCGCTAAAGTCGTGAAAACGTGGTTGTGGGAGCGACTTCATTCATATGTCGACTTCTTGTGCGGCCTGTTGAAGGATGAAGAAAATGTGTTGCGGGTGGGTGTTGTATTGTCATTCTACTCCGTCAATTTTATGCCTCGTAGACCTCTGCGATGCAAATTTTGTTCTCGTTACAAAAACATTTGTCGATAGGGCAATTCAACGTCTCGCATTTCAAAAAAATTGTCTCTGCGCTGTTGATCTGCCCGCCATCTCGGCGAGCAACACAAAGTTCTGACGGAGTTCTGGACGCTGACGTTCTGCATCTATTTCACGAGACGTGGTTCAGCGTACACGATGATGTGCGGTGGTTTTTCCTCCGTGAAGCAGGGTCTGTCAATCGTCTGTACATGTGTACTTCAATAACAAAAATCAATAGAATTTCGATATCAACCGCACCACAGCCCGCCAATCTGCTCGCGATCTTAGAGGGCCTCACCACCTTTCCCACCGAAAAAGCAGAACTCAATGCTTGGTGGGTGTCGGAACTAGGGACAAAGCCAAAACCATCGAAGAAGAAGGCTTCGGACGACGTATCCTCCGATGAAGAGCCAGAAACAGAAGAAGCCGAAGACGACTGGCGAAAATTCTTCGAGGACGATGTTACCACAGAGAAATCTACGAAACCTAGTGCGAGGCTGCACAAATTGACCATCCATCAGTCCTTGCATTCTCTGGCTTCTCACCGGGCGGTATTCACGCGTGCATGGCTTGCGCTCCTCCCAAGACTGTCTGGCGACAAGAGTTTGTCGAGCCGGGCGCTAAATGTGATGCACCGGGGCGTAATGCCGCACCTAACGAGACCCGTGCTAATCATGGACTGGGTCGGTGGATGCGTTGACCATGGTATTTCTACTCGCTCGATAATCAATGTTACGCTGACAAGCCATCAGGCGGATCCATCGGCCTTCTTGCCCTCAACGCTCTGTTCGTGCTCATGAAGGAGTACAATCTCGACTATCCATCATTCTACACAAAACTATACGCATTTCTGGATCGAGATGTCCTTCACTCAAAACATCGTGCCCGTTTCTTCCGGCTCACAGAATTGTTCCTCAGTTCAACGTCAGTTTATTAAAGCCTCTTTTCGTCCTTCACTGACCCAAACAAAGACACCTCCCCGCCACCCTTCTCGCCTCCTTCATAAAACGCCTCGCCCGCCTGTCGCTCTCCGCCCCACCCGCCGCAATAGTCTTAATCATCCCCCTCACATACAACACCCTCAAGCGGCACCCCGCCCTCATGCTCATGATCCATCGCGCAGAGAGCAACGGCTCCGAGTCCTCCGATCCCTTCGACCCAACAGAACCCAACCCCCTCCTCACAAAAGCCATCGAGAGCTCTATCTGGGAACTCAACTCACACCGCGAGCATTACCTCGCTGGTGTATCGACCATGGCTAAAATATTCTCCGAGGCATTCACCAAGCAGGGGTATGCGATGGAGGACTTCTTGGATCATACGTATGGCACGGTACGATATTCTATTGTTCTCATGTTCTATACTGTACTCAGGGAGGCTCAGCTGTTCGAGGCCGATGCAACTCGAAAGATTAAGAAGGAACCGCCGGTGGCCATTGAGATGGGCAAGGCAGATGTGTTTTCTTCAGAAACTGATGTTGTTACTGAACTGTGGAGTTTTGCGTCGTAGTCTATGGTTCGTGCCTCTCGAATAATATGTGTATCATCAGATGTCCTAGATTCTCAGGCATGCTCTGTCTCAATCAACACGTTCTCCACGACTGAGACACGGCCCTTCGACGTGGTGCCTGATAAGGGATACGTTGACTGTTTCACTGAGGCTCTCGCGGCTGTTTCAGACTGACTCCGTTCCTGACTGAATCTCTTGATGTCTTGAATTTAGGGGGCATGCAGCCGACCTTCGGGACTTGAGTCCAGTCTTTACCGATTCTCAATGACTTCCGAACAAGAAAAACCTCATCTAACTACCCCAGACCCTCCGCCCCAAAACCACTTCACCGAACACCCAAGATTCTTCTTTCCCGATGGCACGGTAATTTTCTTGGTGCGACAACAGGCCAGGGACACGCAAAGCCAATCGATAACCTCCAACCATATTTCAGGTCGAGAGCACCTTATACCGGGTGCACCGCTATTTCTTCGAACGCGATTCACCTATATTCGCGACCATGTTTACCCTTCCTTCGGCCGCAGGCGAGCGGCCTGAAGGTGAAGTTGTCGAAAATCCCATCATCTTAGAAGGAATAGCCGCGGTGGACTTTGACCGCTTTCTGGCCGTTTTATATCCCTTGTGCGTTCGAATTGTTTCTTTTAGTTCAATTGACTATCAGGTCCCCTGACTTTCGCGCAGAGATTTTGCCACAAGAGATATCGCATCCGCAGAAGAATGGACTTCTGTACTGTCACTTTCCACGCGATGGGATTTTATCTCCCTGCACGAACTTGCCAAACAGCATCTTTTTCTCATAACCACGGCGGTCGAACGCATTGCCCTTGGTCGTCGGTACGACATCACAAGTTGGCTCGTCCCCGCGTACACAGAGGTCTGTGAACGGAAGGAACCATTGACACTTGCCGAGGGCCAATTACTTGGCCTCGAAGATTCGATATGTGTGGCACAAGTCCGCCACACCATTCGCTATTCTTCGAATCTAAATCGTCATCACGATTCGATCGTCGCACTTGTTCGAGATGTCTTTTTACCGCCCTAGAATAGTGAATGCGAATATTGTTACAAGCTTGACGATAGAATGCAGCATACAGCAGTGCTACGTGAGATACAAAGTCAACTGAATGATAGTGGGACGGAATATTTCCGTCAATAAGATGTAAGGTACGAGGCTTCATAGATAGAGGGTTGTAAGCCCATTAGATGACTTCAGGTTGACGAAACAGCGGTCGCCATTCTTTTTGTCCCAGTGCACGGCACCCGTTATACTCCTCTTACTAACAGTTCCTGTATGCACCGCGCGTTGTCGTCCTTTGCAATTGCGCTTTCCTTCGCAAGCAGGATCAGGCTGGTCGCCCTTGAGGACCAAAACCTGGACAGGAGCGTTGGAAGTCGCGACTTCAAACCTGCCTTCGTAGGTAGGAGGCAGGGTCAACTGAGCTCGTGAATTCGAAGATTGTGCATCGATAGAGAGTACAGAGTTGAGGGGCGCTGAAGAAATCTGGCCCGTCAACTTGCCATTTGAGGTGGTCGTTTTGATGATGAAGTTCTCTGCTTTCGCTGAGGTGGCGCCTAGATTGAGGTTGTAGTCAAGCGCACTAAGATATTATGATCAGTAGAGGAAACGATGCTGCAAGACAGTAGCTCACTTGTTAGTGGTCCGCAGAGTGATCTCTTTCGGCGTTTGGAGGCCACTGTTTTCTGTGATGGAAACAGCAGCTTTAATAGCACCGTTGCTGGTGTGGAGAATCAAGGAGTCCACAACAGCGTACGACCCAGAGATGCCCCCATTGGACGATGTGACTTTGGCTCGTGGGGCTACCAATGCCTTTGAAAAGGAGATTGGAGAAAGTCTGATGTCTAAATCATTCCAACTCACCTTCGCATTGACAGATCCATTGGACGTGTCGAGCGTGGCATTCGCAGCCGTGAGCTCCTGGAGAATGGTGTCAGTGTCATTGGGGAGAAGTAATGTGAACACAGACTTCTGTGTTGATCTTTCCATTGGACCCCTTGAGGGAAAGACGATTGAAATAGACACCAGGTAAAGACTCGACGTCTTGCGAGAAGTTGCTGACGTCGGTAGAAAGAGCGTTGACATGGGCCGAGCGGGGAATAATGAGCTCGACATCAAAGGAAAGACGGTCAGTCCATGATCGGCTGCGCCAGGGTTGCGGAGTCTGAGAAGGGGTTCACATGAAAGTTCGAGCCTCCAGAAAAACACGACATACGAATATGCCCACACCTAGCTCACCATCCTCGCGGGCAATCATACAAACACGAGCGAGGTCTCGAACAGCATCCTTGTAATAGTTCACCTGGACGTTCACCCGAACGTCAGAACCCTCGGAGGTTGTGATTCTCAAATGCCCGCCCGACAGCCCTCCCTTGGACAGCAACAACAAAGTTTCTGAGGGCACAGGGAACGTGAAGGAGGTCGAAGAAGCGTGAGGGTACGACGAAGAAGGATTCCTCATTGGATCGGACCAGGAAGTGACACAATGAGAAGTTGCAATCTCCTCCGGGATGTGGTATTCGTAGTCAGAGAAAGACTGCATAAGACGATGAGGCTAGTCACTATATATACAGAGAAACGCGGCATGGGAAAGGCAAGGACGTACTCCGGAGTCGAAAATACTCCCAAACAGCGCAGAAACCAATATCCAGACTCCGATTGCGACGAGAAATGCTTTGCAGAATCGACGCCCAGCAGTTTCTACCGACCGTCGGGGCTGAATTGGCTGGTAAACTGCATACGGGATCTGAGTGTTCACTATGGGCGTAGGCCCAGAAGTTCCAGCCTGGGGCGGCGGCGTGTATGCAGGGGGCGCTGATGCCCTATTGTCGCCCAAGAGAGGTGTGTTGTCGTCCTTTACGGGGCTCTTGGGAGTGTCTTCCGTGACGATCATGGTAGAGGGAGAGGGAATGGACCAGCCAGATTAGCGCCATTTTTGTTTTATATGAGCTCGCCGTCACAAAGATTGATGCTAACCACGCTGACCACATGTTCTGGACTGCGGTCAACTGCGCGTCGCAACGTCTGGCGTTCCCGAGCATTCTATTCAACCTCTGGCTTTACTGTAACGGTAGTCTGCTTTTAGAAACAAGGGACTAGAAAGTCGGGATGAAAGGCCGCCACTCCTTGTTCAATGTTGAACAAATGTTGAAGCAAATTTTTCTGTGCAGTTTGAACTTGACGCTGGAGCAATTCGAGAACCTTCGGTGCTGCGCCGATAAGGTTCCGCAGTACGATGGAGCCGCTGGCGTTCTGGTCATGGGTAACATATAACCGGTCAAGGACATCAGAGTTGGAAAGCAAGCGCGGCTGCAAACGGTTCTTGGGTGAAGGCTTGCGAGAAAATGCATTCGAATCGATTCAGATATATCAACATACAACATACAAGATTCAATGCGGATATACAGGGCTATGTCGAAGTTTATGCATCCCAGCGTACCGGATGGCGGATTAGACCCTCGACAAGTTGATGATAAAAATACAGAGGTTGTTTAACCAGGCGCGGAGGGATCGTGAACTGAGTTTCAGTTCGCCTGGGCCGCGAACGACGCAAGATATACCAGAGGAAAGCAAGATCGCGACTACAGCTGGTCTCGCAGCTCTGCCCAAGGAGGAAGATCGAACCATTTGGGCAAGTCCTCCCACATCTTCTTCCGACCTTCAACCACCGATTCAGTGGCATGGCGGAAGCAGGCAGAACACAAAGATTTCTTATCCTGCACACTCCTTTGCAAGATCCAGAGCGGAGAGCAATTCATGTAGTAATGCGTCCGAGCATGTCGTCCCTCCGCACACATTTGTGGGCTTTGGCAGTCATGGTCATAATCCCATTTCTTGAGCCATCCAAGTGTGCACCCCTCTTGGAAACGAGCTTTGATGAGCTCATCCCTGCTCACTATGCACCGGCGCTGGTCCACGAAAGCGAGGGACGCAACTGTCCCATCTCTCCTCAACACCCCGTCGAATATTTGGGCCTATCGTTATGGGAGATCAGGACATTCGAGACCGAAGTCATTCAGCAACCCACCGGAGAATGATGCAACAGCACACGATAGTACGCGCAGGGGAGGACAGACAGTAACCCATTCTCTCGAGCTATTGTCACCATGTCCATTAGTACACCTGGATGATAGATTATTCGCGTCAGCTTGTAGGCATTTCCACCATGGGCTGTGATAAGGGCATCGTATTCTGCAAGGGTCTTGGGGTTTTCATAGGAAAGACGCTGTACGGCCAAATTCAACAAGTCGGAAAAATCGTACTTGCGTCCCAAACGAATAAGCGCCGCTACGGCTGGCAAGGGAAGAGCGTCTTGCGCAAGGAATGTACTACGTCCTGGCATTGAGCTTGGCTTCGCTCCGAAGAAAGATGAATCAACAGACGGGATATAAAGGGCTCTCAAGAGATATTCGACGTCGCCTACAGCATCTTGTAACTCAATGACAGGACATCCGTCGATGCTTGGTTGGTTGGGCGGTTGTGGTAGATTTTGCATAGTCCGAAAGAAAGATGACTGCTGAGTGAGGACACCCCAATAAACACGGAATTGTATGTTTTCGACTTGAAGGACAACACTCCCATCCGAAAACCAGATTTCGGAACGCGAGGGGGACGAGGTCATGATAACAAAGCAAAAAAAGGAAGTCTGGCCTCGGCCTTTGCAGGGGCTGTTGAGTAGCTGGTCAGTTGAGGCGTGAACTTCAAGTTCAGTGGCACGGTGAAGGACAAGGAGGGATCAACGTTGATGGGAAATTAGTGTACGTAATGATTCAGCTTCCTGTTACGGTAAGGCCGATCATGGTCCAAGCGGATTATCTCTCGTATATGGGGAATGGTTCTGATTAATATCCAGCACTTTTCAATGTCTTCCATACTTACACAGTTCCTTTCCGAAGCGGACTAAGGGCACACACGCGACCCAGCAATACCTACAGCAACTGGCGAAACTGTCATTGTAGAGTGGTGATCTTGAATTCGATTGCCAAATTTTAATCCAGACCAGAGAGGATACATATATAACCGATAGAACACTACACACATAAGTAACACAACGGTGCAAGAATCTGACTAAGTAAAACAACAACTAAAGAGAAAAGACGACGGCGTATACGTGCAACCAAGAATAGGAACCAATGTGCGCTACGAATAAAACAAGGGGGGACGCGACGAGCGTCAAGAAAGTTGTTACAATCCGGATGTGTGTATGTGTGAACGGATGGATGGATGATTTGGTTGGTTAAATGATTGCTTGACGATGAGATGTATGTTTGTTTGTGGATTTGTGGGTTTGCTGTATGTATGTACGGTATGATGATAACAAGGGTGTCCAAAAGAAACGATGGCCATAAGATGGACCCGAATCCGGATGATGACAATAAAAAACAAGCCAGGAAAGCAGGAGCATACAGAGGTTTAGGACGGGGAAAGCGATGGGGTCATAGAAGTCATGAGGGTAGGGTGGTGCGTCAGACGCCGTGGGGGACGAACACCGGCGCGGGATGCAGAGCAGGGACAGGTACGGGATACGCAGGCATCGGCATAGGGTACTGATACCATTCCCCACTGCTCGTACTACTGATGCTACTGATGCTGCCTCGGGGAGTGCGCACCCGGATTGGTACACTCGGGGCGGACACACGGCGCATGTGCATCTGATGCTGCTGCTGCATCTGCAAGACCTGCATTTGATGCATATACGCCGCAGCATACGGTACCGGTACTGGTGGATGGGGGTGTGCGTGAGGATAGTAATACGGCGGATAGAACGCGGCGCCGGGAGGAGGTTGCATCGTCGCGATAGGTACGGAACCCGTACGCTTGCTCTTCTTCGAGGCACGCAGAGAAGGTTGGCGATGACTTAAAGGCTTTTCGGGAGGGGCAAGTTTGCGCTCCGGAGGGTGCTCTGCCGTATGCTTCGACTTCGACGCATGAAAACCCAATAAAGCTGGGCCTTCAATCCAACCATCGGTAGAAGACGACGATGGCGAGGGCGAGGGCGAAGGTAGCTGAACTGTGATCCCTACAGCGTCGTCTGCGGGAGGCTCGACAATGAGTGTGGGTTTGGGAGGACTAGAGTTGCTCCGTCGCCGTGTAAGAGCGAGGAACAAGTCTCGAGTGCGACGCGACTTAGAACTGACTGCAGCAGCAGCCTTTGCGGCCAGTTCATCGCCGCCAATCCACCCATCGTTGCCGTCAAGCGAAGGGGTCTCACCGTCACTGCCGTACTCGGAGACCGACAATCTCGGCTTTGACAAAGCCGACAGTTCAAGCTGAGGCGACGACACAGCGTGAGATTTTGTGGACTCTGGTGCGGCAACCGAACCCGAAGACTTGAGTCGATCGACGATCGCACGGGTTTTGGACGCAGCTGGGCGCCGCCGAGTGAAAGCATCCTGAAGAAAGGCAGGGAGAAGGGTCGATGACGTGCGAGAATGCGTGGGCGGCGGCATAGTCGGCGTGACCTCGACTTCGCTGTAAAACCCTTGCTCATCCTTCGCAATCTTGACCGCAGGAAGCGGAGGAACATCGAGGGTTGGGAAGACGAAATTCGTATTAAAGGATGGGGACGGGGAGCGAGTCTGATTCAACGAAGGATAAGATACGGCCGCCGGCGCCGCGAGGGAAGACGCAGGATCCGGGACTACTTTTGCCTTTGCGGGACTGGGGACGAAGGTGGAAGCGGCAGCGTTCAGACGCCATGGTGACCGAGCTGAGTCACGACTACTCGCACTTCTACTTGGAGAGGCTGTCTTCACCACGATATTGGCATATGAACGAGGCGCTCGAGGCGTTGCAGGCATGGAGACGGAAGGGATAGAACGCTCAGAGTCGGTGAGGTCAATGCTCGAGAGCGTCGACGTGCTCCGGTGAAGACCGCGCGTCGACTCGTCGTCCGAGTCATGGTAGCGGTCGGTATTGGCGATGGACAAGCCACCGGTAAGATCCTGGACGAACTCGTCCCAACGGTCTTTAGCAAGCGCAACGCGATCCTCGTTGACCGGCATCGAGAGATCTGGCTGGCTCTTTACCTCAACCACAGACGGAGGCCAGTGAAAGCCAACGTCAATTTCATAAGATTCAAGCGCGGCCTCGGCGCCTTTGAATCCCACGAGATCGGGATTGAGGGTACCGTCATCGGCTTCACCAAGATCCTCCTCGTACTGGGGATCATCCGCACAAACAGCCCGGTTGAAGAATAGAGCCAGATGGTAGTGAGGCGGCTTTGCAACTCTAGGAGGCTGAGTTACTTGAGTCGCCGGAGCATTCTGCAGAGAGTCTGTCGGTGGATAGGACCACGACACGGCATCAGACGAGATGCGCCACCACTGGGGCGAAACGGTTTGCCAGTCTTCGTCTAGAGAGGCTTGGTTGATCAGCGGCATTGAGAAAGGACTTTGAACCTGACTGAGTCTGAGAGAAAGAGAGTACAAAGAAGGGGTCAGAACAATGTGAGTCAGGACGTACAAAGCAGGACACACACCGATGCCGCCGCACCGAGGACAGTCAAGCCAGGGAGATGGGGTGAAGTAAAAGTACAGTGCAAGGAGCGGGATAATTGAACCGAACTGGAGGCGCGGCGGGCGGACACCTGGCCAGTGCGGACAAGTGGGCCACAGCAGGAGGGTCACGTCACTGTCACCCCCAAATACGCGGCTCCGGCTGTTCCGCCGGCAGCTAATTGTTCACAACCACCACCTTGAGAAAAAAGTAGTTAAAGTACAAGGTTCTCTATACGGCTCCGGGATAGATTTGTTGGACACGTATGAGCTTCACACACGCAGCGAGGTGCAGGTAGCGCATGTGCACGCGTACAAAATGCATAAAGCGCGCCCCTCCTTGCTCCCTCTCAAGTGGTCTGAGCTTCCAACCCGCGAAAGTCTCAGATTCCATCGACTCCCGTATAGCAGGGCCCTGACTCGGTATAGGAGGGAAATGGAGGAGTGCCTGAGGGTGCCAGCACGCTAGGATCGTAGTTCGGTTCTGAGACAATCGTTGATTCAGAGACCATCAGGGACAAGAGTGAATCAAAAGCCTCAGTCGCCAGAAAGGAGGGGGCGATTGAGCAGGCTCAAGCAAAAGAGTTTCACGGAAAAATCTCAAGCGCGCGGTAGTTGGTGGGTCAAGACAAGGACGAATGCAGAGCGCATCGAACGCGTCGCGTCACCTTGTGACCACTGTCACGCCTCCCTCTCAGCCTACCCGGATACCGCGAGAGAAATAAATACAAAACTGCAGGGCTCACAACTGTATGATAACGGCCCAGTCTTTCACTATCAAAACCCTGGGATCCTTGATTGTCAACACGCTCGCCACACCCTCCCCCTTCCCATTCGCCGCAACGCCCGCAGCAAACTCCCAAACCAACTCCTCCCCACCCTCAGTTTTCACACTCGACGGCTTCCCACTCAACCCCTCCACCACAATCTTCTCCACCCTCACTTCCTTGATCGTCTCCGCAAACACATTACTCGGGTTATAGCTCGCCAACGCAACACCATCAACCGCCTCAGCCTTCTTCTCCACTCCCAAATCCCTCGTCGTAATCCTCACCGTTTTCTTCGCCGTCTGCGCCGTGAATTCGCGCCACACAAACTGCCCCTTCTCGTGCGAGTACGTGACCCCATCGTCAAGATACAGATCGCCTCGCGCGCTGCCCGCCTTGCTCAAAGAGACTCGCAGAGTAAACGGATCGAGTTTCATTAATGGCGATGAGCGCCGCGGACGTTCGCGCGTGGGGACAATAGAGCCACCGCGGACAAAGACAGGCACCTGGTCAAGTTCAGCCTTGACCGTAATGTCCTTCCCTTTGGCCGCGCCGCGGTAAACGTGGTGCGAGAAGTAGTCGTAATAAACCTAAATCCCAATGAGCGCCAACTCAGACGGAATAAACACAGACTGACTTCGTCTTCAGGCAGATACACCGTCGTCTCTATCGTCCCCTTCGAAGTGATAGGCTTGACAAGCAATCCAGAGTTGCCAATGAAATATTGGTCGTCCAGCGCGAAGCCCTTCGGGTCCTTGGGGAACATCACATAGTGCGGCCGCAGAACGGGAACACCAGTCACGCTAGTCTCGCGGAAAGCCGTGTACCAGATAGGCAGCATAGTGTACCGAAGACGCAGAATGTCCTTGATAATACCTTTGTACGGCTGTTCGAGGAGGAACGGCTCGCGGCGCTTCGTGTCAATATGCGCATGTGCGCGGAAGAAGGGATTGAAGATTCCAACTTGATACCACCGAACCAGCATGTCAGGCTCTGGGTTGCCGAAGAAACCTCCAACATCAGCTATGGGAAATATCAGCAAACTTAATGAACATTGGAAGAAACTAGGACTAACATCCAGCAAAACTCATCCCAGCAATCCCGTTGGACAAGACCATGCTGATTCCTACAGCCATGTGCTCCCAAGTGCCGAGATTGTCTCCGGTCCACATTGCTCCGAACCGCTGAGACCCCGCGAAGAACGAACGAGTCAGAACGAATGGCCGTTGCGGCGGATCCGTGCGTTCCTGGACGGCTTTGGACGTCAAGTTGGACTGCAGAAAATTAGGATTAGAGCCAATCGAGCTATATGAGTATTCGACGTACGAAGAGCATCCCGTTGATATTGTGAATATCCCGATGCTCCCAGCCGCCATGGTGAACGTTGTCCCTGGGCATGGAAATCTCAGGACCGTTGAATACCGAGGGCTACTAGACATTAGTGTGGTCCAGCATAGTGATCGATGATTGCACCTCATTCATATCGTTCCAGATATGTATGTCTGTGGTACTCAGCGTCCAGCTCCATCCACTCTTCAGCGCGGTGGTCTTGAAAAGAGACTTCCACCAATCCCAAGCATTCGGATTGAAGAAATCAATCCAAGAACTACTTCCAGACCAGCACCATCCCTCAAATTCACCCTCGCCACTAGCAGGCATGACGAGCAATTTCCTGTCAGACGCCTCCTGGTAGGCAGGATAGTTTGAAGTGCGCTTCAAGTGAGGATCCACGATTACAACCATCTAATAAACGCAAGCTCAGCAATGAAGAAAATAGGGAAAGGAATATAGCAACCTTGCGAGCATTCGCCGCAACATCGTTCGTCATCTCAACTGGATCCGGGAAGTTTTTATCGTCCCACATGAAGTACTTGTGCTCGTCTGCGTATTCAATATCGAGCCAGAACACATCCACGGGCATATCCTCTTCGTCGAAGCGCCGCTGCACAGTGCGCACATCGTCGGTACTGACATAATTCCAACGGCACTGGTGGTACCCAAGACTCCAGTGTGGGGGGAGAACCGGTGTACCAGTGAGAGCTGAATATTGCGCGAAAATATCCGCAGGAGTGGGCCCCGGCATAAGGAACAGGTCGAGAATACCAGACTCAGAGATCCAGTGCGTCTCTGTCGATTTTTCTGAGGCGTGCGAGACGTCGATCCAGGTTTCAGAGCCTACAGCGTGGAAGATACCGACGGTCGAGTCGGTGGAGTGGGCGTGCAGGATGGGGATGGAGCCGTACAGCGACATGGGAGAAGACGCGAGGTATTCGAAGACATCGGCGTTGTATAGACGGTAGGGGTCAGTGAAAAAAGGCGAATCTCCTGCAGTGGTGGGTAGAGCCAGCTTTGTCGCATGCTGGGGTATGCCATAAATGGTGCCATGACTCGGGAAAGAGATATCGATGGAAAGCGACTCGGGACCTTGGACACATATGAGAACCAAGGGGAACGGCGATTCGTAGAACGAGATATACCTTTCGGCTTGCTATCAGTCCAGGTCGAGAACCTCTCCTCCCACCAATCATCCTCTTTGTCGCCTACAAACCAAGCGGCCGGATTTATCTCCTCAGTTTTCAAAACAATTTGATCGGCAGCAACCTGGTCCTCTACGCCTTCCTCAGCTTGGGGTGCGGCTTCCTCCGTCTTCGTCTCTTCCACCTTCTTGCTCCGGAAATGCTCCATATGCAAAAGTCCCCGCCCGTTCAACACCACCTGCGGTTTTCCGCCACGCAGCAGAGAAACAGTCAAAGGCTCGAATGCGACGACGACTTCATTGTTCCCGTACTTCGCTCTAATGTCCTTCTTCCCCGTAGTCCAAGTGATATCCTGGCTGATTTTCGGTTCAGCAATAAGGGCCCAAGAAGCAGCTTCGTCGTAGCGTTTCCGTAGACCGTTGACTTCATCCATGCGAACGCGCACAACCCCATCTTCGTGGACACGCAACTC
Source organism: Favolaschia claudopus (assembly GCA_037176885.1). NCBI lineage: Eukaryota > Fungi > Basidiomycota > Agaricomycetes > Agaricales > Mycenaceae > Favolaschia > Favolaschia claudopus. The sequence continues at coordinate 2,000,874 of JAWWNJ010000004.1, read as the reverse complement.
CAATCCGAAGTGTATCTCAGGGTAGATAGAGGACTTGACGCTGGCGGTGAAGACGGCGTTGTTGGAAGAGATGGAGATTGAGGAGGAATCTACTGAGTAGGGCGACTTCCATTTGGTCCCGGCTTCAGCGGCGCGAGCAGAGAGGGCTCGTCCTCTCCGACAGAAACCCGCCTGCGAGCATGTCTTGAAGTCGTGTGATTTGACTGCGAGAACGTCCGGGGCGGCGAGCAGGAGGGTTATAACCCCAACCAGGGTCGCCCAAGGCTGCATAGTAAGAGTGACCCCAGGAAACAAGAGAAAGAACTTTAAAGACGCGAATTTACACGTCAACAACCCGTATTTGGGCATGGACCCCGAAACGTAACTTGCTGCTCGACTCTTGACCACAACCTTGACCTACTCGACATGAATTTCCCTCGACGAAATGGCAGACAATCTCCCCAGTTCTACTGCTCCAAGCAAAACAAAATTGAAGCAGTTAATCTGGCCTGAACCCCTCGTCATCGAGCCCACATCCCCGCACACTCACACCATCATCTTGCTCCATGGTCGTGGCAGCAACGCAGAGCGCTTCGGTCTCGAGTTGCTCAAATCCCAATCATCGGACCATGGAAAGACTCTTGCGGCACACTTTCCCGGCCTCAAGTTCATCTTCCCCACCGCCAAGAAACGGCGTGCGAGGCTCTACAATCGCACGCCGATAAATCAATGGTTCGACCACATCCTGGAGAACGGATCGTCGTTTCGAAATGAACAGCTGCAGTACGAGGGTATCAGAGAGACTACCGCCTTCGTGCATAGTCTTATCTTGCAGGAGGCTGAACTCGTTGGTGTTGATCGCGTTATACTCGGTGGTCTCAGCCAAGGCTGCGCGGCGGCGTTACATGTCCTGCTGAATTTTCGGCCAGATAACGGGTCGCTCGGCGGATTTGTTGGGATGAGCGGCTGGCTGCCGTTCGAGGAGATGTTCGTGGACAGCGAAGAAGAAGACCGCGGCGTGGAGGACACGGTCGACCAGACCGATCTCCAAATATCTGCGTTGAATACTGCCCGAGATATCGCTTCGCTCTCCGCGATTGATCTGGGCAAGAACCAAGTTCCTGCGTTTGCACACACACCAATCTTCTTGGGCCATGGAATTCACGACGAAAAGGTTTCGATAAAATTGGGAGAACAGGCAAGAGATGTACTCCAACATCTCGACTGCAAAATACAGTGGAAAGCGTACGACGAGGGACACTGGTACAAGGTTCCCGACCAGATCGACGATATGGTCGTATGGCTGAAAAGTTGTATGAACATTTAAACCGTTATTTCAACTTTTCTAGCAGCGTCGACGAGATTACAAGACCCCAAAATTACTCGATACAAAACATGCAGAAATACACCAATTACTTTTTTCTATCTCTATCAATCCATATCCATGCCACTCCAGTCAGGAATCGGCAGTCGAGGAGGCAGGCGCGCGTAGCCTCGCAAAGGCCTAGTATCGCGACGGCGAGGAACTTCAGGAACCAGCGGCGCGTTGGGCGTGCTCAAAACAGCCTTCGAAGGTGACCGCGTAAGATCTCTGCTCTTCATGAAGGCCTCGAACCGCGACTGTGGCGTCTCCGTGCTGACGACCTACGCCAAGGCAATCTCAATCAACAACGAAATCTTGGAAACAGATATATACGAACCTCGTCCGGAATAGTCCCAATGCTCGACGGAACAGATGGGTTCTCGACACGGCGAGCGGGTGCGGGTGTGACGCGCACAGTTGGCGGCGGAGTCGCATAGGCTGTCATGGGGCGGGTGGCATTGCTCGAAACAGGCGACGCAATGGGCCCAGCCTTCATGATGATCGTCCGCAACTTGAACGACGCCTCGCTGATGCGCCTGGCAGGCGGCCGTGGCCGCACAGGTGGCAACGCCTCCGCCCGCACGAGCAGAGAGTGCTGAGCCCTGCGGCTCGGGGTACCGTGTTGAGACCTGGGTTTGGGCGACATCGCGCCTGCCACCCCGGGCAGGAGGTACGGGTAGGAGAGAGAGATGTCCCCGGTCGCGGTCAGGGTGTGTTCGTCGTCGTCCTCGTCGTCAAAGTCGGTGAGTTGAGTGGGGAGGGAGTCATCTTCGGATGGGATGCGGTTGCGGGAGAGCACCGAGCGGCGGAGAGGTGGGGTGGTGAAGAGGTTGATGACCGACTTGCGGCGAGATGGGGTGCTCACGGTCTGGAGGGCGACGATCGCAATGAGTCAAGGAGCAGCATGAACGAAGTGTCAGCGAACTCACCCGCATATCTGTTAGTGCTCTAGGTGCCACAGGTGGAGTTTGCAGCGAGGCGAAGATGCTTTTGAGAGAGACGTTCAAACCAAACGATGATGGTGGAAGGAGCAAAAGCGCGTACGCTTGCCACCTCGCGGGTGCTTTATATACGGCGCCGGGAAAGGAAGAGGACCACAATGGCATGCGGTGGCCAGATGGACGGACAATGGCAAACCCATTGACATATTTCCTATTCGAGTAATGCAAGTACAGAACGCTTTTTCATGAAAGAAAATCATCGCCACTCCAAAAATCCTAACATTGTTCCGTCCAATGTTTTCGGTTCAACCACCTCGACGGTAGACGGCCCGAACGGCGGCGTTGCCACCGCATACTCGACGACGATGGGTGGCTCTTCAAATTCATCTTCAGGCAGAAATCGGAACTGCACCAACTCGATCTCTTCACACCAATTCGCGATTTCCTTTGCCGCCGCCATTCCGAATTCCTCTGCGCGGTCTTCGAGGTCATCAAGAACGTAGTCGGGTAGAAATACGTCCAGAATGAGGCGCTCGATAGGAAGTCGTGACAATAGATCGACAAATTCTGGCTAATGAAGATGTCAATTAAGGGTGAAGCAAGGACGGGAGGGAAGTGTATTAGACTCACATCAAGTTCAAATTCACTGGCGTCTTCGTCCTCATCTGAATCCTCATCTGAATCCTCGTACTCTTCATCTTCTGACGTGACGGCCACGAAATGCAACCATCGAACTTTCGGGAAAGCTTCGAAGAAAGCCTCCGCTTCGTCAATCTCAATAGTTGAGCGGGGAGAGTAAGTGAGTGCGTATAGGTTAGGCAATTTGCGCCCGAGCTTCAACCAGCCGTCGCGGCTAGGGCTATACATGGATTCATGGGACAGATCTAACGCGCACAGCGCCGGTTTCCGACCGCTTTTAATGTACGTCTAACGCGATGGTCAGACCTGCGGTGAATATAACAAAATCTACACAACGCGCAACTCACCTTAAGCGACTTCTGTATATACGCATGATCCTGCATCTCATAATCCTCATATCCCGGCGCAAGAAACTCCAACGTATCCCAAATCCTTGCCGGCATATGCTTCGCATAATTCTGCGGCTCCATATTCTCCTGGTCAAACGCACCAATTCGCTTCGGCTTCGACAACAGCGCCGCCGACCCGCCATGGCAAAAATTGAATCGAATATTGTAGAGGCGGGACGATCCCTCCGCGATGAGGTCCGTCGCGCCGACCATATGCCACACAACAAGCGTATCGATGCTCGGGTGCGCGCGGATGGCAGCAGCGAGCGCCGGCGGCGTCTGCGGCTGCGAGTGGGACTGGAACGTCCCGAAACAGAGCGCGCGTAAGGCGGTGAAACGCGAGAGCATCGATACTACCCGCGGGACGTAATCCTCCAGCGGTGTGCCCAGGATGTTGAACGAGACGAACAAGGCGCGGACGTGTACGGCGTTATGCGGCAGCTCCGCGCGCGCGAGACGCTTCTCGCCCGCTTCCGTCGCGTCGTAGGAGCCCAACGCAACGAGGACTTCGCGCCAGATGTAGGGACGCGTGGCGGCGGCGAGCTGAGAGTGCATTGTTGCGAGGTTGAGGAGGACTGGGGAGGGTGGGCCAGGGAAGAAAAAAGGCGGCGTGCTTTCTGCTCGAGATTCTCCTTGCCAGCTCAAACTAACTCGTTTTCGTGGGTGGGCTAGAAAATGATTTTTAATTCCATGTTCGTGGATACTTTCGCTCGAGAATTGCTTCCTCGTACCTTCAAAAATCTCACCACAAATGGCAAGCAAGACATCGTGGCCGAGATCTGTCAGAGTCAAACGAGCCATGAAGCTGCGAAGTAAGTCAGCCGGAAGATACTATCAGACACTATCACGTTTGAGCGCTTTGGGTTGACTGGTAGGTGGAAAAAAAAGAGCAATGAAACGCCAAGTGTCACACGCACATGACGCGACGCGATGTGACGGAATGAATACGAATTATTGCCTTTTCTGGCAGCGGTCATTGATTCAACTCAAACGCGTCTTTGAAGCAAGGGTGTGCCGGCCCGTCAAGCCGAGACCTATTAGGGCAGGGAGGGTGGTTCGACCCAGGAGGGTCAGAAAAAAAAATAATTGATTATTTTTTGAGGGGTAAAATATGGTTCCGGGAGCTCAAATACACCTAGAAATCACTGTTACCGTTGTTTCTTCTCAAATATCTCGGTCAGCAAGGTTTACATCGCTCTTTCTGGGTTTCACCGGTAGTCCTTCCTATTTGGGACGATTAACTTTGGCTGTATTTGATATCAGAGGCAACAGAGGATACGGTGCATGGGCCTCTTTGTTAGGTTGTAATAGGTATCTGGTGCTTAATTCATCCTATCCCACCTCTATCAGTTGTTTGGAGTTCATATTTTCAGTCAAGTTTTGGTCAAGCACTTCGGCACGGTGGTATCACGTGAATAATTACTCGATTTGGGCAGTACGTAATGCTTACGTGGTAGGGTGGTTCAGCCAAATGGTCGGTTTGAAAAAAAAAACAGCCATAGGTATTTTTTTTTGGTTTCGGCACACCCTTGCTTTGAAGCGTAATTTGAAGACTTGACCTCTCTTTTCATTCTCGAACTACCCCCACTTCTTCCTACAGCATTGTGGACTCGCCTTTCTTGACTCCGAGACTTGAGTTGTTGACCTGACGAACCCCGTTCTTCGAGTTTTATTGACACAACCACGATTTTGAACTCCGAGAATTTGACTTGAAGGTTTTTTGTCGTGAACCCAACGTGATCAGCTTATTAGACGAACCCTGGTGGCTTATCGAGGCCCCATTTTATGGCTGGCTTGTTTGTTCAACTGACCCCAGGGCCATAACTCAGTCACGTCGTTGATCTCGCTGCACTTTTTTTGGCTTTCAAATTTGCGATTATAGAACTGTCTGCCCTTTCAGAAGTTTAAATTGCTGAACTCGTCTCTGACTTCCGTCAGGCCCAATTTTTTCTCCAAATCACGGTGGGGTGTCTCGTATGTGAGTCGGCGACTCGGATCTCTGATAGCACTGAAAAGTGCTTTGAACACTGAACAGGAAGTAAATATGTACTATCAAGGGTACACGGTAGATAAAATACACTTCTTCAGAAGCCGTACGTCGGGAACCATTCGTCAAGTTCAGCTTTTACCGATTCTGCAGACTGGCATGTTCTTACCACGTCCGACGCGTCCTGGCACCGAGCTTCAATTCCTCGACCCTCGTGACGCGTCCGACTGGTAAAGGCTCCGGCCGTTCATGATTTGCCAAACAGATGTTCAGGATTGAGAACATCGAAAGCAAGTACAGTATTCAGTAATAGATAGGCTGACGATTTTCCACTTGGACTATATCTTACACACCTCCACCCACCCACCCACTCACTCAGTCACATCTACATACAACTCACGTCGCGCTCTTCTCCAACACCCACAACCTCGTCCTCTCCTCCATCCTCACCACACCCTTCACCCTCTCCACCACCCCCATCCCCACTCCCTCTTCCCCTTTCCCTTTCACATCAACAACCCACCTCTCAAACGCCTCCACCCTTCCCAACTCCGTCCACCCGCCCTTAGACTCCTTCTTCCTACCAATAAACCCAAACACCCCGCCCCCCGCGGTCGGAGGCGCCGCCTCCTCGCCGACAAGATGCGTATACTGCGCATACGCCGCAGAATCGGGGTTATCCGTCTTGTCGTACACCCACGATGCATTCGACGCCGCAATGAACGGCGCATACGGCGGTGCATGCACGTGCGTGAAGAGCGAGGCGCCCGTCTGCAGCGCGAGGTTGCTGATGTGCGCGTTGACAGGTGCATTAGAGTTGTTGGCGTTAGCAAGGGTGTTGAGAATCGCCATCGCCTCGCCGCCGGGGTAGTTCCGCATCGCGGCGAGGGTGAGGAGGACAGTCGCGCCGAGGTTGGCGAGGATGGCGCCGCAGGCGCCGAGGAAGAGAACGCGGCCGAGGAGGGATGATTTCCGTTGGGAGACCCTATGCAATTTAATCATAAAACGACAACGAACGTCTGAAGAGAATGAAATCCGACGTACATAACACTCATACCCCGCGCAGCGACAACATTCCATATCGGTATGACATACACGACAAAGCGCCACTCCTTGTGTCCAATAGCGCTCATCGCGCCAACGAGGACAGCGCTTGGGAATATGAGAGAAAGGAGCCGTTTCGGGGCGGAGGAAAAGACCGCGAAGAGAGAGAGAGGGAGGGCGGAGAGGAGGAGTTTGGGGAGGTGGGCGGTGAGGTACGAATGGGCGGGGGAGGTCTGAAAAAAAAATGAGAGAGGCATAGAGACGAGATTGGTGTAACTTACACCCCAGTCAGCGCTCTTTCCTTCCACGACGTTGAAATAGATGCTTTGATATTCCGGCCAGAGATATGGTTGACGCCAGAAGTAAGAATCCACGGAAACCGTTAGAGCTGAAAGTCTTTCAGTTGGGGTTAATACTAGTTGAAGTGCACGTACCGATAGATGCAAGAGTGGAGATGGCGCCGATGCTGAGAGCCCGCCACAGAGTTAAATGGCCTAGGTAGAGGTATTGCAGGATGAGGGCTGCAGCAAACGCCGCAAGCTCTGCCCGGAATACGACGGCGGAGAATACCAACAAGGCGACGGAGGATGTGATACTTTTTTGCGAAGGCTTGAGTGTATTCGGTGCACGGTCGACCAGCAAGTACGCGGCCAAGTTAACTGTCTTTCCTGTTCAGTCACACTCGCGTGTTAAGGCGAAGGGAGATACCAGGAAATAGAGCAAGCATGTTGGGCAGCGTGCGTCCCATCCAGAATGGGATGTGGAATTGAGTGCAGGTTATGAGGGTGAAATAGAGACCTGTTGGGCGTCCGAAGCGTCTTGAGACGCCGTGTCGAATTAGGCAGAGTCCGATAGCGTTGATGGAGGCGAGAACCAGGCGGACTGATTCTGAATAAGCGTATATGTATGAGTTGAAGCAGCTGCACGCACCAATTACTTGAAGTTCGAATTTAGATGGTACGAAGCCAAAGGAGCTCGCGAGATAGATTACAGGTTTGGATATCCAGGCAAGAAGAATGCTCCCTATGAAAGTGCGGGGGACTGCTCCGGGGAAAACGAAATGGTCGTACTACCGGCGCAATTCTTAGTTGCAGTTCATTAACTGGTATTCTCAAACGAACGCTGGAGAGACTTGAAGGCGAAACACCATACATGAGGACATCATGTACAGCGTGCAAATTGAAACTCTCTTCGACTTTTGTGTAGGGCGCAAGGAGGACATGGGTGCAGGCAGTACCAAGGATGAGCGCATCCAAAGCGAGGCTCATGGGAGTAGTAGAGTAGACCACGGATACAAAGCCAAACAACGCGTCGACCTCAACCACGATGAGCGAAGCGCGTCAATACGGTGAATTGGGCACACAGCTCGTCATGGAGTCGCGCAGGTCGACGCAGACAGACACTCTGCTGAAATACAACGACGCACTCGTCCGCTCCCTCATCCGCGAACAACGTGACCTCGAAAAAGCCGCCATCGCCCTCGTCCTCGCCTCCGCAGACGCACACACGCCCCCACCCGCTCTCATGATCATCCAGACCGCCATCGCTCGCAACAAACGATGTCTCTTAGCATACCACAACCACCGCGTCTCATTCCTCTGCTCCCTCTACTGGTCCCTCGGCGCCTCGCTCCCTCCTTTGCTCTCCGCCGAATCCACCTCAATTCGCGCGAAACTCTCCCCCCATGAGGTCGACTATCTGCGCTCATACCATGCGTCGGTCATGACCTTCCGCGCAGAGTTCTCGCAGGAGCTCGACATCACCGCCAGCATCGTGCAGCCACCGAAGGATTTGCATGTCCTTGTGCATGTTGTAAGGGACTGTGGTGTTATTCAGACAGAGTCGGGAAGCATCGACTTTAGGATGGGCCATCGCTTCATGGTTCGGCGGTCGGACATCGAGCATCTCATTGTTCAGGGATATCTGGAGGAGATCTAATCGTTCTCAGCGACGTTTGCCTAGCAGAGTCGGGTTCCACAGTATGGGTATCTATCGACAAAGCATGATTCCTACACAGTCTCCCTCTCCCAAACTGGCGGCGCGCCCTTTCAAGTCGCGTTCAAAACCGAACCGCCCAGATCCAAACAACACACCTATCCTCTACCTATTAACCCGCTCGCAAAACCCCACAATCCTCCCCACCGTCTCATCCACCTCATCATAAAACACCGCATGACTCCCCCCCTCAACCGCCACAACCTCTAAATCCCTAAAATACCTCCCCGCATCCTCCGCCACAACCTCACCATCCTGCAACTCATCCGCAGTCCCATACAACACCATCACAGGAAGCCCCTCCCTCCCTAGCTCCACGAGTCTTCCCTGGTCCGGCCTATGCCCTGTATCAATCGCGCTGACGATATCAGGCGTCTGGAGCACGGTACACCCCACCCACGCCGCCTTGATGTTAAAGGGGACGTCCTCTGGATGCTTGAAACACGCGTCGACGAATTCGGTGCGTGTCGTGAACGCCGTGTGCGCGTTGTCGGAGACATGCATTCTTCGGAAGAGGTCGATGAGTTTGGGTTTGAGCGTGTTGGCGCTGGTAGCGACGCAGAGGGCCCCGCTCATGGCGATCGCGCCGCGAAGCGGCACGGGCGAGATGTGCGTGCAGATGTCGCTGATGATCGGTGCTACATACAGCGACGGCTCTCAACGTTGCTTGATTCTGAATGCGCGTTCATACATACATACCGCCTGCGCTCCTACATACGCATCGTCGCAAATCAGCTCACAGTGATTTGTTCAAGGATTGAAGTAGTGTGTGCTCACCACCCAACGAATACAGGCATATGCAACCCAAACCCCTCGACGACCGCAGCGAAATCAGCCGCATACAACGCGGATGCGTACCCTTCGGGCGTCGTGGGCTTGCCGCTTCGGCCGTGGCCCCGCACGTCGTAGCGGACCTAGAGTAGAATAGGCGTTATAAGCGTAAAGCATTAACCCAAGCAGCAAGCGGGATTCAATAGATTCAAGTTGTCGTTCGGTCGATACGAGGCAGATACGAGGAGTGAATTATGCATATGAATGAAACATGCTATAATACTCGCAAGGTACAAAGCCCCAAGCATCCTTTCATCAGCGAACAACCGGTCAAAAACAATCCCGCTGAGAGCAAAGCCGTGCGCGAAGACGATGCTGGGGTTCGTGGGGGTGCCGGAGGCTTCGGCGTAGATGAGGGTCCCGTCGGAGGAGGTGCAGAATTTGGAGTTGGACTCGGATGGGGAGGCCGCCATTGTTGACAGTGGTCTGCGATTGAGATTGAGTTCACTTTGGAGGAGTCGGACCGAGGGCCGGTCGAAGCAGACGCCCATGCACATGCCAGACGCCGAACAGCAAGATATATAGCTGAGAAGAAACAGAGCAACGCTCAATGCATTCATTCGCAAAGTACATTGACATTTACAAGTCGAATTCGAATCATCCAAGTTGTCAATACTCAAGCTACTCAAGGCTTGGTGCAAGTCCCCTTATACTGCGAATCGTTCGTCGCAGAGATCGCCGTCGTAAAATCGATGGTGCTGCTGCGCTGAGCGACGTCGGGGATGTATTTCGCGATGTTGAGGGCCCCTACATACAAGACCAACAATGTCAGTGAGTGTGTCCAGGGTGAATGTGAATTTATCGATAATCCTTACAGTAGTAATGTCCGTTGACCTGCAGATCACATTAAAATAATACATAGTCAGTCTTGGGTGGATTTCGTTCTACACGGACTGGAGAATCAATCACCTTGCTGTGGTATTGGAACCACGCCCAACCCTGGGCGATCATAGCAATAGACCCTTTGCCGGACGCGGTACAGCTTTTCGAGGTGAACTGCCAACATCACAACAGGGTGAGTGAAAAACACTGCTGCGAAACACGCCATATATATAAGGCTCAGAGAGTTGCACAACTCACAGTGAGGCTGCAGGTCGCGCCGTCGGCGGCATTCATAGTGATACTCTGAGTTTGCTGGTTATTCGAAGTGGCGGTGACGCTAGGGGACATTCCATTCGTCTTTAGTATGGTGATGCGTGAACGTGGGTTGGATCATAGACAGACGTACGCATGGCTGAGCGAGTTGGTGATCGAAACGGAAGAGGTGAATGTGGTCGTGCTGCAAACAGACAAACAATTTCATGAGACACGGATGCCCGGAATTTTTTTAGAAATTGACTGACGTATCAACAATGTCGGGAATGCCGATCTTGGCTGACACAGAGAGACCCGTAGCCCAGTTCGACGTCTCTGCCAATTGGATCAGCCCCGGGAGAGAGAAGTTGATGAAGGCAGGCTGGCTCACTGGTTGTGGTGATTACAGTCGACGAGCTTGTTCCTTGCAAGGCGCTCAGCGTTGCGGTACCTGGAATTGTTGTCAGATGAGATTCAACTTCGAAATTGTGGCCATACCGCTCGTCCCAACCAAAGTTCCGCCGGTCGTCTGAGTAGTAGTGACACACGAGGGTTTGCCTTTGAAGCGCAACATCATCGGTAGAAGCTCAGTGGGCTTAAAATGATTCACCGACCTTGAACGGCGACCTTTGCAGTCGCATCGGAGACACAAGCAAGGGCAGGGTAATCGGCGTACTACATCTAAGTTTCAGAAAGCACGACGGGTAGAGCATCCAGAGACACGCACATTAGCCATGTTGGTTGCAAGGTTATATTTGCCCTTGCCCCAATTCTTCTTTGCTTGTTCTTCAACAAGGGACCATCCAGCGACTATTCATGCCAGATGTAGAACCAGTAGATACGGAAGACCTGGCTACTCACGTCCTTTGAGGTCATTAGGCCCCAACTGACTGCAGGTACCATCCGCGCGCTTGGCAATCGAAGCCTCTTCCGAGGCCGAGGTGACGTGCCCAAGGAAAGCGCCGTCGAGGTCGTAAGCAGAAACAGTCCCAGAAACAGGGTCGAAGGCGAGAACGTCCGTATCCGTGGGCAGGTCATCAAAAGAGCGAGGGAGCTGCTGCATGGGCGAAGCCTGCGCAAGGAGCGGCGTCGAAGCCGCGAGAGCGAGGCAGAATGTAACGAGAGTGAACATCGTAAAAAGAACGAATGTAGTGGGTGGGTGAAAAAGGGAAGGGAAGGGATAGATGGGTGTGCCTTGCCTTCGGACGATACTTATAAAGTTTTCGGAGGTTCAAGGACGCCAAGGTCCAAGGATCCACGGGATCGACGTGCAAAGTGGAGCTCCTTATGGTGGTTGCCCATGGTTGGCAGGTTGCGTGGTGAACCGGTTGCGATGATCAGTTGTCAAAACAGGTCCAGCATGATGCCCTCAAGTATATCATCCCACTCTGAGTCTTGGCTGCTCAACGTTCTACGATTCACATATTCATACAGCGGCAAATGGACGGTTCAGAGAAAGAGCTTGTAGCGCACTTTTCATCATCTCTTGGCGTAAAGTATTCAATCATCGAACTGTGTCCCATCCATCCGAACCCCCATGTTGGCTTTCACATCCATTCCTAGTCGCTTCATCTTCCCCACCTGAAACTTTGAGGTCAGAAACCATCCTTTCATAAAAATATTTCAGGGAGTAAAATCACCTCAACGCGCTCGTTCTGAACTTTCCGAAGCTCCATCAGTTGCTCCCGACTGAGATAACTATCGTGTTCGACCGCCTGCTTCTTGTGTGCCTTGTTAATGGCCTTCATATCGGCCTGTGCATCGTACGAGTCCTCAGCGGGGGGCACATATTCTCCTTGTCGGAGTGCAGTCATCCTGCGATTATACGCCTCCATGTTGTAGTATTTCTCGTCAGGAAGAGTAGCTGCAAGATTGCATTAGCGTTCGAATGCAGGCAATGGCACTCCAACAAACCCGTATTGTAGTCCTCCATGAACCTGGCAAACTCCTTCTTATTCTGGTCTTTCGATATCGTTTCCGGATTGATTTTGCGTTCCTCGACAAGCCATGTATGGAATTCTTGACCCTTGGTGAATATACTGCCCAGATCAGAAATCGCGTCCAGCAATCTGGCAAACACAACTCACTCAGACTCGCCTATGATACCGTATTTGCCCCATTGTGAAGTGGCCTTGGATTTCTTCTGTATGCATTGTTCAAGTAAAAGCAAGGGAACAACGTGGAGAAACACGCACCTTTTCTTTCTTCTCTTTCTTGGCTCTCTTTCTTTCCTTGCGTTCCCTCCGCTCCCGTTCTTCACTCTTACTCCGTTTGCGATCTTGGTCTTTTTGCTTTCTCCGACTCCGATGCTCCGAATCGTCGGATGAGGCGCTATCAGCGGACCGAGACCTCCGCCGTCTGTGTCGGTCACCGTCTCTGCTTTCTCTTGAACGCGAACGAGAGCGCGAATGAAGTTTTCGACGTTTGGAAGCTGGACTTGGATCCCTGCTCCTACTCCGACTCCGATTTCGACTTCGGCTACGACGTTCTCTGCCCTGCTGGCGCTCTCGTTCGCTTCGCGTAGGTGACCTGGATCTCGACCGTCTAGCATCTCTATCACGACGGTCATCTCTGTCGCGTCGATATCTTTCTGGCTCTTGACGATATTCGCGTTCTCTGTCTCTGCGGGGACTACGCTCGTCTCGATTGTATGGCATTGGCGGAGGTTAAGCACCAGGTTGGTTGAGCCGAAGATCTCCGAAGTAATCAAGCGTCAATAACTTGAACTGATCTCAGACTCTCTCTTCCCCACTCTCCTTGCATATCAGCCAGCATTGCTTAATGTTACTTTGCGTGTCAAGGGTTTTCAATTAAGGCTGCTTTATACTCGTCCCCGCAACTCCCCGAACCCCTCGGTGTCCCAGCTACTTCCAAAGTCTGCAGCGTCCAAGTCTGTCTCGTCAAGCCGTTTTCAATGATTTGCCTTCCTAACGTCAAGCAAGCCTTGTGCTGTTGTATCTGCGCTGCCTGTTGAATTTATGCAGCCTAAATATTATAATAAAACTGTATCAGAGTGTACCAATCCGCCGGTATGTCTGTGCCACTACTGGAGTTCAATGAATACGTTGTCTGAACCAAATACCGTCGAAAAGTGTACAAATAAGCAAGTAGTTCTTGACGCCGTCAATGCTGAAAGCCTTATATCTCACTACCGTAGGACCTCCGAATGGGGCGGCAAGCTACGGGCCTGCAGTCGGTGTTCCGTCGCAGGCAAAGCCGTAGCTCTGTATTGCAGGTGACAGCTGGATGCAAACCAGGCTCATGGAACGCGCATTGACCATTTGTTCTATCAGTGTGAAGTGTCAGAAGGACGATGTAAGCTCAACTGGCTCTCGCAACGTTTTTACGAGTTATGAAAAGTAATGACAGTGGCCGAGGCATAAAGTCCAATGGTACAATTTACCTCTAGAGTGTCCGTAACACGGGTTAATTCATTGTCGCAGCAACAAAGACGAGGAAGCCAAATCCACCCGGTCAGAGAGCGCTCAGAAAACGCTCGAAGACATGATAAGATGGGACAGAAAGAATCGCCCCAGGTTAATAGCTGCCGCTATATCAGCCTTAGACCTCTGCCACTTTCCCGAGAATGCGGACGAATACAGTTCGGTCTCCTCCTTCGAAAGAGAGACGTAGCCTTTTGACGACCCTCCTTGCAGTGTTTTTTATCTCGCTCAACGATACGCCTGGAACTAAGTATCGGTATGAAATCGGATTTGCAAAACCGATTTCATTCGCACAATACGAAGACATCTTCGGTCAATTTGCTGACAATCCCAGGAATGACCAGAGAATTGGGCAAGAGCGCGCCCAGGCGAAATCTCCCTCTTGCATCTCCTTCCAAATCGTCGAGTACGCGAGTAACGACGGCTGTGAGTTCGTACATCGACAACGTGGAACCTCACGCTCACTCTACGCACAGGCCGCAACACCTTTCAGACATGGATGATGCCAAAAGATCTCCATGGCTATCGAACAGCTGGCTTTGGTGTTATCAATTGGGAAGAAATAATAATGACTCCGATGAAGACAACACCACCAACACCTAAAAGTATGTTATCTGCACGGTATTCAAGACCGCTTTGCCTCAAAGACTCATGCTTGGCATTAGCGGTATTCCCGCGTTTTGACGGCAACCTCGTAGCGCTCAAATCTTGGAGAGACATGTATGTGGACGATATGTACACAGCAGGTTCTGCGCAAAATATGGCCTCATTCATTCGACATGCTCATTTAATTGACAGCTATCGACGCTTTGGGCCTCGACGAAGACCCTTCACCCCAGAAAATTCTCATCATCTATCTCCGATGCACAGGAGAACCTGAGATTTCCGACATGATACTAGTCGAAGCTGCTTTTGTCTTTTCCTTTGCGGAGGCAGAAGCCATGGTCCGCTTCGTTTAATCTGGTACGATCTTACCTAACCTCCATACTTCCAGCTCGACACTTCTGTTTGGAAGGCCGTTGAACTCGTTGTCAACGGTCGACCGGAAACCGAAACTGACAAGGCTGTGGATCCCGCGCCGTAATTTTTTTACTTCCCGCGCTCCGGTTTACCGTTTCTGACAGCTCGTTTTTATTTAGCTGTGTGGTATGCCAAATCGTGGATCCATTAGATCCCGCAAAGGCACCATCATTCACGGTCCCCGTGAAGCTCACCGAAGCTCTCTTGCGAGGAGGACCCAGAAGGAAGTACTCTTGGAAGGAGCATCTCATGGAAATGCTGGGTGGAGCGGATTTTGCAGAGAATTTGATCGCTCTACGAGCAGGAGGACTGTATTGAATCGAACCATCTTGTTGTACTCTATCATACACAATGCTCTGTTAGATTTTACATGTTGTACTCGAGTTCGCGGAGCTTAGATAGCTTGGTCCACGGTTTATTTAATCCCAACCAATCCTCAACGAGCACGCGATCACCTTTAGATGGCGATTGCGAGGTACCTGGAGGCTGAACGGGATGCTGCTCCCAATCCGCCCCCCCCCATCTCTGCAGGGGTAAACGTCCGCGAAGCAGGGATCCCGAGCGATAATCGTCCTGACAACAGGCGTTGTTTTTGAGACTCTAGACATATCGTACCTGCCTTGGCTTCGCGCAGTACGTGAAAGGACAATTCAGTTGCCTCGCTTGGGCCGTCCAGCATGCCAGGAGGTTCTTGAACACCACAAGGCTAGGGCCCGTTTATGTTGATATTAAGAAATATTGGAAATCGCATCTCGCAAGCTCCGCAGAACACGACCTGAGATTGAATTAGCATGCCCAAATACTTGACTTGCGGGGCCGGACCGACTGTATAGCTTGGAGGCAATGAGAAGAATCTTTTTGAGTCGATCGAGGCGGTGTGAACTTCTTGGAGAAGGTAAATTGCATTTTGGCGTCGAAGTGTCGACACCAGAAAAAACACACCCATTTCTCACCGTTCTTACTGTTTGGGCAACGCTTGCTCCGAGAGTTGGACATCTCCACGAGGTCCCCGAAACGTTGCCCAACGTAAGTAACCTCATATCTGATAGACCTCTGCAGACATAACAGGACAAGGCGCCCTGGCATGTCAGTCGCTATTGGTCAGGCGGATTGGTTGAATTGGCAGTGAAATATTCTCAGTTCCGCCCAGGGGCCAGCGCATTCCAAGTTGAGACAGAATTGTAGGCGATACCCAAAGAGAGATTCGGGGACGTCGGGAGGAATTGAATTTATCAGAGAGACTGTTAAGACATCTGCTCCAACTTGGTGCTGGCGACTGCTGGCGGATATACGGGTTATTCCGACAAATTCATTTGCAACGCGCCTATCATGCGAACTCCAGATTCAGGCAACACGTTGAATGCGCAGGGAGTAAGAGGAAGACATTCGCAGTACCTTGTTGGGATGTCTCTAGCGGTGTGTCGGTCCAGAATATCATTTTCGTCCTGATCTGTAAATGGGAGTGACCCACGGTGTTACCTTCTCGGCCCCCGGGAAGATTATCCTTTCTTTATAAGAGCCACGATGGGCACCAGCAAATAGTCCAGTGGATAGCCTAGCTATCGACTTGCAGCCTCGACAGTCCTCTTCAATGCCAGCGTTCGTACCCCAGCCGTTGTCCAAGGAGCTCCACGAAGAACTAGGTTCTTCAATCCGTGGCCAGGTCTACTTGCGCGATGATACCGAGTATGTTGTCCATATCTTTCGGTGGAAGAGCAGTAATTGAAGCAGCAGTCGTCTAGGTTTGTCGAGTATTCCAGCATTTTCAACGGAAACGTCGTATGTGTAGCTCGAGCAGTCGCGTGCCCTTTGGACGCAGAAGATGTTAGCAAGTTCGTGTGCACCCGGTTGTCGGAGTCCGAATGTTAATTCTGCATCAGGATAATCCTGTTTTGTGCTAAACATTCGCTTTCGCCGAGCATTAAAGCAGGAGGATATGGGACTGGTGGCTGGGCCATCGGTGGCAAGTATCGGCCTTCATAAACTATGTTCGAGGTCAATAACTATTTTCTATAGGAGACATCATCGTCGACCTCTCGAAGTTCGTAGAGATTGGCATAGAGGTATGTATGCATTGCAGTAGTGACGCGGTCTGGGATTCTGAAGATTGTAGGCTCCTCTCGATGGAGGTGGGTACACCAGTCTTCGCGACCAGGACGAGGCAAACAGGAAGGCCAATGAAAATGGACCCTCTGGCAAACGTCGTCGCGAGGAAGACACAGCGCTTCGATTCTACGATGCTGCTTCGGAGCAAGTTGCTAATTTTTTGCGTGGACCGCATCGAGTAGGCTGGGACCTCCCTCAACCCGTTCGCCGCCGTGTCGAGGAGCAAACCCCCATCTTTGATTCAGAACGGAGGGGCGCAAGTCAGCCTTCGACGACAATAGTTCCCTCCAATCAACTACCTCCGACTCAAAGCAGTCGGTCTCCCCCTGCGCAGAGCCTGCCAGTTGTTGGAGGAGATCCTTTCGGCTACCTCGATGCCCCCGTCATTTCTCAGTTGCCTCCCAGCGTTACTCAGTCGGCTTACACCCCTCCAACTCGCCCTGACCCTTTGACTTCACGTTCAGGAACCGTCGTTAATCCTCAGCTTCCCTCCGTGCAACGCAACCTGGCATCAGAGACGCAACCGATATACCCTCATGCCTATGTTACTTTCGGAGCTGGTATGCGCCAGAAGGAGATCGACACTTACACCGCCAAGCATCCGCTTGAAGGGCGGTCCATCATCGCTGGCCCCAATGCTACCATACCCTACCATGTGCCATTGTACGTCTTCATATATTTCTCAGTCGTTGCGTATTTCGTCTAAAATTTGTTTGCGTTCAGCGCAGCCCACCCAGGGGGGTCTGGCGTTGTGCTTCTTGGAGGTTTTGGATTCCTTAGCCGCTTGCATGGTCTGAGTATCGATAACCTTGTCGAGGTCCCTACACAGAATATCGACATGAACGATATTTCTGATCACTTTCATAGGTCGAAATGGTTACGGCTGACGGTAAAGTCATCATCGTCAACGAGCACGAATACCCAGGTAGCTTTCTTCTTGGGCATTCATTTCTCTTTTCATCGTATTTCTCTCCAGATCTGTGGTGGGCATTACGCGGGGCGGGCCCTGCGCTTGGTGTTGTCACTCGCTACAAAGCAAAGGCATTTCCCGTTCCGTAGGTGTCACCTTCCGACATGCTTTTCTCCGCCGATATCCCTGCATTGCTAAATTGGTTCTACTCAAAGGGTGGTATTTGCGGGCAATTTACTCTAGTGCGTCTACGGCTGCGATTCATTCGAGATATGATCCTCAACCCTATTCCAATGCAGCCGCTTCCATCGCGCCACAGCTCCGTCTCTTATTCGCCACTTCCGGGACTGCTTCAAAGGTGCACCGCGCGAGCTTTATGCCAATGTCATCCTCACAGCGGGGCCCGAGGGGAAGGACTCCCTCGTCGTGGTGCAAATGTGCTATGTTGGACCCAAGGACAAGGGCCAAGAATATCTTTTGGCGCTCTCATCGTGGGACGGCGAACGCTGTCTGCTGAACGAGGTGCACGAGAAAAGCTTCCTGCATCAGCAAGATAGTGTGGCCCAAGTCCTTCGTGGGAAACGTTCGTGTTGATTCAGTTTGGCCGGAGATCATACCTGAATGAACTTCCTTAGGGGGCAGGCAGTGGTTCATTCGCTCTGCACTCATAACTTCCCTACCGGACGAGATCATCAATGAAACGGTCCTAAAATTTGCCGACACCCCAGTGGGCTGTAGTATGCTAAACCTTCTTCGTTTCGTCCAATTCTGATGGCAATACGCTCTATGTTATAGCATGGCTCTTTGAGTGTGCCGGAGGTGCTATCGTGGATTTTGAGGACAATTGTGTGCCCAAATCACAACGTGAATCGTCGTTTACCATCGCGGCTTTGCACCAGTGGGAGATGGAGGTCGATGATGACCGATGCATAGATGCTGCTGAGGAGGCGAGTTGCCTTTTCTGACAGCTGCACTGTGTTTGCTAATCATGTCCGAAGTGGATTCGCGACTCCCTCAAATCGGTGCAAAGCGGAGGACCATTCCCAAGCGTGAGTGTACATAACAACAGTAATTATGGATGCTGACTTGATATTGTAGTTTCTTGGCCGCCACGAGCCCGCACAGCGCACAATCGGATGCTATGGAAATAACTGGCAACGCCTTGTCGACGTGAAGAGGAAATACGACCCCAAGAATGTTTTTCGCAACTCACTTTGGCCGCTGGACGCAGCCTTGGAACCCTGCGACCCACGCACACATGAGCCGCCGACACCACATCATCTTAAATTTGGGCATTGAGTGAACTAGGGATTTATGGTACATCTATAGGTAAATAAATGGATGGTTGTTGTGGTATAGTCGAGATATTGTGTTAAATGTGAGAGTGTAGGTATGTAGCAGTGGGTAAGTAGCAGAATTACAAGGATTACAATGCGCTCCGAGACAGCAAAAAACAACAATGTGGCGGGAAGATTTGGGACTTTATCATACAAAACAAGAAAACAACGGAGAGAAAGATAGCCAAGTTAGTACGTACATTTCACAACACAGATTCGAGACGATTTCAGTCGCCCGACAACGGCGCCAAAAAACTGGCCAAAGCCCACCCGATTTCACCTGCCGCGTCCCGGCAAAGCAATAAACAGTCTTCGCCTTCATCCACATAGAGCGGCAGCCTCGGATGGGTGCTCGGGTGTCCCGCCTCGTGCAGCACACCCAGCAACGCATGTTCCTCTAATGCGAAGAATGGGAAGCCAAAGTAAGAAACAGCAGCGGGCGGCGTGCAAGGATGTACAACACGGCAGGAGTAAAGGGCGGGCGCCGCGAGCCAAGTAGCGCGCCGGGCAGTAAACGACTCTTCGTCTTGAGCAGCAGCTCGAGCGTAAGGATGCGAATGGAGTTGTACCTCGTCCACCGTCCTTCCACGTGAGGGCGGCCTCGACGACGGAGCCCGACTCCCACTCGAATTGGCATGCGAGTTTCTGTTCGAGTTGTTACTGTTACTGTTGCTGTTACTCGTCAGATCGCTCGCGCGTCGCGGAACGTGCCGGGCGGGATCCTCTCCGTCGCGCGGCCGACTCTTGCTCTTCTTCTTCTTCGGCGTTGGATCATGGTATCCAGCCCCCTCGAGTAGAGCAAGCCTTGAGCTCGCAAGGCTGCTGCGTGGGCTCGGCTCTGAACTGTTGCTGTTACTTCCACCGATAATCTTGCCCTCTTTCGCAGCACGTTTCTCTTCCTTCTTCCTCGCCTTCTCCCTCTCCTTTCCTATACGTTCCTCCTCCTTCCTCCTCCGCTCACGTTCCTTCTCTCTCGCCTTTTCCTCCTCTCGCGCAACATCTTTGATTTCTATAATCTCGTTAAGCAAACGGAACAAAAGGTCGAAACATTGTAACTCACTCTTGGGCGGTAGCATCATCCCTCCGTAATCCCAGCCCATTTCGGTAATCATATTCCCGAGCTCACCCTTCCCCGCCCTGGCCGTCTGAGCTGTCGGCGTAGGCGACGTCCTCCCATTCTTACTCCCATTCACCTTCCCATTAATACTCGAGCCGAAATAACTTCCATTCATCTCGTCTCTGAGCGGACTCTTCCCCCTCTCTTTCTCTCTTTCCCTCTCCCTTGACGTCGCCCGATTCTCATTCCACCCCACAAATCCACCACTGGACGACCCGGGCGAGTACGGGTACGATGACGGCCCGGAAGAATATGAATACGCATCGCTCCCTCCCCGAGGCCGACCACTCCCTGGCATGAGCGCATATGGTCCACTAATCGGCGGCGTCGAATGACCATGGTTCGGTGCCAGAGATCCAAGCATTGCCGCGGCGTGGTTCACATTGACGCCGGGGACACCACCCCTCCGTGGCGGATCCAACGCAGCGAGGACATTGCTGACATGCGCCACCTTGCCACTACTATTCGAGCTATGCACACTCGCGCCACTCGAGTCACGGTTATTTCGCTCGTAGTGCGGAGAGGAAGGACTTCCGTACGACTGCGAGTAAGGTAAACCAGTCGACTGAGGCGACGTCGTTTCGGGACTCCCTAATCCCATTCCCCCACCTACAGCATACGCCAACGCTGAGGTGTTGATTGCCACCGGGTTCGAATAGGCGCGCGCAACCGCCTCTGCGGGCGTCAACTGCGCTACAGAGACACGCAGCGGTTGGCAAATGGCAAGTCCACGCACAGCAGTGTCGACGTCGCCCCACCGTCCTCGCCACACAGCCTCCGTCTCTGCACCCCCGCCATTGCGTTCGCCCTCGACCCGTAACATATCCCACAGGCCCGCCCACGCATCACGCGTGGTGCCGAAAAACGCAGCTTGCACCGCGGCGAGTCGTCGTACAAGCGCCGCAAGCCCGCGATGCAGGAGGGTTATGTATGCCGGAAGTTCCGCGGCGAGTTGAGCACGAAGAGCGAGGTAGTGCGCTGAGGCGTCGAGGAGGGCAGGTGGCGGGCGATTTTTGGGAGAGACGGGCATGGTAAGGAGGTGGTGATGCAATGGTGCGTGTTCCGCCATGCTCGCGAGCAATTGCCTAGGCTGCGCGGCGCTCGCAAGAAGGCGCGCCAGGGGAGCGAGGATATCCGCAGCGAGTGCGGGGAGAAGGGCGGCGGAAGCAGGGAGGACAGCGTCTGTTAGTGTGGAAAGGAAGGCGTCGTAAGCTTCGGACCGGACTGAGGCCGAGAGCCCTATGGCTAGAGCGAATGCGTGTGCCCAAGACTTGAGTGCAGTGGCAGAAGTTGAAGCCGAACGAGCCCAGTCCTGCGCCGTGCGTGCAAGCTGCTGGGCGAATACGTCGATGCGCGCCAGTTCGGCCGCCATACGGTCTACACGAGCGGCTTCGGAATTATTATTACTAGACTCGGGGTCGGGGGCGGAGCGGAATGATTTGATGCGGAGAACGGTCGGAGGTTTCTTGCTATTTGGGGAGGTAAGGACTTCTTTGACGACTTCGAAGCGGCGACGGCCTTCGTTAACGGCGTGGGCCACGTCTTCGACGGCGGTTCGCGCGGAAAGTAAGGCAGCTCGGTCAGGATGCGTATCTGCCGTAGCATCGATGATAGCGCCGAGTAGCAGGGAATATTTGAGGAGTCTTTGTATGGGTTTAATGAGCAGAGACGCGAGATCCCAGGCATGAGACAGAGATACGGCCAATTCTCGAGTTTTCAGGTGGTACGCGGCCAGTTCCGGAGTAGCGGGCAGAGCGGTGAGATGAGCCAGAGCCGATGGATGGCGGGTAATGTACTGTTTGTAAGGACCCTCGAGTTCAGGCGCATACCTCAAAAAAAGTTCTCCGATTTTGTCGTCTGTAGCGTCCGGATCGTCCAAAGCACTCCCAATGGTGCGTTCCAAAGCTTCGCAGAAAACATCGGCCAGCTCAGCTAGCTCGCCGATGTTGCCAAAGACTATCCGGATATCGTCGGCTGTCATCGGGCCTTGCGCTAGAGAAGTCAATACGGTCAGCGATGTACGCAAATTGTAGCACTGTAGCGCACCGAGGGGGATGTGGACCTCGAGAATAAGGGTGAGGTCCGACGCATAAGCTCGCTCGCTGGACAACAATTCGTGAAGTGCATGCTGGCGCTTGGAAAGGGTTGAGGAAGTCGATACAGTCGGCATTGGTTCCGGCGGTGGTGTCGTTGGCAGCGGCGACGACGGCGGCAAAGGAGGCAACGCCTGCTCTAGCGCTGCCATCGTTGGCGGTGGCCGCAGAGGCGAACGCACAGGCAAGGCGGGCGGTTCCATCTAACCTGGCGAAAGGTACTGGGAAAGGGCAAAGTGCTACCGATCACGCGCAAACGGACGGAGATGCATCAGGAAACACGCGCTAAACTTGCAGTCGACCACGTCCTGCCAGTCAAAAAAATGTTTTACACGACTTGTACACGACACAATCTGTCTGCTTTACATATCTATCGCACATTCAAGTACAATATCTACCCTCAGCGCTGCAAAGCGGTCTAGCGTCTGGCAAGCTAATGGAGATAGCGTGGATCCCGTTATAATTAAAGAGAACATCCATCGCCGAGGATAGCCTCTGGGTAGCGGGGAACTCAACAGCTCTATAGCTATGTCTAGAGAAAGGATGTAAGTTTATGGTGGTGTTGCCGGCGCGACATAGGATGAAGATAACAACAGTAACTTGGTGCCTGGAAGCATTGATGGTGCTGAGTGTCGCGAGGATCTTACCGTTCGTGATCACCAGCGATGCGCGTGCTTCTGGCTCCGGGGTCAATCACAGGGCCGGGCACACAAGACGAGGTGTACAGGTGAACCGAGTCAGGATTTGATTGAGAAAATGCACCAGGTATCACGTAGAAACCAGAAAAAGTGACGCCAGGCGTTGCTGGGTAATAGCGGAAAACTTGAAGACTCGGAGCCCTCATGCACATGACCTAGGTAGAGCAGCACCACAGCTTGCAGCGAAAGCTAAGACGCCAAAGCCTATCTTCGCAAATTGAGAGAACTTGCCCGACTTCATTGACACCAGAGATTTCGTTTCTTGAGCGTAATGCATGTTGGATGACCGATGGTCGGAAGTACAGGAATTTGGTGAACGGGGAGGTGCGATTGTCAACCAAACGCTCGGACTTTCGTCCAAAGAGCTGCGATCGAGTCATAGCGACGATGCATCCACGATATCGACTCTGGTGAGGTTACTTCAGTTCCCATCGTTTGCTTAGTCCTTGGATATCGAAGCAGGGCTCAGTCGAATCCAAGTCGAACCTGGACCAGAGGTACATATTCGAGGGTCGTGGTCAAAAGGGACTGTGACCATGAATGACAGTGACTGTGTGTGACGAGACTCGGACCGATGGCCGCTGCTCAACACCATCACCCAGATATGGCAATTTTCAAAGCGATACTCCAGAACCTTGAATTGGCCTTGAAAGGGTAAGTTTACTCTTTATGTAAAAAAATAAACCATTCCTTTCAGCCCCAAGTTTTTCGGCCATGAAACTTCTCTTCCCAAGCTTTGCTTTGCTTCTGAAACCGTTCACCAACGTTCGACAGAATCAGTTGCCAAGGTCAATTGTGGTTTGCGGATTGTCAATTGTCAATCTAATTCTAAATATAAATGCTACAGTTGAATTTAATTTCTCGAGAGAACCTCCGACTCTAAATCATCGGATAGAAACAAGACACCCTTCCACGATGCTCCCATTTTTCGGGTTGACCCAGGGTCTCCGAAGCGCCCAACAAATCTCGCTGCATAGCACCCACGATAAACGCCGCAACAATCGGTGCATTCTCTCCCATATACATCGTCGCATGTTCCCCAGACACTTCCTCCACTTTCAACCCCGCCGTAAAGTGCACCTTCCACGGTGCTGAACGTTCTTCAACGGTGTTACGCACACCAATAAACTTCACGGGCGCGGAGCTGACAGAGGGCGATGGGACGACAAAGGTGCGCACAGCTTCAAGATTCTGGAGGTAGATCTTTGCTAACGCTTTCCAATCCAATCCCTCGATATCGCTCTTCTCGGAAGCGGGAGCAAGCAACAGTGCCTCTGCGACCTTCGCCGTGAAGACATCGAACTCGGGATTGACAGCGTCAAACGACGATTCCGCACACAGCGTGGGGCGCGTCCGAGCCCCGAAAACGTTTCTTATGAAACCACCCGTCGACAACGCTGACGACGGCGTGCTGGGCCAGGGCGTGTCGAGCATCACGACAGCCTGTACGTCAACGTTGGCACGCTTCAGCAGCTGAACCAGCTCCAACCCCACAAGACCACCAAACGACGCGCCAACAACGACACATCGTTTCATTGTGGCAAACCGCGCACGAAGACTAGAGGCATATGTCTCTGCCAGTTCCACGACGGAGAGGCTGGGTCCAGCAATGTGCATGCGGGGGTGGTCGAGAGCGATGACGGTGGCGTCGGTTGGAAGGTGATTCGCCAACGCGAGGTATGAGGCACAGCTTCCGCCTCCAGGAGCAAGGAGAACGAACACATCTGTCGAACTGGCGCTCCGCAAGACAGTCGCGTAGGCGGGTGCTGACGGGTCGGAAGCAGCAGGGATGATGGCAGACGCAAGTAGAGCTGCTGTACACCCAGCACTCAACAAGACGGAGACACTTTACAAAATGATCAACCAATGTTAGTCTCGAGAGGAGAAGTGACTCACGGTATCTGGCATCCCGGAATTGCGTCCTGAATGTGACGCATAAGCAGCATCTGCCCCTTGCTATCCAGCCCTGCATCCTTCAGGCAGGTATCCGCTGCAACTGGCATGCTCAAGATTCTCGAAGCTTGGTTGATGATCGCCTGTAAAGTGACATTCGAGGAAGGGGCCCCAGGCGTTTCGGCTGGAGTCGGCAACGCGAATGAACGGGTCGTAGATCTGACAACCTCCGACCGGGCATGCTCGCGCGGAGGGAAAGAAAGCACGCAATGGGCGTTCACGCCGCCCAGCCCAGTGCTCGACACAGAAAGCACATCCCCATTCGCGATGGGCAGGCTCTCAGAAGCGATTTTGACTGGCAAAGATGTGTTGATGAACGGATTGAGCGCGTCGAACGATTGAAGGGGAGGAACGACGCCATTCTGTATAGACTTGCAGAGCTTGATGATTGATACAAGTCCAGATGCCGCCTGCCACCAGTAGTTGAGGACGATTCTTGCAAAGCAATAAAAACACTTACCTCGCAATTGCCCAGGTTGCCCTTGTTCGAGCCAACGGTATATGGCGCTTGACCAGCGCCCAGAGCACTACGAGCGAGATGCAGCCCTTCAAGCTCAAGCGCATCGCCGATAGGAGTTCCGCTCCCATGGAGTCTGCATCAAACTATTAGTTTACTAGATCTGAACGAAATGAACAGCATACTCGGCATAAACAAGCTTGCTTGCAGATATTCCTGGGAACCTGTCAGCGTATGTTAAGGTATGAGATATTTAGCATTACCTGCGTCATTCCAAGCACGCTTGATTGTCTCCGCCTGACCACGCGGACTCGGGACGGTTGGCCCTGCTTTACCAACATGACCATCCGACCCGAAAGCAACCCCAGAGATGACCGCGTAAATCTCATCCCCCGCTGCGACCGCATCGTCCAAGCGTCTCAGAACAAGCGCACAAACGGCGTCCGATGGAAGCGTTCCATCCGAAAGATGGTCGAAAGGACGACAGTGGCCCGAAACCGAGAAAATTTGGTTCTCAGCTGTGACATATCCCGTCCTGAAAGTGATGATTTAGCGAGATCGTCAACGAAAGAGATATGCTTACTGAGGGAACGCGATTGAGACACCGCCCGTTACTGCAATATCGCACGATCCTGAGCGTAATTGCTCTACGGCGACTGACATCGCGACCATTCCGCTCGAGCACGCCGTGTTCAATGTGATATTTGGGCCTTGTAGGTTGAGATGGTAGGCGGTCAAAGCAGAGATTGACGGAGTGAGGATTTCGTGGTGCGTTCGGTGGAAGTCGTCCCCAGCGACAGGTGCTTGATCTAGTTGTAAAAAAGAATCAATAGGTTGGTTGTTAAGTAAAATGTTCCACAAACCAGAATGCCAGGTCGTATTGGCCGCACCCACGTACAAACCAATGTTGTTGGAGCCACCTGGCGCGGGCAACGCATCCGCATCTTGCAGTGCCTCATTGGCGACGGTGAGGAACAATCGCTGTTGAGGGTCCATGTCCCTGGAAATGGGTTAATACATAAATAAATGAGATGGGGCGATGTAAAAGATACCTCGCTTCGTCCGCATTCATTCCCCATTGCGCAGCGTCAAACGACAGCGCATCTGGAAGGGCGCCTCTCTTGGGCACGTATTTCCCTCCGGGAAAAACATCCATCCCTTGCGGTAGGTCGGGGAATAACGAGAGGGCTTCCTTGCGATCCATCAAGAGCTGATATAACTCGTCGGGGCTGCTGGCACCGGGGAACCGTCCAGCAATACCAATCACGGCTATTTCATTCGAAGCAGGTGGAGGCGGCGCATGCACAACGTTGGACGCAGTGGACTCGGACTTGGTAGACCGAGGAGAAGTAGAGCGAGGGCGCGATGCCATCGAATTAAATATCAGCTTGGCCTGAGTTTCAACTGTAGAGTACTGGAATAGGTCGACAATCTGAACCTTGGCATACGGCCACTGCTTCTGAATGCCGCGCTGAACCTCTACAAGAGTGAGGCTGATTGAATTATGAGACACATGGATGATATATTAGCATACAAAACACACCTGTTTCCCCCGACATCGAAGAAGTTAGCCATGGAGGACACTACCTCATGTCCCAGAACAACACTCCATATATCTTTCACTTCGCGTTCTATTTCGTGAACAGGTATACAGTCGACTTTGATATCGACATTGGCAATCTTGGGTGAGATCTCGACTGGGTCAAGCGATTCCACCTCAGACTTTGGTCGCTTGTCACGAAGCAGCGCCGCCAGCTCTTGAACCGTCGGGTTTGCAAATACCTCCACCACGGAAAGCGCCGACGACACGGGAATCAGTGTGCGCAGCGTCTCTGTGAGTTTCGTCACAAGGATGCTGTGGTCATCGAGACGAAGAAATGAACATCGCGAAGAAGGAAAGATAAACCAACGCACCTGTTTCCACCCAGGTCAAAGAAGTTGCTCGAAGGAGATGGTACCTCGTGCAAGTCCAAAACTGAAGCCACGATATTGGATATGGCGGTCAACAACTGCGAGTTTGAAGCAACTGGGGAAGGTGATTCCGTTCGCGGAGGTGTCGGAGGTAGAACACCTTGCCGTTTCTGCGGAGATGAGGGTGAGTCGGCACTGTTCGCTCGGGCGATCAGCTCCTCCAAATTCTGTTGTATAGTGCGGTGGTCGGTCTTGTCATTGGTGTTGCGGGGCAGATCTGGAAGACAGTACACGGACTTGGGAATCATATACCGAGGTACACGACTCTCCAGGCGCTGGCGCAACGTGACCCCGTTGATGGAGGCTGGCGAAACGAACACGCAAAGTGCTGCGCCAGTGCTGTCCGGTTGAGCAGAGACATATGCGATCTCTGGCATCGCATCCACGATTGAGCGTTCTAACTCGTCCAGATCGATTCTGAAACAAAAATCAACTGAGTGAAGCCGAGGAAACGAACGAAATACCGATAGCCTCGAATTTTGATCTCTCGATCCAACCGTCCGAGCAGGAAGATCCTACCATCTGGAAGCAGCTTGCCGCGATCACCTGTTCGATATAGCCGTTTGCCGTTTGCGGGATGGATCGCGAAGCGTTCCGCAGTCAAATCTGAGCGCTTGCGATACCTGCTCATGTGTTTTAGATCGAGGACTAATCCAAGCTGACTTCAACGCACCCTCGCCCGATTTGTGGACCAGCGATGCAGATTTCACCGACTTCGTCCGCAGGTAGAAGACGAGTGAATTCGTCGTTCGAAACGAATACCTCCATGGGCGCATGGGGTTTGCCAATGATGGGAGCGGACGGGTGTTTGTCGTGAGCTCCGCGAGGTTGGGGTTGGTGTGCCATGACAACGGTACTAATGTACGAATCAGAGATATATGAAGAGAAAGAAGGAAGACTTACCATTCCGTAGGACCGTACGCATTTTGAAGACGGACACGTCGACGCCAAATCTCAATAAGACTGTCTGGAACCATCTCTCCACCAACTGAGATGTGTGTTAAGGATGGAAGTGGCCGAGTGGCTGGCAAAGTCGCGAGGACGCTTGGCGTCAGATGCATATGCGAGACCTTGTTAGTCTCTATGACGTCCGCCAGATAGTCCCCAACAAGAGTATACGGTGTCTCTGCAAAGCACAACGTGGCGCCGATCGCCAAGCACTGGGCCCATTCCAACACTGCGGCATCGAATGCGAAGGTCGCAAACTGGAGAACACGGGAGCCTGGGCATAAGGGGAAGTAGCCCGAAGCGTGAGCGCCAGTCACGAACGACGTGAGATTGGAATGCTCGATCTCAACACCCTTAGGCAAGCCTAGGAAGTAGGTGAGTACATTTTGTGAAGTTTAGTTCAAAACCATCATGATTACCAGTGCTTCCCGACGTGAAGACAATGTACGCGAGGTCACTTGGCTCGGAGACAGAAACGACGTTGGCGCTGGACATTGCGCTCAAGTTGACACTCTTGACATCGATGACGGTAATGCCGGCGTCATTGGCGAGCTGGACGACGTCGTCGTTACTCCCATCATCGACAAGCATGCATGGCTCCGCAACAGAGAAGACACCCCGCGTGCGTTCGAGAGGATGATGAGGGTCTGCCACTGCGTACACGGCGCCGGATTTAAGCACACCCATGATCCACTCCATCATCGAGAAGCCGCGTTGAAGGTGCAGCAATACGACCTGGTTCCGTTGAACGCCAGATTGGCGCAAGTCTGATTATGAAATTTTAATACACGCTGGAGCAGAAAAGAAAGAGAAGAGAAAAAAAGTCATACAATTTGCGATGCGATTAGCGCTCTCGTTCAACTGGGCGTAGGTCATCGAAGTCGACAGCTCGGCAGAGTGCAGGGCGAGGGCAGTGGGGCTTGCCGCAGCTTGCGACTCGAACATGGCCTGGAAAGTTGACCCATGCGGGATTTGAGCAATAAGAGATGGGAAGGCGGTGAGAGAAAGAGGTTCAGGTGCGACTGCAAGGTCGATAATTCGACGAAAGTCAGTCTTGAAATCTGCGATCGTCTTCGGCGAGAACAGCAGAGGATCGTAGATTACCTGAAAATTAGGGAATATTGTCAACAGGTATTCGGAGATAAAAAGAAAAACTACATACACCGAGCGAAACGCTATCCTGCGCTTCTAAAAAGCAAAAGAAAAGATCGTAGGGACCCTCTACCGGATAGAGGGTGCATTCTGGACGAGAAAGTTGAGGCGAAAGAGTGATAGCGACCTGCGTGCGGGGTGTTTGGAGTCCGGACGAGTTGAGAGCATGGCTTAGGTCGGGCAAAGAAAAGCGTTCGTGCTTTTTCGCGGCCGAAATCGCCGACGACAAAAGCCGAACGAGAGAATCGAAAGTCGGGTTGGCGGACCGAAGCACCTGGCTCAACGGCACAGAAATCGGCAGGGCGTTTGCGAAATGTCCCACGGTTGAAATCATTGAAGGGGCACGGCCCGCAAATGCAACTGTGAGTGCCTGGTCGTGCATCGTAGACTCAGAGTGCGTGCGAACGAGAAGCCCAACTGCCGCAGCCGCAACACGGAACCACGACGTCTTGAATCGTGTTCCCCACGTGGCCAGTTCCTAAATTTCATCATCAAAACTCAACTCACATCGAAAGTTGAACCAGAAACGAACCTCTTTGGAAAACCTGTACCAACTCTCGATTTCGCGGTAATTCTTGGAAGGAGTGGTAGGCTTCTCGACGGCCCATTTAACAGGCAAAACATCGCGCGATTGGTCAACCCAGAACGCCTTGGCAATTTGAAAAGCAGGGGAAGCGCGGAAGAGGGTCTGGAGGCAAAATAAGATGCTCCGCGACGTGAATGAAAGATAGTTAGGATTTTACCTCCGCCATATGCGCCTTATGGAATCCCTCTGCATTACTCTCAACGCTCTTGTCCTCAAGAAGTGCAAACAATTCAGAAGACAAGGAACTCATGCTCGTCCCATCAACTGCAATATGATGAGTGATGAGATATAAAGTCGTCTCTAAGTCGCCGTGCATGATGACCCATCTGACAGCGAATTCAGAGGTCAAGTCGACTGCGGTGCGGAGAATATTCTGGACGCGAGCAAGACCGAGAGACGTCTCGGGACCGCTAACGAGTTTAACGCTGGGAAATGCGGAGTTGCGGTCCCACTCGGCAACAAACGGTCGTGTGTTGAACGTCTTGTCGTCGTGAAATGTCGAACGAAGTATTCCGTGCCGCGCGGTAAGAGTGCGAATTCCTAACAGCACATTCAGCAATAAGCTGCAACCAAAAACAAGTTTGTTTTACTTACCTTTCAGCAAAGCTTCAATGGACACTTTCGAGTCCGCCGAAAACGAAATCTTCATCGTAAGATTATACGGCGTATGCTGAGGAGCCGCAACGTAGGCCATCCAGAGACCCTCCTGCGCGCGGGTCATTGGGTAAATGGCAGTCACCTCTGGCGGTAACACGCCCTTGGGGCGACGCGCGACGGGACTGTGAGCTGGAACTGGGCCGGTGAGAAATTGCATGACTTGGTGTCGAGCGAGAACCCCCAGAGCTTTGTTTATTTATTGTCAATATGCTGAGTTCTGTTGTGCCCCCTGCGCGAACAAACACAACTCTCGGATATCAGCACCACAGAATATTCTCGAGAAGTGACGAAAACTGTGACTGAACTACCTGGATTTGACTCCGCTTGGCAAATGCTCGATCGTCTGGTTCGCCCGCGAGCATGGCAGATGGACTGTTCCATTCTGGTTTGTGCTAGATCTGAGATGTTGAATTCAGTCACAAGTTGAACATTGAACCGGATCGGCAAACGGACCGTTTCTTGCAAGCTGAAACAGAACATGTGGAATTCTCCAAGTAGAAGAACTTCTTCGCCCTGGGTAATCATACGGGGAACCTGAAGATGAGCAATCGATTCCATTCCAACGAATTCAGGTACGTACATACACGGAGATCATTGGCGAACTAATTAGAAGAATCGCATCAAGATTAGTATGATGCGTCGGATGAAATCAGCGAAACAATGCTGTAGCCACCTCCCAGGGAGGGTAAATCTCGGGTTCCGGAACTTTAAGAAGACCAACAAAACCTAACAACCAGTACGCACCTCGGGTCAGATAATCATCGACTCTGAATATGTTGACTTACGGTGTTTCATCAATAGAGCGAAAAAGTACTTCTTCTTTTGCGGACACCGAAGTACTTCGTCCGAAGTTCACGATCTTCGAATGATTAGTAGGGGCATGGCGGGCTGAAGCCCCCGTGTGTCGGCCCTCCATCATACTTTCGCAGCGTCGGCGGCCGAGAACACCCCGGTGGATTGAACGGCTCACAGTATTTGCCCCGTCATATTAATGGCAAAACATGACTTCTAAGCCGTTTCCAACCATGCATCCAACCTGTAGTGTACTACCGTTATGTGCGGAGTGGATCCCATCATATAGCAATTTTGCAACGGTCTCCGACGGACTACCCAGCGCTGTCTCACAATCGTCACATATTCGCTAGGCTAAGGGAGGAAGGAAGAATTGCCGGCGAGGTTCCAAAATAAACAGCCGGGGTGTGAGTGGTTTTTCTTGGGTTTGCTACATGTTCCAAATTCGCATGGCGCCCGCCTTCCCGCCGGATACACGGAACAAGCAGTGGCGGGAGGGGATATGACTTCTTTCTGATGTAGGTACCGCCTATTAGCCTGCCTAGTATACCGATGCGGACGAAGAGCGCGCATCTCGTTTGCTTTGTAATTCCTGAACGAAACGGTTCGATTGGCGATGGAGAAAAATTCCACAAAGATACGGAAGTTGCTGGATGTCGGGTACAAGGTAACCAGGAGAGCGCTGCGCACGCGCCGCGGGGGCAGAATTGTAGGCGACGATGTGGATCAGGCAAAGTCATCGGCTACGTTGAATTGTGGACTTGAATCAGGAAGGCGGCGGTGGAGCGCGGTTGAATGATTGGCGCGTAAATGTCTCATGAAGGAGGCAAGATTGCTGAGTGAGTCAGAGAGTCGAGACACGACGTGGTGATTTCTCACGTTTTGATGATTTGCGCAATTCCCACGCACCTACCAACTTGATTTTACAGGTTGTGCATCTGATGCTCTCCCGTCCAGTATCCAACTCGCAGCTCCCGAAAGCAGATGGAGCGAGTATTGTCTCCGATGCACATGGGTTCGGTCGGGGACAGTAAGGCACCATCCGCGTATCTGCACAGAATAGATTGACCAGAACCAAAGGGCTTTCGTAACGTGGGGTCATTGACTTCCGCGGAAGTATAAATAAATTCAAGCTGAATTGAGCTAAGTAAGTTACCTTAGGTTCAGTTGAGAGTCGAGCTGGTTGGATCAATTTGAGCCACACTGCCACTACCTGTCACCAGTCTCCCGCGGTTGTCACGGTCCGGGCTCCGAGACTACAAAGTATTTCGGTCTTGTCCTCTTCCCTCATCACCGTCTCTCTCATGGCTTCCTCCGAATCCACCCCACTCCTTACCCCCAAGCGCACTCCTCTCCCAAAGTTTCAGCTCTTCATCCTCCTCTGGGTGCAACTCGCAGAGCCCTTGACCTCCCAAGTCATCTATCCATTCATCAACAAAGTCCGCATTTGCGTTTGACGCGTTCAACGTTGGAAGCTCATTTCATTCAACAGCTTGTTGGAGAACTTCCAATTACTGGTGGCGACGAAGAGAAGATCGGCTACTATGCCGGTCTCATCGTACATCGTTCCTTTATCCCTCCGGCTTTGTACCCACAATTCCCCAGGAATCCCTCTTCTTCGTCACTGAGGCGTTCACTGTGCTTCACTGGAGCAGCCTATCCGATCGAATTGGTCGCAAGCCAGTCCTTCTCACTGGCCTTTTCGGTTTGACGCTCTCCATGATCTCATTCGGCTTCTCCAAGTCGTACACAACTCTGGTGATCAGGTAGATGGATTTTCTTTTCTTTTGAACCGCCTCTTGATTTTGCTTCTTACAGTCGTTGTCTCTCTGGACTTCTCAATGGCAACGTCGGCGTCATCAAAAGCATGATGGGCGAACTTACCGACTCAACCAACATCGCCCAAGGCATGGCTCTGATGCCTGTAGTTTGGTCAACTGGTGCTACTGTTGGGTAAGCTATGAATTTGTCGAATACAAGTTCTCAATCTAAATTCCTTTCAGACCTATCATCGGAGGAATGCTGGCCAATCCGTATGAACAGTTCCCGAACACTTTCGGTCGATTCGAGTTCTGGAAAACATACCCATACGCCCTACCCTGCTTTGTCATCGCATTCTACTGCATCACCTCGTTCTTTCTCGCGCTATTCTATTTACAAGAGGTATATTTGACGCTCTGTTGAATTCGATTTCCGGTCGCTGATGAACACAAAGACCGTGAAACCACGTCAAAACGCTCCTGGCGCTGCCGCCACCTCTCAACAACTTCCTCTGCGCAAAGTCCTAACACCTCGCGTCATCACTGCCGTATCCAACTACTCGCTCCTCGCTCTCCTCGATATCGCCCTTCGCGCTCTCCAGCCGCTCTTCTACACCATGCCTATCCGCTTCGGTGGTCTCGGCTTCTCTCCCCCGCTCGTCGGTCTCTGCCTCGGCGCCTTTGGCCTCTTCAGCGGTATCTACCAGGCCACCATCTTTGCTCCCATCTACAACCGTTTCGGCACCAAGCGCATTTTCATCACCTCCGTGATGACCTTCATCCCCATGTTCTTGTTATTCCCTTTCATGAACCTCTCTGCGCTTCATGGTGGAATCAACGCTATCACCTGGACCGAACTCACCGCTCAGATGATTCTTTATGTTATTATGGATATGGGTTTCAGTGAGTGTCTTTTGAACTTTGTCATCGCTTCATCGATTTTTATGGTCTAATTACAGGCTGCGCATTCATCTACGTTCGGTCAGCCGCCCCCAGCAAACACTCTCTCGGTGCCACGAACGGCATCGCTCAGACATGTATCTCCGTCGTGCGCGCCATCGGTCCCGTCGCCTCCACCTCGCTGTTCTCCGTTTCTTTGGAACGCAATATCATGGGCGGGTACTTCGTGTACCTGGTCATGGTGATTCTCTCCGCGTCTACCCTGATTGCGACGACTTTCTTGCCGACGACGTTGTGGGAGGTGCCTGATGAGGACGATGAGGATTAGTGTGATGGGGCTGGATATACAAAATATATAAAGATGGATAGATCTCTCTGTCGTTGTGCTGCATTTAGAAATAAGAACTCGTTATAATCGTTGAACCCGTTGTCTGAATTCCTTGGCTACAAGTTGTGTCTTTGAATCTCCGTTCAATTCAAGTCACAGATCACTTAGTGCGATAGAAAATGTAAACAGTCAGGGAAGAGTTCAAACGTTGAGAATTACGCACCTGCTATAGGAAAATGCCTCTGCTCGACGCCCCTGAATGTTGCAGCAAAGATTCCCACGGTTCGATTTCCTTGTTCCGAATGTTCGAGTTCGACGCAAACGACAAGGTATTAGGCGCCTGATATTTTAACGATCCCAACTTATTCTGCCACCAGAGTTCTCACTAACATCATATATCTCTGAGGTGAGAATCGTAAATTCATTACACTTGAATAGGGTGGTTAAGTTGAGCTTGATAATTCACGAATATACGGCGTATACATCTTCGTTCTCTACACAATCTATGCTGCGCCTACGCCTCTCCATCGTCATCCTGACGGGTCGCATCCAACCGCACGGGCTTCCGAAACGGAATAGGTACGAGAGAGCTAAAGAGTAGCTAAACAAATGTCATGAAGTAAGTTGAGAAATATCAGCTGGCGTGTTGATTCTTACCGTTCCATACCTGTGAGAATTTCAACGATGAGAAACCGTTGAACAGATGACGAGGGGAAATCGACTTACAAAAGGAAGAAGTAACCAGTCATTTGCAACGGCGACGCAGCCCAGGAGAGCGCCTCCCAGCCAAGCCATAAGCTTACGGCCCATTGAACGAGTGCGCGGCACGCGTCGGTCAGCGTGCGAGTCGTCGCGTTGACCCTACGCGTAATACTCATCCCGAAATAATTGAAGCACGCGATGGTCACGGAGAGCGCCATGGCCGCGAGCAGAATGTTCGGGTGGCGTACGGTCTGCTCCCATCCGATGGAAAGGTCGAAGAACTCGTGTTTGGTGAAGTGATGTACAACGGGCACGCTAACGGCCATGAGAAGCAGTCCAAAAACACCTTCCAATGCGACGGCAACGGCGGTGTCCATTCCTGCATTGGCCATCAAGTTCTCCTCGAATGTAAATTGGGTTGCGGTGAAGATTTGGCCGAGAACGATGAGGATGAAGCCTGAAAATAGAAATCCATGAAGCGCACGTTGGCTCTGGAGAGAAGTGAAGACCCACCGACAAAGGCCGAACGATATTGCGGGGCATCTACGAATTGAGGCACAGTTGCCTTCAATTTGGTACTAAGTCCCACAAGGCAAACCCCCGCAAATGCAATGACGAGAGCGCTCCACCTGTAACGAAGTAAATCTGGGGTAAAAACGAGAACGCAAATATATCAAACTGGTATATTTTGAGCTTTCGCTTGAGGAATAGCCGCCCGAAGATGCCGGTGAATAGAACTAGAGACCCGCGCGACATTTGGAACACCGATACCGGCGTCAGCATGAGTCCGAGGTTCATGAGCTAAAAATGATTTCAGCAAAAGATTCTATTTTCGACGTTGGGTTGAAGAGATGTACCGTAGTTGCAAAGATGTCGCAAAATGAGGGTATAAGGAACCAGAATATAGAGATCTTCTTGAGGGCCGGTTTTGTGATGTCAGTTTCGTCGGCGGGGAGTTGAATTGGCGGGGAGTTCAACTTTCTGGAAAGCATGAGATAGGCAGCAGGAACAATACCTGCTCGCAATTTCAGCGATCAATTGCACAATGGTAACAGATATTTACACAGGATTTCGCCACCTTTTGGCTGTATTAGAACGTGTGAAATGAAGAGAACGCACAACTTACAGAACATGAAGACAGTTTGGAGGACAGGTTGCTCATACGAGACGCGGGTGGCGGGATCGTCGCAGTTTTTAACGCATTGCATATCCTAGAAGGAGAGTTGGGGGCAACGAAAGGCATGGAACAGAGTGTCGAACTTGGTACTTGGTCAACAAGGACATAGCGGACCCCTACAGCGCAAAACATAAGTTCTGTAGAGTTGTTGGTTGAAGCCAGAGACCCACAATGGTCAGGAGGCCGACGACGAAGACGGATACATGGACGGGCATTCTGAAGGGCACTAGAATCGAGAAACAAGTTCAAGGACTTTGCTGAGAGAGACTCGGAGAAATTCAGCTGAGAGGATTCAAGTTCTCAGTGGGATCAAATGGGTGCATGGACTGATTGTACCGGATCGCGGCGAGATTACCCGCCTTCACGGAGTAAATGGGTTATTGTTAGGTCGGCGGAGGTCGTCACCAAGGTTCATCGAGTCAACGAGTTTCGCGAGACTTGGCAGCTTTTCTGATGTGATTTCGAGTCGGTGAACCAGTGTGATGAACGGGATGGTGACGGTTCATCAATGTGTGACTCCCAGTGTGACTCTCGTTTCTTTCGAACCACCACACAAGACCAATATGGCCAGCGCGTACAGCTGGCTTCTCAACATTAAGTCGCGAAATACCCGGAAATCGACAACTCCATTCGAATGTATACGCGAGGGTTTGGGCACGATTCAGCCCCCCCAGTATTATATAGCACTCTATTTCGCCATTAGTCCACCAAAATTCTCAACATGGCGACTTCCTGCGTATTCCACAAGACCCCCGTTACTCCCCCACTCGCCGTCAATGCGGAGGGCATCTATTTTGACCTCGAAGATGGACGCCGCATCATGGACGGTGTCGGTGGCGCCGCTGTTGCATGCATTGGCAGCGGTAACCCGCGCGTCATCGCTGCGATTCACGAGCAGTCGAAGAAAGTCAATTGTGAGCGCCTACTCTGACTGAATCTGACTGGAGGACTCAAGTTTTACCAGTCACGTTCCACACGCAATTTACCACTGAGCCTGCGGAGCAGTTGGCAAAGAACATTATCGACCGTAGCAAAGGTGCCTTCGCGCTCTGTGGCTTTGTCGCCGGAGGTACGCACTCTCTTCATTATATCTGCGACTCTCTCAATATGCGGGGTAGGTTCCGAGGCGATGGAGGCAGCTATCAAGACTGGGCGCCAATACTACTGGGAGACTGGCCAGACGCAAAGAGTTAATTACATTGGACGCATGATCTCGTACCACGGTGCCTCACTCGGAACGCTCAACGTCGCATACAATGGCCCCCGCCGTGCTCCATATCACCCCATCCTCGACCAGACACACTTTCATCATGTTTCCCCGCCCTACCCACGACGCTTTCAACGCGAAGGCGAGAGCGACGCGGACTTTGTGGAGCGCCTTCGTGCTGAACTTGAGGCCAAGTTCATTGAGCTGGGCCCGGATTCAGTCATTGCCTGTATGCTTTACATTTTTATACTCTATCTTCATTGATCTCACTGCGTCGCACTAGTTGTTGCGGAGACTGTAACTGGCGCCAGCTCCGGTGTCGTTATTCCTCCCAAAGGCTATTACAAAGCTATGAAATCAGTTTGCGAAAAATACGGCGCGCTTCTTATCTTGGACGAAGTGATGTGTGGTATGGGCCGTAAGTTTTCAGTGAAACAACTCTGCTCCGCCTTGAACTCACTTGCGCATAGGTATGGGTACCTTACACGCTTGGGAATCCTTTGGTGATGGCATAACGCCTGATATTCAGGCTGTGGCCAAGGGGCTCGGTGCTGGGTACACCCCCATCGGCGCTGTACTCATCTCTCAGGAAGTAGCCAATGGGCTTCGGTCAAAGGCTGGTGTATGGCAACATGGCTATACGTACCAGGTATGGTCTATTTCAATGATTCCGCCTGTTGTTGAATTTGTCTTAGGCTCATCCCCTGTCTTGTGCTGCGTCACTCGAAGTACAGAAGATCATCGTTGAAGAAGACCTTCTGGCCAACTGCCGCACACAGGGCGAGCTTCTCGGCCGACTTCTTCGTACTCGCCTCGAAGACCCCGCCTCCCCTGCCGCGCCCTACGTCGCCGAGATTCGTGGCCAAGGACTATTCTGGGCTATTGAGTTCGACGCCCGACCGCTCGCGCTCAAACTTGCTGGCAAGAAGCTCGGCTTCTTGATTGAGGCACACTGTTTTGCGAACAATCTTGTGGTAATGGGTATGGCAGGCGGGTGGAACTACGAGGGAACAGAGGGCGATCATGTCATGTTTGCTCCTGCGTACACTGTTACAGAGGAGGAGGTCGAGAAGATGGTGGATATTTTCGTAAAAAGTGTCGAGGCGCTTGTCGTTGAGTACGCGTAGAGATATTTCTTGTTGTACATATCCTAAATCCGCAACTCTTGCATTCCTCGTTCTGATTTCACGCGACTTGCGTTGCAATTCCCAAGACCTGAAAACGCCTATTGTCTACATTCACTATTAGTATCCGCATCGGACGAGGAACTAAACAGACTTTCGCCTTGATAGCAAGCCAAACAACGAATACAATATTTGTTGGTCGACTCCAAGTCTCAAACCGCGACTGGGACGTGAGGTGAAATCTATCTCTGGCCGCAGAGTTCACTGTTACTCCGAGTCCCATTCATTATGTCGCGCACAGCTATCGATCTCGATCTCGATGTGCTCTATGCTACCTCCGAGAACACTCGACGACGTTGAGGCCAATATATGAAGATAAGTATGAAGAATCGCGCCAGCGAGTGAATTTTGTGCGGTCAAGGTACTACGACGTATGCGGACATTTCGCTCTATTTCGAGGTGCCGGAGCTGCTTGTTCAAGGCGATTTGGGGAAGATGTTTTGTGCAGTGTGGAAATCACAAGCCTAATCTACTCCGAGTCCGAGTCGTAGGCTTGTTCCAACACGAGAAATACATACGATTGGGGAACGTCAAGTCGGCCCATTCGACCCTACAGAAAACTACTGGTGTATTTGAGAATTTTAACGAACTTGTGCATCACGGCAAAAAGAAAGCAAACAATCAATTCAAATTTGTCTTCAAGAACCGAAAAGTATCAAACGAGACAAGTAAATAAAGGAAATATGCCTGCTTTCGGCAAAACGCAATACAAAATCCTTCCAACTCAAGCAAGAGCACCCCTGCAACATACTTCAGCACAATGTTGAATAAGCTGAAAGGAGACAAGACTAACATGGGATCCCAAGGATCAAGAACGGTACGCTCGCCATTCTCGTACACATCGACCAAATTCTTCGGCACAAAGCGCTTAGGAATGACAATCTGGTAGACGAATCTAAGAATCGCAGCGTTAGCAAGACAAAAACGAATAAGAATGAGAGACACTCACTGATCGAACCACGCGTCGGTCATCGTGAACCAGCCCTTATTTCCAATGGCAGTTCCCCAGGCGTTCTCAACCTTGAAGCGCACAATTTTGCCCGCCTCGTCGAGGTGCACGCCAGTGAAGACCATGGCGTGGGTCATGAGCGATTCGCCGATTTCGAGGCGCTCGGCTTTGTTTAGGGTAGCTTTGGTGTCGAATGCGTTCTGCGATGCAGCGGTCAGTCCGAAGAAATGTGGATATGTCGGGGGAAGGGGACGTACGTCGTACTCGAAGAGATCCAAGTCAAGGAGACCGTCGTCGCGATCTTCGTACTTCATGACGTCGCAGCCAAAGAAGACGGGCTCGCCGGCTTTGATGGCTTTCACGACAATGGATTTGAGGACCTCGGGGACGGTGTTGGCGTCTGGTAGTGGTTAGCTGTTAGTTCAAATGACAATGAGAAGCACATACAGACAACGGGGCGGCCTCCCCAGACATTACCCAGCGCCTCGACGACGTAGGCGTGGTCGTAGGGGTTGCGCGGGTCATTGATAAGGGAGATGGAGTCCACCGCCTGTTGTCGAGGTCAGTTAAAGTCGACTTCCAGGGATAAAACTCAAACAAACCTTAGTGCCAATGAAGCACTTGTAGAACTCGAGCGGGGTGCCGCTCCACTCGCCGTACTTGCCATCTTTGTCGTTGTAGTTCCAAGTAAACTTGTCATTCGCGCCAAGGGGTACACCCAGCATCGCAGTGAGGATGCGGTACGTCTCGGCCATGAGCTGTTCCTTCTTGGCACGCAGAGCCGCGACGACGCTGTTTTCTGCAAGACCCTGAGCACGGAGTGCGTTGGCGGTCTTGCGGAGGATGATGGCGTGTTCGCGAATGCGGCTCTTGACGACGGTGTTAACGTCCTTGGAGAGAACGGAGTGGAAGGACTCGGGGAAGACCTCGAAGGGGACGAGGCCGTAGCGCTCGACGAGGTTGACAATCATGTCGAATTGGCCACCGTCGCTGACGAGGTCGGCAGAGAGGTGAGAAAGGAGCCGAGAGGAAAGCGGGAGATCTGAGTTCTCGATGGTGAGCTCGAGATAGTAGTTGGCCTTCTCGAGTTTGTCGTAGAAGTAGAGGTGGTTCTGATAGTGCAGAAAATCAACAATCGGTCAAAAGACGAAGAACGAACATACCTGAGAGAGCTGGAACTCGGCGAGGTTGAGCTTACGCATAACATTGTAGCGCAAGACGTTGGTTCCGGCAAAGAGCCAGCAGCGCCCGCTCTGCCGTTGATTAGCGATGGGGCCAGTTTTGAAGTCGATAACGGTGTTGAAAATATGTTGGTCAACGCGATGGGCCTTGCGGCGCTGAAGAACGCTGACATCGGCGCGAGCAAGGACGGCGCGGGTGACTGCCTGAGTAGGATTCGAGGCAGTTTCCTCCCAGTCGGCGATGTTGCTGTCGGTGAGAGCACCGTTGCTGGAACGAAGGACAAGCGGAGAAGGATGGTGAGCGACTACATCGTCTTGGTTGAGCAAGCCCTGCTTCTCATTGAGAGACAGAGAGGCGAGTTGGCGAGTGGGGATGAGGGGGGTAGTTTGCTTGGAAGGAGCGGCGCCCATGGTTGTTGGATTGAGTGAGAACCCACAAAGTATAAATCATAGCGGCCCATTAGCTCAAAGCGGTAGTTCAAGTCAATTCCAAGTTTGGAGGTAACCAGGCCGCAAGACTCTGCGTGACTTGTCACAGCTTCTTTTGTCACGAACCAAACTACCACCAAACCAGTTGCTACCAATCGCTTAACCAGTTCACTTGCGTTCACCTCCTCGGGTTGTGAAGAAATGGCCGGCGGTCTTCCTTCCTTCCTCCACTGTTCTCGGACTTCAAACTCGGACCGGGGGCATTGACTTCCAGTTTGTTGGCACGCGTCTGGTTGTTTTCCAAGTCGCGTTCTAGCTGAGCGTCCTCCCCCATGTCCGACTCCCCCCAGCAGCGCAAAGTCGACTTTGGGTTCCTGCCCATCCCCCCCTGGTGTCGCGTCCAACCAGGAGTAGATCCCACTGGATCCATCGGATATGCAAAAGTCCTTGCCTTCGCTTTCGCAAGCACTTTCAGTGCGTAGCTCATCGTGTTTCTGGGAGATAATGTGCTGATTATAGTAGCTGGTATGCACTAATCGTTGCGGGCAACGCTTGTGAGCTCACTTCCGCAGGCATGAACCTGTACTACGTCCAACCTATACTTGGTATTCCATTCTTTGAAGACGCGACATCGCAAGTTGACTTGTATTCCCTCAGTCGATCTCACTCGTGAATTCAACGTCAATGAACTCGAAGTCTCGCGTATTCCTACCCTTTTGCAAGCAGGGTACGCGGTCTAGTTGCAATACTATCGCGTTTTGATTTACCTCGCCTCAGATATGCCGTCGGATTGTTTCTGCTCTCACCTCTGGGAGACATTCTACGCAGAAGACAGCTCGTCCTCACGCTCATCTCTGTTTCGGGCGCCCTCACAATCGGTCTGGCCCTCACCCACTCGCTCGTCGCCTTCGAAGTCCTCTCGTTCTTCACAGCCGTCGTCTCAGTGACTCCGCAAGTGCGCATGCGTTCATTCACACCGATTTACATTCCGTTAGTTGAACTGTTCTCATTTCAGGTCTTGATTCCCCTTACTGCCGACCTCGCCCCTGCAAATCGTCGTGCGACCTTCATAGCCATAGTGCTCTCCGGTCTCTTAACTGGAGTTCTCCTCGCCCGGGTCCTTTCTGGAATAATCGCGCAATATACCACTTATCGTGATATTTACTGGATGGGATGTGGAGGTATGCACGACACCTTCAATCTTCGATGCATGCAGCTCAACAAATCCCTCATTTAGGCCAATTCGCGCTCGCCATTGTGCTTTACTTGATCACCCCAGACGTGCCCGTGAAGAATGCCGACTTGTCGTACTTCCAGATCATGAAAACCATGGCCAAATTTGCCGTCACAGAACCCGCCTTGGTGCAAGGCTGTCTCATCTTCTTCTGCAGCGCTGCTCTTTTTGCTGGTTTCTGGGTCACTTTGACGTTCCTTTTGGATGGGTCGCCGTACCATTACTCAACGTAAGTCTTTTGCTATATATCTTTCTTCGCGAACTAAATGATTTTAGCCTGGTCATCGGACTGTTTGGGCTCTTGGGAATAGCCGGCATTGCAATGTCGCCCATAATCGGGAGACTTGTCGACGGCTTCGTGCCTTGGACGGCTTCCCTCGTCGCAATAACCCTCGTCCTCGCCTCGCAGATAATTCAGACATTCGGCGGGCCCATCAACGTCGGCGCCATTGTCGTTGCCGCAATTCGTACGTTCGATTCAAACGTGCCTATTCATCCGCTCATTGGCTCCAGTTCTCGATCTCGGTGCACAAGCGACACAAGTCTCTCTTACTACGACAATATTTGGGTATGGCAACACGATCCGTTATTCTCAAGCCATTGAACTTTTCGTAGACTCGCTCCTGAAGCGCGCGCGCGCCTCAACACGCTTCTAGTGTTATCTGTGAGCTTTACTATCCCATCCACGGCTAAAAGCGCTCATATTCTATCATAGATTTTCCTTGTAAGTTCACCATCCTGCCCGGTTTCTCTCTTTTTCTATACTCAATCATTCGATCCACAGGGTCAAGTCATGGGCACAGCAGTCGGCACCAAATTATACGTTGAGGGCGGATATAAACTCAGCTCCGGCATTCGTGTGGTGTTCGCGGGCATTGAGCTCCTTGCGCTGCTTCTTCGCGGGCCCAACGTTTCGCGTTACACATGGGTCGGATGGGAGGGCGGATTCAATCTTCGGCGCAAACCCGAACCTTCGCCTTCGGTAGCTGTTGTCGAAACTGCCGAGACTCGTACCAGTACGCAGGAGGCGGAGCCCGAGAAGGATGTGGAAAAAGATACGGAATAGAATATTTACGAGGTGCCGTTTTACTTACATAATCTAGATGGAAATGAACCAATTGAACACTGAGCAAACCAGTCTGAACCTGTCTGAACGGCACCGCAAACGGATGGGCTTCGTTCCGCGGAACCGGAAAGCTATCGATCTGGCATCTGTCAATCTCGATCAAAAGAACGTAGATCCTGGATGACGTTAGATATCCCGAAAAGGGTTCAAATCTACATCAAATTTAGGTGGCCACCGTTTATTCACCTTCCCAACATCCCCGCTTCCGCGTAAGGCGGTTTCCGCGCCTGCCAAGGATGAGAGCGCATGGTAGATTGATATTCAATGGTGTTCTGATCGTCGTTGAAGTTGAAACAATTAATAGCCGTATGAATTCAAGTAATA
The DNA here is from genome assembly GCA_037176885.1 of Favolaschia claudopus. Taxonomy (NCBI): domain Eukaryota; kingdom Fungi; phylum Basidiomycota; class Agaricomycetes; order Agaricales; family Mycenaceae; genus Favolaschia; species Favolaschia claudopus. Next base: position 1,956,891 of record JAWWNJ010000004.1, on the reverse strand, counting down.
GCCGATGAAGAACAGGATGGCGCGACTCGGACGGCAACAAATCGAGCTGTTTGAATCCACTTTCAATTCCGCGTGCAAACTGGAAGCGTTCGGGGTAAGCATGAGAGCTGCTTATGCAAACCGATTGTGCAAGTTTACAATTGACGATTTCAGATCCGTTCGAATTGCAACCAGATCCAAGTATGCTATTCTTCCATTCTGTTTCTGACTCCCTTATCTCCATTTTCTGATTGCGTATTGGTTGGTAGGTCGGCGGTCGGACAATGTGACGATTGTGAAGAGAGTTGAATATGGAATCAGCGTAAGCAACATTCAGACGGATTTGTACTTACACATATGTTCGAGTTGCGACCACCCACTCTATTCACCCTCCCATTCCCTCCCCCGAATTCAACATGCTCAGTACAGACATGCTGAGTGGTAACACGATCACTGCAGCCACCGTTGTCCTCGCCCTCCTCACCTTGCGCATGGGATGGGCTTTCTACCGACGCACCGTCGTTAAGATTCCGATTCGCAACCTTCCTGGGCCGGCGCGTACGTCGTGGCGTAGAGGCAACCTTGGTGAACTCTACAGTCCAGCCGGCATGAGCTGGCATCACCAACTTCCGCGACAGTTCGGCGGCCTCGTCAAAATTCATGCGCTATTTGGAGTGAGCCCCGTTTCTTGCTGTGCTCTTTCGGTGATGTTAACTGCAAGTATAGGACGAGAACGTCTACGTGACGGATCCTCTCGCGCTCAACCAGGTCTGCGTCAAGGACCAAGATATCTTCGAGCAGACGACAACCTTCGTCCAGTGAGTTGTTGCGTCAACGATTTGAGTGTTGGATGCTAACCTATCGTCGCAGAGGGAACGGTGTTATCTTCGGCGACGGCCTCTTATCCACAACAGGTGCTCACCACAGAAATCAACGCCGAATTATTAACCCTGTCTTTGGGACGAGCCATATGCGAGACATCACCCCGGCCATCTACGAGGTCGTCCACAAGGTATTCGTCTATTCTGAATGATACTTCCAAGCCTTCGCTAATACCTTTGGCTAGTTAACTGATCTGCTCAAGAAACGAACTCAAAACGGTGCGAGCCGCCAAGATATGCTTGACCTCATGATGCGTACTGCACTTGAGGGGATCGGCCAGGGCGGTCTTGGACATTCGTTCAACGCACTCGAAGACGACGACGGCAGGAATGAATTCCGTGACGCTCTCCGTGGCCTCATGTACGTTTGACTTTTCACTTTCAGTACCTCGACAAACCTTGTGGTCATCCAGCCCCGCAATTTTCTCGCTCGCAATTGAGCGTCAGTTCCTCCCATATATCCTCAAAATCGGCACACCTTCTTTCCGTGGCTGGCTAGTCAACATCACCCCTAGCCGCCGTCTGCACCGTCTCCGCGACATCGTGAACACCATGTACAAGGTCAACTCCGCCGTCTTCGAGTCCAAGAAGGAGGCAATCAAGCGCGGCGACGAGAAGGTGCTTGACCAAGTCGGGCATGGTCGCGACATCGTCAGCATCCTCAGTAAGTCGACATTCAACAGCATGTGATAATAATTAACCATTTTAACAAGTGCGTGGGATGGAAAGCGCCGAGTCTGATGAAGATAAGCTTTCAGATTCGGAGGTCCTGGCACAGCTCACGTACGCGTGTATGTTTTCAGAGAATCCATTATCAACTGACCCATTCCTATAGGACACTCGTGTTTACCTCCCACGACACCACCTCATCAACTCTCGCACACATCCTCCATCTTCTTTGCACCCACCAGGACATACAAACTCGGCTCCGAAATGAGATCCGCAGAGCCAAGGACGAGTGGGAGAAAGAACATGGGAACCGCGACCTCGGCTACGACCTTCTTAGCGAGCTGCCATACCTCGAGGCGGTTTGCCGCGAAACCCTCCGACTGTACGCCACGTTCTTGTCTTCGATCTAACCGAACTGAGCTGATTATCTCGACTCAATCTTACTTACTTTCAGACATGCCGCCGTTACATTCATGACCCGCACGCACGTATCTTTTCTTTGCCCTTGTTTTCGTCCATGTCGCTCATTCAATTGAACCTCACAGTGCCCGCGCGCCGGCCGTTCTGCCGCTGCTTTGGCCAGTCATGGGTACTGACGGCAAGATGATCACGGAGGTTCCCATCGCAGAGAATCAGAACATCCACATCGGGATTGGCGCTGCCAATCGTGACCCGCGTATTTGGGGCCCCGACGCCGATGAGTGGAAGCCCGAGCGCTGGGAGAACGGCGTGCCGAAACTCGCCATGGATGCGCATCTGCCGAGCATCTACGCTGGAACGTGCGTGCTCTTGTATGTTGTCCATCGTTCGTGCTGCTTACTATCGCAAACAGAATGTCCTTTCTCGGCGGTGGACGCGCTTGCATGTAAGAAGCTTCTGTCATCCAGTCCAATCCTCAGCGTGCTTACCACTCATTATTCTAGTGGCATGAAATTTGCTCAGCTTGAAATGAGTACGTTTCTTTGCTGTTCCTCATAATTGATTTCTGACGGCGGAACTCCGCATTATAGAGGTCATCCTGAGCATGTTGCTCGATGAATTCAAGGTGTCTTTGAGCAAAGATGAAGTCACCTGGAAGCTTGCCAATATCCAGATGCCTTGGGTGAAAGGATTCGACAAGGGCCCTAGTATGCCGTTGATGGTCGAACGGGTCTAAACGTCGTAGATTATAGTCGCTCTAGAAATAAAGGAGAATGTCATTTTTAATGCCTCAGTTTTCAAATAAGAAATCTACAGCTGATGCCGATTGTCTGAATGCATATAGAATATCTATCTGATGGTTGTAAGCGCCGCCTGCCTGAAAGATATAAAAGACGGCCAGTTTACACACCAAGAGTTAACTCTTGGTTAACTCCCCTCCGTCCTATCATCCAGCTTCCCCAGATGTCCCTCCCGCCAGGTAAACACCTCCAGCAAGATACCACCAGCAGCGCGCTGACCATCTACCTACTTGCGTGCCAGTTCGCCGCGTCGTCACAGGCCACGGCCCCGATGCACTCGCAACCTTCGAATCCGACGCCCTTGTCGAGGTTAACACGCGCCCAAACGGCATGGCACTCTCATTCGTCGCTGCAGCGCCGTCGCTTCCCGTCAACAACCAAGATCCCAAAGACTGGGCCAATGAGGAAGCAAATGGCCGCAATCACGAAGGGCTGCCGAATTTATTTGACGTTCCTGGGTTATCCTGGTACGTTCTTTCTCCCGAGAGTTCTAAGGTGGGAGTGGCTAAGGCATGGTTGCTGAAGCCGCGTCTTCGACGTCCCGCCTGGCGGTGCTACGCCCATGCACAGGTAGGTTTCGATTGATTTTGATTCCTCACATTGAAACGAAAACTGACAATGAAATCGGATGCATGCAGAACAGTCACCTTCGACCTCATCGTCATGATGCACGGCGAAATCACCATCACGCTCGACGGCGGCGAGCAGAAAGTCCTCAGGGCGGGCGACTTCCTCGTGCAGAAGGGAACCAGCCATAAGTGGAGTAACGAGCATCCGACGGAGGTGGCAAGGATGTGTGTCGTGATGACCAACTCGTTGCCAGTGAAGATTCCTGGGGTCAATGGTGGAGAGGAAAAGGTGCGTTTCATGGGTTGAGTTGATGAGAGCGGGATTTGACGAGCGGCGTTGTAGATTCTAGGCAAAGCTTGAAGGAGAATTGAAAGAAGATAGTTTCGGATGAGATGGAATTATGTATTGAGCCATGTTCAGTCGGTCCTTGGTCGGTCCAAGCAACGTTTGAGCCGGTTTGGCGCAGTTTTGATGCGCCGGCCAACTTGAACTTGTACCACCACAATCTACTCGTCGAACACGCCATCCACAGTCTAATAGCCCTCCATCAACCAAAGCAACAGAAAGGGAGAACTGTGAACTGTACCGTTTCGGAGCAGTCGCAACATGAGTCTTGAGATTGTGCCTGTATCTGCCAGTTGAGAGCAGTGTTGTCTTGCTGGGTTTTACTGCTGCATACTTGCGACAGGCAGATAATCCCCGCGATTTTGCTAAGATGCCTTGCCTCCGTTTCAGATAATCCTAGTCAACGAGCAGTGGACAGCAGCGCGATGCATACCTATCAGCCCGAAACTATGTAAAGCGTCTATGACTCCTTCTGTGCACCATCCAGCCATGCCTCGTATTCCCGCCATTCCAGGCACTCGCGTCCCTTCACACTCCGCCCACGCATCCTGGCTCAGAAAAGAGGTATCCAAACTATGCATGACCGACAACCAGAGGTTATTTTGCCGCTGTGATGTTCCCAATCCTCTGGCTGAACGATACGAAGGTTCCCAGGAGCTCAACCCATAAGCTTTCTCAATACGCATTTTGCACAACTGGAGGCAGAGGAGTACGTGCTCCCGTTCTGACGCCGGAGTCTTTCAGTTGATGTCAGTTCATAAGTTTCTGGGTCTGCGAAAAATCCGATGGCATTCGTGCCCTCTTGTTCGTCCACCTCAAACCTAATGGACATCAAACAGTCTATCTCGTGCGTGCTCCTCATCACACGTTGACGCTGTTCATCATAGCAGCCATAGCTCGATCGTCACAACGATTATTATGAGCTTTCCGGCTTGTCGTTCCCTCGTCATCAACATCCCAATCTACCTTTACACAACACGATTGTAGACGGAGAACTTGTCTATGACGTTGACCCTCGAACGAACCTCGTAGGTGGAATTCCCTCATACACGATGTTCGATCTTCTTTAAGGCGCTCAAATTTCTTAGGAGACATTACGATTCCTCGCATTCGACTGTCTTGTAGTCGACGGCGAAAATATCATGGCTCTATCGCTGGATAGGCGTTTCGATGTCCGTCCCTCATTCTTCCTATACAGTCATGGCTCTAAACGCAATCCAACAGTTGCTACATAAGCGTTTCCACAACCCTTTTGTCAGAGCGCACCACCAAGCCCATGCGCCTGCTGGGACGCCATTCGAGTGAGCGCTAGTACATCTGTTCTTCCGGCAAACTCAATACCATGCAGCATTCGCATTAAGCAGATGCAGCGCTCATACGGCACCGCACTCGTTTTCGCCGAGGCAGCCAGCCTGGAGCACGACAGCGACGGTCTAATCTACACACGTGTCAATGCCCCATACACGCCGTCGACGACCTCCTCCATGTGCGTTCGATATCACTGCGAATTGTTCTTCAAGTTCTTGCATCTCATGTTTGTTCATCTGTGGCTACTGCAGTATTAAATGGAAACCACGTTCCGAAAATTCGATCGACTTCAGGCTCGTTCTCTGCTTCCCGCCAGGACACCACGACCGGCCATTGAAGCCACTGTTCCTTCTACACGTCTGGTGTGGCGGCGACAAATACGAGCCATACGACGAGTTATACGTGACTGACGAAGAGTGGGAGGCGTAAGCGCTTCTGGTTTCCTGCGTTTGACTGAATCTGAGCATCTCTTACCCAGGATGAGATGCTCAGGCGAACAATACCACAATCGTATCATCGAAGCACGCTGGGACCGCCAACATCACCACTGGCTAAAAATGCGATTCAGAGACGACAAACCCCATGCCAATCACAAAAAGACGGTCGAAAATATCATGAAAAGTATTGATCATGGTGTTGAGCAGCACACGGTAAGCACTTGTAGCCTCTTTTTTAACGAGTTTCGATGCTGAGCAGACGGATCCATACACTCTATACAGCTTCTTGAACGCTGCGACTCAATCCGGGCTGCATGGAAGGCACGCGAGCTGCGCTATGGACGGCTTGGGGTTTCGAGATGGAGTAGGGTTGGTGGGCCGCCGACTGTGGCGGGTATGAGACGATAAGTTTAGAGTCGCAAAAAGTGAGTTAGATTGGCTGTACAAATACAAATACAAATACAAATGCGAATGCGGAGTCTCAAACAAAGCACTGGGATACGGATACCAAGAGGCGAACAGCAACATGAGAAACGGACACTATCTTACACTCCTCAGAGTCCTCTCAATTGAGACCAAGGCGGGAGATCAAAGAATCGGGGTAAATCATCCCACAACTTCCTTCGACCAGCGACGGTCGATTCAGTAGCATGCCGCTTACAGGCTGCGCACATATTGGAATCATCTTCAGTGAGACATGAAAGCCAAGAGGCTCCCTTCAAGAGGTCGTGTATCCGTTTGATCCTCGCGTTCGTGCATTCAGAAGGATTTTCACAATCGACCCGACGATTTGCGTCTGTGAGCCATCCCAAAGAGTAGCCCTCCTGGAATTGGGCTTGCAACAGTGCATCTCTGCCTATCACGCATCGGCGCTGGTCGTCCGGACTCAACACAGCAATTGTTCCATCGTCTCTTGGAACACCGTTGAATATCTGAGTCTGGGGCTCATCAGAGACACGTTCTGAACTGCTCAAGTATCACATACAGGAGTGTAATTGGTGGCTACGCGATAATGAGCGCAAGGGAGAACGGAAAGAATATTGTTTTCTCTTGCTACAGTCAACATGTCGAAGAAGATGCCTGAATACTGAGTAATCCGTTTGTTGTTGTACGCTTGCCCCCGAATGACCGCTAGAGTATCGTATTCATCAAGAGATTGTGGATTCTCAAACGCCAGACGTTCGACGGCGGATTCAAACAGATTAGGAAAGTCATACTTCCGTCCCAGGCGAATTAGAGCAGATATGGTGTCGAGTGGGAGTTCGGATTGTGAGAGAAACAGACTAAGCGCAGGTCAGCATACCAGCAGCTGCGCAGGAAGCCGCAATCCACGTACGGATTATATAGTGCTGCGAGGAGATACTGGATGTCAGCTTCATTGTCGTGAAGCTCGACAATAGGGCAGCCATCGACGCTATCAAACTCCGAACGTTGCTGGGCATCGCGGAAGAAGGCCGAGTGTTGAGCAAGGACGCCAAAATGCACTCGGAACTGTGTCTTGCGATGGAGGTTTGAGGTTCCGACTTTCAGGATGACCGTCCCATCATCGTACCTAAGAACGCAAGTTCAGGCATTACAATTGGATGGAAAGAGGGACCAGACAAGACTCACCAGATCTTCGAGCGGGAGCTGCCATGTCTCGACTGATCGAAAACGAGCCCCGACCAGGGTTCTTCAGCCTTGTTTCTCACTACACTGCCAAGCGCACGTCGAACAGTGGGATCCGTCGACGTATTCACAATCCGCGCGATCCGCTGTTCATCGAATGAAGCTGCTTTTATCATGATGGCCATTCTATTCGGCGCTTTCGGGACGTCGATTGCGATCTCTTCCAATATCTCGACGAGGGGGATGAAGCCCTCTTCTAGGGCGTCGACGGAGCAAAGCTCCTTCGAAACAGCATGAGCAATTAAATCTGCCACTAATTGTGCATTGGCCTCGCTAGCCTCCAGCGCCGTTCCGAACAATTTTTTCAGTAGATGGCGGTGGTAAATCGAGGGAAGAGCACGGAAGTAGGATTCGGCCTTGTCGAGACTCCGAACCACGAAGAACTCATCCGAGTCCTCAGCAATCTTCTTCTCAGCATCCGCTAAGGTCATCTCCGGCGCAGCATCGTCCTCGCTATTGTAGTTGTCTGACCCTGCAGGAGGGGCGTCGGCCGTTGTCGTGCCCGGTTGGTCGGAAAGCTTCGTGCGAGGTTGAAGGACGAGTTTTCTACGATGAGCGGGAGGTCCGGGAGCACCTTTAGCGGATTCGGCCGCCGGGTCGGAGTTTTGCAGCATCGAGAACATGTTGGAGTTAGAGCTTGCCCTGGAGATGGAGTCTCGTTTGTTGTCCTTCTTGCCGGCAAACACACTGCTGGGACCAAACGTCATCAGCAGGCCCTTGCTGTCGTTACCAATCTTGCCGAAGTTCGATAGATCTCCTGCCTTCGGAGGGGGACGAGGGGTATTGCTGCTGGCAAAATTCGTCCATCCGTTCACGTATGGGCCCAGAAACTCTGCATGGTCTGCCCCGCGCCGCGAACCTCCGCGCGACATGCTGACCGTGCGCTGGTATGATTCCTTCTCCTGGAGAGCCTTTTTTTTCGCAGCCTGAAATCGCAAGTCAGCCTTGCTCAGAGTAAGATCAGAAACATGACAACATACCGCTTCATGCACAGCCGCGATTGTGAAGGGAGCAGTAACCTGGTTCCTAGCGACCCATTTACGGTCACGAAGCTCAATCAGATCCTGGTAAGAAAGTTAGATTATCAAAACATACCGAACAGACCTTACCTGCAACATGAATTGCATACGCGTACCAACATGGCTGCTCTTGGCGAGTTCCTTCATGCGCGAGAAGTAGACATCCATATGTGCGCGAGCCTTGGCAGTGTCGAGAAGAGAGCCAACAGTCGAGATAAGCCTGCATAAGCTCTCGATTTCTTCTTTCTCCGGGTTCTCGAGATTGCCTAGCAGCTGTTTCACACACTCGTGCATGATACGCTCCGTTATCATCTGCAGCTTGAACAGCTCGCCCATGAACTTAATCAGACCGAGACGCTGACGTTTTGCCTTCTGCGCAGCATAATACTCATCGGAATACCGAATGGTTTCATCGCCTTGCTCTCCAGCGGCACCAGCTTCCGTGCGTTTCTCGTTGGCAGCCTTGGAAGCTTTGTCCTCCGTGACTGTGGTCTCGGCGGCAGCAGCGATTCCCTCCTTTGCAACCCAACCACATTCAAAATCCTCCTGACACCGATTCAGAAGATGTTTCCGGAAAAGCTGACCACCAGCAATCGGCTCTCCCTCCTGATTCTTAATGCCATCGTCCTGCACTTTCGGGCTGATTTGCTCCATCATCTTCCTGCAAAGACGTGCGTACATCTCAGACCAAGTTGCCTCGTCGGTGGCCTTCTCGAAGACGAGACGAATGACGGGGATGAGCGTCCGACCATCCTTCTCATTTTCCGACCTGTTCGCCCACTCGATGATTTGGTCCGAAATCGAGTCGAACTTCTCCATCGTGAGCTTGTTTAGCAACGCCTTCACTTTACGATCCGCAAGCTCAGGCAAATCGCCGTCGGCAGCCACGGCCGTTCGCTGCCAACGACTTGCGGAAGCTCGTACCAGCGTGGGGAGTCCGAAGCCAGACTTTGACTGCGTCATGGGCGCCATACGGTTGAAAGGAGAGCCCATAGCAGACACGCTTGCGGACCGGACACCGGTAGCCATTTCGAGACGCTCTTGGCTGGTGAGCTCGGGACCAGGAACGAAATTGCCCATGCCGCCCGAAGGAATTGCCTTGGGCCCAAATCCGGGAAATCCTGATCCATTGTTGCCACCGGAGGGGCCAGAGATGGAGGGGGTACGCGCGGACCTGTGAGTTCCGCCCCTGGAACCCGTCCGGCTCATCGTGTGCTGGGGAAGGGCGATGGGGATGTTGGTCCTGGTCAACGAAGTGGTAGAAAGGTGAAGCCGAGCTGGCTGACGGCGGGGAAATTTGCGCTCTTTCTCTTCCTCCTCTTTGCGTTTCCGCTCCTCCTGCGTAGAGGGAGATGTTGCCAGGGGATCTGACGGCGGGACCGAGGAGGAAGGATTTTGGAACAACATTCGTGTCCCCAGGTTGTGATGGATGAGTGGAATTTTGTAATTGTTGCTAGGTAAGAGCGGATGAGTGGGAAACGCTGAGCAAACTGGGCGCTGGTGGGGAAGAGCAGGGTTTTGCGGAAGTGGTGGCAGGACTGGACGAGGTTGAATGCTTATAGTGGCAAAGAGTGGCGGGCGCTTCTCAATGGCACAAAGCAAAGGTCGCGTTGTTCTCGGGCAGAATCGGTCCGACCGACTCTGATGAGTTTATATAACTTGAAATTGACCAGTGAACTGGTATTGTGAAGCGGCTTTCGATGCTCGATTTCGTAGTCAAGACCGCTGAGTGTTAAGAGACGATGCCAGTGAGTTGGGTGGACGCCTCCAACGATGCATGAAAACTGCTTTGTATAATGGGGACGAATGAGTTGCCGAAGCCTCTGTGAGCTTTCTGGAGAGCTAGAGAGAGATGCCAGATGGTGGTTGATGAGTTTTGGGACTTTGTTTGCGTTTGATCTGGAGATTGGCGAAGTAGATAACGAACAACATCTCAACGAATAATCGTACGCTATCGTACGTGAGTAACTCAGTAAGTACTACTACTATTGCAACTGTGATCAGGTACACGGTTCAAGTAGCGTCCGATAGCAGCATGCACGAAATGGGTCGTCATACATCCAAGAAGGTCATTGTGAACTGCTGCTACTTATCCCTGGGTATCATCGCTACTGATTATTTAATTCGCATGGAAGTTGAATCCCGCGCTCGCCCTGTCCTCGCCGCCTTCTGCCGCCGAGTTCGCTGCGGTTCGTAGAATAGGCTGCTTGAAGTTGGGTAGAACGGGCGCCGGTACATTTTTACCTATTTTTCCAAACGTGGAAAGATCCCCAGCCTTGGGAGGTCTCGGACGCATGGTGGGTGGTCGAGGCGGATTAATACTCGTCATGGAAGACTCAGAAACCGACTGGGTGTTTCGTGCACTAGTCTGTGCACCGCGAGAGGGCTGTTGTGTATTCCAAGCTTTACCACGCATGAGCATGAAATCGGAGGGCAACTTTGCTGCATCGATATTCAAGGCATCCGGAGGAGTCAGCCAGGCGAGCTTCTGTTTGCAGATCGGCCTGAATTGGAGAAGGAAATCGCGGTCATATCTGCCCTGAGCGTTCAGCTTTGAACTACCGGAGGGAATGAAAATCGTAGAGTACCTGAACTTGCCATCTTTTGCGTTGAGGTTGAGATTGACGCTTGGGCTCTGGATGTTCTCTGGATAGCAAACGCGGCGGAAATCATCGATGAAGCGGGCGGTAGCGAGGGCTGAGGACGAAACCACGAGGTCGTGAATTTCGACAGTCTCTGTCAACTCGGGGGGAACTGCAACTTCGGAAGGGGGTGGCGAGTTTAGTTCCTCAGGCTGCAACGTTGCCCGGTTCTTCGGCCGCTTGCCCTGTTTCCCTGGTTTCCTTCTCCGTTTCTTGACCGACTCAGCAATCCGCGCCGTGCTGGTGTCCTCTTTCTTCACGTTAGTCTGCAGCGACTAAGTTCCAAGTCAGTATAAAGCATATGTGTGCGAGCAGCGAACCACGGATTACCCACCGCAGAGGATGTTGATGGCACTGTAACAGGATTCTGCATTTGGTCTGCACGACGGACTTGGACGCAACGAGGGTAACCAGAGGGTGAAAGGAAATTCAAGGGTCGAGGGAATGTTTGTGTGTCCACCTTTATGCGGGGTTTTAGGTGTGGCAGACATGAGGCCGCGATGTCTGACAGTGGTCTTCTAAACGAAAGAACTCGCATACTTCCCGACGGTCCGAGATAGCGTGATGGGTTCGACGAATTTCAGGTGTGATTCCAGTGCGCGACAAACTTTGGCTTTTGTTTGCACAAATGACCCAAAAGATCTGACCCATTGACGGTATCAAAAGCGATATTTTCGCCTGGAATTAAACCAGGCCTGCTTATCGAGTCAATTATAGTCCAGTCCTCTCACAAACGCCGTATCGACCCCAGTGACCTGGATGAGCACATTTCAGTCGGCCCGGTTATGAGCGTAAAAGTATATATTGCTGGAAGTACCGTACCTCTGTCCTCTTCGTGCAATCCCTTCGCCATGCGTCTTCGAATTACCACTCTCTATACGCTCATCGTCACATCCATCTGTGCCGTGGCCGCCCCTGTTCCTCCCTCCAAGGACCTGGTTGTTCGCCAATGTCCTATCTGTGGTGTGCAACCAGGTGATAAACCTGATTTCTTGTCGTCTTGCAATAGTCTGATCGAGGCAGGAGGAGATAGCATCGATGCAAGCCGGCAACGTTAATTACTTCGGATTTCCAGAGGGTAACGATACATCGCGATCTTGCCCAGTGTCAGTCTGATGAACGTTGGCCCAGAGAGACAGAAGATATTCCGTTGTAGGGTAGCTGAGATAGAGAGTCGAGAAGGTGGTACATTTTTGTGGATGCAGTGTAGACAAGAACGAGGTTGGCGACTGTGAGAAAGACATCGAGACTTGAATGTGTGAGTCCAGCGCAATATGCAGTGCCAACGCGCCCCACAATATATCGGACCAGCCAGTTCATTTCAGCCTCGCATTCCTTGACAAAGTCCATCTTGAATCACTGCTCGCTCGAGCTGTGTTTTAGGTATCGAGGCCGGTACTGTGAGTTCTGAATGCGTTGAAATATTCACGGAGTTCATCGTTGGGCTGCTGGGTATCGAATGAGACGAGAATTTGGAGATTGAGTTGAGGCTGAGGTAATGTAATTAATGCACCAAGCCAAAGAGCGTGGGAATTTGTAACTTGACCTACGTGGTTTGCCCGAAAACGGAGCTCGTATTTCTTTGCCCCCTGCAGCCATGAATCTCTTCCGGTTATTGGGTAGGTCTATCCCGGATACCGCTGCGGTCTTGCGTCGGTCTGAACTGTGCTAGGCGACCTGTCCCATCTGGCGTCAATTCTCATCTTGGTGCACAAAATGCAAACCACGCGCTCATGTCGAGGTCAGCAGCCTTTTGCGCTCAAAGGTCGTTGCAGTACAGCTGAAACGAAGGAAAACCAGGGATATCGTTCAAAACTCAGGCCTTGTACGCTGGTGTTTTCATGGCGCGTTACCTCGACATGCTGTTCCGCTGGGTTTCACTGTACAACCTCGTCATGAAGCTCTTCTTCATTGGGAGCAGTTGCTACATCCTCTACATCATGCGCTATCGTTTCCGGTACGTTTTGCGTATGCCCCTGTCGAATTAACAGACCGACGCATTGTAGACCAACACACGACCCGTCCATTGACACGTTCCGCATCGAATATCTCCTGGGTCCCTGTGTCGTCCTCGCGCTCATTTTCAACTACCATTTCAATCTCACAGAGATTCTGTGGTCCTTCTCTATCTTCCTCGAGTCGGTCGCGATTCTTCCGCAATTATTTATGCTTCAGCGGACGGGAGAGGCGGAGACGATAACCACGCACTATCTCGCCGCTCTCGGTGCCTATCGCGCATTGTATATTCCTAATTGGATATACCGGTGCGTGCGCCACATGCGAGCCACGCCCAACCGTATCAACTAACACCTTTGCCTTTTCTCTCTGTATAGATACTTCTCGGACAATGTCGTAGACCCCATCGCAGTAACCGCAGGCATTGTGCAGACAGGGCTGTACATCGACTTCTTCTACGTCTACTTCACAAAGTACGTCCACCACCCCCTCTACCCCTGATTGTTCCTGACGCTTGTCTTCACAGAGTCCTCCAAGGGCAGAAGTTCGAGCTCCCTGCATGAGTCTGCGCAGCATTGTATTTATGGGACAATGCTCCAAAGGAATCATTTCCTGACAGAAGCCTGGATGTCCCATACTCGCTGCCGGTGTACACGTCTGATCCAATAATAGAGTTGAGTATAATTGCACGACGGGCTCTCTGTCTCTGCTCAGTGGCGACTTTCTTGCTTGTAACGCTTGATTTAACGAGCCTTGAGAGCAATTTTCAAGCTTCGATTGAAATATCATACTAAACTGAAAGTGGATTCAAGTCTCTTTGCGACAGTGTAAATTCAAACTCAGTCGTCTCCGGCATCAAGTGCTACATCCAGTCTCATCGACGGGTATTCTCTGCGAAACGCTGAAAATTTTCGACGAAGATGCGGAGAACTTTCTGCCGGTTTTCCCTCACTTCCTGTTACATGAACACCTCTGGTCCCTCACCAGCTCCTCGAACTCCTTCTCCAGTGACCCTGTTAAGAGGTCTTGGTGAGTCTTCGGTCTTCGTGATCAGAGGCTTGACAGCATGGAGCGAGCTGCGTCGCAATTGTCTGAAATAGTAACGCGGCATCTCGGTTGAGCTTTATCTCGTGCTTTCTCTTTGTCTGGAAGAAAAGTTGTCGACGAGGTGGGTGTCGCCCCTCAAGCCGAAGAAGAGCCTCGTTGCGATGTCGGCGCTTTTGTTAAATGCTACATAGATCGGTTGGCGGTGCAGAAGTACAACAGATGAGATATTGGAGACTTTCTTGTGTACGATGCATTAGGCTCCAAAGCTCAGTTCATGCTGAGTTCTGTCGGTACAGTTACTTGTCCCATTTCGGGGAAAGCAAATCCAGTCACAGCCACCGCAATTGGCCTTGCTCTTCACTTCCATGGCAATGAGACTGCTTGAGCTCCCCACCGACGTGATACTGGAGATAATCAAGTTTCTAGAATTACCTGGACCTCTGAACCTCACCCTCGTATGCATGAAACTCGCTGCAAGCACCTCAAGTCACTTATCATCTGAAACCAGACCTGTTCACGGCTCTACATGTTATCGAACGAACCTATTTTCTGGATCTCTGTGCTGGAAGCTACGCGCAATAGATATCCGCTGGCGTGCTCTATCTACGCTGATCTATCTGAATACAATCTCGACGCTCTAAAGCGCCTTGCCGTCTCTTGGATTAAACTTCATCGGAATTGGAATCAGATTCGGCCGCGAATAGTGCAACCTGCAATAACTACTCATCTTCACGGGCCTGCACATATTATTTTCAATGTCCAGGGAACGGACATCTTAGTCTTTGCTCAGATGGGAAGCGTTTTTTGTTGGGACGCCAAGCGCGCTGCCCCCTTCCCGTTGCCTGCTATCGAAACTGGTGGGCATGTAACGCGTGTCTCCGGCCCATTGGAAGCCCCCGGTGTCTGCTCATTTGCTGTCATGGTCACTCAAATTAATGCTCCAAAGTTTGTAGTATTCTATTGCTGGGTGTGCTTATCGGCTGATTCGTCGTTTCACTAGTACTGCAAGACGATATTTCATCACCATGGAACATAAAGATGGGAAGGCGCTCAGCTTCACCGGTCAATTTTCCACTGTGTCCCTGCACCAAGGTCGTCATTTTGAGTCGTTATGGGTGACGGCGGAACTGGTGGGAACGGTAATAGCAATGGCCGAAGAACGAAACTGTATTTTGACGACCGGTGGGCTATACGACAATAATCTCCCCGAGTTTACAAGTACAGCGGAACTGCACCGTTCTGTGTGTAATTTGATTGGTTCCATCTCGACGGAAGACACTTATGACTTTCTAGCTTCACGACGACGATTTGGTTGTCTCATTTACACACAACGGTCATCTTTACATGTTGATGGAAAACAGGGCATCGGTTGCAATTTACCATATCTCACGGCAAAGTCTACTCGGTGGACAATGCAAGCTACCTGCCCCCACATTCTGCCCAAAATCTCCTTCCACCGATTTTCCCAGCAGCGCTGGCCAAGTGGCATTTTGCTTCATGATACCAAGTACACCGATATACGGTATCAGTGCAGTGTTCGTGCGCCTGCACTGGAAGCCCTCATCGGGTTTACCTGCAACCTCATTCACCTTTCTCCCCAGCACTCTTACGGATGCGACCTCGGACGACGGGTTATCTTCCCCTCTCGCATTCGACTCGCCTTGCGTGACGGAGTATGTTGATGGGCAGATGGCCGATATGAGTCTGCTGTGGCTTGATCATAGCGGATTCAATGTCGCTGCTGTTATCCAAATAGAGTCGGAGGAGCAAACGAACGGCCCTGTTTCGCAACTTGTGCTCGTGCGATTCCACCCCGAAACGAGCGCGACCTCTACGCACTGCCTTGATCTGCCCGAATTCATCAACATCGACAATCTCGAGTCCTTGTGCGTTGACGATACTGCTGGTGCGATTCACTTGGTGGATGCTGAGGGAGTTGTTTCGACATTACGCTACTGTTAACCGTCGGAATAGCACAGTTCAGTGCTTGGAAGTTGGAATGTACAAGTAGTCGATACGTCAAATATTCCAGATCAATGCTGCTTGGAAAGGTATCCCCGAATTCAAGAGCTATAGACATCGCAATTTTATGCTCCAAAGCTACAGGCTGCCGGTGAGTGGAAGGCAGAGGTGAGAACCTTTGCCGTGGCAAAGTCGCGGTGTGACGTGTCCGTGACCACTCACCGGTCACGTCACCCTTGCTCTCTAAATTCGATATTCAGCGTTTGGGCAGTTTTGGCTGGTTCCCATACGGCTGCCTCGCAAATGTTACCAAGATTTCACCGTCTACTTCCGCTTATTGTCTCGACTCTTTTGCTTTTTGTCGGGTTTGCACACGCCGCCGCCGATGACAAGCTGAAGCTCGGAAACAGTACCATTGACCGAGTGAGTATCATTTGTATTCTAGGTTTTTCGGATGGGGTGCAGACCGATACATGGTGCGGTCGTTGGTCTTGGCTGTATCTGGCGTTTCTTGTCCGGGAGGGTTTATGCACAAGACCACAGAACGTACTCGGTTTTCGAGGAACCTAATAACATTTTGTCCAGACGGTGCAATTGCGAACGCATTCCCTGTATGCCCCATACATTGACCAGGATCTCCAAAATCGGTACGTCGCCTGTTTCTGTGCCCTGAACAGCCTGCTAAGAACGAACGAAGGTGGTGGGACTTTGGTGCTGATGCCTACGTGGTGTGTGAGGGTTTTACAAGATATTTGGATTTCATTTCACGAAGCTCAGAACACGAATAAACATATTCGTTTGACGCGTCAGCGACCTTCCCAAATGGTGTGTACCTACAGGGTGCAAATTGGATCTGTGTTTACACAAAATGTTCGAAGGGATGGCTATGGTCGCGCCTGCCGATGACAGCTACGAATTTTGTGATTGAGGTGGAATTCAAGGTCTGCCAGGAATCCGAATTGGATTACGCGAGTTCATTCCACACAGATTGCCACAAACGACGGCTCGTATTTGTATGGCGATGGAATGGCTATCTGGTTAACAAGAGATCGCGCACAACCTGGACCAGTCTTCGGGAGCAAAGGTGCGTTGTGGCTTGTTGCAAACGTCCTGAACCTCACCATGTTTGTCCTAGATAATTTTGAGGGCCTCGCGATCTTCCTTGACACGCAAGTAATTCTCGTTTGCATGGAATCAAGCTCTCAACGGAGTGCAGTTATTCGAATTCACGGCATGGGTACGCGTTCCCCCGGGTCGCCGGTATGCTTGGAGATGGTAAAACCAGCTACAATGTTGGGAACGATGGCGATGGCCAGACGTTCGGAGCGTGCACCGTACGTGGCGCGTCCATTTGCCATCGAATGAGACTGAGCGATATTGTCAGGCGAATTTCCGTCAAACGAATGTGGCAACCAAGGTCAAAATCACTTATGTGAAGGACGATTTCCTTGATGTGAGTTTGCGGGGGTTGTGTCCTTGTAGCTGTGCTGACGAGTTGCAGGTCAAAGTACAATACAGAGCGTGTGAGTGTTGTCAGATACATCTAGCCTTGAAGCACCATTCATTAGACTATTGTAGGGGATGAGTGGACGGATTGTTTCCGCCAGGAGAAATTCAATCTCCTCTCTGCACCCTTCCTCGGATTCTCTGCAATGACTGGCGACGTGTCAGATAATCACGAGTATGTATTGTCGTTTGTCGACCGTCTCGTAGACATTGATAATGTGTCTAGTATCATATCCGTAACAAGCTACGCTGCGGTTCTTTCTCCAGCCACCGCTCAACGAGACAAGGCGGCTCCGACGTTCTTTTCCCGTGGACCGAGCAACCAGGGCACTTGGCTTGGATTCTTCTTCAAACTGTTCCTATTCGCCGGTGTTTGTGTTGGCGGATATTACGGGTGGGAAGAGTACAAGCGGAGAAATATGTACGGCGCAGGGAATTTTGGTATGCGAGGCGGGGGGTATGGGGGTGGATTTGGTAGCGACATGTATGACAAAAGATTTTAGCTGGTGCTACCGTAGAGGCTGGCTGTAATTTATTGAGAAACTTCTAATTGACTAGCTGAAGCGATGATTGAGCGAGTCGCTGACAACTTGTGTTTACAACCCAAATAGGCCGATCACAGCACAAAATGCTTTTTGCTATCTTAGACTCAACCCCAGCCCACCAACCTTTTCTTTCGTCCTCTACCCCTCGGAACTCGAATCCCACCTTCTACGCTGTCAAGACCGTCCAAAAACCACCCAGAACCGTCCCAGATTTACAAAGATCGTCCGGTGTCGCTTAAGTGGCGGGGTCTACCCTTCGCCTCGTAGTCCGCTAGCGGAGCCAATACCGAGCTGGGGACGCAACCAATGGCTGTAAATGGCTCTGGACCGTCTACCAGGAGCACTAGGAGTAGTCGGAGTGGTGCCGTTTCGAATGAAGTTGTCGCGGAATCTTCGAGTAAAAACAAGGGCAAGGGCAAGGCCGCGAAGAACGCGACTGGGCCAAAGGTGACGCCTGCGAAGATTGAACAGGAGAGAACTGCTCTGCTCTCCGAGAAGCAGACCGAGCTTGTTGCGGTGTTGGATAGACACGACAATTTGGTATGTTCTTGTCCTTCCAATTTCAACGTGTCATTCAACGAGCGCTCTGAAGATAAGGGAGCAATTCCACATGGAAAACTTTGGAATGATGGTAGACTACGACCCAGAGGTACTTGTGCCTTTCGTTTCCCTTGGTTGTCCCGTCATTCAATTGTTTGTGTTCAGGTCGCGAAACAGGATGAGTCGCAAGTTTTCCAGAATGTATGCTCGATGTACCATATGAACAGTGCAATGTACTGACTGTTTTCCAAGTACAAGTCCCGTCACGACCTCCTCGAATCTGCTGCACCCATTGCAATTAGTCCCCGGAAAACCCGCTCCTCCCACGCCGGCATCCTCAATATTGCAGGTTCATCCTCTTCGGCCCCTGCTGCCGGTCCTTCCAATTCAATATCTGCTTCGTTGCGTTCTTCTTCAAAACTGCCTCCGAAGGGCCCCGTTAAATCGAAGAGTGTGGTTGCACCAAGCACCCGTCCAAAGGGTGGAATTATCGCTGAATCACCTGTACCACGATCAAAGATTATTGTCCCTAGCACTGGTGCAAAGGGGAAGAAGAAGGCAGTTGAGGATAGTGACCGGGAACCCAAGATTGTTCTGCCTGCCATCACTCGCGGGAAAGGGAAGGAGAAAGAGAAGAAGGAGGTGGACAGTGCCGAGCGGGGACGAAAGATAATGGTGGTGTCTAGAACTCGCAGTGTTAAGGGGAAAGAGAAAGCTGTCGATGAAGTCGAAACAGAACCGCCAGACTCCATTTCAACCGCTCTCACCCGTGGTCGCACATCGTCAACGAGCGCTGTTGACCGAAAACTTCGCAAACGACCGGGTGAAGCGCCAGATTCAGTGGAACTTGTGACTAAACCTGAAGCGCTTTCTCGACCTCGCAAACGCCGGAAAATCGACGCTGATTCGGGCACAGTTGAGGACAACTCCGTTGCGCAAGCCATTCAAGAAGTAACATCAATTTCTGCTCCCGTTAACGGCCGTGTTTTGAGGGGCAGAAATCGTCTAATGGAACCCGCTGAACCTCCTTCGCAAGACCCTTCAAACGAGACTCAGAATTCTCCCGTCGGAGGAGAGTCAAGTACTGCGCCAGCTGGAAGAGTGATGCCTCGTCGCACGGCCGCTCACCGGCCCCAGGTTCGTTCTCATATCGTCTGTCAGGGTGAAAACATAATTCACCTTTCTCATGGCACTCAACAGGTTCCCCTCCCACCCCTCCCCCACCGCCGAACTGTAGTCGCTCCTCCCTCTCCAATCAAACGCATCAAACTCGTCGTCCGTCGTCCTCCACCTCGAAATCTCTCACACCCAAAACAACGACCCCCGCCGCCTCAGTTCAATTCATCTCTCAGCGCTTTCCTCGGAAGTTGGAACGAAATCGCTGATCAGACGTTTCTCGCTGATGGCCAACAGGCTGACTCGAGCGGTGATGCAGAGATGTTGAAAGTTGCTGAGAAGGAGGCTGCGATACGGGAAAGAGTAGAGCAGATGAAGAGGGCGGGGCAGTGGTTCGGATCTGATTCCTTTCGCGAGTCTCGGTTCAATGCGGCACATTTGGCTGGGAAAAGCGGATCGGCGACACCATTGGATGGAACAACATCTGGAGGCGCAGCCATTGGAATCGTAGATGCCACCAACTCTGGCGACCTCTGGGCAGCGGTGGTGCATTCTGTGATTGACTACGGGCGCAAGACCCACGCTCATAGTTCCTCAAGCAGCATTTCAAAAACGAGTAAAACCCGCGGTGCGCTGGTTGCTGCGCAAGTTGCTAGCAAGATACAGGGATATTGGGATGGCGAGGCCGCGAAGCTTGAGAAGGGGCGGATAATCGAAGAAAGACGGTTGAAAGCGCTTGCGAAGTCCGTTATGAAGGATGTTGTGGGTGAATGGAAGAAGGCTTTGTTTGTGAGTCCATTCGTTCCTTTTCCCGATTCACAAGGTTTCTAAAGAATAATGGTATTTCTATATAGCATATCCGAGAGCAAGAAAGGCTGAAGCTTGAGGCGGAGGAGTTGAAGCGCGGCCAGACACATCTTGATGCCATTCTCGATCAGTCGGGCATCATTCTGGAAACGCAGCAGGGGGATTTGTCGAGGGGGGTTGGAGTTGGGCGGAGTCGGTCCAGTAGTGTTTCGGCGTCTGTGATGAGGTGGGGCGAGGAGGGGGACGAAGACGATAGGGAAGATGAAGATGAAGATGAGGAGGAAGGTGAAGAGGAAGGTGAAGGTAGGGACGAACATGACAATGCGTCTGCACGTGGCGATGAAACTGGAGCGGATGATGAGCTTCCGGCTGGAGAGCAAGAAGAAGAGGAAGAAGAAGAGGCGGATGCTGGTGTCGATGCTGTCAGCCAACCCGACTTAGACACCAAGTCGGAGGTCGACGACGAACAAGCAGGAGAAGCGACCTCTGCGCATTTACTCGGAGGGTATCTCCAAACGCCGAAAAGCACTTCTTCGGCTCTTTCAGCTCCGTGTACGCCCGTCTTCCGATGTAGGGAAATTTCTACACTCCCCGATACACCAGCCGATGCTGGAGAGCGAGAAGAGGAGGAGGAAGATGACGATATGTCCGCCGCTGCGGTGGAGGATATGATGAGAGAACCGTTTAGCTCTCCCATCAAGCCATTCGATCCTTTCCCTTCGAATGCTGCCGATGTTACTGAGCAAATCCTTCCTTCCGCCGATGAAGAGAACACAGAACCCGCACACAGGCCGTCGTCGCAGCACTCTCCTCTTGATTCTGTCGATGACGCAGTTTCGGTTGCAAATATGGGCACCAAGTCTTCTCCTATCGCACAACAGTCCGGAGTAGACAATGATACCCCGCCTGTTCCCGCGTCGCCTGTTGAAAGTCATACTGCCACCCTCGCGGGTGAGCAAGACGAGGAGCAGGAAGAAGATTCAGATGCAGAGGATGAACGACCGCCAGAGCCAGAAATACCCCCGTATCTCCGGCCCTATGCTGTTGCGCCTGTTGAGTGGGATTTAAACAAGAGGGTCACGCCGCCTCTTCTGCTGCGTGGCCTGCTGCGTCCTTACCAGCAATCTGGTCTCGAATGGCTTGCCAGTCTACATGCTAATAATCTCAACGGCATTCTGGCCGACGAGATGGGTCTTGGGTTCGTGTGGTATTTTTTTTTCGAGTTTGCCCTGTCGACTTATGATTCACTTAGCAAAACCATTCAAACGATTGCGCTCCTCGCTCATCTTGCTTGTGATCGGGGTATCTGGGGTCCCCATCTGATCGTGAGTGTGAGTCAGACTTTTCGTGAAAAACGTTTGATCGAGTTTTGCTAGATCGTCCCCACAAGTGTCCTCCTTAACTGGGAGATGGAATTCAAAAAATTTCTTCCTGGGTTCCGTGTCCTCAGTTATCATGGCAGTACAAAACGTCGCAAGGAACTTCGCCAGGGCTGGAATGAGAAACATCGCTTCAATGTCTGCATCACTTCGTATACACTCGCAAGTCGAGATGCCATAGTGCTCAAGCGGAAGCCGTGGTATTATATGATTCTTGATGAGGCGCATATGATCAAGAATTTCAAATCGCAGCGTTGGAACACCTTGCTACTGTTTCGCTCGTTTCGCCGGCTCTTGTTGACTGGGACGCCACTGCAGAACAATCTCACGGAGCTATGGGCTTTGCTGCAATTCCTGATGTCAGGCTCAGATTTTGTAAACTTGAAGGAGTTCGGGGATTGGTTCTCCAGTGCGTATTTGTGACTAGTCTTGCGTTTGGCCTTCCCGCTAACTTGATATACAAGACCCACTTGAGAAAGCCATTGAAGCAGGCAACGCGATGGACGAAGACACGATGCAACGAGTGACAAAACTGCATACTGTTCTCCGTCCATATCTCCTACGGCGGCTCAAGCGTGATGTCGAGAAGGAACTCCCTAGCAAATACGAACACCTCGTTCTTTGCCCTCTTTCCAAGCGGCAGCGGTTTCTGTACGACGAGTTCATGTCCAGAGCTCACACTCGAGACGCTCTTCAATCAGGCATCTATCAGAAAATTGCGAATATTCTCATGCAGCTCCGCAAAGTCTGCAACCACCCTGACTTGTTTGAAGTCCGCCCCATCGTGACCTCTTTTTCGATGGAGCGTTCAGCTGTGGCCGACTTCGAAATCAAGGAGTTGCTTCTGAGGCGGCGGCTACTGGATGACAGCGAGCAGACCCTTGACCTGGATCTACTCGGTCTTCGATTCATAGATCGCCAGGATACGTCGAGCACCGTAGCTCAGGAGACTCGTCGGCTGGATGGTACAACTCGTCTTCCCTACATCTCGGACTTCATCGGGGCTTCGCCGCCGAAGGATACGCGAACGATTTCTGGTTGGCGGGCCTATAACGAGTATCAACAACGCGCAGCCATTATATCTCGCTGGGCCCATATCGGATATGTAAATCGCCTACGCTGCAACTCCTCCCCTATCTACAGCTCTGAGACTCTGCGTTTGGTTCAACTGCACCAGCGAATAGCGCCCCTGTCGGCGGTTGACACTCGTTTTGAGCATCTGAACACAGTCTATCGTGTCAACGCTGCAGTAAAGTCCTTCTCCACTCGCGCAGATGAAATGGCCTCCATCGTCGACCGCTTCGCGTTCGTCACGCCTCCCGTCGTCGCCCTTGACCTTCCTCGGATTGCTCTCGCCGGTTACGAGCAGCCCTTGCTCGCTGCTGCACCATCCAATTTTGATGCCATCTTGCATCGCGCAAGTGTCAAGTTACAAATCGCCTTTCCCGATCCATCCCTCCTGCAGTACGATTGCGGGAAACTACAACAACTCACGCGATTACTGCGGGAGAAGAAGGCAGGCGGACACCGGGTCCTAATATTCACGCAGATGACGAAAATTCTTGACATCCTCGAGATATATCTCAATTTTCACGGGTATCTGTATTTGAGGCTCGATGGCGCGACGAGGATTGAGGACCGGCAGTATATCACGGAGCGATTCAATGCCGACGCGAGGGTGTTCTGTTTTATTGCGTCGTCCCGATCTGGCGGCGTGGGTATCAAGTTCGTACAATCATTTGAATAGCGCGTTTAGTGACTGACAATGTCGCGCAGCTTGACCGGGGCGGACACGGTGATTTTCTATGACAGTGACTTCAACCCACAGATGGATCGCCAGTGCGAGGACCGGTATGTATTTTGAAGTTGCAGTGGTACTCCTTAATTACTATTCTGTGTCTGATAGTGCCCACCGTATCGGTCAGATCCGCGACGTGCACATATACCGTTTCGTCTCTTCGCATACCGTCGAGGAAGCCATGCTTCGTAAAGCTAACCAAAAGCGCTCCCTGGATGACCTCGTCATTCAGAAGGGCGAGTTTGATTGGCGGTCGTTGTTTGCCGACGATGGATCTGGGACGTTCGCCCTGGAAAAGGCGTTGGAGGAGTTTGATGATACTGAGGACGCTCATGCAGCTGTGGTTGCCGCAAGAGAGGAGGTCGCTCTCCAGGGGCAGGACACGGCCGACTTTGTGGATGGTGAAGGGGAAGGCGCTGTGACTCCGAATCCGAACCTCAATGCGCCGCCGACGCAGTCAGCTGAACCGGAAGCGGAGGAGCCCGAAGAGGAGGAAGGTGGCAGCGTTGCTGATTACATGATCGCGTTCGTCCAGCGGGACGCCGAATTTTTCAGAGACTGGAAGTTATAGTATAGCATGCTTTGACCAAATGTGTTTATTGTGTTTGTTTTCTTGTTTCGTCGCTACGCTTTGAACCTCCGCTCATACTTACTGTGTTTGTACCTAGTCCTTTGCCATTTGGTGTGTTGTAACTTCTTTGTAACCTTTTTTGTCGTACATTTAATTCCATGTAATGAACTCCTCTTGAGCTTGCATCAGTGCAAGGATGTTCCTTTGTCGGTGCCTCATTCCTTTCGCGGAGGTGGATTAAATTGGGGATCCTCGTCCTTTTTTGCTTCATTCCCGCAAGGCGTGATGCGTCAGGACACTGAGTGCTGCATGCTGATGCTGCTTGAACCAAGATTTTATACTGTGCCTCTTTGGCGGAGGTTGATTGGTGATCCTCGTCCTTTCTTGCTTGATTCCCGCAAGGCGTGATGCGTCAAGAAACTGTAATGTATTTACTTTGCTGCATGGTGATGCTGCTTGACCAAGATTTTATACTAAGTTACTTCCAGAGGACATCCAGAGCTCTTCTGGATGTCCTCTGGAAGGTGCATATTCATAACATTAAGTGCTTGCTGCTTCAGCTAACAAAGAATAAAAACAGACACCCTCCATGAGCCTCCTTAGACAAAGCAGAAAATGAAGCACTTACAAGGGTACATCATAAGAAATATTTTTGAGCCTGTCCAGTGTTTTGCACATGTCGTCCTGCCACGGCGCCATCGCTTCTTCGAACTCGCGATAATTTGTCGGGATTTTGATGTTGCGATACCGCTCCGAATCGGGTTGGTCCATGCGCTCACGCACGGCGCGGAGGATGCGCGTGGCGAGGTCTGGTTCGGGTTGAGGAGCGTCCTCGTCGTCGTCAATGTCAGCGTCCATATTCTGTTCCTGATCCTGATCGAGGTCCGCAGAAAGGGGCGGGATCGAATTCGAATTCGGGAGCTATAAGAAATAGATAGGGGTGAGTTGCGTTGCATTCCAAACACGAGACACGGCAGAATTTGAAATAAGATTTTTGAAAAATGACTCGGTTGATAGGCGAGAGTGTTTCAGGGGAAGGAAGAAGAATGAAACGAAACGAAACGAAAAGATGCTTACGTGGAACGAGAAGGATGGTGAGACGTCGACGAAGGAAGTCGACGCGAAGGCAGTCGACGTTGAAGGAGGAGGAGGGGGGAAAGATGGGAACGATGGAGGGGGTGGATGCGAAGACGAATTTGTATGGTGGAACGAAGAAGGAATAGGCGGCGGTAGCGAGGAGCGGGCAGAAATGAGGGGAGAAGAGGACGCGGAAAGCGGGGTATAAGGTGCGGGGGGTAACGACGTATGCGAGGTAACGAGGGGTGAGGTCGACGCGGAGGGGGGTAGGGAAGGTAGTCTCGTAAGTAAAGGCGACTCGGATTTTAATGAAGATGCGGGGGTGGGGGGACGGTAGGTGGTGGTGTTGGGGTAGGGATGATAGCGATGACTTGTACCGAGACTTGCACTTCTGGATGGGGCGCGGAAGCTGCTGCTGGGCTCGCTGGCACCGGGGGCAAATGGCGGGAAAGAGGAGGGTTCGGGGGAGCTTGTAGCGCTGGGGGTTGGGAGACCACGGGGGTAGTATGGCTTGCGTTCGATGCCGGTCGCGTCCGCGGTGGGCGCCCGGAAGCATCGCTCGCGGTAGTGCGACCTGGGTCCGGCGTTGGTTGCAGGCGCGCTCGTGTCGATATGGAGCGGCGGTGGAGCGGCGGGCGTGGACGTCGACGACGATGCAACGGGGGGCTCCGGTGCAGAAGTCGTCGAGGCCTCCGGCGCCGCCGCCTTCGCAGCTTCTTGAGCCTCCCTCTCGGCGAGCCAGACGAGGATATCAGCGGGCTGGGCGGGCTCGAACGTCGCGGACTTGGACCAAAAATCGTAGAGGTCAGGTCGCACCTCCGACGGGGTCGTGCCCCATTGTATGTTGAGCAGTCCGATAATGGATGGTGTGAGAGAGGGATATAATGCTGCATGGCGGCGACATTTCAGCGTCCAGTAGAAAACAGAGAAATATCGGCGTCATTGACGCGACTACACTTACGATTCGGGGTATTCAACGCCGCGCGTCGTTTGCTGGAGAACCACGAGTTGAGAGTCGCGAACTGATATGTGCTGTTACCCTCGCCAGGGAGCGCCTACACGAAAAAGAAAAATGGGCGAAAATCAGCGATTCGCGTTGATCGAATAAGACGAGAGACTTACATTAATTTCAGCGAGGAGCACTCGCCGCTGCTCGTAGGTGGGATCGGGATTCTTTTCGTAATAATCTGAGATGATTGGTGAGCGAGATTGCGACGTTGACGCGTTAAAGACGCGTCGACTTACTGTTTAGGTGGACCGACCTGGCCTTATTTCGCGGCCTGCGAGATTTAGGGGGTTGCGGAGGCGGAGGCGGGGGGACAAAGGTAGACAGGTCGGCCAGGGTCGCGGAGGATACGGGGGGAATCTGGTTCATAGTAGGTCATGAAGGAAGAGAAAAAAAGAGGGAGGAGGAGAAGGGCTAATTTATATTGACCCAACACAAAGAGCCATTTGGAGCCAATCAGAGCGCGTCGTAAATTTGTCGCGGTCGCATCACGTTCACCATTTAGAAGATCCATCGGGGCCGTACCCCAGCCACTCGTAAACAGCATTTCGTCGTTTTTTGTGCCCGATGTAGCCCCGTTTCGAGCAAGGGAGGTCTCACATCACTTTGTTTGTATTTGTTGTAGTATACGCGTCATCCATTAGAAGTATCCGAAAACGCGTCAACTTTCGACTCGAAAATATAGAAAATTGGAGTGCGTTACAACATGTGCATGTAACGCGTGTCTGGCTCGCGAACTTTCCAAAAACGCGCCTAGGATGCTCGAGAAAGTCCAATCAAATTTAGAGTTGCTCAAGTCTTGATCGCCAATCCTCCATTTCCCGCGCTTTCTTGAGGTCAATCTGGCCAAAAAATCTGGGCAGAAAGGAGATAACCTCCGCTGGTGTCCCTAGGGGCCTTGTGTTTCATAGGGTCATGGGAACACCTTCGGAAGATGACCCGGCATGACCCCTCCCTGTATTTTTTTGTGTTTATAGGGGGTGCAATTTTTTTATTGGTTTTATAGACAGGTATAAGCAGCCGATCGCCATCGTAGCGCTTGGAGCCGATTTTTTCCTTGACGACGCGCATGTGGATCCACCAGAGAATTGAAATTGGGTGCCTGGTTTGACAAAAGAAAAAAAGAGTCAGCAAAGAGAGCAGGTCAAAGAGCCGGAGATAAGGCAAGATACGGGGTGAGACACGTACCCCAAATTTGAAAACAAAGGACATGAGACCTGTCTGAGTCAATTTTCTCTACAAAGAATGGAATGACTTGGACCAAGATGAGTTAGCTTGGGGGAAGAAGTGAGACATATACCTTCTGAGACCTTCTGGGCTTTAATATGGACACTGCGCAGCAAGCATCCATCTTTGTTCAACGAGAAGAACATGGCAGAAAGAGGCAGAAGGATGCAGGGCGTGGGAGGACTAGGTGAGTCGTGGTTATCGCGAGGCAGCCTCGAGGCAGTTATAAATGCCCCAGAACGAGTTGAATCGGTCCATCGATGAAGAAGATAAGAGGAGGCAAGGTCGACGAGGAAGAAGAGGCAAAGCAACGTCGACGACGGTCGTGCACTGGTCGTTGGACTCGTTCGTGTTGCTCCGGAGTATGCCGAGTTCTTCAGGTCACCTGCTCATCTACCTCTCGGCTCCCGGCCGCATCTTTTACCGGCCTCGAACCTGCCTCTTGTTTTCCGCAACAACTTTCTGTCTTATTCTGACCTTTCGAAATGTCTTCAGCGGCCAGACCTTGGTTCTACACCCCACCATACATTCCCCTGAACTAGCTGCGGCGTTAACTTAGCCCATATCTGCCAATTCATACCTGTACCGACGCCTAGAGCCTTTTCATGCGGGACTTGCGGAACCCCACACCCCGCAAATCCGGTTTATTCCACTATGACGGAGTAAGAGGAGCCCAGTAGCGGTTGAAAGCCGTTACGCGCTCCTCTCCATATTCACATGCCAGCGCCCTTTATTATCCGCTCGCCCCTAAGTCAGTACAACCTCAACTCAACTCTCAATTGTATCGATCCCGCCGGTTCCTCTATATCCTATATCTACACCCTGGCGCATTCGCTGCTTTCGACAACGACGACGACGGTCTCCATTACCTTTATACGCCCGCTTAGATGTCGCGCTCGGGGAACAAGAAACCGGTAGGATTTGCGACGCATATTGCGGCGGGCGGGATTGCCGGCGCATGCGAAGCGGTACGTTGCGCAGTGCATTCGTCGGAACGAGCGGGCCAATGACTTATGTTCGTTGTAGCTAGCGTGCCAGCCGCTCGACACTATCAAGGTCCGCATGCAGCTGTCCAGGTCGGGGCGCGCTCCAGGGGTACGTTCTTCTTCGACTTCCGTACGCTGTACATAATAATCTAACTCGACTGGCCCCAGACAAAAGCACGCGGTTTCCTCGCCACCGGTGCCATGATCGTCCGCCGCGAGACGCCCCTCGCCCTCTACAAAGGTCTTGGCGCCGTCCTCTCCGGCATCGTCCCGAAGATGGCCATTCGCTTCGCCTCATTCGAGACATACAAAGGCTGGCTAGCAGACAAATCCACAGGCAAGACGAGCACGGTGGGGATCTTCGTCGCGGGGTTGGGTGCGGGGACGACGGAGGCCGTGGCGGTAGTGACGCCGATGGAGGTGGTGAAGATCCGGCTGCAGGCGCAGATGCATTCGTTGGCGGATCCGCTGGAGAGTCCGCGCTATAGGAATGCGGGGCATGCGGTGTATACGATTGTTAGGGAGGAGGGGGTGGGGACTCTGTATCGCGGGGTGTCGTTGACGGCGTTGAGGCAGGCGACGAATCAGGGTGAGTCGCGTTTGTTTCTATAAGTATCCATGTCGCGTTGCGCAGCGGTCTCGTGTTCGCGTTACTGGTTTACTGATACGGCCGTCGTCATAGGCGCGAATTTCACCGCTTACCAAGAAATTAAAAAGTTTGCGCACCGGATGCAGCCGGGATTGGAGGAGTTACCGTCGTATCAGCATATGATCATTGGGCTCATCTCTGGTGCTATGGGCCCGTTTTCCAACGCCCCGATCGACACGATCAAGACTCGTCAGTTTATAAACTCCTCTCTCAATCATTCCAATCTGAATTTACTCATCCGTTATGCAGGTCTGCAAAAGTCCCCAGCCACTCCCGGCGCATCTGCATTCGAGCGTATTGCGGCGATCGCCCGCGCGATGTGGCGCGAGGAGGGGTTTGCGTCGTTTTACAAGGGGATTACGCCGCGCGTGTTAAGGGTTGCGCCGGGGCAGGCGATTGTGTTTGCTGTGTATGAGCGGGTGAGTGGGATCATTGAGCGGATTCAGCCGAGGATTAGGGAGGACGATGGGTATTCTGAGTGATTTGGGAGCGAGGGGAATGAGAGGGTGTATGGGTGAAAGTAGAACGGGAAGAAGGACTTGAATTGAGATTGTTTAGAATACAGGTATATATAAGTTGTACAGGTAATTTTTTTTTCTTATTAGCAGGTTCAGAGTGTTCAAGGGAAACTTCTGACCAGAGGAAAGGCTCTATCGCGGGTGCGCGGTATCACAGTGGGCTTGGAGGTCCATTAGAGTTATAGGTTTCCCGCGTGAAAGAATTCCAGAATGGAGCCTTGTGTTTTTCGGTGTCAGTTACTGTCATTTTACTTCCGTGATTGACATTTCATTGTCCCCACAGCGAGTCTCCACTGTGTGAGGAGGATTCAGTGGGAAGTCGAATCGTCGATGCTTTCGTATAGACAAGAGTCTCGCGTCCCGAATTCCGTGTTAGCGCAAAAATTCGGGCCTGACTCGGGTCTACTCCCGAATTCCGAATTTCCTAAACCCAAAACGAGTGGGGACGCAGTTGGCCGAAATCTCCGGAAGCGCATGGAACCGAGTTGGTCAAGAGTTCGTACTCATCCACTGCGGAATGTGCGGCAGCGAAGAACGTTATTAGCACCTCAAAGAATGCGGATTGCAACCAAACGTGGGACGCGCCTAAGTTGAAGTCGAACGGTGCTGTTGTCTATCGATGAGTACTGCTTGTGTGAAACTGTAGAACAAGAGAGTCTCCTAAATGCGATTGCTGTAAGGAAGATGGATGGGGATCGCAATGGAATAATTGCAATCGCGAAGCTGATTTCAGTGATAATTGATCTGATGTCGGCCTTTGCGTGTTTTTTGGGGGTGGCTCATGGTGAAAAGCCCAAGAGAAGAATCTATGTGTTGGAGGGCTTTCAATATACGTTGCTGAAGCATATAGACTTTGAAGGACAGCCAGAAAGCCAGACGAACAGAGATCATGGAAGACGGCTAGCCGTAAGGAGGAAGACTCGATGCGAATCATGTTGATCTAGAATAATGGCAAATTGTTAAGAACGGTGTGGGCAGCGTCGGAGGCTTGCGGTTGAGGGGACTCTGAGAAAAAAAGGAAAGAAAGAACAAGGACCCAGACTCGGGAGTTGAATTTGAAGTTGAAGAGTGTGACAGTGTGACGCAGTGACCGTCATCCAGCGATCAAGAGTTCTGAGTTGTCTCTGCTTTGCTCTTTACGCGTCTTCCACTATGGCTTCATGGGTTCCGCAACAGCAGGGCCTTCAAGAGGTCCTACAGACTCTTCACGAGTCTACCGACATGAATACCTCTGTACAACGAGCAATAACTCAGGTCTGTATCTTTGTATTCGTCCACAATAGCCCACTGACTCCAGTGGCGCCCCAGAAACTTAACAATTTTACGCGCGCACCAGAGTACATAGCGTATCTGGCGTACATTCTCACCGCAATGCCCCAGGAAGAGGATCGCATTCGCACCATTGCTGGATACTTGCTCAAGAACAATGCAAGACTCATCCTCACCGCTGCGCCGGAGGTTGGCGCCTACGTCAAGGCTGCCGTCCTCCAGGCATTCGCCGACGAATCCATCATGATCCGCAACGCGGCTGGTCAGGACATCGTCGCATTCCTCGGCCAGCTCGAGCCTCGCAATTGGCCAGAGTGCCTCCAGCAGCTCATGAACACTCTGGATTCCCCCGATTTGGACCGCCAGGAGGTGCGTCCATACATCTACGCGCAAATTTTTCAAACGCTGACGCAATAGCTGCTAGGCTGCTTTCAATGTCCTTGAAAAAGCCTGTGAGGACTACCCGCGAAAAATGGATGTCGAGATTAATGGCACTAGGCCACTTGATTTCATGATTCCAAAGTTCCTCATGCTGGCAGAGCATCCGTCCGCCAAGATGCGCTCCCATGCAGTTGCGTGCCTCTCGTACTTCGTTCCCGTGGGCGCCCAATCCCTCTTCGTGCACATTGACAACTTTATCGCCACTCTCTTCAAGCTCGCTTCAGACGAGGACCCTTCAGTACGCCGTCACGTTTGCCAGGCCCTCGTTCTCCTCCTTGCCGCGCGTCCCGAGAAGCTGATGCCCGAGATGGCTAATGTCGCGGAATACATGCTGTACTCCACCAAGGATAAAACGAGAATGTCGCGCTCGAGGCGTGCGAGTTCTGGCTCACATTTGCTGAGGATGCTGATCTCGCGATGCATCTTCACCCTCTCCTCGGCAAGGTTGCCCCCGTCCTTCTTGACTGCATGATCTACGGCGAGGACGACCTTCTGTGGCTCGAAGGCGACGCAGAAGATGCCGCCGTTCCAGACAAAGATACGGACATCAAGCCGCGCCACTACGGCGGCGGCAAATCGCACGGGCTCGAGCGCGATGCCAACGGCAACCCCACCGCGCCGAAGACACGTGTCGGCGCGTACGGCGAGGAGACGATCGACTCTGATGAAGAAGATGACTACGATCTCGACGATGAGGACTTTGCGGACGAGATGTCGACCGAGTGGAATCTCCGCAAGTGTGCTGCAGCCGCCCTTGATGTGCTAGCTGTGCGATTCGGCGGCGATCTCCTCAACGTGCTCCTCGGTCCGCTCAAGGATAAGCTATGGAGCCAGGACTGGCTTCAACGAGAGAGCGGCATCTTAGCTTTGGGCGCTATGGCAGAAGGTTAATTGATTTCTTTGCTTCTGATCTTTTTATCGGGACGCAAGGCTTACATGTGGTGTAGGATGCATCGAGGCAATTGAGCCACACTTACCTACTCTCGTACCGTATCTTATTAATACGCTCTCGGATCCTAAGGTAATATCTTTCAAACAATCGTCTCGTCAGGCGTTGACTGTCTGTAGCCTCTCGTCCGTTCCATCACCTGTTGGACGCTCGGTCGTTATGCAAGCTGGACAACCCAGCCGATTTCAGAAGAGCACAAGAACCAATATTTTGTGCCGACCATGGAGGGAGTCAGTCGTATTTCTTTGTTCTCTTTGTATGCTGGAGCTGATGATTTTGTCGTCTAGCTTCTCCGCATGGTACTGGACAACAACAAACGCGTGCAGGAAGCGGGCTGCAGCGCGTTTGCGACTCTTGAGGAGGACGCGGGGCTTGAGCTTGCTCCGTACCTCGAGCCGGTGCTGCAAAATCTCGTCGTTGCGTTCGACAAGTATCAGCACAAGAATATGCTCATCCTATACGACGCTGTTGGTACTCTCGCCGATGCGGTCGGCCGGGCGCTTCAAGACCCTCGATATGTTGACATACTCATGCCCCCGTTAACCGATCGTTGGTCTCGGCTCAAGGATGACGACGAGGATCTCATCCCATTGCTTGAGGTTAGCTCCTTTTCTTTTCTTTTTCATATCAGATCCATTGACGGGTTTTAGTGTCTCGCTTCGGTCACGATTGCAATTGGGCCCAGTTTCTTGCCATACGCGCCGCCCGTCTTTGAACGATGCTGCAACCTCATTCACCAGTCCCTGATCAAGTACCAAGCCTACCAGCAGAATCCCGAAATGGAAGAGCCTGACAAATCCTTCCTCGTCGTCGCACTTGATCTGCTTTCTGGGCTCACCCAGGGTCTAGGCATGGGACTGCAACCCCTCATCAACGCGTCCAACCCGAATCTGCTGCAGCTGCTCACTGTGTGCTTGAAGCACCCGCAGGCACCTGTGCGTCAATCTGCGTATGCGCTCGTAGGCGATATGGCCATGGGCTGCTTTGTACTTCTGCGTCCACACATGCCGGGTATCATGGCCGAGCTCGTTTTGCAGCTCGACCCGGAGCCGCGGTATGATTTCATCAGTGCGTCGAATAATGCGGCGTGGTCTGTGGGCGAAGTCGCGCTTCGGTATGGACGGGGTGAGTTATCTCTGTTCAATCTCTTTCCGCCCGGCGAATAAATGCTGACTCTGCTTCTAGACGATGCGGAGTTCAAACAATGGGTCCAGCCGTTGATCGAGCGACTGATTCCAATCTTGTTGCACCCCAAGGCACCGCGTAGTCTACATGAAAATGCCGCCGTGTCAATTGGCCGCATCGGGCTTACGCACCCCGCTGTTGTCGCCCCGCACCTCCCCGAATTCGCGCAGGCATGGTGCCAGGCATTGTATGAAATTCGCGACAACGAGGAAAAGGACTCTGCGTTCCGAGGATTCTGCACGTTGGTGCAAGCAAACCCACCGGGTATCGCCAAGGTACGTCGCCTGTTCCTCACCGGCAACACGTTAGCTGGAACTTACGTCACCCTCAACAGAGCTTGCTGTGGTTCTGCAACTCAATTGTGCGGTGGAACCAGCCTTCCCCAGAACTGAACGAGATGTTCCAAACCCTTCTGCAGGGATTCAAGCAACACGACCCCGCGGCCTGGCAAGCCCAAGTGTCGCTGTTCCCGCAGCCCATCCAGGAACGGCTGGCGACGCGCTACGGCGTTTAGATGAATGGATCAGGTCGATACCCTGGTCCGCCTAACGACAGTTCTCTGTGTACCAATAGCTTTTCTCCCCTCCTCCGTGTTCTGCTTCCGTTCAGCCCTCTTTGTTATTCCGTCACTTGCATCTGGATCCTTTTGTAGGTAGTAAAATTTTCGTAGTGTAGCTTTCCACCCTGTCATTCATTGATCGCGTCCTTGCTGTCTTTACCGTCACGCCCCGCCCACGACCTCACGGACGGAATGCTCATACATACTTATACATCGAGTATCCCGTACCGACCTGTGTTTTTTTGCATATCTCACCCCATCCAACGCCTCCCATTTTATATACGTAGCATTAGTAGTCAGTAGCATACAGTAGTCAGTAGTATAGCATTTCTCACATCCAATCATGCAAGTAGATACACATTCAATCGACTCATCCAAAGAATTGTAGCAATATCGGCGTGGCGTATTTAGACGTAGAGTCCAATATTGAGATCCGTTTCGGTGGTTAATGCATTGCAAGGGGTATTCGACTTGCCAGTACAACAACAAAAAATGTGACAGCTGTCGCCCGCATCGCAGCAGCTGTGTCGTTTACATCGTATCAATGTATAATCCAAGTTATCCAACAATGACAAAAATTCATCCGTGAGGCACTCTTTATCTCCCTGTGGGCCAGCCATATCCCAAAGCCCTTTTGGTGATGCGGGAACATATACATGTGTGCTTTTGTAGCGTGTGATAATCGTTGCGTTTAAACGTGGCGGTGGGGGTTGGGGTGGTGGTGGGCATGCGGGCGTGGTCATGAAAGGGCGGTGTACTCGAAGTCAGGGAAGAGCGCGCCGTGGAAATCAGGTGTAGGGAGACCGTATGTCGACGAGACATCGTCTTCGGGATACTTGTCGAAAGCACTGGCATCTCCATCGCCAGTTATGCGTGGTAGATACGGAGCAGTGATCTCGCGCGCCTCGAGACGGTTCCAATCTACTTCGCGGAACCATTGGTGCGCAAACACATCGGCGGCACCATGCCGCATATTGCCAAAGCGTTTCGAAGGATCTCCCTCCATGAGCTTCATGATCAAGTCTTTGGCGTGGTCGGAGAACGCCGCAGGCGGGAAGCTGACCTTGGTGGGTCCAGCTTGGATCTTGTCATAGAGAATGAGGTGGTTTTGCTCCACTTGGTGATACGGTGGCAGGCCGAAGAGCATCTCGTAGATGAGGATTCCGAGGGCATACCAGTCGACGGATTTGTTATAACGTTTTTGTGCGATGACCTGGTGAAACGATTCGTGCGTGGTAGATTATCAGACAAAAAGGCTTACCTCTGGAGCAAGATAGTCGGGTGTTCCGCAAAGTGTATATGTTGTGGTGTCAACGGCTTTCGCAAAACCGAAGTCGGCGACCTTGATGTGGCCATCCGAATTTAAAAGAACATTTTCAGGTTTAAGATCGCGATAAATGATGCCGAGTCCATGGAGATGATTCAAAGCGAGAGCGACTTCCGCAGCATAGAATTTGGCGACTGGGTCAGGGAAGCGCTAATTTGGTAGTGAGTCTCAAGAGTCGTGATGATTGTTAAACCTTACATTTGAGCGCCGAAGAAGCGTGAACAACTCGCCACCAGGAACGAAGTCCATGACCATGTAGAGATTTGCGGTATCTTGAAAATACCCCCAGAGATTGATGATGAACGGGTGTTGGACGCATTCGAGCATGCGCTGCTCGTTGTTGGTATGCTCTACTTGCTTCATCTTGTACACACGGTCCTTGTTCAAGACCTTGATCGCGTAGAATCGCAAATTATGCTTGCTTCGTACTGGTAAACGATCGTCAATCAGGTCACGGCCCAACAACACCCGAACAAACCTAAATGCACTCGGCCGAAACTACCAGTCCCGAGGGTACGTTGAATGATGAAATCGCTCAGTCGGTACACCCCTCGCGGCCGTCTCTCGAGCGTCGGTCGGGGTTCCTCCTGCACGACCTCCATATCAGAGTGCATGTCGAACGCCCGTTTATCTGTGCTCCATTCGCTCATAGATGTCGCCTGCGTAGAGATTGACCCTCGATGGTCATAGCTTGACTGAGAGAGATAGGAAGGGATGGTTCCGGGCTGGGGAGATGTCGGAGTGCCTAGAACCGGGAGAGGGTCGGATTCTTCGACTTTGTGTAGGGATGAGTGACCCAAGTGAAGTTTATCGGCGACTCTTCTAATCATAATAAAGGCCACACGGATAACGGCCAGTGGATAGTGGAGGGAAGAAACAAAGGTGGCGGCAGGCCAACTTCATTGTTCGGCCAGACATCGTGGAAAAATCACGTTATCCGATCAAAATCAAATTTAGGGAACAAGGCAGAAAGAACAAGGGCAGTAGTTGCGTTCGTTACAGCCTACGCAGACGACCAGGAACGACGTGAGATGGTAGCCTATGACAGTGCTTATGATTTTTGGAGCCTACCTATTTTTTTTTCAGCGAACTTGCATTTTTTTCTTCATTTTTATTTTATTTTCTTGGCGCAACCCGTGCCCGCCCATGTGTATCAAATGGTCTTCTGGAATCTGACGCGAGGCAGGACATTTCCTTCAATCCTTCGTCTTGAATTTGTCGCTCCTGAATGATTTATTACGACTGCCAGCACGTCCTGTTAAATGTTTTCACCAGCTCGATGTGTCACGTACAGATCGACAGTGGACAATTAAACGGAAGCACGGAAGCAAATGGAATGAATATGCTTCCGTGAGGAAGGCAAGGGGACCAGAAAATGGATTCTACGGGCAGGAGCAAGCTCTGCTCCAGTCAGATGCCATTATATTGGTATTGATCTTGGTGTTCGAGGAGGACTCTGCTCAGACTGCTCTGAATCCGATTCCGCGAAATTTATGATCTTGATGACAGGAGAGTTGAGAAGATGACACGATAAATTGGAGTCGCTGAACAAAGTCAACAGCGAGGGGAATGTAGTATGCTCGTCGACAGTCTGTCGGTCGTTGACATTCGAGTAGACTGGGGATTTTTCATTTGGGAGCGCGATTGACCCAAGAGCTCAGGATGCTTACCGTATTTTACTTCTCGTACGATCTGGGAACTTCCCGAACACATTCGATTTTGAGGAGACATTGAGGTACGCCGCACGATCTCTATACAGCGGCGATAATACTGTAAAAGGCTGTATGTTCAACAGGCTTCAAAAATAAGCAGGAATCGTATGGCGTTGCGCGAATGGCCGTCTGCGGAATCTGTACCGCATCTCGGAACAGTGGAGAATCAGGTTCTAAGTGGTCTGTTGGAAAGAAACCTTTTCTGAGCCTGACGACACTCCGGAGCCTGCAAGTACCGCATCGCGGAGAGAGCAGAGTCCGGTGGTCTGTTGGAAGGGAATCTTTTCCGAGTCATGAATAGCTAAGCGCCAATTGACGTTCAACGGAACCACGGAATAGGCGCCCAAAAATGTTCGAGGGTCAAAATTCTTACCTCTTCATCTTAAATCAATTTGCTGTTAGGGTGTCGAACTTTGGAGCAAAGAGCGGCAACAGCACTGGATAGCCTCGAACTGCTATAGCGAACGCGGGACCATTCAAAGTCGCTTGCCATAGTTCGCGAAAACAACATGCTCATCCATTGTTCATTTCAGTTTGCAAACCACGTATGGAAGCAAACCGGAGAAGATTTCTTGCCAGTCTCAAAAATAAAACCCAAATGACGAACACTTACCCTGGTCCGTGTCGAAATGCTGCCAAGAGTTTGGCTCGAGTTCGCGGGCGCGTATCTCTCTGCAGAACATGACAGTACGTCAAAGCTTATCGCAGAAGATGCACGCCAGAATCTGCCAGGAACTGTCGTCAAGTTGGATCCATGTTCGTCGTAAATGACTTACATCGCCAGAG
Source organism: Favolaschia claudopus (assembly GCA_037176885.1). Lineage (NCBI taxonomy): Eukaryota > Fungi > Basidiomycota > Agaricomycetes > Agaricales > Mycenaceae > Favolaschia > Favolaschia claudopus. The sequence goes on along the minus strand of JAWWNJ010000004.1, from coordinate 1,919,235 downwards.
CGCTTGTTCCTGCGGCGTCTATTTCATTAACTGAGAGCCACCACGCGGCTCGTTGGTTCTCTGAATGTTGCACCGCCATAGTTTTGTTCAGATTGCAATCCTTGCCTATTCGCTGCGCAAGTCCGTGATCCGTCTCAGGCGAGGAAAATCATTGAGTAAATGTGGACACTTGTGGATAACGCGAGTCATTTTTACGAATACCTACGCGCAGTATACTGGATCGTAGTCGTTGTATCCCGCCGATGAGTGCTGTGTGGTGGCGGAGAAGGATGGATACCGCAGGTAACAGTATTATCGGAGCAGTGGTTTCGCAATAGCATGTTACGAAGTCTAAGTTCAGGCTGTTGAGTTACCATCGCCCCGAGCTGTGGGTATGGATGGGAAACAATGTGGATGCGAATGAGTTCCAGAACATACGGAGAATCCCGAGTTATCATTGAATGGATTTTTGGGAGGGAACTGCTCCTTGTGCAGCGCGCGCTAAAGCAAGTTGTTCCTTGAAAGACGTCAGTCAAATGTCCGCCGAGAAATACGGTGTTTAGCACTTGTTCCTGCTGCTCCGCAATTGCCTTTCGCTACCAAGGCGAGAGATGAGATTTATTGTACAATATGAAATCGGGACTTACCTCTGCGGATTTGGAAGCTGTTGGTCAACGCCGTCCGGATACATCCATGATGTGTTACGCACCCTGAGCTCTTTGCATGAGGGCGGCTTTTCTCTCCTGATGTCCGTAAACACCAACCCACACCGCCCATCCAGATATCCCCAAGAGAGAATTCACGACCCCTCGATGGAGGACATCGAAAATTGAGAGCCGAGGCATACCCGGCATGGTGGTTTGAACGAAAGCCGTATGGTAACAGTCACACCTAATACGTAAGAGGTTCGAATTGGGAAATTTTGTTCAACTCAAGTTCAACTTCGGTTTGACTGATGAGAAAAGGGGGTATTTCATGCAAGGAACAAGTTCTACGGGCTACAGGAGTCAACTACACAGGAGACGGTCATTATAATTAATACAGGGTATGTGTCTTTTTTTCAGACGCGAAAATAACGCTATCCAAATCATTTCCAATCCAGAAGAAAGATGAGGGTCGGTTAAGGTGTCTACCAATGGCCAAGTTCGACTTTGTTGTGGTCAAAGCCGATCTCCAGCCACGAGTCCACGCCCTCTACGGGTGCATCCCCATCTGTGAGACCTAAAAATCCGACACGGTGATAAACAAGTCGGGCGGCAGGGTTGCTGTGCGCGACATAGAGCGCAACGCTGTTCTTGTTGGCGAGAAGATGTTTGCAGACGCGCCGAACAAGACGCTCAGCGCATCCGCGTCGACGCCAAGCGGGGTTGGTGAAAACTTTGCTAATGGTTGCGACGTGCTCGGAGTTGCGCGTGAAGGCGACAATCGAAGCAATGTCGTCGTGAACATCGTCTGCAAGGCGAATGCCGTGAACCCAGACCTGCTTGTTCTGAATGAGGAGTGCTGCCTCCTTGATGGCAGCTTCGTGTGAGAGAACGAAGGGTTCAGAGTCGGCCGCGAACTGATAGCACAGAGAGGCGACGGCCTCCAAGTCGCTTTCGACGGCGGGGCGAAGCTCGTAAACGAGCCCAGGGAAGGAAGTGGTCTGGCGATTAATGAAAGATTTTTTGGTGCAGTAGGTGAGGTTCGCGTGATAGTAAGGGTCCTTGTACCACTGGACGCCGGTCAACGAACCCCATAACTCGGCAAACATGTGGGAAACAACGTCGGGTGCGAAGACGGAGTATACGCGCTCAATAGGGACCGCGTCGCGCAAGGCCTCGGTGAGACGTTGAAGGCGGGGGAACAGAAAATCGCGGGTGAGGTCACGGATGGGATGTGTGGTGAAGATGAAAATGGGGTATGTGCCAATGTCGCCATTCGTAACGGATAAAACAAAATCGACGACGCCCAGGGACGAGACGACAATCCAGCACTGTTCGCGCCTCAGGACGACATCGCGAGTTTGTTCTCGAGGGAGAGATTTTAAGGCAACAGGTAACAGGCAGTTGGAGTTTTGGGGATGGGATTTCAGCGCGTCCCAGACATTGTCAGGCAATGAGGACGCGCTGTAGTAGGTAGTGGTATAAGGTTCCCACGATGGCATGCCGACTCGAAGAGATGTTAGAGTTGGAGGTAGTGTTGGAAGTAACTCGCTGAGAGGAGAGGACGATGACTTTGGACTCTGACTCGACGCCTTTTAAGAGAAAACGGCTGCTGTAATGCTGCTGTATGGTCTCTATCCTGTTGTGACTCCGCTGCGGTGTACAAATGGGTGAATGCACCTCAGTCCAGAGTTTTCCCCGCAAGATCTCGAAGGGAAGCAAGCTGTGAGATAATTAATTGACGAATTCATTCTATGGAAGGGTATACCTCCAGATTATGTCCCGATTTAACTGACTCATTCTCGAGCAATGAGTAGAACAGCTATAAGCGCCTTGGGCGCTTCCGAACATTCGAGCGCCGGACGCGAGATTTACGGCAAGAGAGCAGCGCCGCGGCGCCTTAGATTAGGGAAATATCTCGCGAGGATCATTCTAGTGCATCAATGCATCTACACGAGGCCGAGAGTGCATCGCAGCGAAGGGTTTCCGCAAGATCAGGCGGAATTTCGAGTCATTGGAGAGCCGCAGCGGGGAGCCGCAGTGGTGAGATAGACAGCAATTGGCCATGGATGTACCGCAGAGCACGGAGAGACCGCGAGCAACCTACAGCACTTTAGCGGCCAGCCTGTTGCGAAACCAGTTGAGGTGAACTGCCAGGATTACGTGATTCGGCGTCTGCCCAAAAAGGAAATACCAAGATGAGATCGTTCAAGCGAATATTGTTGGGATAGACGCCCGTTGCTGGCTGCTTGGTGTCATACGCAAAACCAAAATATCTGGCCTCCTGGATTTGGAAGCATTCAGACGCTGGAGCTCAACCATCGCTTGAGATGCCGAACGCCGCGCGAAAAGCGAACCTGAACGCCGAAAATCCAAGTCCGACAAGCCCTTTCAGGCCAGCCCAGAATATTGCGGGGAGTGTCAGTGGTGAGAGCTGCTTCGGATATCGGAGAAGAATATTGATTGAACCAGGGACTTACGAGCCATCGAACGGAATAAATAAAGTCAAGCTTGTTATGCTTGACAATCAAGCGAAGGCACATATTTCAATTTCGCGTTTCCGCCCGAATAACCAATGGATTTATCGTCTGGAGAAGGCAATTGATTTGAATGAAGCTATGGTTTTAAATCAGCTTTACTCCGCTCAAAATTCCGATACAACGCTTCTACAAGTCCCTGTACATAGTTGATGAAAGTTGTTGGTCACGGCGCCCCACTGAGACTTGGGACTGCGGTGAATGATTGGTGACACAGGTAGAGCGTAAGGAATCATGCCCACGGTGGCTTTCCACATGTATCAACGACCACGCCGCTAGACGAGGATAGAAAGAGCATTCAAAATATGCACCTCCGCGCATATGGGAATCGTATTGGTCTGGAAAATTGTCCAGACTCAATCATGAACAATTCCAGGTCAAGTCCAAAGTAAAGCCCATTGCAGTCTCAGTGCGAGCTACGTCAACGCACGTACCAAGTGGAGGCTAACATTCATTACTGTGTGGAGCCCGCTTTTCTCCGCCCGCCTTCAAGTCTCCTGGGGGAAACGGACCTTGCAATTGATACGTACATGGCTGATTCAGGCGTTCGGACTTTGAAGCAGACTTGCCTGAACAAGAAGAACTTTCGAAGGCAATGCCCGACGGCGGAGCGTTACTCGTAGTAGATTCTGCCAGCAGGGTTTGCTCATCTCATACTGCGCTTGAACAGAGAAGTCCTTCGCTGTTGAGAATGGCGCAAGACCGAATAAATTTCGGCGATCCTAAATCAAACGCCCTATGACGAGGGTGTTGGAAAATTTTGCGGCTGAAAACGCAATCCGTCAAATATTCCTACCTTATGTACCTCGAAACTGCGCACCGAATTCGTTAGTCTTGCGATATTAAAATCAACACAGTGACGGTTGTTTCCAGCTGATATTGATATCGATTATACTTCGGACGCGGCCCTGCGGCGCTCCCCACATACTGCGGCTGGTTCTGTATTGACTGTGTTTCGCCTGTAGTAAGTACCAGCAGCGCCGCTGGTGGCGGTTTAGACGGAGACCATTATCCGCGTAACTGGCTGATGAAGGACTCTTGAGCAACTTGAAACCAGTATCTCGTCGCTACTGGCAAGCTCTTCTGATTCAGTGACTCGGAGGGTGTGTTCAAGTTCAATGAAGATGAACCAAAGATGAACGGCCTGGGAAATTCGCTTGTCGGACCAAAAGTTGATCCGCCCATCAGTTCTACGAGTTTTCTTGGAACGAAACCTGCCAGTGGATAGGCTGAGTGGAAGCCAGTCGTCGGCCATTCGGTGTTATTCTACCCAAGCTTGGAGGTAGCTTCTTCATGCCTCTTCTTCTCCCCGCGCTCCCAGCAGACATAATCTTGGAAATAGTATCTTTTCTGGACCTACCCGATCCGATTCTTCTGCTCCTGGTCAGTCTTGTCAGATCCACCACGTTTCAATTGTTTTTTCAAAGTTTCGATTAACTGCCAGACGTGCTCTGCCCTCTATCGGCTGTCGCATGCTCGCAGCTTCTGGATCTCAATATTGGAGGAAACACGAAGGAAATATCCCTTACCGTGCACCCCGGATGCCGATCTGTCGTCTTTCACATTGGAAGATCTCAAACAACTAGCATCCGCGTATCAGAGGCTTCAGTTCAATTGGAATCGAGGAATCCCTCAAATTGCACGACCCATAACATCGGATCCTCTTCCAGCGCTTGCGACGATACTGGTCAATTTGCACGGCACCAATGTCTTCGTTCTTGAGATGGGAACACAAATTCTATGCTGGGACAGTGAAATTGCGAAACCACTTCCATTTCCAGCCATAGAAGTCGGCGACATTGAGCTATGTTATCCTATCGAAACGCCTACTCTTTGTACTATACTCATCCTGGCCGAAACAAGCTCTCAGTTCGTTTCTGTTCTTCACTGTCTTCAGTTATCAACTGATGTCGCGTATTCTCTAGCTCATCGCGAATATATATCCTAACGATCACACATGAACTTAAGAAAGTTACGAGCTTCACGAGCAAAGTCTTGCAGCCTCCCGATGTCGAAGGCGATTTCAAGTTCTTGTTCTTGAGTCAAGGGGTGCTCGGGTATATGGCAGTCACAGAGGCCGAGCCCCACTCCACCATAGCACTCTGTTCTGCTGATAGCAATCCGCCGCTATATACCACCCATATAATGCGCAATCAACCTCCGGTAAGGTCGCTTGCGTCAATCGTTATAGAATTAGTTCAATGACTAGTCTCAGGTGTCCTCTGAGATGCACCTGACGGATTGCTTCGTTTACCAAGATCATGTTTACAGTCTGATTGAGGATGGCAAGTCAGTTCAGATTCAGCACATTCCTCGAAGCAGCCTTCTCTCTGGCCACTGTGAAAACGTCAGACACTACACATGCGACATCGATATCTCTCCTTTTCCGATCTGCGATCCGCTTTGTTCTCTGAGCCCGGGAACCGCTGCTTATGGGGTAGGTGCAGTGTTCGTCCGTCTAGAGTGGGATGATGAAGTCGGTTCAAACTGTACTACTTCATTCACTTGGCTACCGACCAGCCTCACACATACCGAGGACGACGGCCGGTCCTCACCCCTCACTTTCGGCTCGTCCTGCATCACGTATCGAGTTGATGGCATGCTTGAGAATGACGATCTTGTATGGCTGGACCACAGCGGCTTTGAGATCGTAGCCGTCGTCAATTCTATCAACTTCTCTCCCAGACTCATCCTCCTCCGCTACCACCCCGCTACCAAGTCCGTCTCTCGGCATTATCTCGTCGTTCCTGACAAGATCAATCTTCGCGACGCCAGCGGGCTATGTGTTGACGAGGCTACCGGTTCTCTCTATATAATACACAGCGAAGGAGTATTCTCAACCTTGAAATATGTCTAGCCAGATTGCCGCAATATCACTTTGCCACGAGAACATCTTGCTCCAATGATTCATGTTCCTGATCATTCTATCCCGCTCATACGCCTTTCGCTTCAAGGTCCAGTTTTGGAATGGGGGTCGCAATGTTCTCTCCCCCTTCTGCCGTTCGAGTGGCCATGCGTCGGTGTTACTTCCCCGCAGTGTTTGCTCATGCCAACGTTCGACAATGGTCAAGCCCTGGCGAGTGTTGTAATAATCTTCGTCAAAACCGTATGCTGCAAATAGTAGGCTTGAAGCTTCACAAGAAGAAAGGGTGTTCGGCATAATCGGAACTTGAAAAGATCCAAGTTCGCGAGGCACACAATGTCATATGAGGGACTCAAATGTCCGTAGCTGTAGTAAAGGTGGACGAAAATTAGCGAGCAAGCCAAGAGCAAGCTGCCTTGAAGTAGTTGATCCGTATTCAGCCGCCGCCGACTCCCACGAGTCAGGCCTATTCGCCAATTGCCACACCATACTCGAATGAATACATTCTGACTTCACCTTGCTAGCGACGCAGTAACTTGGATGCCTCTTGGTCTCTCTCAGCTCCCGTCAGACATAATCTTAGAAATAGTAACTTGTTTGGATCTACCTGATGTAGTATCCCTCGTCCTGGTCAGATTTCAATTGGTATGTGAACCACTGAAGATCGCATCTGATAAATTTCAGACATGCTCGACGATTCACCAGTTGTCCACGCAGCGCAGCTTCTGGATCTCTGTGCTGGAGACAACGCGAAGAACATATCCGCTGGCGTGTTCCCCGGACGCTGACCTGTCGCGCTTCACCTTGGAAGCCCTCAAACAACTGGCATCCTCATATCAGAAACTTCAGTTAAATTGGAAGAGAGCGGAACCTCAACTTGTGCGGGCTATGGTCTCGAACCCTCTTCCGGACTCGGAGCCCGCCAAATTCCTTGTCAATATACAGGGAACTGATGTTTTCGTTCTCGAAAAGGGAACGCAGGTCTTCTGCTGGAACTATAAACTCGCACAGCTTTCACCGTTCCCGCCTGTAGAAGTTGGCTACATACAACTTCTATTTCCTACGCAACACCCTGGCATTTGTAGTGTGTGTGTTTTAGCCCAAAACGCTTCGTTCGTCCCCCGTTTTGACCCTGGCTACCTCATCAATTGACCCTGTGCACTGAAGGTCCTTGCAGACCTCTGTGTTGACGATAACACATGAACTTGGGAAAGTCACAAGTTTTACGAGCGAGGTTTTCGAAGCGCCAGTGCTCGAAGGCGACCTGAGATCGTTGTTTGCAATCGAAGGGGTGGTTGGGTTGATACAACTTGTCGAGGCTCAATCTTATTCCACCATATCATTCTGCTCAACGCGCGACATCGAGCCTCGACTATATCACACCTTGAAGCTCCCTCGTTCGGTTCGTTCTCCTCAACCACTCTTTGCAAATAATCCATGCTTCATTCTCAGATGTCTACTTCGATGGACTTGTTATCGGACTGCATCACTTACAAAGGACACCTCTACAGCCTTATCGAGGACGGCTATTCAGTACAAATCCAGCACGTCTCGCGAAAAGATCTTGTCTCTGGCTACTGCAGAAGTGCCGGAGAATATAGCTGCGACATCGTTCCCCCTCCCCTAGTCATTGGCACTGCAGTCTGTTCCATGACTTCAAGCACCGCGTCTTATGGATTATGTGCAGTGTTTGTCCGCGTAGAACGGGACGACGAGAAGAATATGAACTGCACGTCATTCACTTTCGTGCCAACGAGCCTTACACACAGTGTGGACGACGGTCTGTCCTCGCCCCTCGCTTTCGACTCACCTTGTGTTACGCACCGAGTTGATGGCATACTGGAGGATGTGAATATCGCTTGGTTGGGCAACAACGGGCTAGCGGTCGTGACTGATTTACCTACTCAACCTCATAAACTTACCCTCCTCCGCTACCACCCAGTCGACAAGTCGGTCTCTCAGCACCTTCTCAATGTTCCGGAAAACCTCGATCTTTCCATTCTGGAAGCAATCTGTGTTGACGAGGCCACTGGTTCCCTTTATCTAACAACCCAAGATGGCTTGTTCTCAACGTTAGAATATGTCTAGCTAAAATGCCGCCAATATGACTTCTCAACGGCAGTATCTTGTCCCAACCATTTTTCAACACAATCACTTATTCCGCTGGTATGTTTTTTGCGCGCCAAGTCTCCTCCGCTATCATCCAACTTCCAAGTCAATCTCTCAACACTTTCTTGCGGTCCTGACCGTATCAGTCTTCTCGATGTCGAAGGAGTATGTGTTGAACAGTCGACTGGCTCTGTTCGCCTCACGACCCTGGATGACCTGTTTTCAACGTTAGAATACGTTTGAGAATTGTTACAACAATCAATATGTATGTAGGTCCTTCTCTCTATCGGCTCTCCGCTGTTTTCTCCGCCCATTTGTGTTGCTAAACTGAATTCATCAAGTTCAATACCTTTTTTCTAACACGCAATGTCTCTTGACGTATGGCGGCGTCAAATTTCACAAACGGGGCTCGCAGTATCGTCTTTGCCGGAACCAAGCCATTAAAACGGTCATGCTCGGTGTTGCCCGTCTGTCCACAATGTTCGTCTCGACGTGAAGCGACATCGGTAAGCGTCCGCGGGAGCTCTGGCGAGAATTTCAGAAACCACTGCTTCCCCAAAGAAGTGATTCTCGGCCTGAGCGGGCTTCAACCTGGTACGCATTTGTCTTTCTCCTTTGAACTCATTAGCATGTCTGAATGATGGTCTCTCTAGATTTCGAAGAATTCTTGGTCTCGCCAAACCAAACATTCGGAGCACAAGAACTACTCCAGTAAAACTCAACACAAAGCTCGGATCGCCCACTTATGTACCACGTTCGGCCATCGGCCATGCATACTGAGGTTCAGCTTTCGGCGTTGAGCTTAGACCGAGAGCTAAGAAACTCTCATGCGGTCGTTGAAGTTGCCGCTCGATTTGAAGACTTGAAGTTGAAAAACCTCACCTTGTGTGAAGTCAAGGCACGTAATATGGCACCATGAGATGTGAACGACAAGTACTCTTTGTACGCGTCAAGTGTTTCCGGACAGTAGTCCACGCATCGTTGAACTTGTAGACGTTCAACTTGAAAATCAGTCAATGTTTTTGACGAAACGCGTTGTAATTGTGGGTCAGCCTGAAAACTTGGGGATTTCAATACTTACGCTCTGTTTCGATGCAATTTTCGCTCCCCGAAGACGCTTGTGTGATGTCGAACGTTCATCCAATGTTGAAACGCGTTCAGTCACGCGTACGCGTGTGACTGAACGCGTTCAAAGTTGCTGTCACCCTCGACGCGCTCCAAGCTTGTGATTTCGTCTTTGCCTTTGTCACTGGCAGCCACTGTCAGCCTCCATCAAGCCTCAGGCGGAAGCATCACTTTGACTCAGAACCGACTTGAAACAACCACCACTATGTACCCCACGTCCCAAGAGCGTGCTCTCATTGTGGAGGCGCAAAAAGTAATGGAGGAGGCTATGGCGAAATACGATCCTTCGCACGACGCTTTTCATGGTAGACGCGTCTCGCTGCCGATATATCTGGGTTGACGAGGTGGATATGCTATGTAGTCCAACGCGTCAGGAAAACGGCTCTCTCGCTCGCGAACAGCGTAACCCCCAAACCGGATCTTCTCGTCGTCGAACTCGGTACGTCGCGTCCCGTTTCCTCGAGCTTTCTTTTCCGTGACGCCGGAGCGCACGCAGCCGCCCTCCTGCACGACGTCCTCGACAAAAAATACGTCTCCGCCGAACAAGCCGCAGACCCTTACGCGTTCTTCCTCCCCTTCTTCACCTCCATGGCGGAGAAACACGGGCTAGATCTCGTTCGGGACGGCCGCGCGCGCGAGGTGGCGAGGATCGTGGATAATGTGTCCTGGAGTACGGAGAGCAAACTACGGAAGAGCGGGGGCTGGGGAAAGTGGCATGATGGGTGTGTGGAACTACACTGTAAGTGAAGTTAAAGCTGGATGGAATCTTCACCTCTACGACACGTGAATTGATTGATTGACCTGGGAATCGCAGGCGTGCAAGACGCGGATAGGTTGGACGCGATTGGGGCGTTTGGTATGGATGAGATGTTTATTTAATCTCCCCTGCTCATTTTCCGCAGGAATAATGCGTTGCGCAGCCTACAGCGCCGCTGTCAACCGGTCGGTCTCCGTCTCTCCGTCGCTCAGATTCGCAACCTCAAGCAAAACCCACTCATAATGAATTCTTGCCACATTGACAGACCGCTGCACATCCCCACCACCGACCCGCGCGTCAGCGAATGCGCCATCCAGCACTTCCACGACAAGCTGGTGCTGATTCGGGATAGGCTGAAGACTGCGCCGGGGAAGGCGTTGGGTGAGAAGCGGCATCGGGTTGTGAGTAGCATTCGTTTCGCCAGTTTGTGTCGATTTAATTTGAGCTGATATTCCCGTTGCGAGCAGCTGCTGACGTTCATTGAGTCCATCGAGGAGGAATACGACGTTGCGCTATAAATTTAAATTAATGGGCGGGCTTAGGTGCAGACTTGCATATTTTTTCAAAAAGCGTCATTTGATGTAACGGAGCCCCTCTCCGGACTAGAAGTAGATGAAGCAAGAGCAGAGCATTTTTAACTAGTAATTATACATCGCAATACACAAATGGTTATTATACAAACAAGCAATCAAGCAAACTCTCACTCTCCGTGTGCGGGCTCACTAGAAATCCGACATATCAAGCGAATAGAAAGATTGCTAGGAAGCAAAAAAACTGCATCAGTCATCCATTTATAACACATTCCAAGGGAAGGTTTAAACGGAGGAAGAGAGACTGACCTTATAGAGGGACATGACCTTGACCACCCACGCTTCGAGGTGGTATATCTTTTTGCTCCCGATGCGCATGCGGACTTCCTGCAGCGGCGTCAGATAACGGAGGCAAAAGGGAGGCGAGAAGAGAAGAGGAAACGCACATAAAACGCCGCCCAATGCATGACATCCGCTTTCAACGTCTCGTCGACCTGGCTCACCACCGCCTCTGCCACTGTCTATGCGATTTTAGATCAGATTCTCCTCGTCGAATGAAATGCCCACGCAACGGCGCACACACCTTGAGAATGACTGTAGGCGGTATACAATGGCTCAGCAGCTCGTAGAACTTTGTCCGGATCTCCATGACGCGCGCGGGGGTCTGCTCGGTGACGATGAGGGTGGCGACTTTTTGGCAGTAGGTCTCCCAGTCGGGTTTCGCGATGGTGAGGGGGCCGGTGAGGTCGGGGCTGGGGTCGAGTGTATGTGAGTGATAAGAGAAGAGAAAAGCAATGGGGAAAGAGGGAGACGACGTACGACTGCATTTTGAGCGCTTCTAAGACGAGGATGGCTTTACGGAGGTTGCCGTTGGCGTCTTTGATTATTTCTTGTGCCGCTTCTGGGGGGAGGTCGAAGTAGGCGCGGCGGGCGACGTGGGTTAGGACGGTTTGCATCTGTTGAGGTGGCATTCATCGTAAGTGTAAGTCGTATAGTCGTACGTGGGCCAAACGGGAAGAGAATAGCAGGGTAGAAAGAATAGTAGGAGAGGAAAGACCGCCCACCTCTTCGTCACTCGGCGCAGGTACACGCATGAGGAGACACCGGCTCTTGATGGGGGCGATGAGGCGGCTGGTGCTATTGGCGCAGAGGATGATGCGCATGTTGGACATGTATTTTTCCATGGTGCGGCGGAGGGCGGCTTGGGCGTCGCGGGAGAGAGAGTCGGCTTCGTTGATGATGACGACTGTGGATGCAGTTATCCATTAGTCGTTAGTCGGTGGAAAAAAAGGGCGTGAGAGTGAAGTGGGGGAGGGAGGAGGGACAGACCTTTGAACCGCTGCTTAGCATTGAGATCGACTTGCTGGGTTTGGGCGATTTCTTTGAGGAGTTCTTGGATGACGACGCGGTCGTAGTTGCCTGCCTCGCTAGAAAAACAGAAAGAAGATCGGTGGGGTAAAGAAATTGAATTGGTTCCAGCGTAGTGCGTACCTAGGAGTGATCTCGAGATGAAAGTTACTCTGCACGATGTTCACTTCAATCTTTCGTTTTGAGGGTGAGAGGAAGACGCGTTGGTCGATTTTGAGCTGCAGAGCCGACCGACATCATCAGAGTCCGTAGGACAGCCCAGAGAAAGACAGACTTTCTCCACACCGGGACCGAAGAGTTGTTTAAGCGTGCATGTAATACGCGTCTTTTTCCCTGCACCGGAAGGGCCGTAGAAAAGCATGTGGGGGAAGTCGCCCGAGGCGGCCTATGAGCGCTTCAGAGTTTTCAGTTGCGTGCAGTGGAGAGACTGACGAGGGATTTCAGCCTGGCGGAGAGGTTGTGGTGGTAGTGGAGGTCATCGAGTGCTCGAGGGCGGAACTATAGGTAGTTTATTGAGCTAAGCCAGAGTATGAAAAGCAGAGGAGTGACGCACTTTGTCGACCCAGAGAGACATTTTGACGCGTTGAGTGGTGGTGGCAGGAAAAGGCGCGATTGACGTGACATGCGCGTGTGTCACATAATTTTGTCACTCCTTCTCCTGCCAATCTCCTCCATTTCCTCCTCGTTGTCGGGTCACACCAGAGCTCCTGGCTACAACTCTTCTGAACTACAGTAATGCACTCGTCTTCACCGAAACCTAGTGGCCGTGGCGGAGGCATCGTCGGCGGCGCAACACCGTCCCTAAAACGCTCAACAGGCAGCGTCCAAAACTCACCAGCCCCCGCAACCCCACAACCCCTTCCCTCCAGTGCATACGCCTCCACATCCACCTTAAACAATCCATACTTCCCGAGCACACCCACCGCCTCGGCGCCCGCATCGTACTCCGTCAACACCAACATCCTTGGGTCTGTGGGTATACAGTCTAACGCACGGCCTGCTACACCTACTACTATGGGGTATGCAGCGTATGGCACGCACACGCCGTATGCGTCGGCGTCGGCGGCGAGTAGCCACTTTCCTACTGCGGCGCAGACGTTCCATGCGGCGTACCCGTCGTCGTCGACGTCCCCGTATGGGGCATATGCGGCTTCGTCGTCGTCGAGTGCGGGTGGGAGTCATGGGCTGATTAGTTTGAGCGGGGCGCCTGTTGTGCCTGCGGGGAGGGTGCCTGGTCTCGGGCCTGTCCCCGGTGCGGGTGGTGGTGGGGGCGGTGGTGGAGGCGGGGACGATGATGGTGAGGGCGACGACGAGGTGCTGCCTGCGATGGCGGACGACGATTATTCTGCGCAGCTTTCGTGGAATAGCCAGTCGAAGGATAATCTCAAGTTAGTTTTATTTCTGTCTCAATTATAATGAACTCAGAACTGAAAGGTTTGTAGAGTGCTTATGGAGAATTTTACACCGGAGCAGTATGAGCGCTTTGAGGCTTATCGGCGGCATGCACTTCCCAAGCAGGCTGTTAAGAAGGTGTTTGTTTATCGCTCCTTGTTCCTCTCATTCCAGTACAGCTAAATCGTAAATCATAGGTCATCCAGCAAACGCTCAATCTCCAAGTATCCCCAGCCCTCGCGCAAGTCGTTGCCGGTTTCTCGAAAGTCTTCGTTGGTGAGATCGTCGAGAAGGGTATGTACGCGTTGCTTCGAGTCCTTTCGGGCCCTCAGGTAGGAGTGGATTCATCTTTTTATAGCCCGCCATGTGCAAGCGCGCCGCGGTGAAACTGGCCCTTTGGCGCCGGACCACTTGCGTGAGGCGTACAGGATGTATCAGGAGGAGACGGGAGCGGTGGGTGCTGCACGGCCGGGGAAAGGCAAGAGGTTGTTTGTGCGGTAGTTTTGAAACTCTGAATTTAGAATGGTGCGTGGTCCATGTAAGATTACGATGTTGTAAGAAAACGGAATGATATCCAGTGTTATTGTACATGAAATATCCGCCTCAAGGTAAGAAATACGGTGGGGATCCCCAAAGCTTTATAAAAACGAGGCATTCCTAATACGAGAACTACGCGCGTACAACCCGGATTCTCAGAACTCTGGAGCGCTGACGCGGCCTTTGCATGTTGAAACTGCGAGGTTGTATGTCGTACATACGCTGTAAGTGGACTTGTTGGGGTGCATTGGGGACGGGTATACGGTAATACAGCAGGCACACGAGCAGACGGTGGTGGATAAGGCAAAAGCTGTAGCCATACAAATGACAACAACAGTCTGTGGTTATCAGGGAGCTGTGTCGCTATCCTGGTTGTTCCCGAACCACCACCATGGCTTCGTCTCTCATTACCCTCGCTTTGTCTCTGGCTGCAGCTGTATCCAGTACCCCACTCTCCACCTCCTCCTCCCACATCCCCTCCCTCCGCTCCCCGCTCACCCCCGCACCCTTCTCCGAGTCCCATCGCTATGGCGCAATCAACAACTCCTACATCGTTGTTCTCCGCCCAGATGCACCCGCTTCATTAATGCAGAAGCACTTCAACTTCCTTATCGCCGCTCACCAGTCCCAACCCCTCCAAGACGACACCTTCGCCATCAACCACGTCTACGAGCATATCAACGGCTATGCAGGCAAGTTCTCCCGGGAAGCCGTAGAACAGCTGCGCGCCATGCCCGAGGTCGATTTCATCGAGCGCGACCAGATTGTCCGCACTCAGGATACCCAGAATTCCGCGCCCTGGGTGAGTCATACGACACTTACGCTTACGCGTAGCCCTTTGTACCCGGCAGTTGTTCATAGTGATAACAGGGTCTTGCACGTATAAGCCACAGGAAGAAGCTCGGTTTCGGTACCTTCCGCAGCTACCTCTACGACCCCAAAGGCGGCGAGGGCGTCGATGTTTACGTCATCGACACCGGTATCAATGTCAACCATGTCGAATTCGAGGGCCGTGCTGCGTGGGGGCACAGCGTTGATAACATCGACGAGGACGGCAACGGCCACGGCTCACACTGCGCGGGTACTATCGCTTCCCGCAGATATGGTGTCGCCAAAGCTGCGAACCTCGTTGCTGTCAAGGTTCTTGGCTCGAACGGAAGCGGTTCCATGTCCGACGTCGTCCAAGGCGTTAGTTGGGCTGCCTCGGCTGCCAAGAAGAAGGCTCTGGCTGCGCTCGCCGAGTTCAAAGCGACTGGCAAGACCGCGCACAAGGGCTCCGTTGCCAACATGAGTCTCGGCGGTTCCAAGTCGGAGGCACTCGACCGCGCTGTCAATGCCGCCGTCGATCAGGGTCTGCACTTTGCCGTCGCTGCTGGTGTGTTCTTCCGCTTTTTCGATTTGCACCCTGGATATCTAATACCCTTTCGCAGGAAATGACAACCAGGACGCCTGCAAGTACTCCCCCGCCGCCGCCGACAAGGCCGTCACGGTCGGTGCCTCCGCCCTCAGCGACGAGCGCGCATACTTCTCCAACCACGGATCGTGTGTCGACGTCTTCGCGCCCGGGCTCAACATCCTCTCCACCTACATCGGCGGCACCGACGCGACCGCCACGCTCTCCGGCACCTCCATGGCTTCGCCGCACACCGCCGGCCTCCTCGCGTATCTCCTCTCCCTGTACCCCTCTAAGCAATTCGACCCCGAGCTCGGCATGCTTGTGGATACGTCGCCGCTGCAGACGCCGTTCATGGTGGCGTTTGGCGAGGGGTTGTATGCTGTTGCGCAGGCGGCGTTGCCTGGGTGGGCGTCGAGCTGGTTGCCTGCTATCTTGATGCCGCGTGTTGCGGAGGAGGTTGCGCCGATTCCGGTGATCACCCCTGCACAGCTGAAGAGGGCGTTGTTGGGGTTGTCAACGCCGGGGCTGCTGACGGATGCGGGCGAGAAGCCGTTGCCGCAGGGTTCCCCGAATTTGCTTATCTTCAACAACTATACGTCTGTTTAAACGAAACAGATGGAGTTGGAGGGTGAGCTTTGTGTGGCGGTTGGGTTGGATGTATCGCGCATGGACTTGGACGGAGACCTAGATCTAATAATTCCTACATCTTAGCTATGATCTTTTGGTGGTTCCATTACCTTCCTTCCTTCCATCCCTTCATGCAGTCGATAGTCCGGTTGCCCTTTGTACAATAGTCAGATATATACAACATCGATTAAGTTATAGTTGAGTCGAATGCGTGTAAGTAAGCTGAGCGGAGGAAGACCCTCAGTGTTGCATCAAGTTCGAGGACCGATGCTAATGCCGACCGAGGTCGGATCCCAAAGTCCCGACAAAATTTCGAAAAAATTTCGGGAAAATTTTAGGTGTTTTACTCCAAACACGAAAAGAACCGTTTTCGCATCCTCAGAAAGCGTGGGAACATTTGAAAAGTCCCGACAAGACTCAAATTTGGGTCGATTTTGCGGATCCGACCTCAGTCAGGGTTAGCATCGGTCCTCAAGTTCGGCGGTCAATTTTTCACGTGTGTTCGTGTTCTGTGTCTCTTCATTCTCCTTTACTGTTTACCACCACCACCATCCGCCAGAATGTCCATTCCACACGGCATACGCACCCTAGGCGTCCTCGGTGCAGGACAAATGGGCCTCGGTATCGCCTTCGTCTCCGCCCTCCGCGCCAAAGTCCCTGTCCTCCTCCATGACCGCTCCGCCGACC
The DNA here is from genome assembly GCA_037176885.1 of Favolaschia claudopus. Taxonomy (NCBI): domain Eukaryota; kingdom Fungi; phylum Basidiomycota; class Agaricomycetes; order Agaricales; family Mycenaceae; genus Favolaschia; species Favolaschia claudopus. The sequence continues at coordinate 1,902,684 of JAWWNJ010000004.1, read as the reverse complement.
AAGTCAAGAAGGGGCTTTCCCTCATGGACAAGCTCCTCGACAAAGATGTAGGCAAGGGCCGTATTACCGCTGATGACGCGAAAGACGCGCGGGGGCGCGTTACGGTCGTGCCTGATTTGAAAGGGATGAGGGATGTGGATATGGTTGTTGAGGTTCGTGAATCCTCGTCGCTGTTTTGGCATTACTGTTCCTGTTTCTCTTTTCTCTATGTCCTCATTCTTACTAGCGCGTGCTGAGAACATTCATGAAAGGCAGTATCCGAACACCTCCCGCTCAAACAATCGATATTCAGCTCGTTTGCGGCGGAGTTGAGGCCGGATGCGATACTTGCGAGTAATACGAGCTCCATTAGTATTACGAAGATTGCGGCGGCGGCTGTTCCGGGTGGTATGAGCGCAGCGAGCGATGCGGGGAAGGCGAGTGCTGGGAGGGTCGTCGGTGTGTCCCCTTCTCTCTCCTGCTCGTTTTTTTTCGAATGAGAAGGCTGAGCTGACGGCCTGCACCCAGGTCTGCACTTCTTCAACCCCGTACCTGTCATGGTGCGTACAATCCGTGCATCCTGGTATACACTCCGAAAATAATGAAATTTCGGACTGCACATGATGCACTGGATTTACACCCGAACTCTTTCAATCTGGGTCGTGTATTGGGCCCGAGGTTCTTCCTACTGGTACTGTAAATCTGGATTGTGTATTGCAACTACAGCACCAGGAGGAAGAACCTCGACCCAATACACGACCCAGATTGAAAGATTTCAGGTGAAAATCCAGTGCATCACATGCGGTCCGAAATTTCACAACCTCCAGTGTAATATCTACATGCTGATTTTGATGGGAAAACCTAACAGAAACTTGTCGAGCTGATTTCTGCGCTGCAAACAACGCCTGAGACGCTCGATCGTGCGCGGGCATTTGCGGTTGCGTGCGGGAAGGAGGTGACGACGTCGAAAGATGTGCCAGGGTTTGTGTCAAATGCGCTGCTGATGCCGTTTATCAATGAGGTGCGTGGAGGAGGTAGTTAAATTGCAAAAGCTAATGTCGGGTCTTGCAGGCCATCATGTGTCTTGAGAAGGGGACCGCGACACGCGAGGACATCGACACGACGCTGAAGCTAGGGATGAATCACCCTATGGGGCCTCTGCAACTAGGTATGGACGCGTCTTTTGTTCCAGAATGCGTGTGCTGAGTACCTCTCGACTCCACAGCTGATTTGTAGGCTGTTTTTCTCGCTTCCTTGTGATGAGCCCCGACTAAATGATATTAGCATCGGCCTCGACACCTGCCTCGCCATCCAACAGACGCTGTACGAAGGCACACGCGACTCCAAGTACCGACCGAGCATCCTGCTCGAGAGGATGGTCGACGCGCAGTGGTATGGACGGAAAAATGGGAAGGGGTTCTATGAGTATTCGGATTAGTGGTAATACATTAAAAGTAAATAATGCCGGTGTGTGGTGGTAGTGTACATGTGCATTTGTTCTGAATCCAAAGTCGGCCAGATCGAAATATTCGGGTCTATGGGAAAGCTATAATTTCTTGTCGGAGTTGGGTGAATCGGGTGGCTCTATGCGACGGGGGTTCGGGTCTTGTGGTGGGACGAGTTGGACACGGGGGAGTTGTAGTGGTGTGCCTTCGAATTCGGCCCATCCGCCGCGTAAACCGATGTCTACTATCCGATGCGTGAGGCGGGTGAGTTCCGTGTTTCTGTGCGTGGTCAACAAACCAGAAAGAAAAAGGTGGTTGTTGCAGTGCTACTCACCGTTCCTCCACGTCGCTCAATCTCTGCTCCAAAATTCCCGTGAGGTTCCCGACTTGTGTGGTTAAATCGTCGACTTTAGCGTGTAATTCGTCTAGTTGCTCGTCGACGTTCTCCCGTCGACGGGTTTGACTACGACTTGTGCGGTATGTTTCGCCGAGGATGAGGCCAGCTGCAACGGAGAAGAGAAATCCCTCTGCGAGCGCGTTAGCTCCGTTCTCTATGGCTCTGTTACGTTACATTTTGGATTCAGTTTTTCTACTTCGTTTTGAGTAGTGTGAGGCAACGCACCGAGTCTCAGATAACGGTCGGATATGTTTCGCTGGTTCCCCAAGGATGTTGGTGCGTAGCTTCACTTCGCTGCGATACATGAATTGGGCGAGGTCGACGCACATCCCGCGGAATCGTTCGTGTCTAACGACAGCGGACGCGTTCAATTGTCAGATTTTCAGTGAATACAGAGGGACAATCGACTGCACTCTTTGGCTTGATTCTTTAAGGCGGTAGCGATGGGTTTCGCCATGGTCTACTCGTCGTGTGAGCTTTCAAACTTTGGGCTATTGAAGATCTTGGATTTTGGAAGGGACTGGACACACCCGGATAATGAGGGTGCCAATTTTGACGGTAGCCATTGTAGCGTCAAGTTACTGGACAGCGGGGAGGGGGATGAGGATGGTCGCGGTTGTGGCCAAGAATACGCGGCGCGTCGGCGGGCTTGGTCGGACCAATTACGCCCGAACTCCGGGATCTTCGGCCGACGGCGGATCCGATTTGGAAATGGCGTAGGCGCAGACGGAAAGGTTGACGCTCGTCCGTTTTACCCACCATCATCATGTCTGAAGACCCTCATTCCACTCGTCCACTACCCACCTCCGCAGGCGTCTCCTCTTCCTCCATCATGGACATTGACCGTGTTCGCGCCGCAACTCTTTCAGACGTTGAACGTGGGCAGGACCCTGACCAAGGTTTGTCTGCTATATCTCTTTTGCAATGTGAAGTTTTGGTTGAGTTTGGGTTTTACTTATAAAGACTCGCTGCATATGAAGACGAGCAATGACGGAACGTACACCAAACGACTAAAATACTACGTTCCTGGGATTGCCTGGATTCCGAGTTATTCGCTCTCATTGTACGTTCGTATGATTCTCTTTATTCTGTTGATTTTGACATTTCGAGCAGCCTTGGAGGCGACGTTCTCGCCGGCATCACGGTTGCCTCGATGCTGGTTCCGCAGTCCGTCAGTTATGCGACATCGTTGGCGCAGATGAGTCCGCTGACCGGTTTGGTGAGCCAGTTGTTCCGAATCTTCTGGCGTACCACAGTCCTTTCTCACAATACTCCACCGTTAGTTCTCTGCGTCCATCCCTGGAATAGTCTACGCATTTCTGGGAACGTGTCGGCAGCTGAATGTCGCACCAGAGGCAGCGATCAGTCTCCTCGTCGGGCAAGCAGTTGGAGAGATCCTCCTTGACCTTCCGGATCCACATTCAGAGGATGCAGAGGCTGTTAAAATCGCCATATCTACTATTATCACGATGCAGGTAAAGAATATTCACCATTATACATTGTTCAACACCTACGCGTTCATTGCATTCTAGGTCGGACTATTCGCTTTCTTATTGGGCTTCTTCCGCCTGGGATTCCTCGACGTCGTCCTCAGTCGCGCACTGTTACGAGGATTTGTCACCGCTGTTGCGGTTGTCATCTTGATCGAACAGCTGGTGCCCATGTTTGGTCTGTCGGCCCTCATGCATGAAATACACCCCGAGTCCACGTTCGACAAGGCTATATTCCTGCTGGAATACGTATTTGCCCGCGCCAACATGACGACAACTGTCATCAGCTTTTCAGCGCTCGCTGTTTTGGTCGGGATCCGTACCATAAAATCAGCTTTCAAAAAGTATTGGTGGATTTACCGCCTGCCTGAAGTGTTGCTTGTCGTCGTGCTCTCCACTGGTGAGTGTGCTCTACAGATTTGTCAAGTTCAACTTCAACGTTGCGCGCAGTGTTGTCCGACGAGTTCAACTGGGATCAGGACGGTGTAGAAATCCTTGGGGCAGTTCCAATAAAATCTATGAAGTCCTTCGTGCAGTTCCCTCTACAAGCCGCCAACTTAAAATATCTTCGACGTACCACGTCAACATCCATGTACGTTGCGTTCAATCTTACGTCAAAATATCAACAGTGCTAAATCATTCGCAGGCTCATTGCTGTCGTTGGATTCTTGGACAGTATCGTAGCAGCTAAGCAAAATGCTTCGCGGTTTGGATATTCAGTTAGCCCAAATCGCGAACTCGTGGCACTTGGCACTTCCAACATTGCGGCGTCCTTGATTCCAGGCACTCTTCCGGCATGGGGGTCAATTACCAGGTTTCTTCGCTTTTCTCGTTGAACAAAATTGAGCGGTTGATTGATGTTGAATTTAGGTCACGAATCAACGGCGATGTTGGAGCACGGACACAAATGGCTTCCCTCGTCTGTTCGGCAGTCGTGTTGCTTGCGACTTTCTTCCTCCTTCCTTGGCTCTATTATCTTCCCAAATGCGTGCTCTCTGCGATGTGAGTTCTCTTTATCCGTGTTCGATGTTCGATTTCCCATATTCTCGGAACAGCATTTGCTTGGTCGTGTTTTCTCTCCTTCAAGAAGCTCCGCACGATATCAAGTACTACTGGAAGTGAGTGTTTTACGTCGTGGTCATCGATCCTTACTTGATCTCACCGTGCACTCCAGAATGGGGGCTTGGAAAGACCTTGGCCTCATGTCGCTTACGTTCTTTTCCTCCATCGTGTGGAACATCGAAGTCGGTGTCACGCTCAGTGTTGTTGCGTCACTGTTGCTCGTTGTCTATCGTTCGTCAAAAACTCGGATGACCATTTTGGTGCGTATTGGGTTTTTTTGAATATCAGTAGTCAATATATTGAATGTCGTTTAGGGAAGGATTCCAGGGACAGACCGATGGAAGCCGATTAACGAGAATCCTGAAGCTGAGGAAGACGTCGCTGGCGCTCTTATTATTCGAATTCGACAAAATCTCGACTTCGGTTAGTTGGAATTTTATCTGTGCTGCTTGTTGGCTTATAACGTTTTTTTTCTGGTAGCGAATACGGCTTTTTTGAAAGGTTTGCCTGGTGTTGTCGAATCTCTGTCGTGGATTCTCATTTTCGTTCTTGTATCAGACCGTTTGCGACGGCTGGAGCTCTACGGTTTGAACAGAACTCATCCGTCGGAAGAGCCGCGGCGGCAGCAAGCAACGGTGCTCGTCTTCCATATGGCTGATGTTGAAACTTGCGACGCATCGTATGTTGAATTTGACGGGTTGATTAGTTGTTGAAATCTGAATGCTTGTTTAGTGCTGTGATGATGTTCCGAGAGCTTTGTGAGGAGTATCAGGTGAGTTGAATTCTTCGTTCACCATTTTGTATTGACCCATCAGCACAGAGTCGGGAAGTTCGACTTTTCTTCACTCATTTGCGCCCGCGAGTGCTTGCCAAGTTCTCCAAAGGTGGAATATTTGAACTGTTGGGAGATGAGGCGTTACAGTTGAATGTTGGGGATGCCATGACGCGGATTGAAGGTCGGTATCGGTGATAGAAGGGCGAGGAGCATCTACGGACTCGATATCTAGACTTGGAAGGATATATAAGCAGCTATATAATTCTATGGTTGAAATTTAGAGCACCAATTTATTTTATGCAACACTAATTATCATGTTTTGCATGCAAATGCGCGTATGGGTGAACCATCGCTCTCATCGATTTTCAGCGGGATGAGCTGAACGGTATAGTTGTCTCCGTCCAAGCAATGCAAATTAGTGAGATTCTCTGCGATGATACCGCCAGCTCCGAGAATGACTTCGTGGACGCCGAAAGTGCCATTGCCGTCAAGCGGGGTCTCGTCTGGATTGAGAGCGTCGATCCCCACGACCTTTATACCCGTTGCCATTATCTGTTCCGCTGCTGTGCGCTCCAAGAAGGGATGGTCGAGGTATTTTTCTGTACCCCAGTGTTTTGACCATCCCGTGTGAAGAAGAAGGATGACGCCTTTAGTCATTTTCGACGCGTGCGGCGCGAGGTCTTCCCAGGTTATAGCCTGGCGCGCGGATTTTGTGGTGAGGTCGATTACAAGGGCGGGCCCGATGAAGGTGCTGAGGGGGACCTGATCGATGGACTTGCCGTCGACTATAAAGTGGGAGGGGGCATCGACGTGGGTCCCTGTGTGGGTGCCCATGGAGAGCGAGCGGACTGCGCTGCCGTCTTTTTGGATCGTGGCGACGCACATGCAGTTAAAGGTGGGGTCTCCTGGGTAGACTTGCATTCTACAGCAGTAGTCAGTTTAACCACAATGCCTTCTAAAGAAAGGGTTGCTCACCCCGTTTTCAGGCTGTGGGATAGGTCGACTGTCTGCATGGTGGGGGTTTAGGAAGGAGATGCAAATGATTCACGTGTCCCGAGTCTCGGGGCTTGCCGACCCATTCTAGCTGTAGTGTGGAAACAGAATTTACTAATCAAGCTTTTCCTATTGACTTGAAATAAGCAGGGAAGAGGAAGAAGATGAAATATTCAAATGCGCGTCGTATTGGAAACGGGTGCAAAATCACGTGTCCGTGTCGCAGGTATGATGTCACTGATTGAGCGCGTCAACACTCGTTCTTCATCACCGCCATGACCAGTACGCTGCCTCCGCTAGTTCAGGCGTTTTCCGGCGCAATCGGGAGCGCAACAGCAAATACATTGACGTATCCACTTGACCTTGTAACGACTCGTCTCCAACTCGATCCACCTGAGAAAGCAAGAAAATCTGCTGGCCTCCGTGGCGCGATTCGTATCTTGCGCGGAATAATCAGAAAATATGGGTTCCAGGACCTTTACAATGGATTGGGAACAGATACGGGTGCTACTTTGGTCTCCAAGTACGTCCTATTCTTCATTTGTATGAGCAGAAAGCTCACCTCCAACGCCGTTCAGCTTTTTATATTTTTACTTCTATGCATTTCTCCGGTATCTTCTTACCCGACGCCGGCTCTCATTAAATCCAAAGCCTGGTCGTATTGCATCTCCACATAAGCCCACCCTACCGGAAGAAATTCTGCTTGGATTCATAGCGGGCGTTGCCTCTCGTGCTGTTTCAACACCTTTGAACATCGTCACTTTGAGACTTCAGGTTGAAAAGGACAATGATTCCGAGGAAGCAGAAATTAAGGAGGGAACCTCAGCAACTGGGATCAGCGGAGCATTCAAGAAAATATATAGAGAAGACGGACTGGGAGGGTTTTGGAGAGGTCACCCAGTCTAATGTTGATTTTCTATTGTGCTGATTTCCACCAGGTTTCAAAACCACGACTCTGTTATCCTTTACACCTGCTATCACCCTCGCTTTGTTCCAAGTGTACCGTCGCATTCTGATGCGTACGTCTGCTATCACCGGTGCAGATCCAACTCCTCGCCAGGCTTTCCTCGGGGCAGCTGTCTCAAACTCAATTGGTTATTTTATTTACTATCTGCTGCGTGCTCCACTCTAACGCCCAGACTTCAGCGACAGCCATTCTATACCCACTCATGCTCGCCAAAACACGTCTTCAAGCAACATCTGCGACGTCGATGACCGAGGTGTTGAACGACGCCTATACAGGAAAGGGACGCAGTCGCCGTCCGAAAACCCTGCTGGCGGAAGAAATGTTGTCGAAGACTCCTGGAATCTCAGGGCTTTATCAAGGGCTCGAGATGCAAATCGTTAAGGGCTTTTTGAGCCAAGGTGTAACATTTTTAGTGAAAGGACGGTGAGCACATTTCCGTTGGATTATTTCTGAGCTGATTGACCGTTTGCAGGGTCGAGCAACTCATTGTTGCGTTGTATTCCGGATGGCACTAGAGCTGTGTGCTGTCAGCGACCTTCCGCATACATCAGATACAATTGAACTCGCTGGTGGGGCCGAGTACTTGAGAGTTATTGTATACTGACTTTTCCCTTTGTAAAAACACGAAATTCTTTGATGCTCGCACATGCGCAAGAGAGACTTTTTTTGCGAAGAGATTCTTGAAATTACGCCGAATCGAAAGTCAGTTGGTTGAATTTCGGCCGAACTCGGATACGAGTCTGTTAATTGTTATCAACAAGCCGTATTGATGCGAATTCTGCTGGTCCTCCTCCTCCACAACTTGCATTACCTCGATGGCCCTACACGACCTTCCAGTTGATATAATTCTTGAGATCGTCAATTTCTTGGAACTATCAAACGCTATAGCTCTATTGATTGTATGTCGTTGCAGGGCTGCTAGACTCGGTTTCATCTCTGAATCTATCGTCATTTTGCGACTATTAGACGTGTTCGACCCTCTACCGACTATCGACTGAACGTAGCTTCTGGATCTCAGTGCTAGAGACGACGCGGAAGATCTCTCCGATCGGATGTCCTCGCCATGCCCAATTGTCGCAGTTGACTTTGGACACATTAAAGTGCGAGGCTTTCTCGTGGTTAAAGCTCCAGAAGAACTTGAGCCTTCCCTTCCCTCAACTCGTGCACCCCCCGACTCGTAATCCTCTTCCTGAGCGGGCCCAAATCATTTTCGCCATCCAGGGCACCGACATCTTGCTTATAGCAACAATCAGTAGGAGGGGAAAGGTGTTTTGTTGGGACGCAAGGCTTGGTGCCGCGTTTCCGTTTCCTGCTATCGAAACAGGGGGAGCAGTGACCCAAGTTTCATGCCCTTCAGAACGCTCTGGCGTTTGTGTCCTTTCGATCATCGCCCTACCATTGGGCGCGCTCCAGTAAGTCTTCCACGTTCCCGTTCTTAAGCACGCGCTGCAATCTGAAATCTATCAGGATTCCTTGCAGGTATATTATAACTATCGAGCATGAAGCAGGGAAAGCGGTCAGTTTCACGAGCGAATCTTCGGAAGTCTCGATACCCCCCCAGTCGCATTTTGAAGGATTATTCGTGACTGAAGATATAGTTGGAATGATGATAGCCGTGGACAACGAAAAGGAATGCAGTTTAACCGTCAGCGGTGTCACTAATGGAAGCCATATCCCCACATCAACGAGTATATTGGACATGCATCGTCTTGTAGGTGCTCAAACTCGATAATCCATCCGGCTAACTCGTATTTTGAGATTTCCCCCTTTGCCCTGATAGTCACTTTTTCATACAACGACCATCTTTACATTCTACTCGAAGATGGCTCATCTGTTCAAGTTCAACATATCTCACGGAAAAGTCTGCAATCCGGACACATTCAGGAATCCGGTCTATTCCATTGCGACATCCAACCGTCTGACACCGACTTCGACGCATTTTGCTTCATGATCCCAAGCACACAATTTTACGGTATCAGCGCAGTTTTCGTGCGGATGGAATGGCGCGATGATAATGTCGAGCCCGACGAAATCCGAGTCACATCTTTCACATTCCTCCCGAATTCACTATCTTACGCTTCCGACGATGGCGTGTCTTCGCCCCTTATATTCGACTCGCCCTGTGTCACCCATTGTGTTTCGGGTGCGCTCGTTGCGATGGGTCTCGTCTGGCTCGATCACAGTGGTTTCCATGTAGCTGCTGTGATTCAGCCTGATCAAAGGCTGGAACCGCCGAATCTCATCCTGGTTCAGTATCATCCGGAAAGTCATTCGACCTCTTCGCATACTTTAACAATTCCGGACGATATGGACGCCAAAAATCTTTGTTCAGTATGTTTCGACGATGCTGCTGGCGCTGTCCATTTGGTTGACACGGAGGGCATATTGACTAGTTTGCGCTATGTTTAACTGACTCGTAGTCTTGGAAGTAGATTGAGAATCATAACGGTGGATTCGGAGAGTGTTGGAAACTCGTTACTTTCCGGCGGTCCTTCTCTGCTGATTGAGGTATGGGAGAACCCGGTCGACATCAGTGAGCGCTAACTTCTTCTCATTTTTTCAAATCGCTGTATCTTGACAAACAAATCCAGACATCACGGTAAGTGGGTATGTGCGGAACTGCGGAACTCGAAATCCCGGATCTCGATTCGACCAGAGTATCAACAAAGCCAGTCTAGTCCTTCTTTTTCTTCTTCTTCTTTTCCTTTTCCTTTGCCTTCGTGGTGGGCTGCGTGACCCTCCATCCGACACTTCTGTACGTATCACCTCCTATGACAACACCCACCGAAAACGGTTTGCAGGCTTTGTCGTCGCCACCGGCCCCACGTCCCACAGACAACTTTGGCCCAGGTGAACCATTGACCATGGTTTCAAAGCGCTTGGTCACTAGAGACCTCCTGCTTTTCAGGATAATTGTTTCCCCCAACTCGTTCTCTTCCTCCCAATCCCTCCCGTGTGCCGGCTTACCCTTCAACAAGCGATATTTTTCGATGTGTGGGAAGCGCAATATATCGTGAGCCGCAGAAGTGAAGACGGGTGCAGCTACACATAAGGCGGCGAGGTCCATCGGCGCAAGGTAATCGGTAATCAACTCCAGGACCTCTTGCGGTACTCGACGCAAAAAATGATTGGGATTGTGAGCATTCAAGTCTGGAAAAGAGGTGGTTGGAGTATCGTGAAGGCAGTGGTAGGCGAGACTGCAAATTGCCGTGATTCCAGGCGTTGTCTGAGAATCGGCGAAATAATCGGGAAGAAACTGCATCGCAATAGTCGACTTGAAATTGTCCTCCGACTCCACGCGCACAACGACGCAGTGGAAGAAAGAAAAGAGAATACCGTAAGTGGGACTACCACTCTGATATTTATCGCTAGAGACAATGTGGTCAACCATCTTCAGAATGCGTTTCTTGCGATGGCGTTCGTCGTCGAGATGCGTCGTGATGCATAAACAGACATTTGGAACTACCCATGAAAATTTCTGGGCGACTGGCTTGATGTTGTCCCCACGGATGAACTGTTTCAGCTGATCGTATTCCTTGTTCATTTTATTTTTTCTGGAGAGGTCGTCGGGATCATCGCCGAATATCATCCTACCAAATGCAAGTTGAACCAGAGCTCGGCCTGTGGAACGCAAGTCCTTCGAAACCATATTAGCTGCCGTCTCCAGAACTCGGATTTCGTGAGCAATCTCCCGCATGCTCATTGCCCAGCCAATGAAAACTTCGTAGAGTTCGGTTCGAACAGCTTCGCAGCGCGAAACAATTCCGGTGGTGCCCAAGAGGTCGGGCAGGAACGAACAAGTATCCGAGACCGACCGAGCGACATAGTCGGCAACGATGGCGTCGGAAACCTTGGGTGGCAAAGCCTTCCAGTTGTAGCGGTGTTTGTCTGGCGTTGAAGCAGCACAAACACGGTGCTCATATGCGTCAAATCCGAATGACCTCAAGAATACTTCGCGAGTTTCGGGCATATTGTTCAGGGCAAACATAGGAAAAGAGTCAACTGAGAGTGTGTATGAGTGACCATATACGGTGTTTTCTTTTTTTCCTGGGGACATACCGAGGAAAACCTCATGATCAAGGTCAATTTCATAAATGTAGTCAACTCCCGTGTCTTCTATGTCGTACTGCTCAGTATGAATGCGGTAGTGAGCATCCGGCGAGTCAATATGCTCTTCATTCATCTCAAAGTGGTGGTCTAGCGCTTGTCGAATTTGTGCGAGCCATTTTTTGTATTCGTCTGGGTCACGAGGAATTTCGGCGGCAATTTGGAGACCAAGCACTGTAGATAGAGATGAAACGGCCAAAAAAAAAAACTAGAAAGCACCTACCACCGGGATAGCTATCATCAGGGCTGTAGTGTGTATGGTAGAAACCTCCAAGTTCGCCGTCAGAATAGGTTGAAAATGCCCATCATCAGCGCTTTTCATACCTTCATGTCTATAGACTCTGTAGGCTCGACACCCCATATTGAGGGATTAAAAATCAAAGGGCGAGAGGACCCGGTGAATTGGTGGAATTCCAGCTGATACTTAGTAGGGGGTGAATATTCACCGGTGAATACCGGTGAGTGGCCGCGGTGGCGGAGAAAGTTGAACAAAGGTCACGGTCACGCGAGTCACGACGCGTTTCGTTGTGGCTCTTTACGTTCATCTCGTTCTGAGAGGCTGGCTAGCCTCTTCTGCGGTTCAATAACAGCTCCCTCGTCTTGGTCTCCAAGATCCCGACATACAGCCTTGACTCTTAGCGGTTGAGGTTCTATTCAGCAGGGGGACGACGTGGCTGCCTCAATTTGTGGAGTTTTGCCGCCGTACGAACTCTACGAAACATCGCTCCGTCGCGGTTCTCCCGGAACCGTCTTCCTCGGCATCTTCTGAGCGACCATGGTCGCTCTTTTCGGTGTCATTGGATGGGCCTTCATCCCCCATCAGGCTACGAAACAGGCCTTGAAACTTCTCCACTACACTCTCCGAACATACCTGGGAATTCCTCCCCCGCCCGCTGGAACATTCGAATACCAACGGCATTACCGCTACACCTTTGCCACCGTCGTTCTTGGATATCTAATATACACCATGATCCAAGGCTCCAACTCCATGTTACCGAATTACTATGAAATCCTCGGTGTCCCTTCCTCCGCCGACGATAATTCACTCAAGCTCGCTTTCCGACAATTCGCCAAGAGATACCACCCCGATAGAGTAGGGCCGCAAGGGGAGGCTCTTTTCATACGGGTCAGAGACGCATTTGAGGCGTTGAAGAACCCAACCGTTAGATTTGCCTACGATAGGTACGTCTGCATACGCATGTTTGTATCCAGGATTCTCACTTCTGTCTCCCAGATTTGGACCGGATGTTATAGGATGGACTCATTGCTCTACGACTGGGGAATATCTCCGTCACGGTCTTATGCAATCCATTGGCTACCACGTCGTAGCAGGTGCCATTCTGATATTCTATACTGCAATCGGAGATAACAGTCCCGTTGCTTTTGTGAGTGACCTACCATGCCATTATGCATCTCCACTTACCTCCTCTTGAGTGGCGCTACCTTCTTTTCTTCTCCCTGCTTGCTTCGGAGCTATTCCTCCTGCTAGCACCATCACCCTCCCTGTCACCTTCTGGGCTGCTCTTGGGCTCCCTGACCCTTCCGACGGATAGTCCGTCCCATCGCACCATTTTACACGCACTCTTCCCCCGCCGAGTCGCATATCAACACATCCTTTTCCTGCACCAGCTCTTCCTCTTCCTGAGCATCGCTCTCAGCCGCGTCGCACCCCAATTCTTCCCCGACGCCGCCAAGATCACCGAAGCCATGACCCACCGACTTCTACAAATCGTCTGCGCTTCCGACAGAGAAAGTATGCTTTAATTTCCTTGTCGCACTGATTATACTGACCTGACCCTCACCCAGCATCACAACTTCTACACCTCGAATTGCACTCCCTTCAACCATCCACCGAGCACATCCCTCCTGGGCGGATGCTTCCCGTTCAGCCTTCAGAAGAGATAATGGACACGCTCACCGTGGAGATGGAGAAGATGATCATCGAAGGGCAGGTGAAGCAGGAGGGCGGGCCCTTCAAGAGTGTGTGGAATGCCGCCGTCGAAAAGGGGAGGCGACTCGCTGCCGCTGCAGCTGTTGTCGTGCCCACAGCAGCACCCCAGACGCCGACAACGCAGCGAAGCTGGGCGACGCTTCCGCGGGTTGCGTTCTCCCCTATTGCGAGCCCGTTGAAGGGGATCCTTGGGGGCAGTCCGAACAGCGTGCCCTGGATGAGGGGTGGTGGCACCCCGCCGCCGTCGACGCCGCCGCAGCCTGGCATAGATCGGCCTAATTATGTTCGCGCACGGAGCGTGAGCTTGATATAACATGTAACACTGTAAAATAATATCATGCGGGAATGAGGACACTCATTGTCACAAGTTGGCTCGGTTTTCAAGTCTCTATACTTGATGGGTATGTACACTTACAGGGAATACAGGTGTTATTATACTATGTACTTGGTCGGTTCGTGAACTCGCCAGGAGGGAAGTGAAAACAGCGCATGCATGCGACAAGATGAAAAATCAAACTGTTCAAACTTGCTCATGCAGCCGCAACCCCGTTGACGAGAAGGTGTCACCGCTTCGTTGTCTATTGTCAAATTACTCGCTAACCCAAGTGATTCAGACGCTGAACCGGTTGACGCTGTCGGGTTTGTGTCGTACGCCGTCCCAGAGATCCATGAGGAACGTCTTGCGCTTCGTGTCGACGATCTCGACGGTGGGGTAGTTGACTGCGAGTATGTCGTCTGAGACGGTGGGGCGGCGGGTGAAGGGTTGGGGGAAGAAGCGGTGTTGGGCGATGGCTAGGATGGGGCTGTAATTTGGAGAAAGTCAGTAACGGTGGATAGTAGACGCAAGCTGAAAACGCACATCAATGCCAGAGACGCGATGATTAGTATTCGTGAGCGGATGGGAGCGGTATATGGGTTGGCGAGGAGGAACTGTTGAGATGGTCAAAGGTCAGTGGTGATACAAGGGGAGATCAAGGAAGAGAGAAACTGACGGCGACATGAGAATCGTTACGGTCGAAGAGAAATCGCAGACCGGCGCTCATGCCTTGCTGCTTTGACATTATCAAATCGACGCCGAGGGCAGTAAGGAAGGTTCCGATGGAGGCACATCCAAATAGCTGATGCACGCGTGGTTGAGTGAGAGAGTCGCTCAGAAACAAAATGAACTTACGAGACCGTATCGCTGGAACCAAATGAGGGATAGACCCCCAGCAGCCGCACAGATGCCCACGATCACCCAGTTGATAGCAAATAACCCGGGTGAGGACAGGAGAAGTCCCGCACGCAGTAGGACGACCCGGATGCCAAACGCCATACCGCCCGTTACACCGATCATCGTTATACCACCGAGACGGCCGATCTCAAATACACCGAGTGCGAATCCGCAGATGAAGAATACAATTATGATCGCGTTGAGAAAGCTGAGGGTAGGATGCTCAAGTAAGCAAGTGATAGGGAGAACACAATAAGGGCGGGCAGAAAAACAAAAGGACGTACAGGTCTGCGACGCCTGACCCGCCAACAGTGTTTATTATGGCTGCCCAGCTGGCCATAGCTGCGGCTAGCCCTATTCCGATGCCGGTCGAGAGCCTCCAACCTCGGATACCGGCACACGACATGGGGAGTCCGATGACGAGGGAGAATCCTATCCAGACGAGGGCGGGGAGGTCGAAATTCGAGCCACTGCCGTCCGTGGCGGGGCTTTGTGCAATGAGATTGCCAGAGCCATCGAAGACTTCGACGGTGCCGGTCGAGTTGTTCACAGTGAAAGCGCGCGGGAGTAGGACATCATCATTATTGCTGTTGTATCTCGATATCAAATGGCGCGTCGTGGGCGAAGCAGTTGTGAATGTTGCAAGGTGGAAGAAGAGTATTACTGCTAGCAGCCAAACGAGTGGAGGTGTCCCGCGGCCGGCAGGAAACATGGCCAACAACAAGGCTCAAGTATCGCTTGTTTGGATGGGCCAGCACCAACCGAGGACGAAAAGAGAGTGAGACTCGGCCTGCGGTCGAGTTGCAAGCAACCAGAAAAGGGAGACTGAAAAACGAAATAGCGGGAAACGACAAGGCCAGGTCGAGGGCTCCTTGGAGTCCTTCATCGTCCATGTGCGCGGACATCATTTCACCATAGAAACTTGGAAGTTCCAAAAAAGAACTCGATTGCTATGTTTGGAAAAATTGCCTTTTGTGGCACCCGAGGTTAGGATCAACAAAGATCGTTGATGCGAACGTTGATCTTCTCCCACATCTTATCTTATAATTAGATTGCTCAGTTGCTTGTTGGTTTTACGAGTGTTCGCTGTACAAATCCGCCCGACACCCAGGAAGTACAGCAAGAGACTCCAAAAGCAAAAAATACAACTTGAATTTATCTACTTGAATCTGGAATACAACAATTTGTGTAACTACTATTTCCGTGCGCGTTCTCGCGCGCTCGAGGTAATCAATCGCCTGCGCCTATGCGTCGATATCTAATCCGCTGGAAAAACGACACAAACAACCTGGGTCGCCGGTACCGCGTCAATGTCGTGAGAAGGTAAAAAGTAAAGTGATGCATGCAATCGTGGTCGTAGAAGGTGAAGGCGTTAACGTCGTAGAAGGAAAGGAGGAAGGAATGCAGAGCGTTAACGGCTGAATCGTGGAAAGCAGATCATGAAAGCAAGATAGAGGGGATATAAAAAGAATGTGGAGACCAGACACGCGCGCATCGTCCTCACTTAAGAGGAGAGGCGGTTCTGGAACATACGGCGCGCAGGCTCGTTGTGGAGCCGTTTAGGCTTCGGCTTCGGTGAGGAGGAGCGGCGGCGGCAGCGTGACTTCGACGAGCCGGAGCCAGTGTTCTTGGATGTAGTTGCGGGTGTAGAAGCGGCAGCTTTGGTCTTGGAGGAGGTAGTCGTAGTGGGGGCCTTTCCGCTTCCACTGTTAGCGTTGCCGCTGCTAGTGTTGGAAGATTTGCCGCTTCCGCTGCCAGTGCTGGGCTTGGAGCTTCCGCTGCTAGAAGACTGGTTGCCACCGGTGCTAGGCTTGTCGTCAGCCTTGCCGCTTCCGCTATCGTTTCCGCTGGAACCAGAAGAGCCGGACGAAACGCCGTCCCAAACTGCAGGTCCGGGAATTTCGACTTTGGATGGGTCGAAGGATGGGCTGTTGACATCGATGTTGGCATAAGCACCGTTAGGGGAGTAGAGGCTGCCAAGACGTTTGAGCAAAAGAAATAGGATGCACAGTGAAACGAACGCACTCCTTGGCTTGGGTGCCTGACGGGAGGGACGAGCCACCACCGTTCTTGACGTTAAGTTGGATGCAAGCGATGTCTGAATTAATTTGAATAAGTCTGGGCAGGGGAACGGAAGGCCGGCTATACGCACAGTTCTGAGGACCCGAGGTAGGGTTGCTAAAGCACTTTCAGTAGCGATCAGGAGAATAGTGCCAATGCACGAACCTGTTCTTGGGGTTGTGAACAGCGCTCAACTCATGTCTGATCATGTATTGGCCAGACTTGAGCGACGACGGAATGTTAACAGCTTAAAAAAATGCGGCCATCAACGACCGTGGTCGGAACATGTGGGACCTAGAGCTTACTCCACTTGGAACCATCCTGGACTAGAACGCATAATGAGCACCGAGGTTTACATACGACGACGGATACTGTAGTTACCTAGCTTGGCCATAGCCCAGAGACCGGGGCCGCTGGTGGGGTGGTACAGTTCGGGCTTGCCCTTCATGGTGGAACGCAGGCCGTCCGAGATGGACTTGCTGGTATCGATACCTGCGTGGGCGAGCTTCGTCCATCCGGCGTTGGTGGCATCAAAGTTGCTGCAATCGCCGTTGCAGGAGGTGATGTAGTCGAAGACGAATCCCATTCTACAATGTAGAGCTTGGGCACAATGTAAATGTCGCATCCAACACGAAACTCACGCGTGGACCCAAGGGTTGTACGACGTGAGCGAGCCAGTGCCGGCCTTGTTCTTGAGCTCAGCGGTGGCTCCTTCCCAGAAGATGTCGATTGATTGGCCGGCGTTGACATCAATCGTGTCAGGAGCGGGGCTCTTGGCAGAGCCCTCACAGGACATTTGCCTACCATACGATAATAAGGACCAGAATTTCGAGATAGGTTACTGACACGTACGAGTTGTCCGTGAATCCGCTGGGGAGGACAAAAGCGGGGCTGGATGCTTTGTACATCACACGTGTGGCGGTCTTGGAGTTGGCAGAGTCTCCAGCGAAGTAGATGTTAGGGCCAGTGTTGGAAGAACCCCCAGAGGAAACCTGAAGAAAACAAGCTCAGACGACGTTGGGCCAATGACGGTTGTGGGCAAGAACATACGCGATGGACTTGGCCATGGCCCGCAACGAGGGAGGTGGAGGAGAGCAGAGCTGCGATGAGGGAGAGGGAGTACATGATGAAGGAACGGGGTCGGTTAGAGAATGAGTGGGAGGTCGTGTAGCGTCTTAAGTAGAAGACTTGTCGGAGGGTCGGGCGGAGGAGATGAGGGAGAAAGGAAAAAAGGGAATTGGACTGTTTGTGGATCAATTTCGCCCATTGTTGAACCCACTTTCCATAAGGGGCTATACAAGTCTTCGGCATAGCGACCAGGCGACCCTAGCCAATATACCTGCATTCTCTTGGAGCTGCTTGGAGCAATCGACGCGGCGCCACTGTCTTAGCTTGCCAAAAAAAAATTCATGTCCAGGAAAGTAAAAAAGGAGGCAGCTCCGAGGGGGGCAGAATCCGCGGTTCTCAACAGGAAAAGCAGCTGTGGGCGCTCATTGCGAATGTCAGTGGTTGCGATCCATTGTCAACGGTATCCGGCGTCAAACCCAGCGGTGGAAATTTTGTCGTTGAGTCCGTATATGCAGGAGAGTTTGAATATCCGAGCCTATTGAGCTCGGAGGTGACTTGGGAGGAGAGGATGGAAACAGCAAAGGATAGGGATGTTTCCAGAAGCCTTCTATCTAGGAAGGAGGCCATTGGATCGAAAGCAGAAGAGCCAAACGCATGTTCAGTAGGACATCTCTCGGACCGCAATCCAGACTTTCCCGATTGGGATGCGAAGCGTTAGTTTGGCTGTGTTATGCAATAGCATCGCTCGGGCCATTCATTGTCTTGGCTGATATGCCGTCTTCGGAAGACACTGAGGTGTGTGGTTAGTTTCGTATTTATCGGCCGCAAGTCTAATCGCCAGCCAATTCAAGTCGACATACGCAAAGGCAGTCAAAGCAGAATTCGCAAAAGACTACGACGCAGCTTTTCGTCTCTACATCAAGGCAGCAGAATCTTATCTCCATCTCAGCCGCTCCGCAGACCATGACAGGGACAAAACTAAATACAAAACAAGCGCTGGCAAGGCCCTGGAGAGAGCTGAGAAAATCAAGGCTTTCGTCAACAAGACTAAGTCTCCCTTGAACGACCCATCGGCTGTCCAAAATCGTTTAACGCCTGTCGCGGTCGATCATTTTTCGCCTCGTATGTCTCGATGCACTTCGGGTCCAGCCGTCATGACCTTGCTTAAACTCAGAGGAACAATCGTATGCCGTGAAAAAGGGAGCGCTCGTAAACGGCCGTTCGTTTAGCCTCTGGAACGAAAAGGTTACGTCCAACGCCGCCCCAGGAACACTTTTCGAGTGGGTGCGGTCAGTCGTCTTGATCAGAATGTAATTTTGTTTTTCGCAGAGACCCGGATGGTATTCTCGATCTTTCACCCCAACAGAGCAGCATCTCTCCAACCTGGAATCGACCCACCCTCCCCGAAAACGAAAATTTGAGCTCGCGCCTTCGTCCTCAGGATATACTCCAACACAGCATCACAGACTGCTCTCTCTGCGCCTCAATTTCCGTGTGTCTCGAACATAGCCAAAGATTCGGCTCCGAAGTAAGTAATCATCTCTCCGCGAACCTTCCGCTTATCCTCCACCACAAAGTTTGGATTATTGCGTGCTGCCCCAGACCCCGGCGCGAGCCTCGTCTGCCCAATCTCGAAGTCCGACCGCGCCGCAGGCAGATACGACCTTCGACTCCTCTTCAATGGCGCCTGGAGACGGGTAAGTCCCGCGCTTCCATCCTATCTCCATGTCGAGACTAGATGAGTCTAACCTGTAATGCAGATAGGTACGTGCATGCCGCCAGTCAGGTAGTCGTTTTAGAGCTCACCGGTATCCTCGGCCTCTCAGTTATCGACGACAAGCTACCCTATCATCCGACAACCGGAGCCCTTGTTTGCATGTCAAGTGCCCCTATCCAAGGCAAAACTACCTTATGGCCAAGTCTGCTTGAGAAGGGGGTAAGTCCGGGTCCATATTCATTTATCATGTCGATGGAATGGCCTTTCATTGTCGCAGTAGTATATGAAACTCATGGGCGGATATGACTTTCCTGGATCGTGCGTTTAATTCATCTATTGCCTCAGTCCTGGTTCAAATGAGAGAACAAATCTAGAAATTCGAGCATCGACCTTCAGTGCGTTCTCTCATCTTACACACCACACGTAGTCTTCATATGTCCACTAGCGCCCTGGTGGGCTGGATTCCAGAACATCTGGAAATAAAGAGGTTGGGATTCATTCAGATAGCTAGCTCGATTCCGACTCACAATTCCCCAGCGCATCATTCGAGCGTGAAGCAACCTGGACCCGCCTCGTGAATGCTTTTCGTACCGGTAACCCTTCAGAGCCCCACCCCACATTCATGTCCCTCATGGATACTCATATTCAGGAAAATGCATGCTCACCGTTGGTACCGGGATCAATCCTCATATCACCTGGCGTGGCGTAAAACTTCTTCCATCTCACAGTTACGCAGTCATAGACGTCAAGGAGGAGGATGAGAACAACACATATCGCGGATTCACCGTTCTAGACTCCTGGGAAGCTACTTCTTCCGATAATGCAGATGCAGAACATGTTGCGGGAGCAGACCCAGAGCAATCCTCAGGTTGGTTTATTGATTCTTCGTTCATTGCGTATTTCCTACCTGGAACGAGAACGACACATAATTACTGACACGCGCTCGCTCCACAGGCATGCTCGAAATTCCATGGACCGAAGTTCTAGACGTCTTCGATAGCGTGTACGTCAGCTGGGACCCTCGTATTTGGGCAAACACTCTGAGTTTCCATGGGTGCGATCGATGCCATTCTCTCTTCCTCCTTGTCCAATCTGAAAGGATTATAGCACTTGGAAACAGACAGGGTCGGGCGACCAACGTACGTTCACTTCTCTTTCGCTTTGGCGATCAGCATGAAACTGACGGTGTGAACCAGGGGCGGTCCGGCATTTACGCCTAACATTCACTCGGACGGATGACTGTCCGCAGCAAGAGATGTGGATTTTGTTGACTCGACATGTCGCCGACACCCGCCGCACGTCCGACTTCATCTCCCTCAGGGCTGAGCTTGAGGAACATCTCGCCGGAAGCACGGATATCTCCGAGCCCACCAAACTAGCTACAAAGGTTGTTCAAACTTCTATTAACGCTCGTAACTAACTCACCTTGCACAGGGGACGTATACTAACAGTACACATGTGCTCGTAAGTGCCTGCGTCTGTTTCGGCTGATGTATATCAATGTATTCTAGGTCAGAGCCAAACTTCCAATTTCCTCTTCAGGAACCTTTTCTGTATTCGCAGCGTACGATGGGCAAGCTGCTGAGGTGGGATTCAGCCTCTCCGTGTACGCTCCCGGCAGCGTCCAGATCGCATGGGACGAAAGGGTAGTCACACCGCCGTTTACGTCGAAGGTATCGTCATAATTATTTTGACTTTTATGCGTTGTGTCTCAAGTTATGGTGGTGGTGCAGGTCGAGGGGGCACTGACGAGCAAGAACGGCGGAGGAAACAGCACGCATCCGACTTTCATGGTCAACCCGCAGTACCATCTGCGTATCCATCCGCCGAAGCACTCTACTGCTCTGGCGACGCGAAAGGCGGATGTTTCGTTCAGCTTGCAGACCGGGCGAGAGGTGCCGGTCAACATTGCATTGACTTGGTCTCAGGGCGGTCGCGTCTTCGAGTGAGCTCATTTCTTCTACTTCGTTCGCATTTGTCAATGAACTCCAGATTAACGGAGAAAGACCTCGCCGCTACCTCCGGCGCCTATAGTTATGGTCTGGCTAGGCTGAACAAGTACCTCCAAGGTACACTCACTATGCAATTCTCAATACCTACGCTGACTGAGAAACCAACAGCGGGCGACTACACCGTCATCGTCTCGGCCTTCGAACCCAACCAGTTTGGCGCATTCACTCTCGAAGTCCAAAGCTCGCTTCCTTTTGACCTGAAGCCGATCCCTCAAGAAGGCGCAGGCATGTACGCCAAGACCGTGCGTGGTGCATGGTGAGTGCCTGCGTTCTCGGCCAAACTGCTTCTCATATGTCGTATAGGACTACAGAGAACGCAATGGGCGGCCCAAGTTTTAAGAACTACGCCCAGAACCCTGTATTCGAACTCGACGTCCAGGCCCCCTCAGAGGTCAAGTTGCGTTATTTTTTACGGTTTCTTCGCCACTTCGCTCATGATTCCTGCTCGCAGAATACGACTCCAGCTCCTCCGGCCCAAGGCACTCGCCGCGCTCAACCTCACCCTCTTCCCAGCGCCGGAACCAAGTTCTGGTAGAGCTTTGGGACGCCACATCTCCACCTCGGGGGCATACGACGATAGCGTCGCCGGTGTAGCAATACCCCAAATCGCCTTGGCTGTGGGCAGGTACTGGGTCGTCCCTTCGACATATGCGCCTGGTGTCCTCCACGAGTTCCAGATTGTCGTTTATAGCACATCGGCGCGCGTTGTCATCGTCGAGCGACCTTGACGAGCATTGACGGTTTAAGTAGGAGACTGCGAAGTCGATGGCGGATTTGCCGAATTCTGCGATGGGAAGGGTCTGGCAGGTCGGGCGCGGAGTTCCCGCGCAGAGAGTAAATACTCGTTGACTCGTTTGAGAGTGGTTCGCGAGGGATTCGCAGCTGGATGACTCGCGATGATCCATTCGAGGCGCGTCCGGATCGAGTCCTTGTTAAGATTTGTATTTGTAGCGTCTAAATGTATTCATCGAGCAATGTATAGTTCTTATTCCGGAACACTTACCAGTCTCGCAAAGCTCTCCCTCATCATCGAAAAAAAGTTGCATCGCGGCGAGCGCGACTCCTACACTGAAATCCGTACCCGTATCGCACGCAGCGCATACACGTCGACCCGCCTTGAGCTGCGCACGAGCAAAGTCAATCGCACGGGGAAGAATATCCTGCAGAAATTGAAACTGCCCCTTCTTCCCAGCCCACGCCTCGATCTGCAACACGGCCAGACTTCCAGTAGGGATCACCACGTCTCGTGTTGCGAGACCAGTTACGACGATGTATGCGGTGTCCTGCTGCCAGTTGCCTGGCAGGTCTGAAACAGCGCCAACAAGGATTCGTGAACGGACGCGTGTGATGGGGGTAGGTGCGCGTTTGCTGGAGTCCTGCAGTCGTACAACAGCATCAGCATCATGAGCGACTAGACGAGCGACCATGCCAGGAAGCTCCGCGCGGTCAGCTTCGAGCAGAGTTTGACGATGGCGCCAGAACAATGTCGGTGTCAGACCCTAAGTACATCTAGGCATCAGTTCTTATAGGACAAGGTCAATCGAGAACCTACCTCACCCCATAACTCGTGATCATCGCCCGATCCTTGAATGTACGCAAACCCGCCCTCCCGCCGCTGTGCGCCATCCGCTGCGACTCTCGACGCCGAGACGCAGATGACGGGGATGTACCCTGGAGGCGGCACGGGGAGCGCACCGGACGCAGGGGTGAGCCACATAGGGCGTAGCGGATGCGGAAGGTCGGGGAGGGAATACGATGAGGCCTGTGCATTCTTCAATATGTTGTTGGTTGGGATGGAAGAGACAAACCCACTGCCAACGCATCAGCCCACTTATCGATCCTAGCAGCGATCTGAGCGTGTTCCTGCGCGCTGACCGCGCCAGGCGGCGTGTAGAGTGCGGTATCCCACTCATTACCAAGACCAGCACTGGCAGCGTTCTTCGACGGAAAGCGCCGAAGGATTGCACGATTGACTACCGCGCACCAAATCGGCACAGTTTTAGAGAGTGCGTCGGGGAGACGCTTCCCTGCGCGTGTTGAGTCTACGATGACCATCCTGTAGCGAGAAAATATTATCCATTCAATAAAAAAGTTACACCAACGGAGACGAGAAAACGCGCACCCCGCACCATCGTTTGCTGCTACCAGCGGCAAGAGATGGAGATTCGGTCGTCGAAGATTGAAGCTCCAATTCGAAAAGTGCCCGTCTGTTGATTTGAAGTACGCTGGACAGTCGGTGGCCTAAAGATACGCAATACACATCTTGTTTAATAGTCTCAAGACATATGCGTACGATGGCAGGATCGGTGTACCACGCGCCGCAGCGTAAATTCGCTATGTGCAGGTAAAAGATACCATGAAAATTTCAATCCCAGAGAGTTACAAGGCGAGAGACCTTCGCACGCAAGATCGGGATATCTGGATACGCGGCGTGGACTTGGTTGACGAAGAGGATGTCTTGAGCGATGGAATGGATGCGGTTGAAGACGTCGAGAGACTCTTTGCGAAGGAACGCTAAAGCTTCGTTTTGCTCGCGATGGGCGTTGAACATAATTATACAAGAGGTTGATTTCAATCAATCTGCTTTTTGCAGCGGCTCAAATAGAATTGGGCACATTTGTTTCGAATGCAAGACGCATGCACGTAGATTACCATGGGCATAATAGACATAGGGTGTGGTGATACTATCTGCATACGAATAACGGCGGCATCCACAACGACGACACGGCAACAGCAGCGGCTCAGAGCTTGCCGATGGTAGCAGCAGAGATAGTCTGCCCCGAAGCCTTTGCCCGCTTCCGCAGCATCTGGGTCGACTTGTTGCCACGCAGACCTCCACCCCACTGGCGACGCTGCTCCTCGTACTTGTCCGAGCTGCAAAACATGCGTTGTAAACCTACGGCAATAGATAGAAAGGAAAACGAGAACATACAAGTTAGCCTTCGCCGCGCTCACGATGGTCGCAAGCTCGCGGGTGTCCTCACTCCGGACGTCCTGGAGAGCGAGCACAGCGGCGGTCTTCTTGTGTACGACCGTGCCGAGGCGGGCCTTGCCCTTGACGATGACGTAGGGGACACCCATCTTGCGGCAGAGAGCGGGGAGGAAGACGACGAGCTCGATGGGGTCGACATCGTGGGCAATGACGACGAGGGAAGCCTTCTTAGCCTCAATGAGGGCGACGGTGTGGTTCAGCCCGAATTTGACGTAAAGAGGCTTTTTGGTGTCCTGGAAATATCGAGTTGGTCTGAGATTTCGATGGAAAGAATCCGCAAGAAACACACCTTGTTGGCAGCATCTTTGTTCTCAGCGACGGCAGCGGCGGTGGCCTCAAGACGAGTCTTCTTCTCGGACTTGGTCTCGGGGCGGTATTTGTTGAGCAACTTGAACAGCTGCGTGGCAGTGTTCTTGTCGAGAGTGTGGGCGAATTGGGCAATGGCAGGGGGAACCTTGAGACGTTGGTGCAGGATGACCTTTTGGCGTTGGAGGCGGATGTATTCGGGCCACTTGACGAACCGCGTCAGGTCTTTTTGGGGCTGGATGTCCTGACCTGAGCGCACGGTCAGC
The DNA here is from genome assembly GCA_037176885.1 of Favolaschia claudopus. Taxonomy (NCBI): domain Eukaryota; kingdom Fungi; phylum Basidiomycota; class Agaricomycetes; order Agaricales; family Mycenaceae; genus Favolaschia; species Favolaschia claudopus. The sequence continues at coordinate 1,877,883 of JAWWNJ010000004.1, read as the reverse complement.
GAGAGTGTGGCAAGAGAAAAGTGAAAGAAACGTACCAATGCCAAAGTTCCGGGGTGTCGACTCGAAGAGAGGGTTTTTCTTCGTCTTGGTGGACTTGCTAGCGCCGAAGGGGGCGGGGGCGGGCTTCTTGCCGGTTCCGGTCTTGGCCTTGGGCTGGTCATGGAGACGAGTGAGCATTCGGTCAACCAAAAAAGGTCGGCGACGCTGCCTCGGAGCTCTAGCGCCCGCGACTTGAGCTTGCGCAAAATTTCTTTGCGCAAGTGCGGGCCCAGCATCCGTGGTATAGACATGTCATTGCCAAAGTACATGGCTCAATGTCGCAAACGCAAACATAAAAGTTTGGTTTATACCAAAGGGTTCTGCAAGAAGCCAAAGTGAGAAATTTTCGAACGAAAAACCGACAACCAAGAGAGCACGGACCATATAGCTCACTGGGAGCGTATGAACCCTGGATAACAAGGCACGAGGAGCGCACGACGGAGAGGACGAGACACTCACCATTTTGTATTCTTGAGGAGGGTGACGGTGGAAGGGCGGGGTGTGGGAAAATTGGCGCAACTAGCAAGTCCTTATAAACCGGCAATGCCCGCCCGGTGCCGAACATGCCGGGGCCGGCGCTATGGACCTATCGGGACACTGCTGGTCTGGTAACATCTTGGCGGAACCGTCCCATCCCTAGATCTCGCCCAAATCATCTTTGCTTTGGCCGCCGGACCCGTCAACAAATCGAATTGAACATCTTTGGCTCGCCCTGCCCTTGAGTCGCATTTGAATTCGCAAGCAAAGGCATACAGCCTGAGCGGCGGGTTTACATGGTCGACAAATATTAATGCCGACCCAGATTCTTTGGGAGCCGAACGCGACGAACATGTCTTCTGGAGAGCTTTTCAACATTGACCAATTTGACCGCAACTCCACTGGGGGCAACTTCTCCACAAAATTCGAGATGCTGGGAGCCTGGAGGAGCCTGGTTTGCATGTTTTGCTGCTCGTCTATCAGGCTATGGTTGAACAAGGCGCTCAAGTCTTGTCCTTGAGCCGATCTGTCTGCTCAGCAGCTTCTTAAGCGCTGTATAGGCTCTAGCCTCTCTTCAATTAGAGGCGCTCTCAGGGTGGGGTATAGCATCGTCTGTCTCGTTCCACCACTCGCATTACATGCCTCCGCCGGACGCTACGGCTGCAGTTGAGGACGAGGATCCGCTCAATGATCAGGAAGGTGTACCGGACAGAAAAAAACCGGTGAACAAGAACAGAAGAGGAAAGGAAAAGGCCAAGACTCCGAATCCCAGAGACGGAAGCGTCAAGGTCGACGAGGCGTGCAGGTTGTTCGCTGCGGGCAAGTGCAAATGGGGGAACCGTTGTCGCTACCGCCATGACCTTCTGAATCCAGACGGCGGTGACAAGGACTCGAAGCCGACGGTATACTTTTATTTTTATATTTCGGAAGCAATGTCTGTTAACGCTGCATATTCAAGACCTTGGAGCCTCCTGGTGGTAGCAACAGTCAGTCCAATGTGTCGATAGAAGCGGAACAGGCTGACCAAAACTCATCGAAACAGGACCTCCTAGACGGCAGAACCCCGCTTCGAAGAACTGCTTTGCTTGGGAAAGGAAGGGATCATGCCTGAAAGGCGACAAGTGTCCTTACAAGCATATGAGTTACCAGGCAAGTCGAGTTTTATAGGGAGTTTTATTGATGACTTAGAGATTCTTTGAATTCCGCAGGAGCAGCAGCAGCTGACAGAGGAGGAGCGGTTCAGAATCGGAGAACGGAAACGGGCGGCCATTCGCCGGCAGCACGAGCTCGAGTCCGCCGACTATGAGGAGCGGGCTGCTGAACGAGATATCGACTTTCTATCGAAAGTGATGGAGGGTAAACTAACAATCTCAGACTCGGCATGGGTGGGTCTAGTGTCAGGGACTGCAAAGATGAGATGACACAATTGATTTCCATTGCTCTGTATGTAAAATGTAATATATGGGGTCACGATCTTCTTATTATTTGTATCAGCCAAATATCTGCATGAAAAAAAACGGGATTTGAACTATTGAAGCAGACTTAGGAATGTAGGAAGTCACCTTGTGCATTGGCGGGACAATAATATCTTCGTCGTCACTCTCGTCCTCGTCCCCTACCTCATCTTCGTCGCTGGGTGTGTCAACTTCCATCTTTTCCTGCGCTGCCGCCCTAGTTTTGCGATATGGTCCCCATTGCTGGCGGGCATCCAAGCCAATCATCTTACGCACGAGTTCAAACTCCAAGTCGTTTGCGCAAGTCGGTAAGGACAGCCAAGCCTCATCTTCACCGAAATATTCCCAAAATGTATCGTCCCCGAGTTCAGACTGATCTTCAGCGTTATTTGTAATGGAGTCGAATGCGTGTTCGATACGGCCACCGCGTTTGAAAAAGTACTGCGAGTGTTCGTTGGGTTTGACGAAAGCAAGGACACCTTCGACAGAGAGGACACGAGTAGTCGACTCCAGATGGTTTGCGATCGCCCTCATTACGCCACAGAGGCCTTTATAGAAAGAAAGATAAAAGCTAGGATGAAGAGCAGGAGGTATGAAATCGGAAGGGCCGTCCATCATATCGGATGGATGCATTATTTGACCTTGGGGAAAGCGTTCGAAGTTCATGGGCATCGAATCGGCCCAGAACACAGCGTCGACTAGTGATGTACGCAAATTGGATTATGGTGGAATAGCGAAAATCACAGATACCGCTCACAATGTAAACGGAACCTCATACGAGGGGATAGCCAGCCCCCCGCGCACTGGTTGCACGTACACCCATATTTTGCTCCCGCGATGTATTCCGAGATGTTCGTGGCATTCACAACTTGGCCAGGCGTAGCTTTCTTGAGCAGATACTCAATTGTCAGTTCTTGGTCCGAATAGCCATCCCATCCCAGATATGTCTCGGAGAACTCTCGGGTAGATCTCATTGTATCGGCGAGTCGTTCCAAAGGCGTGACGCCTTCTGCATTTGACGTACTCTGCAACTCGGCGCGCATGTCCCATTCGAGGAGCTTGCGAACGGCGTGGAGGTTCGAGCAAGTTGCAGCACCAAAGATCGGCGTAAATCCCTTCTCATCGGGTCTTCGGATGGATTCAGGATCTCGCTCGTAGCAGGCTTGGATAACCGCGGCAACGCTAGGCGATTTGTCTTCGGCAACTGCGTAGAGGAGAGGGTACCGGAACTTTCGTTCCTCGGCACCCAAGTCACTGGCTGGAAAGTCATGGTCGAGTGCACCGATGTCGTTCTCCATCGCAATTGCGCGCGAAGGGTGATCCTGTTTGGGTGAATAGCCGAAGAAGTTCGTGCGGCCAATGCGACGAAAGTGGTTCTGCATCCAAGTCTTCAGAGACCATGCAACAAAGAAACAAATGGGCGACCTTTCGGAAAAACGCGATCTGCCTACTTCTGGTGATACTCCAAAGGCATCTGTCGTGAATACGTGAGGGAGAGGGCCAACATATAACGATATCATCGATTTTGACGTGCTCAGACGCGAGGAATTGTGACAGAGCCCTCGTTCCTATTCCCTGTCCCCGATACTGGCCACCGGTACCGTTCATGAAATTAGACACACAACCACAACACCAAAACGCGGAGACCCAAATAGCACTCACCGCTGGACGGATGTTGAATCCGAGGATATAAACCAGCGCTCCTGAGTCTAATTCGCGACCCCAGCACCCAGTGCCACTTCGATAGCCAGGGTTCACCAATTCCGGGCGCGCGTGTCCGAATTTATCAAAGAGAGTTATGGAGAACGTGTGCATCTCGCTGTTGTCTTGATCCAAGATTCTCAAGAATGCGCCAGGGCACCGAGAACGATAGATGCGCCACGCTTTTAGCGAGCCAATGTTGCCGTATTGAGGGTGGTCGATGGCGGCGGAGATGATTTCGATGCAGCTGGGATACTCGAGGTGGCCTTGAGCTTTGCATCGAAGGGTAAGAGCGATGGGGTTTGGAGTGCTGTCCATGGCGGTTGCTTTGAGAGATGAGTGGGAGGTGGCGGAGAGAGGAAACAAAGAAAGAATCTAAGAAAGGGGTTGAACTGATCACGTGCAAGATTTCTTTTCTTTCTTCCCTGCCTTCGCTGTTCATTTCTTTGTCCTTTGGCCAGATGACACAGTAAAATTCCATTGGTTCTATGTACTAGAGGGAAGTACGCATTCGGTGACGTGAACCGCACCTCGACATTCCCAGACTTTTTGGAGAACCAATCCTGCTCGTTCAACGACACTGGTCATTTCTGAGGCCGTCCTCTCAGTGCCATTACTGGAGAGAATCAATTGGAAGATTGCGTGGTGCTTTAGATTGCACTCACATCAAATTCATCATATTCAAATCACGGCAATGGATGAAACGCTGCGGAGAACCGTAGTTTGGTAGCAAAGGTTCTGGTGCGATTTTGAGAGTTGAGATTGCACTGGGAGGAAGCCACGCTGGAATTAAAAGTGCTTCGACAATGAGCACTTTGGATTGATGTGTCATCGATGCTGCGTCGAGTGAGAATGCGACAGGCAGATCAGTTAGAGGACCGAAGAAAAATATGTAGTACCTTTGATTGCAGACAAAATCTTGATACAAGCCTCGTCATTCCAATCGTCCATGATATAGCGCAGCATGTAAATTTCCGCGCCATTTACTATATTCTGCTGGAAGAAATCAGCGACCTGGAATGTAGCGCGTTTGTCTTCGACGGCGGCAGGTAGATTGATTTTCCAATGTTCTTGTGCTTGTTCGATGACCGATTCACGATCTTGGATGACGACTGAGAGGTTCTCGTATCTTTCTAACAATGGAAGACTCAAAGCGCCTCCATCGTACAAGTTAGCTGTTGAAGTGCTCACAAATATCTCAGGTTTCTTACCAATGCCTCCACCAACATCGACCACAGTTGCCTTTCCTAACTTGTCCCAAGGATAGTCGTTCAGCAGCGCAAATAGGTTCGTTTGGGCGCTTCCGCTCATTGCCGTAGCAAACATATCATGGCGGGCCGAGTTAACATCGTTGTAATCCCAGTACGTTTTTCCCTGTGAATTATATATCCTGTCCCGAGTGAAAGCAGCCCTCTCCAGCGCGAGGGAATTGTCCTTGAAGGCTTCGATTAAATGCTGCGAAGACGCGTACCACTCTCCACCACTGAAAACACCAGTTAGACAGATGAAAGCCAAAACAGGACGAACATACTAGAGGTCTATGTAGCTTGCCAAAGGAGCATTATTGATCAGAGCAACGCTGGTGCGATTATTCGAGAATCTGGCAGGACCAGTCTGGTTGAAAATATGATTTGTCGCCAAGAGCCTCATGATACGAGCTGCGAACAGGGTCCTTGATTTGGATCAGACAATGAAAAGAATGCAAACCGCATTTATTCTCCTCGTAACCCGTCTTCTGTGACAGTTCTTGAGCCGAAAGACCATCAACCTTCCCCTCAAGCGACGCCTGATGAAGTATATCCGGTATGCGCGCTATCGAGGCGGCATGCAGTGCCCTGCTTTCAAAATACTGTGGTACAAAAGTCAGTCCAACGAATCAGGTTGACCTAATGCGCGGTGCTCACCTGCGCCGCACAAGCCATCAATTGGTCTCGGGGATCTCTAGAGGGACGATTGGCCGAAATAATGAATCAAAGTTTCCATTACCGGAGAAGAGCTTGAAGCATATCCGCAGCCCCCAGTGCGCGCTTCGTGGCCTCATATAGTCGGGGACTGGGCAGAGTGTCTTCCGGGCTTTGGGCTGTGAAGGACGGATCCTGCAGACTCGCAGGTACGCCATGGGCCTTCCATTCTGCGGAAACCTCTTCGATGGCGCTATCGAGAACCTTCTTCAATCCAAGCAACGTATCCAGCGCAGTAGAAGCAGACATCGTTGTAGATTCTTCGGCCTAAGACGCCGATCAGCCTGTTGAGCGCCGATGCAGACCGTCAGACATGCGACGATGATGGCACAGGCCACAAGACGCCTCTTTTTTTGCTAGCGTCAGGAAGTTAGAATTATTGTGCCTCTTACGCCTCTCCGGAGTCTCAAACCGCTCTCTCATCATGCATCATGACGCGCGCGAAAGCGCTTTACATTTACACATTTGTACAAGTTGGCAGTTGAACATAGATCGACAGACTCGCCGTCTACTGCATTGTGCTACCGTAGCCAGCAATAATGAGTGCATGGCTGGGAAAGGCAGAAGGATGTCGCACCTCATTTATTGACTATGATTCCAGAGAATGCAGTGCTATAGCCTGAAGAAAGTCAGTAAGGTAGGTCTTGATCGAAGATCTACATCCGCTCACCTGTTTGGCGGAGAGTGAACGTTTGAGAGCCACATGGAGGACTGCGCCAAAGAACACGGTGATCAGCAAGAAACGTCTCAGCCGACGTCTTTTTGCAGCCGATTTAAGTCTGGCGTAAGGCTCCGGAGAGTCAGATAGTGTACGGTGCTCTTCCACCGGGGTGGAATCATCGAAAACTGCTTCCTCATAAGTGGGGGGTTGGGAGTCGCGTTCAACAGACGTGGTGACGAGACCAGGGTCAATATGACCGCGAAACTTGGCCTCTGGACCTGAATTCAAGCCAACATCCTCTGGGAGGAAAATCATGGTGGGTAGAAGAGATTCAATGGACAAGCTGCGGCCTTGAAATAGAACATCTGGCTGAACCAATAGATTCCTGGTGAAAGACGCGTACACTCGGCAACAAGAACGCGGCAACGTGACTTGTGATCGCCGGCCGGTAAGCGGGTTGATTACCGGAGCAACTGTTGTCCACAACCACCATGTCTGGTCGCGCCGTCCTGACGTTAGGTTCCGCCACCTTTGCGATGGAGGTTAGCTCATTAGTCACTGCACATTCTCGATCAATGAAACAAGTATCCACAGGCTTGGGAATCGATATGCCGCCAACACGAAGTGGATATTCTTCCCCGCGAGGAGCTTCCCGACCACACCAGCGTCGCAAACGCAATTGCCGAGATTGTTGCTGCTCGGGCTGCCGCAGGAAAGGCTCCATACGTCGCCTTCATCTGGTTTTTTGATACTTGGAAATACGGCCCTTTCAACGAAAACATGCTGGGTCCACTGATAAGAAATGGATGCCGCTTGGTTTGGTTGATTTTTTTCTTCGATAAGTTCAATTATGCTCATAGGATACTACATATCAAGTGGTCTTGGAGCCGGCTACGATATCGCTGACATCGCATACCTGACCAACCAAGGGACTTACTATTGCAATACTCCGACCGCGATCACTGTTTCCACTGCAAATGGCGCCCTTATGCTCATCCTAGCTGCTACTCGTGCCGCAAGCCAAGGCGAGCTGTTGACGAGAGCAGGGAAGTGGCGCGGAGACGTTCCTGCAAATACTATACCGTTAGGCGAAGACATTCAGGGCATGACTCTCGGAATAATCGGCTTGGGCTCAATTGGCAAGGCACTCGCTGTGAGAGCCAAGGCTTGTGGCATGAATATCATCTACTACAATCGCCGCCGCGTGGCCGAGTCTGGTAAATAATGTCCCTTAGGCTTGTGAGGTTACTTACTACGCCGAGGTAGAGGAAAATGGAGCAACATTTGTTACTTTCGACGAACTGCTCGCGAAAGCGGATGTCATCTCTGTGAACTGTCCCCTCACACCTGAAACTCGTCATTTTCTGGGGCCGGCAGAATTCTCTAAGATGAAGACGGGTGTATTCATCGTCAATACGGCTCGAGGGCCAATCATTGATGAAGAGGCTCTAGTCCAAGCGCTCCAAAGTGGGAAAGGTTTATCTTTATTTCCTTGTACAATGTTCTTCGACTCAACTGTTCAAAGTTTCTCGCGTCGGACTGGACGTTTTTGAGCAAGAACCAGACATTCACCCTGGTCTCCTCGACCCGTCGATGACTTATCGAGTCAACTTTCAGCCACACATGACGGGGCGCACGAGGCAGGCCTTTTGCGACGCCGAACTTCAGCTGTTTGAAAGTTTGGAAGACTTTATGAACGGAAAACGACCGAGATATGCTGTGAATACGTTGCCCATGTAACATGAAATTTTGCAACGGCGAGGAAACGGCGAGCGTGAGCCATCTTCTCGGATGGGATCCGCGAATTTGGCTCAAAATTTTATGACTCACCAAAATATATTGTTCCCAAACGTCTGAGGCAGTTTCTGAGCTGATTGTCAGCGAGCTACATACACCTCCACGAGGGAGGATCCTAGTAGTCCACGAGCTACGGTCTCGCTTGTAAGATAGTCATGATATCCATCACGTATTTTTAAATTTGGACTCTCATAGCTGGCTGATGTTATACAATCGCGCTTTCCTCCTCTCACCCACCCGCACATGGCGCTGTGCGGTGACTCCAACGCTTTTGACCTTTCCAGTCCTTGTGTTCGGGGCTCCTGGGCTGCGTTAGTGCCTAGTATCCTCGTCTTAGCACTATGTCTCTCTTTCGTGCATCCTCCACTTCCAGGCGCGCTTCAGAATGTCGTCGACACGGTCAAACGACCATTCGCACCCTATATGTCTCTACACGAAGCCGAGGGGCTCATGCTGGCCGATGAACAGAACGTTGCAGAGGACAATGCGAGCTTGAAAGTCGAAAATACCGTGCCGCTTTGGCGCACACTCATATTCGTGTTTTTCGGACTGCTCGAATGCTTAGCATGGCTGGCTAACGGGTCTTTTCTCCTCATCACCGGAAGGCCGACTTGGGACGGTATTCAGCATTTTCTCATCGCGTTGACGTGGCTTTACACGGCTGCACGCCCGGTTATACGGCCTACAGCAACCCCTCCATACGATACCTTCAGTATATATCTGGCCCATATCTGCGGTGGGGTCTTGCAACTTGGGGGATACCTTTTCGCACACAATTCGTCGGGGGCACCGTTGCCAAGTACTTGGGTGTTGGTCGGTCTCTCACTAAACCTCGCTGTGTTGGTTGGGTTGGTTGTGGTCATTATGGAGATGCCGCTGGCTTTGCCCTCTCACCTTGTTAAGAAGGAAAACATCGTGAGTAACTGAAATTTTGGTTACTTCGTGGTCTCATGTTGGGTCCAGGGATCAAGTGTGTCGCCCGAAGATTACACTCCTCTCTGGGGCTGGGTGACTGTGTGTATGGTGTCTAAACTATTCGACGTTCTCTGACCGCTCCTGTCAGTTCACTTGGGTTTATCCTTTGGTCAAGCGGGTGCGTCTTCCTGTGCTGCTGCTGAACTTGAGCTGATTGTTTTCAAGGGACGGGACACAACCCTGAACGAAAAGGATGTGTGGGCTTTGAGTCCGAATATTCAGTCGCGTCCTATCTTCATCAAGTTCAGCTCCTTGCCGTGAGTTCCGCCTCTCTTCTCTGGACCATCGCCGACTCTCCGGTTCAGGCAGAAGTCCCTACTCAAAAAGCTATGGGTTGCAAATTCGTTTGATATAATGTAAGTCTCTCTACCACCTTCCACGCGCCTACTCATCCGGTCTGTGTTCAGTGGCGATTTCGTCTTGACCATGTTCAGCGTCATATTCAACTACGCAGGACCATTCTTCCTCAAGTGAGCATTTCATATTGGGCCCGCTCATATCTTTTCTCATGCATCATAGACGCATTCTAGACGCAGTCGATACTACTACGGAATCTGAGAAAGATAAGGGAATAGCGTATATTTACGCCATTCTCATGTTCTTATCCCAGATTGCCAAGGTACTTTCCTTCTTTTCACTTAATACTACAGCTCCTTGCTAAATCGTTTGTGCAGGCGCAGTGTGACGTCTATCACCTGTGGCTGGGGCGTCGCGCCGCCACCCGGATGCGTTCCGAGCTCATGGCAGCTATCTACGACAAGGCATTGAAACGGCGTGACTTTAGTGGTGTCGTGGACGCAGAGAAAGTCAAGGAAGCGGCGGAGAAGAAGGCTGCTGCCGCCGCCGCCTCAAGCACTGCTCCTGCGCTTACCAAAGCGGAAAAGAAGGCCAAGGCCAAAGAAGACAAGAAGAAGGCAGAAAAAGAGGACGACCCCAAGGCGGGAGCGGCTGATACGGGCAAGATCGTTAACCTTATGGCCGGCGATGCGAATAGGGTTGCTATGCAAATTTCTGGTGAGTAACGACCTTTTCCAGGACGCCTGTACGTTGATTGACATAAACCAAGGCTTGTATTTCCTCTACGGGTGAGTTCACAATCTTCTCTGGTATCTGTGCATGCTCACTCTTTAATGAATTAGCGCCCCCATGGAAATCATCATTGGGTCAATCTTCCTTTATCAGCTGCTCGGGTTCTCCGCCTTTGCTGGATTCGTCGTTCTTCTCTTGGGATGGCCATTGAACAGCTATCTCACCAAACGGAGCATTCGCATACAGAAAGGAGTGTTGAAGGCGAAGGACACCAGGATGGGGGTGCTCAACGAATTGATCAGCGCTGTCAAGTTCATCAAATTCTTTGCTTGGGAGCAGAGGTGGATCGATCGTGCGCTCAAGGCGAGAGAAGCGGAGATTCAGTGGATGATTAAAGGTATATTTACTCATTCTGCGATTGTAATTGTTACTTATCCATATTAGCTCGTATCAATGGTGTCGGATTCTACCTGTACCTCGTTCTTTGTCTCCTTTAGACTTCCGTAAACTAATTTGCTTGCAGTTTATGGATCACAGCTCCGATTTTGCTCACCGTCATCTCCTTCGGATCCTATGTGATGCTGGGCAACCAACTCACTATCGGTACCGCCTTTACTGTATGTAAAACTATGTACCTTCGTTCTCGGCTTTTTTTCTCATTATCTGAACAGGCTATTGCGTTGTTCGGCATGATTCGGTGTGTTCGTCCCTCGAGTCCATTTGATTAGCTCCTGACTCGCTTTATCTCCTCACAGTCAACCACTCAATAGTGAGTGGTCTCATTTCAACTTCTACGCATGTGCTCATAGATCATTTCAGTCATTCCGACGTTCATTGTCCAGCTTCTGCAAGTACGCCGAGACGTCATGTATATTTTCCCCCGCTCACCTTCGTTTTTGTAGACGCGTGTATCTCTCAACCGAATTGGGGCCTACCTCGACGAAGCAGAAGTCAACGAACAAGTATCTTCTCTCAAGAAAGATCGCTCCGGCCCTGTGGCAAGTCTGGCAGGGGACGACCGTCTCGGCTTCGAAAATGCGTCTTTCAAGTGGAACGAAGTCGAGGAGGTTTCTAGTGACAAAGCTGACCAGAATCAGAACGGACACAGAAGCTCGAATGTATCGGAGACCGATTCCATCCTCACAACCGGCAGTGGCGAAACGGCCACAGCAGCGGATCACAAGTTCGAGTTGAAGGATCTATCTGTCGTGTTCCCAGATGGGAAGCTTACCCTTGTTACCGGGCCTACTGCTAGGTTCGCGACCATACCTCTTTTTGTTCTTTGTTTTTGGCTTTCACTGCTCACCAATTTCTTAGCGGCAAGACAGCTTTGCTTGTGAGTGACCTTTGGAAGCCGGAATTGTTATGATAGATTCATGATTTATTCAACCGTAGATGGCTGTTCTTGGCGAAATGACCACCCTGAACGGTCGCATCATCATGGCCAAAAACACCAGTAAAATCGATGGCAACGGAAATATGCAAGTGATTTCTTATGCCGCCCAGACTCCCTGGCTTCGCCACCAGGTAATTCCACCCTTCAATAGCCGCAACATGTCGCTAAAGACTGGCCCGTGGCGTGCGCTTTTCTAGTCCATAAAGGACAACATACTCTTCGGCTATCCCTTCGACGAAGCTCGCTACAACCAGGTGATTGACTGTTGCGCTCTCAGGGCGGACCTCGACATGCTGGAGGACGGTATATTGGCTTTCTCCCTTCAGCGTATGCATTTACCGACGCTCCTTTTCTTCTAGGTGATGAGACAGGCAGGTCTCCTTTGTCGTCCAATACTATGTGCTAACGGAGAATAGAAATCGGGGAGAAGGGTGTCTCACTGTCGGGTGGTCAGAAAGCTCGGTATTATATCTCTGAGATAATCCAGCTTGCATAACTCATGCTTGACTTTAGCGTCGCTCTCGCTCGTGCTGTTTACGCGAAGACCAAGTTCGTTCTTTTGGACGATCCTCTGAGCGCTGTAGTAAGCCAGTCTTTGTTTGAAACGCGGTGTCCAGGTCAAATTTCTCTCAGGACAGTCACACGTCGCGGACTTTGTACGAAAAATGTCTGTGCGGACCTCTGTTGCAGAACCGTACGGTTGTATTGGTCACGCATCATGTTGAACTTGTTCTCCCTGGCGCTCACTATTTGGTCCGAATGCTCGATGGTCGAATTGATACGCAAGGAACCGTTCGTGAGCTACGCGAACAAGGCGTTCTCGAGGACATCGCTCAAGACGCTGCTGTCGAGGTTAAGAAGGAGGAGATGGCCGTTGCCGAAGAGACCGCCATTGATGACGTCGACGCGGCTGCAGATCCCAAAGACGCTGAGGCGAAAAAACCACGCAAACTGGTCAAGGACGAACATCGTGAAGTAGGGGGTGTGAAGTGGAATATATACAAAAGCTACCTCAAGGCTTCTTCTTACTCGATCTGGGTCTTCCTTGTCATCGTGATCTTCCTCCAACAATTGCTAGGTGTGGGCGAAAAGGTTAGTAGTTCAATCTAATGTCTTGTTCCTTCGGTTCTGACATGGATTTAAACCCATAGCTCTGGATCAAAGTGAGCCGCTTGACTAGGCTCTCGGCGGAGAATCTGATATTTGCGATAGACGTGGGGTGAGGCCTACAAGGAACCTCAAAATGCTTCGGCACTCTATGCCGGGTATCGGGCTTTCATGGGACCTGAATATGAGATCCCTATGGACGGTCAAATATCCCGCTTCCACACATACGAGCTGCATCCGTCCACCTCTGGATTCCTGAGTGTCGACTGGCCGAGTGCCATCGACCATCCTCTGTGCGCAAAGCACTGCTCACCCATCTCTTCACTAATTCCCTGCAAGGTTTTATGTTGGGATATATGCCGCGATCGGTTTGACCATGGCTTTCGTGACGATCGCCTCCTCGGTTGCGCAGATCACTGGGGCTCTCAGAGCGTCAAGAAAGCTGTTCAAGTATGCAGTGTTGTCGAGTTGACTGGTCAGAACTCATTCTGTGAATGTTTCAGACAGCTTCTAGTGACAGTGGTCCACGCAACGTTCCGGTACGTCTTTGTCGCCATCCTGTTTTGGCCGATCTCATACCTCTCCTCACAGCTTCCATGACACTACGCCACAGGGTAGGCATTATTTGCCTCATGATTAACCCTCGACAACTTATGTCCATTTCACAGGACGGATGCTGAACCGATTGTATGCCTTTTCTGTTCAACGCCGAACCCGAATCTGAGCTTCGTCTGTGTTCGTAGTGGCAAAGATATCGACACTATCGACTCGTCTCTAGCCAGCTCGTTGCAACAGGTCAATTCTTCTCTCGCCGGATTTTTCGCAGCTCTCTTGACCGTAACGTGGGTCCTTTATTCTACTCCCTTTCTTTCGCTTACCTCGTCATTCAGCGTCGTATTCCCTGTTTTCCTTATTCCGTGAGCGTTTTGAATCCTCAATTCCTCTAATGTCTGATACCGTCGCCCTCAGTGCTACATTCATTGGATATTTCTACTATACATTCGCTGTTGGGTACTTGAATACAGGCAGAGATCTTCGCAGAATGGAATCAAACTCTCGCTCCCCTATTTTCTCTGACTTTGGAGAGCTTCTAAACGGGATTGTTACCGTCAGAGGTAAATCATAAATGTCTACTGGGATACTTTCAAGTAACTTATTCATTTACCCCGACAGCCTTCTCGGCGGAGAAGAGGTTCCTGGATAATCTGCACGCCCGCGTCGATCTGGTGAGTGGTTCAACCCTATCTTCTCGTTCGATGCTGACAGAATAAGACCACTAAAATGTGGTATACATTCTGGTTCGCTCTTGTTAAATCCTCTTCAAAACGTTTCCGAATGCGACCAATTGATCAGGATGACCAATCGCTGGCTTCTCTTAAATTTCGACTTCTTGGGTGAGAATTTTGTCATGGTACTTTACTGAGTTACTCGAATATTCATCCTGGCAATAGGCGGACTGGTACGTTTATTCTGCGCCATTGGAACAAGAACTTGAACCCATCATAGGCTGTCTTCTTCACCTCGATGTTCTCTATTCACTTCCTCGTCAACAACGCTGGTCTCGCTGGTCTCGCCATTACTGTATGTAATGCCTCTTAAACTGCCACCAGTGTCCGTTCTGAATGCTTTCGCAGTCGGCTCTTAACTTCACCACCTCCGTCTACTGGGCATGCAGGTTTTGGACGGGGCTTGAGTTGGATCTCAAGTATGTTCCGGTGTAAATGAGATTCCGTCTGACTGACAAGTGTTTACAGCTCTGTCGAGCGTGTCGTTGAATATCTCGAACTTCCCCAAGAACCGCCAGCTGTGATTGACGACCACCGTCCCCCTGCATATTGGCCGTCCAGCGCGAAGAACGACTCTCTGATTGTCGCGGAGAATCTGTCCATCAAATACGCACCAGATCTCCCCTCTGTTATCCAGGATGTATCGTTCAACCTCAGGGCTGGAGAACGGATTGGACTGTTGGGTCGGACTGGCAGCGGGAAATCGACACTGGCAATGAGTATCCTGCGATTCGTGAGTACTTGACCTCCTCAATGATTGTGCACTGTTTGACCCTTTCAGACCGATCCGTCGAGCGGTCGCATCTTGATTGATGGCATTGATATAACCAAAATCGGGGTGGAAGATCTGCGCTCGCGCTTGACGTTCATACCTCAAGACGCGACCCTGTTCTCTGGTACACTACGGTGAGTAACGGGTCCTGAGGTGAAGGTCTTGACCTAACACTCAGTCAGGGAGAATCTGGATCCGTTTGACGAACACGACGATGCTACTTGTCTCGAGGTCTTGTACCGGGTTCAAATGATCAGTCGTAGCAACAATGCTTCTCAAAGCACTTCGCGCGAGCACTCTGTCGTCCCTTCGCCAGATGTATCGCGCCCCGCTTCTATCACTGGCGTCGAACGCGAAGAGACTACAGGATCCATCGCTTCCGCCCTCACTGAAGTTGACGCCAAGACCACTGTTTCTCTTGACACGCAGGTCTCGGCGGGAGGGACCAATTTCTCGCAGGGACAAAGGCAGCTCATTGCCATGGCGCGTGCCCTGCTGCGCCGAAGTTCCGTTGTTGTGCTCGATGAGGTGAGGATGGGCATGCCTCGATTCTCTATTCTCGTGTCTGACGCACCGAAAGGCTACTTCCAGTGTTGACTTCAAAGTCTGTCTATCGTGACTGGTTGCGTCGCTCAACTGATCTGGCTTTACAGACCGACTCAAAGATCCAGACAACGATCCGAGAAGAATTCACTGATTCGTTGTTGTTGACTATCGCCCACAGACTGAAAACTGTCATCGACTACGACCGCCTGTTGGTCTTGGACAAGGGGAAGGTAGGGAGCCATTTTCTGTCTTTTTCTGGCCAGCTGCTAATTAGCAACAGCTGGTGGAATTCGACACGCCGTACCGCTTGATTAACAAAGAGGACGGAATCTTCCGGGGTATGTGTTTGAAGAGCGGTTACTTTGGAGAGCTGGAAACATCGGCACGCGCAAAAGCGGAACGAGATGGGCTGATATAGCTACACTATTACATATCGTACAAAGGTGCTAGAGTTGCTACATTTACAAGGATACCACAAGCCTCTTCATCAAACGACATAAACGTTCTCCTTTTCGAAACTGTAGTCGTCTAGTTTCTTGAAGTATTCGAGTCGAGCTTGGCGCTCTGCTGTGAATTTCTGTACTTCCAGTTAGCACGGAGAGCGCTGAAGAGTGTGGAGGGAACATGCCTCTTGTTCATCCTCCGAATCATTGGTTTCAACTTTGACCACCACCTTCTTGACTTTACTCTTCCCCTTCTCCTTTGCCTTCGCAGTGGCTTTTCGAACGGGTTTCTTCGGTTTAGAAAGCATCCTCTCTTTCTGCTCCGCTGCAGGAGTCTTACTCTGCGTCCTAGTACTCCGCCGCATGGGCAACACTTCCTCTGCACTCTTGCGGGCCCGCTTCTTCTTTGGTTCCACGTCTTCCTCCTCGACCTCGTGTTCATCTGCGACGAGGGAGATATCACCGTGGCTCGCACTCATGTTGGAATCGCCAGCCCCATCTCCCTTGACGGGGGAAGGCGTCCCAGAACCACTCCTCGGGCTCACAACATTCGAAAATCTGCGTTTCCCAATCACCGGTTTGTGCGGGGTGGGTGGCATGACCAGTCCATCGTCGCGCTCTTTGTCGTCTGCATATCGTGTATGCACGAGCATCGGCTCCACCTCCCGCTGCGCTTTGAGCTTGCGCTCCACGGCAAAAAAGCCGAAAGGGTCGGAGAGGTTGGCGGGTAAGCGATTCTCTGCATCCGAGTCACCGTCCTCAGACGGTAGCATGGTCCCAAAATCTTCGTGCCCAAATGGCGCCCGCTCTTCCTCGTCCTCCTCCACGCGCATGCCTCGAACTACTTCATCCTCAGAGTTGAGAGCGGGCAGCTCTCGAGCGGATGAGGATGATTGGTAGAGTGGCGGAGACGAAGGGGGGAGTGAGGACGGAAAAATCTTTTTCTCTGCTACTCTGAGTCTCAGCTTCTCGCCGAAAGCGCCACCTGGGGTCTTTGGTTTGCGTTTGCGAGGAGAAAGGAATCGATCGGTTATGTCCTGGAAAGGACGTTTCTGAGTGGTAGAACTTGTAGATTTTGACATGATGGATATTCAAGAATAACAAACAAGCAAGAAAACGCGGTGGATTGGATTGGGTAGGACGCGTAGAACACGGTGGTGGTGGCAAGTGGCAAGGTTCGTTTTAGCCACGTGGTCGTGATCTACACCGTAACATTATGTGACGCTGTATCCGGACTCGGACGGCCCGGACCTTTTCTCGACCGAAGCCTCGTCTGGTCGTTCGATGGCGGACGCTGGGGCTCAACTGGGGCTGCTCTTCTGCTGAACACTCTCGTGCTCGCCCTACTGCATACTGGCCGCTGCTTGCCTTGAGAGTCCAATTTACATTGCGTCCTAGACCTCAGTGGGCCCAATTATCGCTTTCCATTCTCGTTCGAGTCTTGTCGACCTGAGGCTGCGCGACTGTTGTACGGCCTTGCTGGTCAACCTGATCGCCATATTATGCTTGGGACTCGGATCCTGACCATCGGTGCTTGTACTAGCACATTGCAAAATGAACCGCCCGTTCTCGCCGTGACTTTTGCATTGCGATCCCAAAATGCCGACCATCATGCTGTTTGTTCTGAGCAGCAAGCCATATATCACAACCCAGGGTAAATACTGCTAAGCTAGCGAAGTACGCGACCGACCGCCGTCATCGTAAAACTTGATTGCTTGTGCTGGCGGGCACGGTGTACACGGTCACTGCGTGAACGCGCCCAGTGGCAGTACGTACCCACCATTACACGTCTCTCTTGCAAACCATGGATTCACCGTGCACACCTTTTTCAATCGCTGTGTCTTGTCAGGTTGAGTCTATCTGTTCTGATGGCGGGGAGTAATTGCCAGAGAACTCTTCGTATAAAATCCTCTCTGGGTGACGACAAACTCCATCTTCATCTCTTCTCTTCGTTCCCTTCAACAGTTTTGCTCTTGACACGATGCGCTTCCCTTCCTTCCTTCTCATTGTCTCGACGTTCGCCACAAATGCCTTTGCTTGCCCGGGGAAAAGCAGATATGGATTTCTACCGCCAAAACCAACCGATTTAAGAGGACCCTGTCCTGCTCTCAATGCGTGAGTACTTCACCTCGTTTATTTCTGCCGACGCTCAATTTGACTGTACAGTCTTGCTAACCATGGCTATCTTCCTCGAACTGGGCGCAACATCACCATTCGTAGCGTTCTTCAGGCTTGTGAAGGTTGGTGTCAGCCAATCTTGCACAGCAGGCTCTACTAATGCTCCGGCAAAGACGTATATAACGTCGACCCCGCTCTCCTCACTGGGGTAGCCAAATTAGGGCTTCTCACCTCCAATGAACCCGACAGCTTCACCCTTGACGATCTCAAACTGTCAGTTGACCTTCGCCGACATCATTGCTACCTCTGATTTGTACCCTTTCAGCCATGGGACGATCGAGTTTGATGCCTCCCTTTCGCGGGAAGACTTTGCGATTGGAGACAACAGTCGTTTTAATGAAACCATCTTTTCCACTCTGGCCAACTCAAATCCTGGCGTGGAATATTACAACGTGACATCTGCGGGTCAGGTCCAATTCGAAAGACTCGCAATATCGCAGGTATGTATTCACACAGTGACGATGAATGCTCGTTCATGGATTGAATTCATTTGTGCTTAGCGCACCAACCCTGATCTCACGAACACCGACAAAGAGATTGGCTTCAGATCGTTCACATTCGCTCTTACGCTCGCCATTTTCGGTAACGTCACCACCGGAGTCACCCCCAAGAAGTAGGCTCGTTCATCAACAGGTCAATGCTTTTGCTTACATTACCTCAGTTTCGTGCAAATATGGTTCCGTGAGGAGCGCCTGCCTTTTGCTGAGGGCTGGGCTCGGCCATCGTGTACTCTCGACCCCGCCTCTGTCAACAAATTGACCGGCGCGGTCAAAGACGCTAGCAAGTGGAGCTCGAGTGGTGGATGCCCTTACGTTCGAACTGGGGTTTCGGATGCGCCGACTCTGGATTCGAAGGCTATTTGTAAACAGCTCGACAGTCTGACTGCGAAGTCGGGATAGTTACTCAGATGGATGAGGGCCTTTTCCGCATCGTAATTCGTTTTACCGTTATTTACTTGTAATTTCCAGTGTCCACCTGCCGGACAATCTAACGTACAATTCTCGACACATTTCAGCACATTTCCTCGTGGAATGTTTCCGCGAGAATGGCGGTGGGACGCAGAAGACATGCTGCGAATTCCTTCTTACAATATGAACCTGCATGATGCCAGTAGAATCTTGAGAACGAAAAGAGAGCCTTCTGTCAGCTTCTGTCCATCAAATGTCGCACAACGGCAACGAAGACTCGGATACCTTCGGGCAAATATCCATCCCTTTTTGACTGGTAAAGACCGCAAACTCGGCGTCGATCACGAATGCATTGCATTGGCGCGATCACGCTTGCACTCTCAAACTTTTAATGTGAAAGTCACTCTCCGCCCTTGAGCTACGAACGTCGGGGGGCGGGACGGACGAAGCGGATATATCAGCACGTTTGATGCCTCGATGCTCGCATAGCTAATGCGCTCGCCGCTCATCAGACACATCGGCTAGAGCACCACAAGAGACAGCCCCCTTCTGGTGCGTAGTTTCTACATGCGACCAACACGTGTTGGTCGAGGTTATAAAACCCAGCTCCTCGCCGTCTCCATCCTTCACAGTCTCTTCCCCCGATTGACATGATGCCTCTGCACTCCGACCTCGCTAGCCTACAGGGCTTGCAACGTTCCGACAAATACTACATTAATGGCGGGGATTTTTATTGCATTGTACGTTTGCTTTACCTTCTCTGTTCTTTTATTCCTCACAAATGGTGCGTAGACGGAAAACCGAATGTTCCGCGTCCACCGCTACTTTTTCGAGAGGGAATCGAGGTTTTTCCGAGAGCAGCTAGCGATTCCGGCAACACCGGGGGCGCTTCGGCTGGGTTCATCGGAAGACAGCGCTGTCATTTTGGACGGCGTAAAGAGTGCGGATTTCGATCGGCTACTATGGGTCTTCTACAATCCGTGAGTAGTGTCGCGTTGCTCATCGGTCACGCTAACGTGCACCTCGCAGCAAATATTCGCTGTACAACGCTAGTGTGGATGACTGGTCGGTTATTCTGAGCCTCGCGGACCGCTGGTCGTTCCTCGAAGTGAAAAACCTCGCCGTCCGTGAGCTGGAGAAGCTCGAAATGCTCGACGTCGACCGCATAGTCTTGTACCACAACTTCCACGTCGACGAGTCGTTCTGCGTTCCGCGATACGTTGCGCTGTGCGAGCGGCCGGAACTGCTGACGGTGGATGAGGGGTTGCGGCTGGGGATGGAGACGGTCATCCCGTTGACGCGGGCGCGAGAGTGTCTGCGCAATGGAGCTGCTTCAAGCGGCTTGCGCAGTCCCTCGCCGTCGAGCGTGAGCCAAACAGAGCTCACGGAGATCATCAAAGAGCACTTCGGTATCAAGCCTGACGTTATCAAGCCTGAGCAGGCTTCTGCAGGTGGATGGGTTACGCTTTCTTTTGCTGGCCGTGCACTCATCGACGAGTTGCAGCAGCCGAGGGTCAGCAGCAGCAGCAGCAGCAGCAACAACAGCCACCACCGCCACCGCCGTTCGCACCGATTCCAGAGAAGCCCCTTGACAAGCCCGCCGAAAAGCCCACTGGGGGGCCCGCCGACAAACCTGGGACGCCGAAGCCCGACGACTCAACAAAGCCCGATGAGTCGGGTGCCGCCTCCGGGACCGAGGCACCTGGAACACCCGGCGGGAGGCAAAACGGCACCGGCGCCAATCGAAAAAATAAGAAAGATGGTGGAAAGGGCGGCGGAGGAGGCGGAGCAAACGGTGCATGAAGAGGCGGATGTTGGTGGGAAGGATGATGGGGACAGTGGGTACGAGAGCGGGGCAGCCAAGGTCGACTTCGAGGATAGCCACTCAGACGGTCATCATGAGAGTACTTCTTGTGGTGAGGTAGCAGCGAATGATCATCGAGGGCAAGACTGTGTACAAGTAACAGCAGCTGCAGCTGGGGATGCAGCGGAAGACACCGAGCAACTTGCGATAAATGTAGCGAAAGACGGCGAACAAACTGCGACGAGTTCAGATAGCACACTGAGTCGCGGTAAACCGAAACTGACGGTCGAGGTACCCGCTGGGTTTCCTTCGCTGTTGCAAGCTTCAGCAGTGACGGCCGCGATTGGCGAAGCCATGATTGGAGCTGGACAGCATGTCGAGTCTACCGTGGAAGGCCCAGCTATCCCAGGTTTTGAGGGAAGTGATCAGGCGCAGAGCAAGCAGTCGAGTGAGGTCGACGTTCCTCTTCCCGCGTCCGAAGACGAAGGAGGAGAGCAATTCTTCGACTCTCGAGAAGCGCCCGCCGAATTCGACCCATTCTCGGTTTCCTAGTCCCGCGTCAAGTCTTGATACATATTCATGTGAACATTGATTACGACTCGGATTAGTGTATTGTATAGCATGCTGGTCATCTTTCAAAGGAGAGACGTGAGTTCCTCGAAAACATCGACCACTTTGCAAAGCGTACCGGAAGCCCAACTTCAAAATCATCGCTCTTGACGAGATTTCTGGAGTTCCTCCGCAATCTGCATACATATTCAGCGATACTCGAGCCAAAGTAATTAGTACGCCGTACCTGGTCAAGATACGCGTCCGTCATTTCGTTCTTTCGCTTCTGCTTCCCGCCCCAAAATATTTCTTTGAAAGGTACCGGCTCGTAAGTGAGTTCTGGCTCGATGATCGGTGGTCGGGGTGCAGCTAGTCGTTTTAGCCTTGCAAGTTCGTTGTCCGAGAGAGGTTTATTTGACCGCAATTCTTCAACTACAGACTCGAGAACAGATATCCGCGCCTCCGATCGGTTTCGTTCGGCGGTGGTGGTTTTGCGCTTGAAGTAATAGAAGAAGGAAGCCTGTGCGAGGAGCATGGCGTTGAAGACCGCTCGTCTGTTGCCAGAAAATGGCATATTGTCGAACAAATTTTTTGAAGGTCGAAGTCAAAGAGCTGAATTTGATCGCCATCAATTTTAACTTTGCTTGTTTTCAACGATGTTACATCTTTGTTCAGACCAGAACAGCCCCTTCTGCCCGACGACAATGCCTCTTAAGCTTCAAGACAGCCTTTCACAGTCAACCACAATGCAAGGAACCAAGGGGATTGAGCCACTGAAGCACAAAGCTCGTGGAATGCATATATAGAGCGTCTCGATTTACTGCCAATCCGACTTTCCCTTCTTCAACCCACTGATTAGCAGCCTGGCGTTGCTCCCGACCACATTCTCTTCTTGCCTTTCGCTATTCTTTTCAAATGCCTGCTGTTCGAACTCGCAAGGCGCCAATGCGCTCAGTGCCCTACTTACATCGTCGGTACTTTTCACTGTCTCGTTTCTGTATAGGTGCCAATGTACACCAACAGAAGTAGTAGTTGCCATTCAGCAACATTCTGCACAATTAGATCAAGCCATTCGCTTGTCTGACGTGTCGGACACAGGTTAGCCTCGACTCATTTAGGTCGGATTCAAGGTCTCATATTATCATGCTTTTTTTCGTCTCTAGCCGAAAATAATGCCAGAGTCTATACCCGTCCGGTGGGCCTGAGATTCTCACACCGATTCGAGGATATTGTCAGAACATTGGTTTGTCGCGTCGTCTTTCTTGTACCACTGCTTCGATGATTTTTCTGCAGCACCGTCGTGGACTCATTCAAGCCGACTTCGAAAAAGGAACCTTCACAGTCACTCCAGAAGGCCAGACCAAGT
Organism: Favolaschia claudopus; assembly: GCA_037176885.1. Lineage (NCBI taxonomy): Eukaryota > Fungi > Basidiomycota > Agaricomycetes > Agaricales > Mycenaceae > Favolaschia > Favolaschia claudopus. The sequence continues at coordinate 1,855,434 of JAWWNJ010000004.1, read as the reverse complement.
ATGCATTTCCTCACCGTGTTGTTGATCTGAGTTCAATCAAACACAGGCTGACGGACATTGAGCGCGAAGTTGGGGTCGAATATATTGACGATGAGCAAGCGGAGCTAGGGGCTCTCTTCGCGGCCTCCAAGCTCTACATAGGACCCCTCAAGAATCTCACCAAAGCCCAGGTAAGAAGAGTTGCGGCGTGGTTGTTGCTGGAAACTGACCGGATTTCAGTTGGAGAAACTTAACGATGAACAAGAAGCTCGCATCAAAGCGTTACAGCGTGAAATAGCTGCGGGGTTCGAAGCAAGAGATGCTGAAATCGAGGAACTACAGGAAGAACTACGTGTTCTCCACGAACTTTCCCTTCCCTCACCGCGAGCGACTTTTTTCTATGTGTGGAAACTATTCTCTCATACTCTCATTGTTCAGAACCGCGACGACTGAGGTCATACGACAGACTGTCGGCTCCAACGAGGCTGGCCCGTCCACTCCTATCCGGAGAACAGCGTCGATGCTAGCAAATGAAGGCCAACTCCCGACCCCGATATCTGCTCCTCGCCGTCCGGAAGTCATCCGTAATCCACCTTCGTCGTCACCGAGCCCCCAACCCTCCTTTGATATGAATATGGACGTCGATGATAATGAGCTGGTGCAGCCAGAATTCGATGAGGTGCGCTGTATATCTATCTTTGTTTACGATTGAAGTCTAATTGTCTCAGCCACAACTTGATACCCCCCTTCCCATGCCTCGGGGGGTCGAAGTAAGTTCTTGATGATTACAGCTCTGCGACATATTACTGATAACGCACAATTGAAGGAACTCGAGGAAATGATTGCGTCTCTTGAAGAACAGCTTGACCAGGCTCAGGAACAGCTCGCCCTGCTTCAAGCACAGGAAAGAATGGTACGTAAGTTCAATACATTCCAAGCACTTATGAGGCTCAATTGAGTCAACAGAACCAAGCTACCATTGAGGAGAATCGGTTCACCCTCGAACAGTATCGAACCATCATTGAAGAGCAACGAATCACCATTGAGAGGCAAGAGGAGGCAATCGCTGGGTATAAGAAGAGGATCGCTTTCTATGAGGCTATAGGAGAGCAATTCCAAATCGGTAAGACTATGTGATGGCTGTAGATTTGATCTATGCATTTGTAATGAGTTCTGAGCTCTAAGATCAAGCTGCAGTCCAAGCAATCGCTGGCAATTAACGCGCAAGCAATTGGATCGAATCTGAGTTGAAAATTTTAAGATTCAACAAAGATTCAAACTATTTTGTTGACTTTAGATCTGAAGGCGCTGGTAAAGAACGCGTCACTGCCACCGCCTATGTTGATGCCGACTCATACTTGACCACGACACTGACATTGTATCCGAACTCTGTCGCCGTGGCTTTTTCTTCATAATGGTATTTCAGAATGTGAGGTACCATCTCCCAACAACTCTGTCGGATGAAAGGCAATCGGAACTGGAAACTCTCCTGGAGAACCACCATGCTACGCGCGCGGATTCAGTATTCGACGCTACGCATATAATCACCAATTCGGACAAATTCGAGATGTGGCAAGAGATACAGGCGACGAAGCCTAACACAGCGGTTGTCAGCGTAAGGAATATCCTTGTGGCACAATATGCATCGTTCTCAGCTGTGTACAGGAGCTTTGGGTTGAGCGCTCGGTATCGGCAAAGAAGCTGCAAGAGTGAGCGGCTTTTTGTCTGTGATCCTAATTCAGCTAATCGCGTCTCTCAAGTCCGAAATTCTATTCGGCATCACCCTCACAAATATTCTCTGGAGTCGTGGGATGCGGGGCGAATGTAAGTTACAATAGCTTTTTTATCATTCTGTATCAGAATATGCTGAAATTGTTAGCTTCACAAATCTGACGAAGAATTACTGTCGGTCGGAATAACCCTTCTTGGTGGACAATGGCGACTTGGTCTCCTCAAGGATGTAACACACTTGTTCGCAGTATCGACAAATTCCGACAAATATGCCACAGCCATGGGCTACCGAAGCTCGGACACGACGCAAATCAAGGTGCTCATTCCGGGCTGGTTTGACGACTCTATCGAATTCGGCACTCGCGACCTCAGTACTACAAGTTATGAGTGGCCCCATCCGGCAATTTTTTCGCGACAACCCCTCACTCCGACACAGCTCAAGAACTCCTACCGCAACAGTCTGAGTCCGCAGAAGAGGACTCTGTACAAGACTGCCTCCTTTTCAGCAGACTCGCTGCCTAATACGTTGGACAACACTAAGAATGTCTTTGGTCTTGGTCGAATCGCCAAGAATGTCTGGGGTGGGCGCCGCATTCTACTGAGCACAACCCTCGATCTTAAAGGGTCGAGGCGAAAGCTCATCGAAACCTGGATCCAACAAGCGAAAGGCGTACCAATTAGATACTCAACCAACCAGGGGGACGGGACACCAGAAGAGGAGCTGGAACTACTGGACTCGGGATGCGATGTTTTGATCACGAGCTACAGGTCGGGGCGCGTTTTTCACAAGGCTTGGAGGGAGGGCAAAACCATTGGGACTTTGAGCTGGCTGCTCAATGTCCTCGTTACGGGCGTTCACTCAAGTCCTATGGACCAGCTTCTGCACTTCCCGACCCCGCCCGGCCCTGTCAAAGGTTTCGAGAACCAGATTGTATCCATTACGAACTACACGGGCGAGGTACGCCGTTGTCGTTTATCGTGCTTCAGACTGCAACTTATGCTTGCACAGGTACGCGACTGGCTCAAGAAGCTAGTCACCCTCATGGGTGGTACTGTCACACCCTCCTTTTCGAAGGCGAACACTGCACTTGTCGCCGCCCAGTACGTCACCATTTTGCAAACTTCGAGAAATTCAAGTTAATAGATGTTCAGGATGACCGGTTCGAAAACAGATAAAGCCAACGAGTGGTCGATCCCAGTTGTAAACCACACCTGGCTCGAGGACTGCTTCATACTCTGGAAAAACCTGACCCCAGCGACTCAGAAGTATGTCACGTATCCCGCGGGTGTCGATTTCGCGGCAATAGTCGGGGAGCGGGGAGTAGGCGCAGACCTGGCGAAAATTATTGACGCTGAAGCCAAGGAACAGGCGGAGGAGGATGGGGAGGAGGGAACAACCGCGCATGAAGAGGATACGGAGATGGAGGACGAGCCCTTGCACAATGACTCTCAAGTGAGCGCGGATGAGAGCGAGGTGGCGGGCGGGCTAACTGCCATGGATGAAGATGTGGATATGGACCCTGGTGGCGGGCTACCGGACGACAATGACGGGCGCATGTCTCTTGATGACGAACCGCCCAGAAGAACACGGGCAGCTCCACCCTCAACACCCAAGTCGGCCACCAAATCTCCTGCGACACCGAAGTCCAAGCCGAAGTCGGTCGCAACACCGACAAGGTTATCGCCCAGAAAGGGCATGCGCAGACTGTCACCTTCCCCGGAATTATCGGAATCCCCAAAACCTGCGATCAAGAAAAAGATAGTTGTTGCCCGCCCCGTGAGTGCAAGTAAACTTGCGTCGGACAAGAAGGGCAAGGCCAAAGCGGTGGAGCCAGAATCGGAGGACGAGGCGTCTGAGGATGAGCCGGTTGTATACAAACCGCGACGTAACCTCGTCCGTCGTGCTTCAGGACCCGCTGACACTTTCGGGCACGACGAACCGGAATCGAGCCGCTCGTCACCGAGGAAAGCACTCAAAAGCCCCCGCGCGCTGAATGATTCTGATGAAGAGGAGTTCCCGCTCGACCCTGCAGCTTTTACCCAAGCTCCTCCCAAGCCGAAGACACCTGCTGGGACCAATAGCGTTGTGAAGGCAAGGCGATTAGTGACGTCCGAGGCGCAATCGTCAGCGAAAGAACGGCCGAATGGGAAGAGAAAGAAGGTAGCGGAATCTCCGCGCATGGTTGCAGCAACGCCAACACCTCCCTCGTCGCCACTCGCACCCGCTACTCCCTCACCAAGGGGTCCGTCACGCCGCCAGATATCTGTCGTTGTTCCTCACATCCAAGACGTGGAGACCTCGCCCTCCGCGAAGAAGATGCCAGCACCGCTAAGCAAGAAGCAGAGTGTGGTCGCTGTAGACAGCCACCGCGCCGCCGTCTCAGCGCCCCCTCGAAGCCATCATCGACGAGCAGAGACGGTCTCGGAAAGTGCGTCCTCGCCGGCGTCGTCTGTGGCCGCACCGGAAAACGGTGCTGGTGGGCGAGCGAAGAGGTCTGCTGCGATTGCAGCGACGCAGCGGTTGCATGACAAGATTATGCCTGATGTGCTGGAGTTTCAGAATGAGATGCGCAATCGCGGGAGGAAGGGTCGACGGGCGTCTGGACGGCCGGATGAAGAGGAGGAGTCTGTTGATGAACCTAGTAACAAGCGGAGGAAGTTGAATGGCGGGAAGACGGGGAGGGGTTCGACGAGCGACGAGGAGAGTGTGCCTCCGCCGCCTGCGAGACCTAAAGCAAGGAAGAGTGAGCCGACTATGAGGTCAGTGCAATTTACCGCTTGGTGAACATAAGGATTGAGTCGTTTGCGCAGAACTAAAGCCATAAAAATCATGATAACAAAAGTTGATATAACGGACGAGGTGTTGAAGGTAGGCTCTTCCTACGTGCTGCCCTCAGTTTGTCTGACATGAACTCGCTGCTCAGACTCTAGCTACGCTCGGTGCGAAAGTCACGAGTCGAGCGACAGAATGCACGCATCTCATTGTCTCTCATCTCGCGCGAACCGAGAAGTTTCTATGCGCACTCACTGCCGCACCGTACATACTGACCGTTGATTGGGCGAATCAATCTGCAGCCGCAGAGAGATTGTTGCGTAAGTTCCGCCGTCCCCCTTGCTCCACGATTCTTCTTACAAGTGAACTGTGCAGCGGAGGAGGATTATTTACTCGAGGACGAAGAAGGGAACAACAAATTTAATTTTAAACTACCCGAAGCTGTGGCCCGCGCTAGGAAACTGAAGGGCACGCTTTTCCGCGACCACACGTTTTTCATTACACCTCAAGTGCAGCCTATCGACATCCTACGGAACGTAATACAAGCGAATGGGGGGCAGGTAATTTGAATTTTCTCTTGAACTGCATGCGTGGTTCGTTGACGCTTTTGTTGTGATGTAGACGGTAACGCAGGTGTCGGCGCGCGTCCTTGGCACTGACACCAGTCGTCGCCATGTTATTTCATGTGAGGAAGATAAAGCGGCTTGGTTGTCGCTCGCGAATACACACCCGATATATTCGCGGGAGTTGGTATTGACGTGCGCTTTACGCCAGGAGATGGCCTGGGATGAGTTCAAGGTGCCGGGATCGTCGCGATCTGGCAGCGAGGAAGTCTTGTAATTTTTTCTGTTCCTTTCTGGGGTGTATCTGAGTTATTGTACCATATGGCGGTTGTGTGTATGACGAATTTGACGAATTTGATTGCTTAACGCCTGTCGTCGAGTCGGATCAGCGGACCGCCAGTGGATCGCCCGTCGTTGAAGATCCCCGAAACGACTTGGCGACGCTCTTCGATGATCTTGTCCTGTGCTTTGCGCTGCTCACCGGTCAAGGCACCCGGCTGCGCCCCTCGTTCTTGAACTCTTGTGGTATACGCTGCGTAATCGAAGCCCAAGCCGTGTGGAACGCATAAGCGGCGGCAGGCGAGGATTGTAAGCGCGTAAGTTCCGCAATTCTGAGAATCTCAAACACGTTGAAGGGTGACGGTTGGATTTCATTTCGTTCCGGTGTGTATGCTATGTATTTTTGGGCTATTCCAATTACGCCAAGGTAGGGTCTCAGACTGGGCCTCGACCGACCGGCCATAGCGCTTATAAGATATGCCCCACGTCCTAAAAGAAAATTTCACCCCCAAAGCTTCTGGGACCTCTCTATGACTCCTTTGCGTGATACGTTCAGCACATTGCCTGCTGAGCTGCTGGGGGAAGTCTTCACCGCGTACGCTTCTGTTTTTCCTGACGCGCCGATCGTCCTCGGCGCGGTATCGCGGCGCGTGCGGTCCGTCGCGTTTTCGACCCCCTCTGTTTGGTCGCACCTCGAGCTGGGCGACCGCGACGACGATAGCAAGAAGGCCGCGCTCTGGTTCGAACAATCAAAAGCCCATCATGTCAATGTGCAGATAAATCTGTCGCACAGTGGGAGACCTCAACAGCACGGGGTCAGCGAAACGGCAGAAAAAACGCTTGCAGTGAGCAAGACGCTTCAGTCTCACACAGATCGTATCACGTCGTTCTGTGTTCGGAGCGAGACGCCTTCACAGGCGCAGACAACTTTGGCTGCAATCTATTCCGAACTCGCAGAAGCGAATGCAAATGTAGCCCTTCGTACCCTTTCCATCAACGCCGCTACATCCTCCTCCTCCCCTTCACCAGCGACGCTCAAACCATTCCCCTGCATTTCGACCATCGTCGAGCTTGATGTGAATAACATCCCTATAACCGCACTCCTAAATGTCGGCCTGAACACACTGCGAAGCCTACGTATCAGCCAATCCCTCGTCTCGACACCCATGGCCGTCGACGACATCGTCGAGCTCATCCGCCTCGCCCCACAACTACGAAGGCTCGATCTCGATGGACGGATCGCGGACCCTACAGCCGGTACATCGGACCTGGAACAATGTTTCCTCCCCCATCTATCCGTCCTCCACCTCCGCGCGAACAACATCATCGCGCTCCTCGACCACCTCATCCTCCCCTCCCTCCGCGTGCTGCACCTCAACGACCTCGACGGCCGGCGCGCGAACGCGTCTGTGGAAATGGGCACGGCGTTGCATCGACTTCTCGTGCGCATGGAGTTGGGTAAAGGGGACGTAAAAAAGAACGGGTTGCGCGTGTTGGAGCTTACCGGGATTGACGCGGACCTGGGGGAGAGGGCGTGGCAGCAGTGTATGCAGAAAATGACACTCGAGGTGTTTACCTCGCATCCGCCCCCTCCTGAACGGGGGTGGGAGACACCGGCAGGATTCTTCTCCAGTGTATTTGGAGAAGATGTTGTCGCTGAAGAAGAAGAGCCAACGCGGCCTGGAAAGGCTGGATTTGGGTTTGATTTTGGGTTTTGACGATTTAGAACAAACCGTGTGTCTCAATAGCTAATCTACTATAAAATTAACATATAATTTGTACTATTTACGATGTAGCCTTTCTGTAGCTTACCTGCAGTCCAGACAATTGTATGCTCCAGGTCGGTGCTTTGAGACCAGTTCGTCTATTTGTACCTCTCATGAGCGCAAGCACCCCAGTCTGCAAATCTACGGCGATGAAGTTCAATTGCTCGACGAAGGACATCCAATCTGCTTATTTTCCGTGAGCGGGATTCCTATGGCAGAGCGAATTTGGATCATAAGATCAATCTGTACAATTTGCAGTATATATTATAGTTGCAGAGCGTTTGACTAACTTCTAACGATTCCAGAAATCCTGCATCGATAGCCGCCTAGTTCTCTGCCACAAGTCCACTAAGACTGCGTCTGGCATTCAACCATATCGTCGCTAAATTCGCACTCCGTATCATAACTCGGGTTGGTGCCTGCCTGAGTCTGAATCTGCCCTACTTCATAAACGTCAGCAGTCCCAATGCATTGGGTGTAGCATATGTTGTTGGCTTCGTTGTCTGTAACGAGATAGTGAGAAGGGCTTGGAGGAGAGAAGCAGAGACTCATTATGGCATACCCTGGATGTAACCAGCGATACCGCCAGCAATAGCATCGTAGTCGCTGGGATTGCGGTCGCTCGAGTCACCGTCGCTTCCAAAGTCGCTATCGATAATCAAACGAACTTCAAGGCACTCAAGAATCGCGAGATAAAATAACATACGTCCACTCATACGAAACCGATCCTCCATCGTTGGTAGAACCGTCCTGTCGGCGTCCGATTCCGGTATTGTTGTTGGGCTGGATGATCAGGCGGTGGCGAGAATCGCCAGTTCGAGCGTAGTGTACGAAGCCGACGTGTGCGCCTTGTGCGAAAGTGGGATTCCGGTCGAGGACGCCGATGTAGTTGGTGATAAACCGATGAGTCGGGTGATCTGAACTTGGGTCGTGGTCTCCAATCGCGATGGAGGCGTTGTCGTAGTGGAGCTGGAGGCTTCGTCGGCCAGGAACTGGAGCCCAAAGACCCGCAGCGGTAAGGATGATCCCGCTGAGGATTCCTGTGACGCAAGATGCGAAGCGACCTTTTGTTAAGGTTGAATTTAGACAGCGCTGCAATGAATGACTGAATGAAAAAAACACTAACCTTGGTCACAGTTGCTGACTCCGGTGTTGAAATTGGTAACACCACCGACGATCAGACCGACCTAAAAACATGGACAAGTCAGCTGGTGCATCGCCGAGCGTCAGTCATCTTTTTCACCTTGGAGGCAGCATTGCCAGAGGTAAAAGTGGCGAAAGGGTTAAGCGCGCGCTTGTCCAATTCAATCAAATCCCCGACTTGACGAACTGCCAGCTCGTTGCTGTTTCGAGGAACCTTCTCCACCGGCGCACGAAGAATCAAACCGAGGGCTTCAGTCGTCTCTTTGTCGAATTTCACCGTAATCTCTTGGTTAGGCTTGTAAAGCGCATTCGCCAAGAAACAACTACCCAAGAGGCAGAAGGAGATGATGCCGACCCATTGAAAACGGGTTGGTCCGTCCTTTCCCGTACGCGACGAAGGTGCGGCAGGGAAATTCGCCAGATCATCGTTGTCGGAGTAGAGTTTCTCCTGAGTGTATTGGGACGCCATAATAGAGAACGAAAATTGGGGCTTGAACGCTGCAAGCTGAGGCTACTGGTCATCGTCGTATAAATCATCTTATATAGCTGTTATGAGAGGCTGTGGTCTACTCACTTTTACGTGCTCGTTCGTTGCCCCAGGTAAGCTGCACTCCCAACTACTCAGCGGCGCTCGGTGAAATATCTGAACTAACCACTAGCAGTTCGTCAACATAGTAGCAAATTGCCCGGACCCCCGCGTATGATTTACATATCTTTGCAATTTGGAGCTGGGGACTGGTCGCAAAGTGAGAGTCACCGTGCGGGGTGAGCTCAAAATAGAGAACGCAGAATGGTGAGGTTCGGCAATGTTCTGAATCGTCAGGGAATCTATTGGGACAAGCTAACAACCTGTCTGTTTCTGTACTACCTTCGATTCGTCACATTGCAAAACGCGAAGCGTGGATCCAAATATCACAAAAACAGGTTCGAACCTACCAATATCGTTACACCGGGCAGGGAGACAACGAAATAGAGGACAGACCAACGTCGAAGTGGAGTGCAGTGGAACCTTTCAAGTGTTTTACTGACCTTGCTTTCCTCCGAATTGAATGTCTCCCTCCGTCTTGCCCGCAATGGCGACATATCGAGTTCCAATTGCGTGCCATATGAAGGGTAATGCAGACTGAGAGATGCAAAGTGAATACCTGAACCGCAAACAGATGAGCGGCCAACCGAAACTACCTCCTGCAGGGTGCGGCATTACCTTATTGCGGTGAAGCCATGGAAACATTTGCATTCTGTCAACTGTGGAAGTTTTGCGATACGCCGACCTACTCAGTTCTGACCAAAACCAGCCCTATATCCTGCAAACGGGCAATAAAAAAATCCAGAACATGATCTGAACATCCTGCGAGATCAGCGATGAGCTCGCCTTGCCGAAAGTAGTTTTCCTGGCCATTCTCGGAATAATTTGCTTTCCGAATTACCGAATTTTGGATCGCAAGCAACCAGCATTTCAAACACCAAGGTCTTGCGATGATTTCACTGCTTGCAAAACTTGGGGATGATGTCTTTCAAATTTTCATTGCCCCATCCGAGTTGGTGTTCCAAGAAGACTCTTGTTATATTTTGGATATGGACTCGAGCCCCATTCGGTGGACCAACTTGTTCTAGCTTTCTTTGATTCTGGAACAGGGTATGGCATTGATTCTTGGACACCGCGAGGGACCCTGTCTTGTGAAATACCACCGGTGTACCACCACCTACCCATCGCGTTGAGACTGTGCGTATAGGGTCTATATTGAGTATGGCCGGTATTGCTGTCGATTGGCCCTAAGTACGAGTAGTATGCCATTGTGGCATTTGTAGGCAAAGTTCCAGCTTTGCCACAACGAGTCGTGATGGAGAATTGATGACCAGCATGGATCGGGAACTTATGAATTTGACGACTCCATGGTCTCTCAACGAGTCGAGAGGAAAGAAAGACAAGTCCGACCCCGCCGGATCATTTCTGATCCCAAACTTTCCACGAAATTCTCAAGCAAAAAATCATTGTCTTTAAATTATTGGTTGAGCTAGTGCTAAATGACTACGAGCGATCACGCTACTGAGATCTGAGACCTTAGCCCTGCGTCTGGCATTCAACCATATCGTCGCTAAATTCGCACTCCGTATCATAACTCGGGTTGGTGCCTGCCTGAGTCTGAATCTGCCCTACTTCATAAACGTCAGCAGTCCCAATGCATTGGGTGTAGCATATGTTGTTGGCTTCGTTGTCTGTAGCAAGATAGTGAGCAGGGCTTTAAGGAGAGAAGCAGAGACTTCATGATATACCCTGGATGTAACCAGCGATGCCGCCAGCAATAGCATCGTAGTCGCTGGGATTGCGGTCGCTCGAGTCACCGTCGCTTCCAAAGTCGCTATCGGGAATCAAATCAGCTTCAAGGCAATCGTGGGTCTCGAAAGAAGTAGCATACGTCCACTCATACGAAACCGATCCTCCATCGTTGGTCGAACCGTCCTGTCGGCGTCCGATTCCGGTGTTGTTGGTGGGTTGGATGACAAGACGGTGGCGGGCATTGCCAGTTCGAGCATAGTGTACAAAGCCAACGCGTGCGCCTTGCGCAAAGGATGGGTTGCGTTCCAACACACCGAGATAGTTGGTGATGAAGCGATGGGTAGGGTGGTCCGAAGCCGAGTCGTGGTCTCCGATTGCGATTGTGGCATTCTCATAGTTGAGATGGAGGCTTCGTCGACCTGGAACGGGAGCCCATAATCCGGCAGCGGTGAGGATGATTCCGCCGATGATGCCAGTGACACACGATCCAAAGTTGCCTACAGAAGATTATGAGTGAACGATTGAATGAGTCCTTTACGACCAACTTTGTTCGCAGTTGCTGACTCCGTTGTTGAATAGGCTGACGCCGCCAACAATGAGACCAACCTGAATTTCGAGCCCTTTAGAGTGTACATCATCTGGCATGGATCAGGTTTTTCACCTTGGCACCAGCGTTTCCAGAGGAGAAAGTAGCAAAAGGGTTGAGTGCGCGTTTATCGAATTCAATCAAGTCTCCTACCGCCCGAATGGCGAGATCGGCGGGCCTTGGAGGAGACTTGTCAACTGGCGCGTGGTGCATTGAAGCTAAGGCTTCGGTCAGCTCTCTGTCGAGCTGGACCGTAATGACCTCCTTGGGCTTGTAAAGGGCATTCGCTAAGAACCATCCACCCAAAACACAAGCGCAAAGGATGCCGAGCCATTGCATGCGAGTAGGTCCCTCGCCGCCCCTGTGTGACGAGTGTTCTACAGGTGTGTTTCCTTTGTCTGGGAAGCGCTTGTCGCGGCTGGGCTGGAATGTCATATTAGACAGTTTTCGAAAACGATAAACCTGAATTAACCTTCGATCCTTCTTATACATCTCATAGGCTGCGTAGTACACCACTCACTTTACGTTAAGCTTGTGTGACCCGGGTATTACAGTCGCAGGCCATACTGTATCTGGAGGCGCTTCGGTATAATGGTGACCTGAAACGACCAGAACCACTAGACAAAGTCAAGAACAAGATCCCCGAGCGCCGGTGTATATTTGTAGGATCTGCATGAGATACCCCAGGTCCATGGATCCAGTTTTTCTGCGAATTGAATTCGTTTCTCCGCCTTCCCCGCGATGGCGAAATATCGAGCTCCAATTGCGCCGCGAACACGACACATACGTCACTCTACCAGGCAGGTCAAAATTTCCTATTTACAGCGAGAGCATGAATCCACAGCAAGCAAAGCTCAATAAAATTCGAAAACATGGCATAGCAGTGTTGCTTGCTTTCAGTACTCAGCGGCGGCAGGATAGTTCACTGGGAAGAATGGATCGCTAGATGCAGCCCGTAAAATGGCAGCCCATGGATGTGAGCGAGAGGAACACGACGCACCGCGAGCTGAGAGAACCAGTAACAGCCAACTGTCTTCCAGTTTATCCAAGTTAGCAAGGGGGGCAACTCGTCGCGACGTTGCCTAACCATGGCGTTGTGGAGCGATGGATCGTTCTGGATACTCGCCACGCTTTTGAGCTGCTTGGACTCATGGACGAGCGTTGAGGTACCCATTCTAAGAACGACATCGTCTGCAAATCTTGAGCGCTGCGATAATCTTTTGGTGTGGGCCACTGGCACTAGTACTTCACGACAGATGACCGGCTGAGTCTGGAGAGAGCTTGATCATGATGTCGTTTGGACGTTGGATAACTTCAAACAGTCACGGTGCTTTCTATGCTTGCTCCTACGTCGAATATTTACTTCAAGCTGAGTCAGAGAAACAGGTCGCTTGTTTTTTGGGTTGGGCACAAAGGTAGCCAAGGCTGTAGCATGCTTCATTGAACGAGGCACGAGCTAGAGACAATAAAGCGTCTGTCTAAAGAGACTAGTAGCATGCAGGAGGAGTTGTCGAAGCAGCACACTAGTACTCGGACATTGTCGGGTTTCTGGCTGCCGGGCAACGCCGGTATGGTAGGAAATCGCGGTCAGGTGAGTCGGAAGGCCCTTCACCAGTTATTATTTTGTGCGCTTCGAACGATGCGACGTCGCATTCAAGTCCAAAGTCAGTGTTTCCTTCTCAGAGAAGAGGGCGGACTTCTCTTCATTTTCTAGTACGCGCTTATTTATTTGAGTTATCATCTGCGCGGTCGGCGCCGAGCCCACCAACTTTCGTGAACCTTGTTCGATTGTTTCTGCCCTTGCTCCCGTGTTTATTTACCTTCTGCACTCCTGTTTGCGTCTTAACACATTCGATTATCCCCCGTGCTTCCTCGTCTGCATCGCATGAGTTTTAATTGAGAGATGACCGAGTCGGATTCAAGGCAACGATTAAACACAGCGCGGTAGCTTAACTACGGGAAGGATAGACTTGTGCATATATAAGAGGTGAAAGAAAGGAGCAGTCGATTTGGAGAGTGTGTCGCGCGAATTCATCCCCTCTATAGGGCTGCTAGCAGTGACGCCATATGCAGCCAGAGCGGAGGCCGGGAGCTGGCTTGTGAAGACACAAACGCCTTGCATCCCAGGCAATTTGGTCGCGCGCAGGTCGGAAAAGAGTCAACGAAGACAATGTAACAGTGCTATAACAATTGAGTCAATAAACGATTCAGCTGAAAGCAAAGCAAATTGACTAACATTATCGAAATTGGCTATGAATCTTAGACTATCACTTGTTTGATTTTAATACGGGGCAAGGGGCGGCGCCAGAAAACCCGTAGGTCGATTGGAGAGCACCGAAAGCGGAGCGAAAATCTTTCTTCGCTTCGGTCTGCCTTAAAGGCGCATTGACCGAAGATGGGGTGCGGGTGCTAGACTTCGCCGAAGTCGAAGTAGAAGTAGATGTTTTTGGAACGGGACAGGGCGCGGACCCGGCGAAACCGTAGGTGGATTGGAGGCTCGCGAATGCGTCCTGGAAGTCTTTCCGTTGCGAGCCGTTCAAAGGCGTGCGCGAGGAGACAGACAGGAGGGAAGCGGTGGAGTGGGTTTTCGGGGACATTTTCTGGTGAAAGGGATGCGATGAGGTGAAGTGAGTAGAGTAGAGTGTTTTGTAAGGAGATGAGTTTGCTTCAGTAGCTAACTCGGTGGTGCGTTTGTTGCAAAGCAAGGAGATTGGACCCATGCTTTATAGGTTTGCACTCCAACTGCGGTGCCTTGGGCGCAGCCGCAAGCTGCTTTGGCGCCAACTTATTTTGGAAGATCATGACGTTCGAGCTGCCTGGATGCGCAGCGTTCCTGTTGTCGGAATTCAAATCTGACTCACCGGCTGGCAGCGTTTGGATCGTTAGGTGGATGCGAGTCATAGGAAAGTACAGAGCTGTTCAGGGTTTCATGGGTGTACTACCCGCTTGACTCAGAGCTCGGTCCCGAGATATCGGACGATGACAAGTTCAACAGCCTTCGCAGGTCTTCGCCTTCACTGGAGTTTTCGGAATCCAATGATCCTGGTCCCGCGCGTTGACAGTCCGTGAACTGCGGTCTCAGATTTTGAGCACCACAATCTTCCACAAAATCTGCGTCGCGCAGCAGCAGCTTGAGGAATTCGAGTAGCCGAGGGACACCAGGGGACAGCGGCGCAGTTCAACGAGGGAGAAAATCGGAGACTCGTCGCCGAGCAGCAGCTAGTATGTTGTCATAAAAAAATCAGAGTTGCCTGAGTTGCCTACACGGTTGGTCCAGCACTCGAAGGAAAAGGGACAGAGGAGCGATCAAAGCATCATCAAAGGGGAAGTTGCCACGCGGTGGCGCTGCAATTTGATTCATTGCGCAATCAGATAAGATTGCATTGAAGCTTCACTCGAGAGTTTATCGTTTTCAGAGCATGAGCATGAGTATCGGGTAATACGGTAGCATACCTGCATACAGTTCACAACCATATGCCACGGTCAGTGACGGCCGAAAAGTAGTCAGCCTCGGAAAGAGAGGCAAATCTAGTCTGAGAAACTGGCGCGCAATGTAATTACGGCGGAATAACTACGATTCGACTTCTACTGCATCCTGATTCTTCTTTCGCCTCCGTTTCTTTTTACTCCCCTCCGTATGTGCGTCCAGAGCCACATTTTCCTCCTCAATCTCTCGTTTACGCTTGGAATTCGGCGCATCTTCCGCACCATTGGCCTCCTCCGCATTGTCCAACCCAAGTTCCTTCTCCTTCATACGCTCCTTCTTCCCTTTTCGTTTCTTCTTTGTAGCCCCTTCTCCAGCCAAGCCCTCATCGTGACGCCCACCAGTCCGCTCCTTAATCTTTCCCTGCAACTCCCGTAGCCGCTCGTTCCGGTTCTGATCCCATCGCACTTCCGTTCGATACGGCGCGTACTTTTTGACGCTCATGTATTCATTGAGCTCTGAGTCCTTGGCGAGGAGTATCTCCACGGGAGACAGTCCATATTTTTGCGGCGCGACGGAGGCGTATTGGAAGCGCGTCGGCATGCCTCCAACCTGCGATACATCAGCAGAGATTCGAATTCATGATACAAGGAAGGAACCGACCATGTCATTGAAATCGAGAGCGTAAACTTCCTCCATCCACTCGTCCAGTTTCCGTTTTCTCATTTCCTCAGTACCATCCCACTCCTCGTCGTCGTCATCGCCGCCTGGTGGAGGAGCATCTGCATCCATAGCGTCGACATCCACCCCTTCGCCTTCATCTTCACCGCCTTTCTTTTTCTTCTTTTTCTTCTTCTTTTTCTCCAACTTACTGGTGCTTGGCTCTGGCTCTGGCGACATATGGATATCACCGAGGTCCACGTCGTTATCCCAGTTGGGTTTTTCTCCATCGTCGTACTCGTTGTCGTCCTCATCCCCGCCATTCATCGCGTACAGACCTGCCATTTGCTTGTCGTGCGCCTCAGGATCCCACGGAGCGTCCAAATCGAGACCGAGCTCTTGAAGGGCTTCATACAATAGATCAGCTCAAATGTGCTACAAGGAAAGGAGGTTGCTTACAATCTGCTTCCTTGGTGGCGACGCCAGCTCTTTCGAGTCGGGCCCTGATTTCCTTGACCTTCAAACCCTTCAGCCGCCGAACCTCTTCCTTCCGCTTCGCCAATTCCTCCTCTTTACGCTGTTTACGTCGCTCACGCGCGTCTTTCCGCGTCGTATCTTCGCGGCGCACTAGAGAGGGCAAATTTCGAGGATATGTTTTGATTTGACTGCCGTCGCTATACCCCGAGTTTTAATCTCGCAAGATGGAGTGAACGTGTGATCAAAACTCACGCTTCTTCGAACCGGAAGTTATAAGAGCTCTCGAAGCGATCGACGATATTGTCGAAGTCATCTTCAGAGTCGGTATCTGAGTCAGCCTTGCCTTCATCCACATCGCCGGCGGGCAGCGCCTTTTCTTTGCCTTTCTTCTTCGAGACAACTTCCTTGTATGTGGGGAGGCGTTTCGAAGCGCGGTCAATCCAGCCGCGATTGAGAATGTAGCTATTGAAAATATGTCGTGAGCGGACGGGCGAATACATGGTAATGAAAGTAAAAGAAACCTACTTGACAAGAAATTCTTGGTCTTGCTCCTGCTTACTTTTCTCTTCGCTGACTAGCTTGATTTCTTCGGCGCCCTTCTTTTCCTTTTTCTTCTTCTTCTTGATTTCCCCTCCTCCCTCCTCCTCCTTGACAGAATCCTCGACACGGACATCGCCACCAATATCCACCAATTCCCGTAAATTCCCAACCTCACTCTCGATGAATTGGCGATACTCCTCCTCCTCTTTAGCCACCTCGTCCATCGTCTTTTCACGCGGAACCAAGAAATCATCCTCGTCATCATCGTCCGCAGCCGCTTGGAATGTAGCAATTGTTTCGGCACGTAGTCGCTTCTGCTCCTCTGCGAATGTCTCCAGAGGTTCCGGGGCAGGTTCGGGCGTCGGCGAGCGCGAATCAAGCGCATTTTGGAGGTTTGCAGCGCGAATAGTGAAGGGTTTGCTCTGTACAAAATATATCAAATGTTGTACTTGAATTCTAAAATATTGAGTAGCGTACCTTGTCCTTGGACTCTTTTGGACGAGCAGGCCGCGTCAAAGCAGCTATGGCGGATTTCGTAGTCTTCTCTTGTTCCTCTGTTCCAAATTGTTAGGATTTCTAGCACCGAATAGTCGACGAGGGTACAGTAGTCGTACCACCGAAGATGTCTTTTCCGTCCTTGTAGATATCGGGATCTTTAGCTTTGATTCTCGCTAGGGTGCGCAGAATGGCAGCATCCATAGCGGGAGTAAGCTCCTCCCCATCTGAATCTTCCGACTCCAGATCTTCCGAGTCAGTCGATTCTTCTTCGGACGAGTCCGGGTCTGAACCATATTGCTCCTTCACTGAAAACAAGCGTGCTTAACCAGAGAACGCTGTATATTGTATATGTCGAGGTAACGCACGTCTTTGAAGCTCTTCACGTTCCTTTTTGTATTCAAATGCTTTGGCGTAGTGCTCGTTTATAGTCAGTTGGTGGACATCGTGGCCGCCATTTTCACTGTCGGAGTCGGAGTCGGACAACATCCTGATAGCGAGACTCGGGGCGCTACAGCGGATGTGGTGACGGTAGTCGATGCAAGAGTGCGTTCAACAGGTTTAGAACAGAACGATTCTGAACACAGAATCACTGAGAATGAGAAAAATGGCGGCAGAGATCAGAACGCGGAAGTCGGCCCGATCCCGCTTCGCGCGTTGTGCATTCGCTGGAGAAAACTCAGGAAATATCATGGACGAAGCGGACGAGAAAAAGTATTATTTGATACAGTATGATACAGAAACAGAATATGTACAGACGAAAGCTCGCGAATTCAAAACACACAACCGCTTGCCAACTTCGTGGTATTGGTCTCCACACCATATGCAGGCGGTGGGTTGTCGGAAGACGACCCAGGGCTCTGCGCCGTTTGGCTCCCTTCTTTCAATTCCTTCAACTTTCTCTGCCTGCTAAGCCACCACTAGACGGAATCATTTGAGCCGAAACCTCAACAAAACGTGAATTTTTACGTACCTCCGCCGTCCGACGTATACCTTCGTCATGTGAAACAATGGGCTCGTACCCCAACACGTCGCGCGCAAGAGAGATGTCATATGTACGCGTCGCGCAATACCAAAACCAGGCTCTGTTTTTCTCGCCGCGAATTTCCTTCCGTCCTAGTAGTTTGGCAAGCGCCCCAGGCTGACTGTAGAAAGACTTGACGGGTACTCTGACTGGCGTTGGAGGTGTTGTGTGTGATGCCGCTGCCCACAAATCGCGTGGAAGGTCCCACGTGGGACGAGGGTCACCATCCGAGACAATGAACGCACGTCCTATGGTGGCAGAATGCCTCGGGTGTGAAACAGCAAGCCGATCGGCGGCAAGAATCCCAGCGTGAGCTGCGTTGTCCGTGTATGCCATGTCGGAGAGCTTGGTATTATCCCCGGCACACACTGCAGAAAGCTGGGGTTTAGCCTGGGATCGATTGAGAGCCATATATTGATCGTAGGTTGGGCTGGAGACGAGACCATATTTTCAAATGGCGGTGACGGTAGCGTTGAGTGTATGCATGCTCACCCGAAAAGAATAGCAGGACGTATGACGGCTACCGCGAGTCCCATCTGCCCGTGGGCGTCCAAGACGATGCGTTCGCCAACTGCAGCAACTTCTAACTTTGGTATCCAGGGTTTCGGGAAGCAAGGCACATCGTCCTCGCGCAGATTCGGACGTTCAGTGCCATTGAACATGCTTTCAGCAGATCCAAAATAGACCAACTGTTTGACTGAGTTCTTGAAAATAGCGGAGACGAGGTTACGGTTGCCCTCAATACTTGTCCGCCGATGAACAATTCTCAATTCTTCTTTCACTTGAACGTCTTGAGTGCTTGTGAGGGGGGACGCGTAGGCTGATGGGTATCGAATATTTTTCACTGGGGGTATAGATACCATTCCAGTGGAAATTATACAAGTAGCTTCGCACTAGAGTTTTCAGAATGTCTCTTTCCACGACTGGCATGGGTAGACACACCGATCGAATAGCGTCAGAGACAACCTTGGGAGCGAGAATCTCTCCCACAAACACCCGAACGCGATCCCCGAACTCGGCTACTTGCTCTGGCGCTAGTGGTAGAGCGTCGAAGACGGAGACACGAGCTTCGCCTCGGCATAGCAAAAGTCTGACAATAGCCTCGCCGAGGGAAGTTCCGCCGCCGACAATTAGATAGGATTCACCTGTGGGCTTGTCTTGAGACATGGGAGTTACTCTAGTCCAATGCTCTCAGTGGTTTGTGTCCTCCATCTTTATAGATTCGCTCCACTGGTACGGAACACGGGTAGGCGGCATGACATTTCCACAGCGTCAGAACCGGTTCTTTTACACTGAAGCAAAGCCTCAAACTGGAGCTCTGGATTTCAAGTCGTTGAACCGTTAGAGTGGATATTTTGAATGGAAGCGAATATGAATTCAATGGAAAGATTTGGCTCGATGACATTTCCGGTCAAAGAAAATATGGTTTCGAGCCTTCCAGTCAGCAGCAGAGCAAGTATTCGGGTCCGAGCTTTCATTTGCAGGACGAAAAGTAGATTTTGAGTCGGATGAAGCTCGCAACCTCAAGAGCGACATGGTAGTGAGAGTCAAAGAGAATCTCGCGATCACGGGAACTGATGGATGCCTTGCGGCTTTCGGTCGTACTTATCATCGACTGCCCGCTCTCGCCCCGCACTCCCATATTGTTGAGAAGATTCCGTACAGCGGACCCTTTGGAGGGTGCCGCGTAACTCAAGCTCTCTTTCATGGAGCGCGGCGTCACCCGATATTATCAGTTGGGCGGCTGGGGGTTTGCTATCCGGTATATAACTCTTCTGGCTTCGGAATAGCATTTCGAATTGCTCATTGTGTCCCAGCCCCCCTCAAGATTCCCGAGACCTAGAAACTATCCGGAAACGGATTTTTATAGACAAAGAGGGTGGCGAGCTTGTGCTTGGTATGTTTATTTCTCCCCCGTTTCTGTCGAACGGTAAAAACAACGACCACTTTGGAAGGTATAAAAAAATCGGGAACATGCCACATCTTGTTGACAAGACGGCAAGCAGAGTCCTTGGCGTCGAATGAGCCCACGCCTTCCGAAGCAACCGAATTCGAATCGCTGTCCCCAATAATTTTTCGCAATGTCGGGGAGCTCCAACGGAAGCTCGACTGGCTTAAACCGAAGTCGCTTAATGACGTGAGGGATACCTCTAAGGCCAACAAGTCATATCAGGACGATGGCCAGACTGGCCTGGAACGTGGTCAATTCGAGAACACTCGGTAGGTGCTGTTTCGCCCACTTTTGTTCAAGTCTGTTCTAAATCACAATCTCAGCGTGTTCTACAGAGTATTGCAGAATGAGCTTGACCCGGCCAAATTTGATCTTGCGAGCACATCCTGGAAGGATACGGTCAATGTAGTCAGTTTTTGCTACAATGTGTGGAAGAGGGACTTTAGAGGCCCTGATGACAGGAAGAAGTCTCCCAAGATCTTGGAAATTGGATGGTGCGAGGCGTATACTCCCACCTTGGATCGAGAACGTGCAAAAGCAGCGTGTCATATAATGATTTCCGACAACCAACATCTCCTCAATTTGGATTTGCCCAAGAACTCGGAAGAAGACAAGAAAAAAACTCAAGATTCCCGCGATACGCAACTCCCCCAACCTACCCAACGTACAGATTGGAAACAAAAATATGAACGCACCGTATGTTTTTCATCTTAATTTGCTCATTATCTACGCCTAAATCGTATACTCAGAACTATGAGTACGACAATCATGGCCCAACGCAAGTTTGTGATCAGAAGACGGCGGCTCAAAAAGTGCGGGATCTATTTCAAAATTCTGCGAAGCCCGTTGTTTTGCTCGTCCATGATGGACCTAAGGGTGGGCCTAGTGCAATAGATGTCTTGAAATTTCTGCAGGTCGATGTGTCTCAATGGGAGTATTCGTGCGAGGATGAGTTGAGACAACCCAACAAAAACCCCCTCAAAAGCTTGCTTAGGGATGTCGTACGTAGTTCACTCTTTCTTTTGCAAACTAGTTGACGGTTTACAATAGCGTGCTCCTCCTACTCCCCAACCTCGCCAAGCTCAGAACGACCCGCGGCGGCCTTACGATCAGCGTCGTCGCTCTCAGTCCCCCCGTCGCGGTGAGGTCCGTCCCAGACATAGATCACCTCCGCCTACACCACCGCGACGACTCGCACCAGTCTATGTCGTCGACGTAAAATCAATGTACCAAGCAGTGCTTGGGACAGAGGACGGAGCCGATAGTGTGTTCTCCATGACAAAACGACTGCAAGAAATATATGACTTGTTTTTGCCGCGAGGACCCAACGCGGGTAACGAGAGCTTGTGAGTCGCTCAACGATATTTGCAGTTCGTCTTCAATTTTTAATGATGATACAGTTATCTCGTTGAAATTTTCCGCCAAATCGCAAGGCGAGGCCCCATTGATGAACAGAAAGATGAGTGGACGCTGCGGCCTCCGACTCCTCCACCCTCGTCCGGCGACGACTTCATCAACGATGTATCTGACTACGGGGGCTCGGACGATTCGGACTAGAATTGTATGAGTTCCCGGCTGCTGACTGACCAACCGGTCCATGTATCTCCCTGCTGTTGTAATGCTCATTTCCGCTTTACTGACGTTCCTATTGGTTTTCCGCCCAAAACGCGAAACCGCAAGTGCAAATGGGGTTAATAAATACGAGAGGAGCGATCACGGGGACGCGATTTCGTCTTCGGCAATTCGGAGCGACGAAGAGCCACAGTGCCACACTCCGCTCAGTCTGCTTCGCGATAACAAGCGCCCTTCGGTTCACATACTTCTGCCCTTAATTAGACTGATAGACTGCCATCTCCTCCCACAGTGGACTGTCTGGAGCGCTTTGCACCTCAGGGTCTGACTATCGCACCCATCTCCCGTCGTTCATACTGCAACCACCATGTCCCAATCCGCAGGACATCCCCTCGACCCATTGACCCCAGACGAGATTTTGAATGCCTGTGCGGCTGTGAGATTGCACATTGCTACGCAGACAAAGGTCAAAGCGATCAAGTTCATCACTTGCTACCTCCTGCCTCCTCCAAAGAAGGCGGTCCTCGCTTTCCTTGGCATACCGCTTGCGCCAGGAGCTAAACCAGAGTCTCCCGTCCCAATCATAAGAAAGGCTGAAGTCGATGTGTGCAGAGAGCCTCCTCATTGTGCAAATGCTGATCCTTCTAGTAGATCGTAGATCTTGTAAACGGGTGAGTCGAATCGACTTCAACGAAGAAACAGGACTGATGTTCCCGTTACTTAGGTGCTCATACAATGTCATATTGTCACTGCAGGACGATAGATGGAAAGTCGATATCTTTGACCTGCTTGAAGAAGGACTGCAGCCTCAAATTTCCGTTGAAGAGCTTGTGAACTGTGATATGGTGGTTCGGGATGACCCCCGTGTACAACAGGTAGCAAAGGATGTTGGTAAGATTTCAGTAATTCATTGGATACTCGCTGCGGTTGTTGAACGAGTGTATATAGGAGTGAACCCAGAGGAAATCTGCTGCGAAGGGTGGTCTATCGGATACGATGAGCGTTTTTCGACGTCTCAGAGGATTCAGCAGGGTCTGCTCTTCGCGCGCTTTTCCCGCCATGACAACCTATATGCACATCCCATGGTTAGTGGAAGCAAGAGGCTTTAGCTTCGTTGTATTCACAACACTCATCCAGGACTTCATTGTCATTTTTGATTCGAATGAGCAGAAAGTACTGCACATCGGTGATTCTCCATTCATATGCCTTCTCAAGTTCCGGACTTGACATTCACAGAATATGCCCCACATTACAAATCAACGCCGAACGGCCCCCAGCTCTCTGTGCCATCAACCAAACCCCCGACTTCTCTGGAAGGCAACCAGCTCGAAATATCAGGGCGCGAGCGTATCCCGCCTCCGCGCACATCCTTCGACTTCTTGCCTGATCTCATGGCAACGACGCAGAAAGACTTCAAGCCCCGGGATGATGTGAAGCCTTTGCACATCGTACAGCCTGAAGGAGTGAGCTTCAAGCTGAACGGAGCGCAGTTAGAATGGCAGAATTGGAAGATGCACGTCGGTACGATGTGATCGTCTCTCTCAAAACCTCGCTTCTGATAGTACTCAGGATTCAACCACCGCGAGGGTATAGCGCTCTCGACGATCACTTATAATGATCACGGTGAAATTCGCCCTGTGCTCTATCGATTGTCGCTGGCCGAGATGGTGGTCCCGTATGCACCACCTGAACATCCTCATCCCCGGAAGTTTGCGTTTGATTCGTGCGTGATACTGGCTACAGTAGATTCCCTTTTCTGAAACATAATGTAGCGGAGAGTACGGTATGGGTGTCATGGCAAACGAGCTTTCGCTGGGATGTGATTGCCTCGGCCAAATACATTACCTGGTTTGTCTTCAATGTCGTTCCCTCCCCCTCTGAAATAATTGTCAACAGCCGGGAGCATTCGTGAAGCACGATGGAACGCCACACGTCATCAAAAACTGCATCTGCATCCATGAAGAGGATGCTGGGGTTCTGTGGAAGCACACGGACTTCCGTCCAGGAGGTCGTTCGCAGACAGTTCGCCGCCGCCGGCTTGTTGTGAGCATGGTGTGCACATTGGCGAATTACGGTGAGTACACTCTCAAATTTTGCAGCCGTTGGCACTAACTTTCCGACTGCGGCTCAGAATATATATTCAATTATATGTTCTACCAAGATGGCAGCATTGAGATGGAGATCCGGCTTACCGGGATTTTACAGGTCTACATCTCCGCAAACGGCGAGAAGAATCCTTATGGCACGGTCGTCGCTCCTAATATCAACGCTCACTATCACCAACACATTGTACGTTCACCCTGTGGTTTTGACCCCGGATCTTCTGACGAATATAGTTCTCTGTTCGTGTCGACCCCATGGTCGACGGGTTGCTCAACTCGGTCGTGGAGACGGACATTATGCCTTCTCCCTACCCGACCGGTTCCGACCAGAACTTTGGCGGGAACGCTTTCCTTGCGCAAGACACCGTCCTCAAGACAGAGTCAGGACGCGACCACGAAGCTGGCAAGGAGCGACGCTGGCGCATTGTGAACCCCGCTCGGCAACACTATAGCACCGGCAAAGATGTCGGGTATACACTTGGGGTTAAGGCAGGTGCGATTCAGCTGATGGCACAAACCGACGGATGGGTCGGGAGGCGTGCGCCGTTCACCCATAAAGCGATGTGGGTTTGTCGCGATGTAGAGGATGCGAAGGGTGGGCGAATGTGGCCTGCTGGAAAGTATGTCGCACAAACACGGGACACTCCGCCGGATTCCATTAGCAAATGGGTGGAAGGCGGGCAGAGTATTGAGAATGAGGATATCCTCGTCTACCTTACTGTTGGTGTTACCCATATCCCTCGCCCTGAAGACTGGCCAGTGTGCGTGTTCTCTCTCTGTTCGGCTCGTTCTGTTACTCATGTGTGCAGGATGCCTGTTGAACAACTGAGTATCATGTTCAGGCCCGTTTCATTCTTCGCTGTGAATCCCAGCATGGACGTTCCTGGTGTACAGGACCCACATAGTGTCCCAGCATTTATTCCCAATTAGTTGGGTTGTTTTATGGGCTTGTATGTTTTTGTTTCGCTTTTAGCACTGTATAAACAAGTTCTCGTCGAATTGCATCAATTTTCTTCTCGTAATATGCTTCGAAATCTAACACGCAGAATCCGTGCCAATTTTTTGTGGTCGCGCGACATAACACTACCGCCAAAAGCCTAATAAGGAAATTTATGCTTACGAGAATCAAGATCATTTGCAATCTGCCCCTTTCAGCTTTTGGTCGGGTAACTGTGGTCCGGTAAAACATGGGTTCATTCTAAATTTTTGGCAGTCGAATGGGCTGACTCTTGTGGTTGCACCATGTCTTGGACATATCTTGCTCGAGTTGCGTCCCCGACGATACGAGTGCATCGTCGGTGGATGAGTGTCCGTCCAAAGGAGAGTGATGGTCGCGTTCAAAGTGCGTCTGTTGACTATGACTCTGCTGCCACGTCTAACGAAAACTAGAGAGGGAGAAAGTGACCATTCAAACACTCCAGACGATGAAGGCGTCAAAAATACCTATATCCATGCTGACCGCATACGACTACCCGACTGCGGTGTCGTGCTCGTCTGACCCTGCCATCGAGATCACTCTTGTGGGGGACTCGCTGGCCCAGGTCTGCTTGGGCTATAAATCGACAACGCAACTCACGTTGGACGAAATGATTCACCATGCAAGTGCTGTTGCGCGGGGGACGACCCATCCAATGCTTGTCGCGGACATGCCTTTTGGGTCGTATCATGGTTCTATAAATGACGCAGTGAACAACGCAGTCCGAATGATTCGCGAGTCTCAGATAGAGGCCGTGAAGATTGAGGGCGGCGAGGAGATTGTCGAGCTTGTGCATCGATTAACCTCGATTGGAATACCCGTCATGGCTCATATCGGTCTTCTGCCCCAGAGACATGTATCGCTCTCTGGGTATAAAGTCCAAGGGAAAGATGCTTCCAACGCAAAAGCCATGGTGCAGACGGCGAGGTTGTTGGAGCGAGCTGGAGCTTTTTCGATGGTGATTGAAGCTGTACCAAAGGAACTTGGTCGATACATTACCGAGCATGTAAACATTCCTACCATTGGAATCGGAGCTGGCCCTTGGACGGACGGACAGGTATAAATGTCGGGACTTGTGCTCATTCTTACCTGACCTCATTTGCAGGTTCTTGTATGGGACGATGCGATGGGCACTTGGCTCGGCCACAAGGCCAAATTTGTGCGGAGGTTTGCGAATTTGCAAACAGCGCGGGAGGTGGGAGTGCAAAGTTACGCCAATGCCGTCAAGGATGGTTCCTTCCCAGACCCTCAGCGGGAGAGTTACACCATGGACCAGACAGAATGGACACAATTCGTGGAGGAAATGGCGAAAAGCTGAGGATATGAATTGTATGTGCGCGATTTTGAATATCAGCTTCCAGAGACCTGACCTTGGACTCGGAGAAGCTGTAGAACAATGGCACAAAGTAATAGCAAAAGTAAGTAAAGTAGTAATCAAATTGAGTAATTCAAGATACCCGAAATGGACGGAGCAAAATGAGGTAAACGGCGCGTGTTCAAGTTCGCTCGACGCGTCGATCTTGGTCTCCCTCCTCTCCCCGCGATACCTTTCTTGTACTTGACCCGCAACCCGCTCCGGCTATTCACCCTGGACGACGCGAAACCTGAATCCTGCGATGGCGTTTGGCGAGCAGTGTGATTCGCGCGGCGTGCGTATTGCTACGCGCGGAATGTTTCGTAGCACTGAGGCGTTCATACTAGTCGACAACCACTTTGACCACGATTTCGTCCGCCGTACCCCACATCGACATCGACTCCTTGGATATGATACCCTTTTCGGTTTGCAAACACAGTCTGGATCCGTTGCAGCGACCCACGACATTCTAGGAGTCGTTTTCGGGACTATTGGAAGGCGACGACGACGGCGACGGCACCAATGATGATGATTACGAACAGCGTATGAAAAGCGAGATGAGTTACGATGTTGAGGTATGTGCGTACGTTTTCCCCTCGCTATCCTTCTCACATCATCCCGTAGCAATTTTCGAATATTATGGACGTGGATCCTGAATGGGACGACGACGATGTCGCAGTAAGTCGATGACTCCTTATGACCTCGTTCTCCATTGATTTTGAATTCAGGAAATAATGTTTCTATCGCCTAAGCAGCAACGATACAGCACATTACCCACTATTACAGAAGAATTATCCATGGCATCAAACGAAGCCAGCAGCTCTTTGATCTCTCCGCAGGAACCTGAAGAGCCCAAGCAGGCTGTCAGTCTTGCGGATTTCGATATCATACCCACCACAGATTATCCCATGCTTTGCAGAAGGCGCTCCAGCAACAAGGTCTATGTAATTAAAGCATTAAACTCCCATGCACATGCGGAAGAGTCAGTAATGGAATCACTTCGCGCTTTATGCCCCATATTCGTGGAACATGTGTCTTGGACGTTCTCTGGAGAGGAAGGGCGTATCTATTTGGTTTCGGTGGCGTCATCTCCCTCAATGGCAAATTTAACTGCTCACAATATCGCTCAGGAAACGCATTCGAATGAAAATCTCGCTACCCTTGTACAAAGTTCAGGACCTCTATCGCATGCAGATACTTTATTCTATGCCTGCGAAATTGTGAGTTTGTAGTGGCTCAAACGTGCCCTCCCTGATCAGCTTCAGGTCGAGGGGCTGACATCTTTGCACACCGCTCATATCGTTCACCGAAACCTCACCCCATTCAACATATTCCTTGACAGCACCGGCCATTTGGTGTTGTCCAATTTCAGTAACGCCACTGTGCTCTCTATTGGCACACGGTGTGAAGCGACCCCATCCCCGGCGGTAGAGTACCAGGCCCCTGAACTTGTACTGAACTGGGGGCATGATTTTGCCGTCGATTGCTGGTCCTTCGGGGTTCTGCTGCATTTCCTGCTCACTGGCGCAGTAAGTCGTCTCTAATCGAGTTGTCCATGTGTAGAATGATCTATTCTAGAACCCGGTTGTGGATGCGGAGGACTTCGACTCCTTCAGGAGTCAAATATTGAGTGGTAACATAATATGGGGCGATCTGACGGCAGTTGAGCCCAAGGATTTAATTGGAAAGGTCCGTTCTACGATAGACTAGTTTCGTAGCCCTGATCGTTTTCCCAGTGCCTTGAGCGGAATCCTGCTCTCCGATTGACGATCAGGCGGATAAAGGAACATGATTATTTCGCCTCTGTGTAGGCCACGCGTTTTAACGTCACCGATCGTTGTCTCACTTTCCATTTACACATAGGGATTGGCAGGCTGTCCGGCAGAAAAATCTTTGTGAGCTCCCTGTTCTCCACCCCTCTCTACCGCCATACTTATGATATTGAAGCGCCTCCCGCCCTATCTCGGACACCCTCCCCCAAAATACGCCCCACGAGCCAGGACTTTCCACTCCCCCCGGCTCCACGAATTTCTCTCAGTTTCGACCCGTCACTCGATATATCGTTTACATTGCAGACGGCCAGCAAGGCAATTCCATTCCAGTCGCGCTTGGAGCGCATCCCCGACCATCACGAAATCCTGAGCGGTGAACGTAAACCATCGTTCCGCTCCTCTCACTCCATGGAAGACCTACGCAGCCGCCGGAATGCATTCAAGCGACTGTCTTTGCCGTCGAAATCTCCGAGCACATCGTTCCTACTTTCTCGCCGCAATAGCTCGGTGACGTCGGCGCCGGCCGTCGACGTCCCATCCCCAGATCCTCCTGGTACATTTTCCTCACGATTAAGCTTGCCGATTCAAACGCCGGATCTTCTACCGCCGATCTTTCGGCCGACCGTCTTGGACGAACGAGTCGTCGAGGAAGAGGAGTACCCTCAACCTCCCTCGGCCATTACCTCTCCTACCATTTGCGAGCTAAGCCCTCGCGAGCGAATGGCTCAGTTCTGGGAGACACTGGACGACGTAGAGGATCAGCCTTGCCCTTCATCCGTTCCGCCCCTCGAGTTGCGCGATGCTCTCAAGCTTGCTCTACCTTGCCCGCCTCTCCCTGCCCCTCGTCAGCCCAGACTACGAAAGTGTGGCTCCACCTCAACCATCCATGCACAGGAGCAACGCTTTTCTATCTTTTCGGCTACGCAAGCTACCACCAATAAGCTGCGCAAGCTCCGACGTCCGCTTAGCACACCCGGTCTTGGGCTCAAGCGGCCAGAGCCCATCGTGGATCTGCCATCTGGTGTGGAGCAGATTGGGAGGGGCATTGGGTTCACGTACAGGATCCCCGTCGCAAATCACTCGAAGCCCTCTATTTGCACTACTCAGCGGCGCTCAGTGGCCAGTAAGCTGCTGCGCAGCGGTCTAGGGATAAAGAAGATCCTCCGGCGGGCCAGGTCGCAACCCGCCGGGCTATCTTCGTCGGGTACTGTGGGCCGTCGCCGTGGTCCACCACCGAATATTCAGACCTCTCCTCATGTTGTGGGTACAGTCGCGCCTGATTTGTATTCGCCCGTGTCGGATGGACCCTCCACGCCGGACTCGTTCACCTTTCCGGCCATTCCCGAGATTACGAGCGATCCTTTCGCAAAGGACGAGGTGACTGAGGAGGCGCGGGACGGAGGGCCAACGTTGCGACTGGTTCGTGTTGCGTCTTCGGAATTCAGGGTTCCGTTTTTTCCTACGATGCACGCGGTGGATAGCTTTCCTTTGTCGAGCTGGAACGCGTGAAAAAGGGCCGGAGTATCTGGCTGTGGATGTCGATCATTGTATGTAGCACTCTCGTTGTTTTGTATATACGTCCGTCATGTAGACTCCGAGATCCCTCCGATTTTGTAGAATTGTATCCGTTCTTTTAGTACAACTTTTAGCACTATGGACGCGCTGTCAGCAGTCGGCGATCAGTGTCTCGTGACCGCGTTCGTGCCGCAAGTGGACGCGGCCGATTTGCACCTTTCCTTAAACCTCCACACTGGCATGGCAGACAGTCTCTCTCCGCAATGTACTTCCCTCAAACAAGAGTATGACTCGTGTTTCAATGTTTGGTTTGAGGAATATCTCGAACCCTCCCTCGCTACAAATGCTACTGAGGCTCAACGCACCGCGCATTACCAGCGGAAAGCGGAGGAGTTCCAAACAAGATGCGGCAAAGTGTATGCGGAGTATCAAAATTGCATTCAGGTTGGTGGTTTCTGTCCGTTCTTTTCGAATTTAGCGAGCTCATGGTCGCTCAGAATGCAGTGAAGCAGAAAGGCATCGAGCCTTTGCTTCAACAGGCTAGGGAGGAGCACCCGCTGCGTGAACCACTTCCACCATCCGCGCCCCCATCGAAAGATTCGAAATAGCTTCGACCGCACGATTGCAACTGTATCCGTAGAATAGGTACGCGTTTTTAGGTACGCGTTTTCGCCAACCTTGATAAAATACTCAACGTCTAACAGTGCATAGCGTTACAGCAATGTATATAATATAATCTACTCCGCTCGAGCGTGAAGGAAACATGGAAGAATAATATGGAACAACTGAGTTGGGTATCATTGTCGACCGTACGGGGCGACCGTCTACGAGTCTTCGTCCCAGTCGTGATCCTTTCCAGTCCAATAATCTCTGTCCGACCGCTGTGAGCATGGAGCGAAAAAAAATGACAACGAAACACGCTTACTCTGGGAAGGCCATAACTGGGGGCGGTCCTGCAGGCAGAGGGTATACGTATGGGATATTTGGGGTGTATTGCGCCATGGGAGGTGGAGGACAGGCACAACCGGAATTAATATGGAGAGGGAACTCCAGTTCAAGGTGGTTTCCGGGACCGGGGAAATTGATATCATATTTCAGCATATACTGGTGGGCTAATGAGCATGTTATAGTCAACCGTAGGAAGCTCACTGACGTTCCATTCCGCTGTTGGTGCAGCGAATGTTGGCGCGAAGGGTATTGTCATCAAGCCGTCGAAGCGGACCCCGCGTGCCCAGGAGCCCTTATCGGAATGTTCTGTTGAGGGCGTCCATTGCGGCTCGTCGTGGGTGACGCGTATAGTGGCAACGGCTGCTTTATCACCCAGGCCGCCTTTCAAGTCGTATTTTTCGTCCAGATTCTCGACCGCTCCTTTGGCGCGCAGATGGCCACGTAGATGAAGTTCGAGACTGATATCGACAGGCGACTCGGGCGGCGCAGGGAACAGCTTCTCGTGCTTGTGCTCCAGGTCGTCGTGATGGACAGGTTTTGTTCGTGTCATGACGTGAAGGCTGAAGGGGATGCCAACATACATTGGGTAAGACGGAAGATCGGGGAGGGTGAGCTATAACGAATGTTTGAATTTGCCAGCAAACCTAGGATCTGCTGCTTACCTCCATCTTAGCTTCAGAATAGTCGCCAAAGATAGTGTGCCTCAGTTGCCTGTTGTTTGCAATGGGTTTCCAAGGACCATTCCATCCCCGTCTCAGCGCCACGGCAGCATTTAATTCAAACGGATTCGCAGCAGGAATAACGGAGAAAATTCGCCGGACGCGACGATTAGCGTGGAAGACGCCATGTCGCGAGCCAACAACCTCGAGAGAATAGCTGACAACCACAGAGCGATTGTGGTGGGAATAATGGAAAGATGGTGGCAAGTTTGGGGGTAATTGTATTGAGAAGGGACATGTAATGGTTTCGGAGCCTGGCTGAGAATTGAAATGATCCCAGATCTGCTGGTCAATGTGTAGGACCTGCAAGAAGGTGGTTGGAACTTGAATTCGAGATTAGCCGCACGACTTGCCTGAATTCTCTCTGTCTTGTAATGAGTTTCGCTCTTTGGCCCCTCCGAACCGTATTCGCGTTTGGTTTCTGTGACCTTCCTACAGACGAAGATGTAGATGGCGCTGGAGTTGGAAAGAGCAGAACATACGTGACGATAGAGCCGCGCAACTTGACTCGCACGTTCTCAATTTTGTCCTCTACGGCTGTGGAGATGTTGACATCGACTTGGCCTTGTAGTGTTTCACCAGCGACGCGGACAATATCTGGAAAGCGGAGGGAGAGGGATTCGGCCATGAGGGTTGTAAGTTGAGTAGAGTAGAGCGCTCATTCTTTTTAAAACATCGAGTAGGGCGATGCATATGCATCACTGATCGCACCATGAATCCAGCAAGATTAGCGAGCTTGACACTGCCGCACTCGAACGTTGGGCGCGCACGGGGCGTACCGTAGCAACAGGCGCGCAGTGGGTAAAGCTTACTTGCTCATGTCTTTCCAGGCGCTGTAGGTATAGAGAACCCATTAATCCAGCTGCACGTCACGTAGCTCAGCAATCAGACCCAGATTCAGAACTGAGGCAGATGGGAAGCCTTTGGCGCGAGTAATGTCTTGCAATTCGCAACGGCTCCAGGTTAATTCCGGAAGTGGTGCAAATGCGTTTGCCGTAAACGTTTGAGGACATGGGGGAGGCTGAGCAGAGACGCTCTCCACGGAGGCTGACGAAGCTTGAAACCTGGTAAGTTGGAGCCTGACTGAACCGCATCGTTGAATAATTGAGTGTGGTGGGGAGTTGGAAGATAACAGCGGGAGGATACCCTATAGCAGGAGGCTCTAATTCCGCAGAATACGAACAGTTCAATTATTGTGGTCGAGATCAAGTGGCGCTAGCCGAATAAAGCCGACAATGCCTTGGGCATTGTCCTTCCAATCGAAAATTGACAGAGCAGCGCTACATATTGGCTCGAAAGTATTGACTACAGCATCGTTCTTTGGGCGAGAACGCACACATACACTACCAACGAAGAGTCTCATCGATCACTGTGACAGCTGTGAAGCAGCACAAAATGAGAAGCCGTATAACAGGGGAAAGGTTGTGAACTTGCCGGATAGGCATATCAGAAAGCAGAGATATGGGAAGCAGTACAATCATGGTCATTGTTTTTTCTTGTCGGCAGCCCGTGTGTAACTACAAAATAGTCGGCGTCAATGCAGAGATACGGGTAATTCCCGCCTACCTGTCCTCAAAATGAGCACTATTCAAAACAAGGCAGGCACCACTGGAAGGACGCGATACGCTGAAAGAATATGACACAGTTACGTCTGGGGTATCACCCAGGCTCTCCCAACAGATATCCGGGAAAACAACATCGCAGTCAGAGTCGCAGTCAGGGCTTGTGGTGGATTCGTGATTATGGTTACAGTCACGCTTGGAAAGGGGGGAGATGTCGCCAATGACACTGATTTCGATGCGGGTGAGCTGGGGCAGAGAAGGCAGTACGAATGCAAATTCTTCGACATATTCGTCGGACGGGAACACAAGGTGGGCCGGCCAATTTGGAGGTCCAAGGTAACGAATTCTGTACTGGTGAATGCGCAGGCTCTGCAGCTCGGTGAGACTAGTTAGATGGTCCCGGTACTTTCTCTGAGAAAACGTAGATGGGTTTTGAAGATTCAATTTCCTATAAACAGTCACTCACCATGGGGTGGCTGATTGTGATATCCAGATCCACAAGGTTGGGGAGGGAAGAGGCGAGGTCGTGGAATGTTGTGGGAGAGATCTCGTCTGTATATTTCATGTATTGTCCAAAAACATCATAAGCGGAAATTCGAAGATGAGTCAGGGACCAGCCTCCTAGCTCGGCAATCGCGAATTGAGGCAAGGGAAGCGGAGTAAAACGCTCTTTGTAAACCAATTTGATCGTTAACTTTTGCAGATGACGCTGCCGCGCACACAAGAGGGAAGCTTCAGCGAAAGAACCGGAAAAAGAACGAAGCTTAGGCAAGAATGTGACTTGTTCATCCAATTTTGTGCCCAGAACATTTAGCGTCAGATGTACGAGGCTAGGATGGGAACGTAGAAATGGTGCAAGGTCTGTTTGTGGCAAGTAATCAAGAGATGTACCATAGTCCCAGAAGTCTTCCGGAACAAGATCCACGGAGATGTCGAATACGAGCAGCATGGGAAGACGTATGCTGTTGAGAGCAGCAATCAAATCAGGGTAACCGTCTTCAGGAAATCCAAAACCCTCCCAAAAAGGGATTTTGATGTCCAGATGCAGAGCGTGAAGAAGGGGAGATGAGCATGGCAGCATCTGTATGGCCTCCGCAAATTTGAAGCATAACTTGTCTCCAAGCCCGTATACCATATCTGCGTTCCGAATGAAAACGAGTCACATAGTAGCGCATCGCAAACTTACCATGCTCGAGAACGGACGTTAAATCTAGTTCGATGCGCAAAACTTCAAGGCACGGAATGTGCACGAACTTGGACGTTCGAGTGAGTTGAAAGAGAACAACGAAAAGGTCAGGACCGACGTTGAAATTGTTTAGATTTCCTCTCGAGGAAACCGAAAGCTCCTTGAGATGGGGAAATTTTCCTGCGACGCCCATTATTCTACCCAACTCGTCGATGCCTGCCACCAAACTCCAATGCAGAGTGCGAAGTCCTTCGGCAAGAGCGGGCTGTTCCAATGCCCTGAAGATTTCAAAGATTTCATGCTTGTCACGCAGATATTCATGGCCATAACGATCGACCAAGCCAAGCTGTTTGATGAGGCTTGCGGGGTGAAGATGATTGTGAGAGGGCTTGGTGATCGATGTCGACTCGAGCTCGGAGTAAGTACCAATGACAAGCGTTCGGAGAAGAAGAGTAGATTGAGATGCAGTGAGCGGAGGGTCGACGGTGTTCGAATACAACGAAGGCGAGAACAACACATAGAAATACTGGGAAACGGAGCAGAGTCGGGCAACAGTT
Source organism: Favolaschia claudopus (assembly GCA_037176885.1). Lineage (NCBI taxonomy): Eukaryota > Fungi > Basidiomycota > Agaricomycetes > Agaricales > Mycenaceae > Favolaschia > Favolaschia claudopus. The sequence goes on along the minus strand of JAWWNJ010000004.1, from coordinate 1,821,502 downwards.
TGGCGAGAAGCAAAACTTCCGATGAGCGACCACAGTTCGTCCGGCACGTCACTGGCGCAATTCAGAGGGCGCTACAACCAGATATCAGCTCTCGCAGTGGCTGGATTCATTTTCCAGAGGCAGAAGTACCTTCGAGCGCGCCATACTGAATCGTGGTGGTTGGGATCAAAATTACGTTGATCAATCGGATGACATAACTATCATTGATGGGATAATATCCTTTTATGGAAGTCGGCGTTTTACTTCCCGAAAAGGAAGTAAACAGGGAATGTATTTGTTTCGCCTTGTATTTCCGTCTTGTAATATTTCCATATCTCTCGATGGTAGTATCTCAAGCCAAGAAACCTCCATAGAGTGGCCGAAGCAATTCTTCATGCTGCACAGACAAAATACAGACCTATATCGTTTGAATCTGTGACCAAGTAGTCAGACGATGGTTCGCGTCTGCATAACAGATATTCGGGCGTGATACAACGTTTGGTAACGTTCTGGAAATCATATTGTTAATATCAGTGAAGGTTTGCTGAGGTCCAGCGCAGCAGAGTCAAGTAAATTGAAGGTGACTAAGATCAGGCACTTGTACACAGAGCCTGAACAGTTCGAGTAAGTGCTGTAGTCGGAACACTGTGGGGCCAGGCGGATATCTAGACAGTCGATATTAATGTTCAGACATTCAGTCAGGCACCGCTCGACAACACACAGTATTTTGAACCCCGCCTTCCATCGCCATCGGATGATCGGAGGAATGAATGGAAGCTCAAATGCGTCTGTGGGTCCCAACATGGTGGATTGAGCTACGGAAGAGCCAGGACGCTGTCATAGATCATCAAAGCGTGCGAATGGAAGGAAACAAGTGGTCCAGGACCCTGGCTTGGATGAATTCTTGGAGACTCGATCACGACACGGTTCTCGGCAAAATAAATTCTCCAACCTTCAGCAGCGGTAAATCGATGCACTCCAGGGCCTCCAAGTCTAAGACGATGCTGAGGTTTGGTGAATGCCATGGATATGTGCTAAATACAAGCAATCACGCAGAATAGGCTTGTGGAAATCGAAGACTTCGCTTAGAGGTTGATCCCCTTCCGGGTCTCTCGGTATTGCAGTGGCAGCTAGTGGCGTCTTGTAGTGTTCACAGTGTCGGAAATGAAGCAGATTACACTTCATGGGCTGCAAGTTCCAGGAACGCTACTTACCTCAATGTGTTGGTGGTGCATTGAAGTGTACGTTGCTGCTGTTGAGCCGTGCCTTAACGCTGTACAGTATTCGCAGCCTTGATACGAAAATAAAACTGACGGTGATAGTCTCTGTTGTCAGTAACTGGCTCGGACTCTGCGAGTGAACGGTGTGGGATCGCAAGAGCTATCGCAAGTGAACTTGAATTGATGATGAGCTCGAGGAACCTAGTCATTTTGAACCCATTTCCGCAAAAATATCGAGAGACCCTGAAGAGAACATAGACACCCTGAGAGCTTGAAATATTCGCCACAGCAGGAGGGATAGTTAAAGCAATAATTTCGCAGTGTCAGGTACAGATTAATTTGTGACAGGCGTGACACCCGTCAGGCACCACATCAGTTCTCCCTTGACCAGCGACCATCTCCTCCTCCTCCTCTCCTCGATGTCGAGGTCCATCGCGTCCCCATACTCTGTCGACGACGATCGGCCTGCACACTACACCTTTAGCACCGAGCAAGACGACGACGACGACGATAGCAGCGCCGAGGACGTCTTTGCGTTTCTTCCCCCGAGTACCGCCGACCGTGACGCTTCCCAGCATGAGTACCCACCACTAGAGTACCCAGCGCCGGTATACGACCCAACGACCCCGGTGCGAGTCTCGCTCCCCAGCACAGAGAAGAGCCATGTTGTGCGGCCAGACTCGTTTGCGGGCACAGGGACAGAGGATGGCTCCATCAAGTCGGTTTTTCCCAGAAAATACCGCGATAGATTGCTCATATCCTGCGGGTTTTCAGAATGGAGTTTGACTTTGACGCTATTGAGGAGGAAGACTCGCCCTTTCCTGAGGTTCGAGCATCTGTATCAAATATAGATGACCCCGACATGCCAGCTTTGACCGTTCGAATGTGGTTTGTCGGACTCGTCCTATGTACAATCTCAAGTTCCCTCAACGTCTTCTTCAACTTCCGCTCTCCTGCTCCCGCTGTCGTCCCCCTCGCCCTCCTCCTCATCGCCTACCCCTTTGGCAAATTCCTTGCCTTCATCCTCCCTATCACCACCTACCGCTTCCGCTCTTTCGAGTTTTCGCTCAACCCCGGGCCTTGGAACATTAAGGAGCATGTCCTTGTCTTTATAATGGCTAACGTGGCCGTCGGCAATCCATACGCGCTGAACGCTATCGTCGTATCCGAGTACTACTATCATATCAAGGTATGACCCCTCTGTCTATCCCCGGCGTTTCACGGTCTTCCTGTCTGCTCGAATGGCAAAGGACACGCCTCATTTGACACCCTATCTATCTGCCACGGTACTGACCATTCGATTTGTGCAGGTCTCGTATTGGTTCGCCCTTGTACTCGTACTTGCTACTCAGCTCACCGGGTTTGGTCTCGCCGGCATATGTCGTCGCTTTCTGGTATGGCCAGCAAGCATGGTCTGGCCACAGAACCTTGTTGCCTGCACCTTACTCAACACCCTCCATGCTGAAGACGATGAGACCAGTGGCGGAATAACACGATACCGCTATTTTATGCTCGTTTCCTCCGCCGCCTTCTTCTGGTGCTTCCTTCCAGGTCTGTACTTCTCTACTCTTATCGCCCCACAGACAAAACTGGAAACTGACCGACTTGTCTCAGGCTTCCTTTTCAAGGCTCTTTCGGTCTTCTCCTTCGTCTGCTGGATTGTGCCCAACAACGTTCCTGTCAATCAGCTCTTTGGAGTTTCATCCGGCTTGGGAATGAGCCTCATCACGTTCGATTGGAATGAGGTTGCCTGGATCGGTTCTCCGCTCATGGTTCCTTGGTGGGCTGAAGTCCACGTCTTCGTTGGCTTCGTCCTCTTCTTCTGGGTTCTTACCCCTGCCCTCTACTATACCAACACCTGGTATCTCTCGTACTTCCCCATCAGCGCCAACATCCCGTACGATCGCTTCGGCAACCAGTACAATATCACCCGGGTCCTGACTGCTGAGGACAAGTTCAACGCCACTGCGTTCGGCACGTACTCGCCACTGTATTTGCCTGCAACCTACAGCATGACGTATCTACTAGCCTTCGCGCTCAGTACATGTGTCATTGTACATACGTTGCTGTACCATGGGCGGAGTTTGTGGAATGGCTTGAAGAAGACGAGGGTGGAGAGCGACGATATCCACGCTAAGCTCATGCGTCACTACCCCGAGGTACCGGATTGGTGGTACGCCCTCAGCTTTTGTGTATTTTTCAGTTTGGCGATCGTTGCGATGGAGGTGCGTTTACATCTTTTCGCCTCCGCCGCTGTAATCTTCCTATGTACTGACCCAATCGTCAGGTATGGCATACCGGGGTTCCTGTCTGGGCACTTGTTCTTGCGGTGGGGTTACCAATGATCTACGTCTTACCGTCCGGATTCATCTATGCCATGACGGGACAAGAGGTTGGTCTTCTTTGGTGGTCGAGTTCAGCAAACTTAACTTTCCGCTGTAGATCACCCTCAATCTTCTGGCACAGATCATTCCGGGAACTCTGCTACCGGGAAACCCATTGGCCAACATGGCAAGTTGTTTGAATGCATCACCGATACTCTGCTAACGCTATTGCACATCTTTAGATGTTCAAGTCCTACTCAGTACAGACACTAACAGAGGCCACATCTTTCATCCAGGATCTGAAACTTGGACATTACGTCAAAGTCCCTCCGCGCGCTTCTTTCCTGGTGCAACTTATCGGCACAATCGTCGCTGCGTTCCTCCAAATTGGCGTCAAGACTTGGATATTCTCCAACGTCGAGGATATCTGCTCGCCAACACAGAGCAGCCAGCTCACGTGTCCGCACAACCAGGTGTTCTTTTCGGCATCGATTATCTGGTACATGCAGCTTCACTGGGCTTCTAAGTTCCAATACTAATACCCGTGTTAGGGGCATTATCGGACCATCGAGACAATTTGGACCTGGAACCATCTACCACCCACACGTCTACGCGCTAGTTATTGGTGCTGTTCTGCCCATACCTTTCTGGCTCTGGCAGCGACGGTACCCCAATAGTTGGATCAAGTACATAAGTACTCCCGTGATCTTGAACGGCGTGTCGGGCATCCCGCCCTTGACAGGAATCAACTACAGCGCGTGGTTCACGGTCGGCGCTTTATTCCAGTACTACATCCGCAAGAAGCACTTTGCATGGTGGAGCAAGTTCAATTATGTGACGAGCGCGGCCTTGGATAGCGGAACGGTTATATCGCTCATCGTGATATTCTTTACGCTGCAGTTCCCCAAAAATGGGAAGATAGTAGCAAATTGGTGGGGGAACACAGTATTTACGCGAAGTGAGTACCTTCCACGCTTCGCTCTCGATACCAAGCTCATACGACGTACGTGCAGCGGCGGATTATAACCGCACACCTTGGAAACAAATTCCTGCAGGCGGGATACCTCTCGCAGGCCAGCCCCCATCATGACGGAGGCCCAATGTCCACGGATCGATCTAGCGCGACGGCAGGCGCAGCACCATCTCCCCGATTTCTGGCCATTTCAGACATACTTCTACATCACACCACTATTAAACATCACACCAACACATAGTATTATACATCTTCGCCGTATCGTCATACCATTTCGGGGCTCCGCCTACACACACACCTCACCCTCACCGCGATCTCTTACCCCACCATCTTCACGAACCGCATCTCCTCCGCCCTCTTTCTGGTTACGCAACGCGCATACGCTCGTTTCAACCCCTCGCATTGTATGTAATGCGCTCTCCACCGTATCTGGTCGGCAGTGCCTCACCTACCTCCCATCCTTTATGTCGCGCGTCATGCCCCAGCGTCACCAACTCTTCGCACCATAGTTGGGTTCGTTAGAAGACCTCCTCATGTCCCCATTTTCCATCATTTCACAGCATCATACGTAGCAGTAGTTTTTTTCTCTCGGCGCGGGTGGGTCTGCCTGTCTCAAGTGTGTCTCTGTGTCTCTTGTAGTATATATCCATAGCCGGAATAGCAAAATAAAATGAATGCGGGTTTTGACCCCGGTGACTACGGATGTTGTTTGATCTTTTCCTTTCGTCTCCATGGCCAGCCAATTGAAAGTTCAGAGGACGGGACAGGTTTCAAGGAAGACCGGTGAATGATATTGTTCCGCTGCTTGCCCTGCCAGCAGCACTATAGTAGATGCAAGCCAAAAGTGAGCAGAATCGGGCTACTCTTTCACAGTCCTTTCCAAGCTCAATGCACGCGTTCATCTCGAGCCCGCGGAAATGATCAACCACAGCTACTGCGGAAATGGTCCCTCGTCCAAGGGATCCAAAGAGGGACCATTTTCAGGATATACAGGGCGCTGTTGGTGTGATTCACACGGGACTTCAAAAATACGACGTCCGTCATTTGCTGCATGACAGGGTCTGCACAGGTTTGTAGTACGAGAAGAGTGTTCATTCTCGGGAGGAGAATACACAGTGTAACACACGGTTGTTCTATCTTGAGATACGAGTGTCGAATGGGAGGTGTCTTCCTTTGGTGAGCTGGACGTACAGTCGGGAAGAGAGAAGGGTACTTTGACGAGGCGTAGGATGGAATGATCTCAACTGCTATGATTGAGTGGAAGGTGAGAGGAGGTAAGCTGCGTCGATTTGTTGACGTCTGCGAATTTTATCCAGCTGGGCGGGACGTCACGAGCACAGATGTAAAGCTGATACCGAGAGTCGACCACGGTTGTTTTCAGGATTGCGATCGAGAGATTATGGGAGTAGCTCGAACTCGAGCGGAGGAGTGGATGTGGGTCGTATAGAGCGCGGCACATCATAGAAATATGCCAGGAGAGCATCGGCAGCAGAGATCCCTCCAAAACGATTCGGCAGCCCGTCAAAAGCTACAGCAAGACATGCGGGAAATCGATATATAGCAGCAGGCAGAAATTGAATGCGGAGGGATAGTAAGTACTTCCAAATTTCCCGAGTGTGTTTGAACGCCGTGATTGGCTCGTTTGTCGTTCTGACCCAACCTACAGAGGCGAAGAAAACAAACAGGGAGGTCAAGAACACCATGATTGGAATAGACTGCCAGTGGACTTCTTGGATTTTGTGATTCAATTGCAAGTCAAGATTCAAGTTCACTTCCATCGACAACTTGAACCTGGACGAGTCCTCAAAGCGATGCAAATTAAAATCAGGATCAGTCAGTTTAAGAGCAGATTGTTGCGCTGGCAGACATAGAGCGATTAAGAACAAAACGCTATAGAGAGCCCATCCAGACCATTTGATGCGACTTTCATTGGTGAACATTGGTGAACGACAGATGATTCGATTGTCACACATCGTCACAAATCAAGCTTATCCTCAACTCCCACCGTGCGGCGAGCTCGTCGTTGTTTCCACCGGCGACGAGAGAATGGAGACTTTCAATTGGATTTCCAATGATTATGTGTGACGACACGCCGGCCACCAGCTATTCAGCCCACTTCCCACGTTCAAGCCGCAAAAAATCTCGTATTTGTTGGTTTCCCGCCTTTGAACGTAAAAATCGGTGCTCGCGATCTGTCTTTCACGGCAGCGGCCTTGTTGCGACAGCGACCAACTAGGGTCGTCTAAACTTGGGTCCCACCGGCGTACCGCCCTCGAGTCACTCTCTCCATTCCGCACCCACGCCTCAGTCGGCCTTAGTCGGCTATCGTTGCCGCGACGGTTTCACCTGAAACTATTTTCCGGACCTCCTGTAGCTCATCCAAAGCTTTGCAGAGCTACATACTGGCACGAATGCACACCGAAGGCACCATCGTGGTTTGGGTTCTTCCAGTCATCAAGATTGACAAGATGGATCAATTCAATTTTTAACGCCAGCGCTGTGCCGAAACAGTCTCTGCCTCAAAGGGTATTTACAGACATCATTCCCCCAGTTGACAATGCTCCGACTCACAACGAGCGGTAACCTCTGAAACTGATATGATGTACGAGATTTTTCAAACAGCGCCGGACTCATAAGTAGGGCGCAGCGTTACCGCTGTAGCTCACATCCCTCGTCCCTCCCATGTCCCCTCAAAACAACATCGATTCGTCCGCCTTTGTTCTCCATTTCCCGGATGCGGTCCGCATCGCTGGAGAGTCCGTCCAAGGTCGTGTCGAATTGAACGTTGCTTTAGCACAAGATGAGGGGATCGAGAACCTCGACGTTTATTTAAGAGGTTATATTGTAACGTGCGTCTGTGCCTCTTTTGTTTGACCCTGTTCTCATGTTTTTGCAGAACAATCATTGAGAATAATTTTGACGGCTCAGATACTAGACATGAGCGAGAGATTGAAGTACGTTTCCTTCTTGAAGCATGTTCTCTGTCTGATTTCGATCCAGTTAATAAACTTCAGCAAATTACTATGGGCTAGAGGAACCGCGTTCCCTGACCCAGGGTCGCATCTACTCGACCTCCCTTTCAAGTTTCAACTTCCAGTTTCACTCCCACCTTCTTTCCATCTTTCCGTCATCAATCATGAAGCCACCATTCAATACATAGTCGAAGTCGTTGGCAGTCGTCCTGGCCGTTTCCGAAGGGATAACGTTGTTCACCAAATCTTCCCTGTACTCCCTGCCGCATCACCTGAACAGGTCGTGGCCAGGAAGTCTCTCAAGAAGGGTTGGCATGGGGCTTGGACGGCCGTCAGTGTCGAGCGGAAGATCCGGCAAGGCATTTGGGGGGACCATGCCCATGCTCGTGCCAAGGTAAGCCTTTTCTTTCATTCAATTCACGAAACTGACGAGTATCCCAGGTAAAAATTCCAGAGCTGGAATCTTTTCCGCGTGCCACTCCGGTGCCTATCAGCCTGTACATCGAAACGCGGACGAAACCCATGGCACTGACTGCCATCCCTGCGGACAAGTACAATAAGCCGCTATTCCCTGCGCCTCCCACACATTCGGCCGAGGTGAAATTGTTCTTCGAACGTGAGGCAAGCATCCGCACTTGGCGGAAAAGCGCAGTAGTGGCGGACACTTTCCCAACGCGCAGTGTTTTCGGCGACCTAAACACATCGGTCGACGCTGATGTCGAGGCTGCGCAGTGGATACCTGATCCTGAACGAAAGGACTACGGTGTTTGGAAACGTTCAGCGCGGTTTGATACAACAGTGACACTGCCGTTCGCCCCCACGTTCAGCACCGAAACCATTGACTCCAAGGTGAGTTACAGCTCTGTCTAATCCGTTTTCTCTCTGACGGAAATCTCCAGTACTTCCTCCACTTCCAACTATCTTTCCCCGGAATGGGCAATGACCTCGAGCTTCACGTGCCCATCAGTTTACATCCTGCACATACTTGTCCTTCTTTTGCCTTGAACTACGCGGATGTGCCTCCTGAAGGTACACCTCCGCTGCGGCTGATAGACGAACTGCCTCCCCCGTAAGCGATGTTGTCTCTTGCTACGGCTTAGTCGTTGACCAACCTCTTGCAGGGCGTACTCTATCGAACACTTGATTGCACAGGCTGGACTGTGAAATAATCCAAAATTGCCTTCAGGCTAGAAGTACATTACCATAGTTACTAGTATTATCCTCGATATAAGTACTGATGTAGCCTTACTCCTACTCTTGCTGTATAATGAACTCTTAATTTTGTATCTCGCATGAGGATGTGGCATGAGTTTGCCATAAATAGAAATCTTGAACTTAGTCTTGACCGTGACGATTATGGTGGGCCTGAAGGTACTCGACAACGGAATGAGTCGTTGGGAGAGCTTATAACCTGTTGTAGCGCCGTCTCTATGACACGAGCGACGTGCCGAACGAACTGTGGTCTCTCATTGGAAGTTTTGCTTCTCGCCAGACTGTTGCCCGACTCTGCTCCGTTTCCCAGCATTTCTACCTGCTGTTTTCATCCTCGTTGTATTCAAACACAGTCGACCTTCCGCTCACCGCACCTCAATCTGTTCTTCTTATTCGAACGCTTGCCACCGGCACTGACTCCAAGTCGATATCGATCACCAAGCCCTCTCGCAATCATCCTCACCCCGCAAGCCTCATCAAACAGCTTGGCTTGGTCGACCGCTATGGCGATAAAGCTTCGAAGGAGAAGACCGAAATTGTCAAGGCACTGAAACAGCCTGCTCTTGCAAATGGACTACGCACTCTGCATTGGAATCTGGTGGCGGGCGTCGATGAATTGGGCAGAATCATGGGCGTCCCAGGAGCATTTCCTAACCTGAAAGAACTCTTCGTTTCTTCAGGGGGTGATATCAAGAACTTCAATGTGAGCGTTCTCTTTGTGTCCTTGCCGAACTTGAAGCGCTCAAACGCAGCAGTTTGTACATATTCCACAACTCGAAGTACTGCGGGTTAAACTCGATTTTTACGACTCCTTCCCTCCAAGTGAGTTGTCCTCATGCGTTTTGCGATCGATCCTCATCTTAGAACCAGACTGGGACTATCGCACTGCCGATAGGTTGTGCTTCAAATTCGCAGAGTCTATACAAATGCTACCGTCCTCGTCGCCTCTCCTCCATTCTTTGTGCTTGGACATCACGATCACTTTAAACGATGACGAATTTCCATTCGATGGCTATCTCGATCTAGTTGCTGCTATCAACAGCATACATCTTCCCGCGCTTACTAGCTTCCATATCTCCGTCGATCTTATTCCGCCCGATTTTTACGAGTCGGACCCAACATCTCGCGAGTTCCGCCCCGACACCGACCTCTCCACTTTCTTGGCTTCTCATCCGAACATCAGTCAACTTGCATTGAATGTTTTGGGCACCGTTTTGAGCGAAGAAGTTGTTCACCTATCCCGAATTCGTTCATTCACTGGCACCTGGGATAATGCTGTTTTTATCTGTTCCGATCCTCGTCAGCCGCAGCAGCTAACACTCAAGCTGGTTCACGACGATCTCTTTGACACTTCCATAACCCCTCCGCTCACTGAAATCCGGTTGCCAGTTTGCCATTCGTTGACCCATCTCCAAATTCACACATTCCGTGTTTGGGGCACCTCCTCCAAAGAAACGAGCGAAGTGTCTCCTGCGTCATTCCTTCATCTAGCTTCTTCCTTTCCGAACCTCGTACATCTAGATCTCAGCATCAATCGACCCCTGGTGCGTGGCTTGCTGAAAGGCAGCTCAAGCTTTGCAGTTTAATATGACTCGCACAGGAAAATTACCGGGACCATTTCACAGTCTTGACCAAATTGCAGAGTCTGCGCGTACACCACTATCGAGCCCGCTCACTTTTGCATTATAAACGGCCAGCCAAAGAAGTATTCCCTCCAGATGCTTATATCGAAGAATTCAGTTTTATCGTACCTTCTCTCCCGACGCTCACTCGCGTTCAGATCAACCTCGCAGCCGACATCCTTCCCGCTTCGACCAGCTGTTATCATTTGGAATGGGACTGGGAATCAAACTCCGAAGCAGATTGCTCCGTTTGCAGGTTAGAACTGGAGGATTTGTACTGCGACAGGATGTTTGAGCCGCCTGATGTGAAATTGGAGTATTCTTTCTCTGTATTGCGTCCGCCAAGCGGCGCATATCTCGTATTAGATAGTGCACATGTTGAAGACCGGTGCGTTATGTCGATCTTACTCCTAGAATTCTGTCCTAACATTCTCCCAGTCATTCGACCACAAAGAAATGATGGAGCTAATAATTTTTTTGTGCTCTCCAGAGTCTCAGCTCGTCTTTCCAATCTTGAAACGTGACGATGCTTGGGCCGACTTTTGAAAGGGCTGTGCTGTTTGACCTTTCGTGTCTACCTGTTCCTGATTCTGATCACTGTGAACTCATTCTCCGTATTGCGTTCGTCGAATGGGTCGAGTGTGGTCTGAGACCATCTTTGCTTCAAGCACAGGTGCGGGCTATATGGTACCATATCATGACAAGTTGTTCAATATGTATGTCTCTTGCAGGTTGAAGAAGAACGATAGAAAAGGAATTCTGCCTGCTCTCAGCTGCCCTCTTCGACTTTTTTGCGTCTCCTGTACTACCACACTGTATAAGTAGTTTCAAATTGCTTTGTTTCTTGACCCATTCCATACTGCATGCATTGTTGTCATTGTTTATGCTCTGAACAAGCCATCGCGCTTCAGCTTCTCAGCTTCAGGTACCTGCGGTACCTGCTCCTTCTTGCATCTTCCTTAGGAAGTTCCTAAGTGTACCAGAACCGTCGGCCGATTATGCCGCACAAGACCGAACACCATCGCCGCGTTGCCGCGGCCCTTGGTGACGACCCTTGGACGACCCTCGATGTTAAAAGCACATTTGCCGTCCAGTATCTTACTTGAGCGCTGCGACTCTGCGTAGCGCTTCCTGCGCCTCATTGGAAGCTTCGTGTCGCGTCAGACAGTGCAGTGACTCCGAGTCTTGGTCGCAACTCGGTCGTCTCTGTTCCCTCTCTCGCCTGACCTCTTCTACTCGTTGTTTTGTCGTTTCCGGGCCTCAACATCCAACCCAACCGCTCCTCACCGCTTCTCGATCTGGATTCTGCACGTCTACTCAGGACTCTTGCGCGTTCTTATGGACCTCATGGACGGATGAACCATCCAGCGGTACTGAATCAGAGACTGGGCTTGGTGGATGGCGTTGGCGACAAGAATTGGATGTTCGAGGACATAGCTAAGTCATCAAAGCTTTTGCGACTGAGCATATATTTTTCAGAAATTTGCGCGGTCAGAGGGATGGTACCATGCTTGAATCAGACCTGCTGACCACCTACGAGTCATTCAAACATGAGGGTCGCTCATCTGGCGAAGTTTTGTGATGCAAGTGGTCGTCGCCATCCATCCGTATAACTAGGAGCACTGTCTTTGAAGCGTGCCACATAAATAATCACTGATCACTAGGATAAATATTCGACGCTGTTGGGAAAAACTTATCGCCCTCCGAAACTGAACAGGTGTTCATTTTTTGACGAAACGTCCCATTCGAATCCAGAAAAGATCCGATTCGGACTCGTTTCCAACGCCCCACATTTCTCCTTGACGCCACGGTGTCTGTCCATCATCCCCAACAACGTCCTTCACCCAGGTATGAGTCGGACGGTTGAGACAGCATCCATCGAATACACGTTTCCATAGCGGAGTCAAAGCTCCTTGCCACCATGCCGCATTCGGCTGGTCTCGACCATGTTGAACATGTTCAAAGAACAATAGCTCCCCACCGTTCGAGGCGAGAAGATCGAGCACGATTGAACGAATGGTTTGTTGGGGGAAGGGAATGGTGCAAAACGTGAGGACTGAAACAACAGTGTCCACGGGTTTGCCGTTCAAGGAGGATAAGATGGATGGGGTGTCTTCGGCCCCGCATGAGAGGATGAGGAGGGTTCCGTCTGATTCTGTGTACCCCGCCGCGGCGGCCATAGCACGGATGTATGAATGCATGAGGGTGTTGGGCTCCAGAGCTATATATTTTGTTACAAGGTTGCGGTCGAGATAGTTGACGGTGTGTCCATGACCTTGAGTTAGAGTCGTGGTTTATCATTTTGAAACCGTGAACAGGGCCGCTGCACGTACCTGCACCGAGATCGAGGACAACGCCTCGTGCATTGGGAGTGATGAGTTGAGTTTTCTCTGCACGTCTGCCTCCGTCGCCCCCCGGCCCAAAGAAGACCCAGATGCCTGCCATGCTGACACGAGAGAGCGCAGCTGGATCGAGAAGCAACGCGGGAGATGCCACGACCGCTCGAAAAACTGCAGGAAGACCGTATTTCAGCCCTGCATATATAGTTGCGAAAGTGTCGAGTAGATCGCGAAAACCCATTTTCGAATGACCGTAAGATGGTGGGAGTCGGAGAAATTGGGAGAACAGAGGAAAACGATGATAGTCAGTTTGATTCGTCACCAAACAAACACAGACTAGCAACGAGTCGCCTGACTTGCACACGCCCCGTCCATTGCGATACACGCCTGTCCGGAGACTCGGGATTTATCCAGACAAGCTGTCGTATTCACGATTTACTCCCATCGGTAATGGAAAAAATCATACTACTCACAGAGCTTTTTCAACACTCAAGCTAGCATCGAATGGAATTCAACAGAAAAGCAAATTGAATCTACCAATTTTCTAGAGGGGTCTTATATTAGCTCTCTTTATCGTTTTGCTTCATCACAGCTTGGCTGTACCTCTGGATCTATTTTTTCGAAGCGTGGTGTGTTGAGTGTGTGGCCCGTCCATAAAAGGATATTACTGATGGAACGGCCCGGGCAGCAGTGAAGATATCCATAATAAACCCCCCTACAAAAGATCGTGGAAAATCGGGGGAAAATCCTCTCAAGTTCTCGCCGACTTTCGGGAGTTACAACGCTGAATCAGCCTGAATGCTTGAAAGGCGACCGGATGAGAGCGGAGAGTTTCGGGAGATGCCGGGACATGGTTGAATATAAATTATTTGGTGTTGATTACCCGGGGTTGATATTTTGTTCCTCTTCCACGTCGTTCATGTACGTCGCTCTATGTTCGTATAGATACGTGGCTCATTCACTTCAGACATGTCTTCTCTTGACCGGTCTGATCTCCCAACAATAACCCTACATTGGCTTGAAAAGTCTCGAGCCCAGCGTATCTTATGGCTGCTCGAAGAACTCAATCTCCCCTATGAAATCAAGCGGTACAAGCGCGAGCCTGGCACTAATTATGCACCTCCGGAGCTCAAGTCCGTTCACGCCATTGGCAAGTCTCCCGTATTAACTATCGGAGATCTTACGCTTGCCGAGTCGGCGCTCATTGTCGAGTACCTCACCGAACACTTCGGCCCCGGTCTCATCCCCTCCAAATGGAAACCCGGACTCGAAGGCAAAGTTGCCGGCGAGACCGACGAATATATGCGATATCGCTATTTGATGCATTATTCCGAAGGCTCCTTCATGCCTTTGCTCCTCACCTCTATTGTTGCCTCCAGTTTGTGTTTTCTTTACATCGAGGCATATGACAATTGACCAGCCTTTCAGACATAAAATCCGCTCCCGTTCCTTTCTTTATTCGACCCATCACCTCTAGAATTTCCGGGCAAATCAATAACTACGTGATCCCCAACCTAACCACTCATCTCACTTTTCTGGAGGAACAGCTCGCCTCCTCCCCGAACGGTGGTTCATACCTATGCGGCGACAAATTGACGGGCGCAGATATCATAATGAGTTTCCCCATTCTTGGGGTGTTAAACGACAAGAGTTTGGCTGTGAACAGGGCCACCTATCCCAAATTGTTCGCTTACGCAGACGAGCTCCAGAAAGGCGAAAGTTACAAGCGAGCCGTCGAAAAGATCATAGCTCTGGAAGGAGAGTATGTTCTCGTACCGTGATGCTGCCTGCCTTTGCTGGGTACATGTATGAGTTTTATAGTTTGCATCTACTGTACGTCTCTCAACTCACAAATAAATAGTATCATAATGACCGTTACACAGTAGCATACTCCACCTCATGAACGGCAAGCTGATCTGGTTGAATTTTGACGCTTGCTCAGCTTCAACTAATGGCACTTCTGTCTGGCTTTAGAGCCGAAGGCGACATTCAACTGTAACTTGGGTTCTCCAATTTCCATGCCACAAGAAGAGTTTCGAACGACATATCAAGTCGCTAATTCAGACTGTCATCTGTTCAGCAAAACTGCCCGCAGAGAAAGATGATACCCATTGCATCACTGTTCGGAAATATTGAAGGGCGCAATATCTCTTTCTTCCGATCGCTGCGAAATTGTGGAGAGATCTGCCGTGCCTAGATTCGAGCAGGTTCGGTTGCAGCATTGGGACAGTCAGTTTTCAGTTGAGTGATCGTTCGCAAAATTGAAACCCGGGATAAACCGCGACGGCACAAATTCTTTCGTGGGATTGAATATATAAATGGTCAATCCAAGGCACATCCATACACCGTGCTGGCGACGGACCGCCATTTCTCCCTATCGATAGCAAACTCTTCGGCGTATTCGACTTCGAGGTGATGAAGACGCTTCCCGACAATAATCAGACTATGCAACGGTTGCCCAAACCCTGCTTCAGGGTGATTAGCCAATTCTGCGAGAGTGCCAGCAACAATTCTCTGTTCATCCCCACCGCCCACGCGCGAAAGTGCGACAGCGAGTGTATTGTCTGCTTCCAAGATGCCGGCTTTTCGAAGAGACTCGATTTCGAGCAATTGCTTCACGGCTACGGGAATGGACATGTATCGTGGGGGTTCGTAGATTTTCCGATTGCTGAAAAAGAAAGTCAAAACCGGAATCAAATCATGTAAGTTGCAGGGCCCTCACCGCATTAAATTTGCATCGCTTATTTCTTTGACCTTGATGTCTAGTAGGACGAGGGTGTGGAGACCTAGGTCAGCGTTTTCCTTGATTCGATCGTAGAAGCTGTCTGGCTTCCATGTCTCGGTGAAAAATACTAGAGAGACTGTTTGTCCGAATTGATAGAGCTGAAGACCTGCAGCGCCAATTGCATTCATTATAGAGGCATTGTGAATTACGCGCGTTGGGATGTGGAGAGCTCGAGCGCGGAGTAAGATGTCGGTGTGCGTCGTCGCGCTGTTGGATTGAGTGGTATTGCAGCGAGCCCGAGAACAGGGACGGAGTTAATTACCCAAACGGATCGCCGACAACGAGGAGCGCAACGTCAACCTCGTCAGCTTGGTGCAAAATCTCATCGCTTTGGGTTTCAACCATATCCCGATCGGCGATGATCAGCGGTTTCCCGTAGAATTCTTCCTTTGCTTGCATGCGAGATTGAGATGGTCTTTATCAAATGACTGATCTGAACACAAACCAAACGCTCCTTCTGAACCATGAGGATGCTCGTGTACGCTTCAAGATATACGCGAGTAGCGCCTTTGATCGCCTGGAATATAAGATAAAGCAGCCTAAAATGCGTCGAAAATCATGCCAACCTCCAATCCGCGAACAGTAACGTCCCTCTCATCCGACAAACCCAATCCGATGATATAGAACATGATGAAACGAGAGAAAGCGCGATCGAGTTACACGTCACATGGTCACACTTCAACCTTGGTCAGCCTTGGTCCTTTACGTGACTGGTCTCTTGCCCTTTCCGCTGAGTGGGGGAATCTGCGAATCAGACAGTTTTGTGCCTCGTGCTTTGACCAACTCTCGTGGAATTGAATATCGGGCTTCTCGGTGGAGTTTTGTTCACGCGCATAGATAGGCGGGCAGCACGGAAGAGAATCGCATTTATACGGAACCGAGGCGAAAATGTGGGCATTCCAACTTGTGGTACTTCCGTGTCTTCAAAAGTTCAATTTGCCTTGACGAACCGATGAATTCTGTCAGGCAGGTCTCGTTTTGTTCTTTGCAATCTGCAAACTCTAAGTAGCATCTATCTGGTTTTAGGCAAGATTTCTCTGGGCTTCCTCTAGACCTCTTGGGTCCCATTATGGAGCAACTCAGCGATAGTAGGCGCGCCTTGTCGGCTTGTGTTCTCGTGAATCGAAGCTTCAATCATGCTGCCATGCCCCTCCTCTACTCGGTACTCGACTCTCGTCTTGTCTCTAAATCAGACAAGGTGCGTAATATAGTAGATCAGGCACGGTGCTACTCCCGCTCAACATTGAGCGGGCATTGCGACCAGATTTCTATAGACTGATAACGCGTACTCATCTTCTCCCAGACTTTGGTTTATCATCCCTCGATGACTTTAAATAGGCGGCCAGAACTTGCGCAATACGTTCGTCACGTAACAGAAACGGGTGCGTCGTGGCATCACCGATAAATTCCCTCAAACAGGTCTATGTTCCCGTTTCAAAACTGACAAATACACAGGCGCTGTACATCGCGGTCTCACCCCTCAGCATCCCAACATCACAGAAAACACTCTGCATGCACTGTCCCTTTGCACCAACCTTCGGTCATTGACTTGGATCGACGATTTCCAGCGCTTCTCTGGTTCTGACGCTGTCTTGCTATCTTTCCTTGCCGTTGTTCGCAGGCATCCGCTCCGATCACTCACAATTCGGACTCATGGCGACTTGGGAACCGATGCTTGGGCGCAGCTTACAACGCTGACAGGTCTTCAAAGAGTCTCAATCTGGTGTCTCGAGGGTCCTCCGTACTTACTGGGCAATGGCTGGGCTACTCGGCTGCGAAGTACTCTGACGCATTTGGAATTGGGTGTCAGTAAATTTAGTTGTTCATATGTTGAACCTTCCTCTTGATTGGGGAATTCCGATTGGTGTACAGCGATGTGCTGGGGTTCCAAATACGCTCTTGTTCTCCATGCTTTCACAACTACCGCTGTTGCAAGACATCCGGTTGAAAGGCGAGTTCATTCAAATGCAAAACATATCAACATCAAGTTGAAATAAATTGCTACAGGCGCTCCGTCCAACGCCATTCCTCGCGTACTTGCATTACTGCGCAATCTTCGTTCCCTCGACACGGAATATCTAGTTTCAGGTCCTCTGAATCCGCGTTTAACGCCCAGCGCGGATGAAATGGCAACTCTGCGAAATTTGACGGTACGGACGAGTAGTATTGATATAATGGGACCTCTGAAATTATGGGGATGGATCACTATGATTCTTCCACGACCGGGTCTCGAGACGTTGAAGCTGCACGCTTTCACGCTACACATGGGCCACACTCAGATTCCGAGAGCTTTCATTTTGGATCTGGCTACGACGCAGGCCGATACCCTCAAACATTTTATTGCGGGCGACGCCGAGTTGACTCTGGCCGACATTGATTGTCTCTGTTACAAATTTCCTAAGCTTGAGACGCTCCAATGTTTAGTTGTCGCCGCAGACGTGGTGAGTGAATTTCGCGCCTTTTTCAGCCGAAGTTGAGCTTTGTCGCAGGAGTCGATTACGACAGCAGTTGAAAAAGCAATCAATCTGAAGATGTTGCGACTCCAAGTTCATTGGATACATGTCGACGAGCAGCCAGTTTCAGAACGGCTGACAATTGACCAGGCAAAACGCTGGATGCTTCATAGCAAAAACTCTCGTCTGAGAACCATCGGAATCAATTCGGTAATCTACACAGTACGTTCATTCTTGGTTTCTGTTACGCACCCAGATTTATTTGTGCAGGGAAAATGGAGTTTAGAAGAGCAGAGTTTGAAGTTCAATGTGATCACAGATGTTGAAGGAGACAAATGGAATACGTGATGCCTCCAAGTACAAAATCCTTCATAGTTCAGTATGTATCTACGAAAAGTGCAGAAATGCCCCGAATCATTCGGCTCTGCTGGTGCAGCAGAGATGCAGGTAAGTGCTCACCCAAAACAAGAACAACACAGAATCAGAACGCTATACACCTCGACCACGCCCTCTGCCGCCACGCATTGGCCCACCGCGACCGCCACGGCCTAGCAAATGGAAGATTTGAATGGATTCACGGAAATATAATAGAAAAGCACCTCTGGCAGGCGCGCCCCGCCCTACAAACATCATCAGTGCCCTGATGACGCGAGTTTGAAGGAAAACTTACCCCGGTTATTCCCACTAACATATGCTCCCCTTGCTCCGCGACCAGCGTCTCGAGCACGATTTTGTTCTTCTTTAACCGCGTCAAGTAGTGTATCGGGTACGCGGAGATATTTTATCTTCGTGTCGGGGTCAGCGAAAAACGCGCTGAACGAAAAAGATGGTGAATACGCACCGTGCTTCCCCGGATATAGCATTCTTTGAGTTTCCAGAACCGGTCACCATCGGTGTTGGTCTGGTATACTTCTCGCAGCGTGATGTTCATGAAGTTGTCGCAGTTGACTAGATGTCCGTTGAATGTTTCGCCATTCTTGAGTTCTACCAACTGAGATTCGTCTGTACCTTGATATGAGGGTTATCGGGGCTGGCGCGCACCATGGGCTTGTTCTGAGCTGCGTTGAGGAGGGATAATGGAAGCTAGAGACCCGGGATGAGCGGAGAACTTAGGTGGGGGAAGGGCCGGTTCATACCATTTTGGAGGGGGAAGAGCAGGATGCGTGACCGTGACGCGTAACACTCTTCCTCTTTCCCCCCATCTTGCTCTGGTGCTTCCCAATGTAACAGCATACACGACAAACTTCTCGTCGAAACTCGAGTATTTAGATCCAAATCCTGAACACCAGCTCCAGGGTTGTACGAAGAACCGTGAAACCACAATATATCAATGTCAACTGGCGACCGCAATCACTCCTAGTTTCTGGCGGCCTAGTCTCATAGGCAAGACTGCGCTGCTCGCTGCTCTTCTCGTCTGCATCATCGTATGGATAAGCCCTGGTCGGCCGCCACTCAGATCTCCGTATATCTGCCGTTGGAGGGAGAGCCTTTGCGTGGTGTTTGTCGGTCGTGTGCACATTGCAATTGGTCGTGGGCAGGCAGTTGTCCTGAACCGGCGGTCGGTACTCATTTTGGAAACATTTCTCCGACCCTTCCTTTCCACCGGTCCCCCCCATATCACAGTAAACGAGGGATATCTTTTTTTATGCTGTTGTACTGTAGCAAAATAAATTCTTGACCACCGATGACTCGAGTTTGTTGCATCGCACCGAGACAACCGCGAGATTGAGAATTGAGGATCTATCCCGGGCTAATCACGGTCAAGCGAACGATACGTGTTATCGTTGTGTTATCGAAATTTGAATCGAGTCAATCGCAGTCACAAAACTTTTATTTAAAACTTGCTTCGAACTACCACAAGCACTTTCCTTGTTCACCCTCACGCTGCAATGGCAGCCATACATATCGACGAATCTGCCGGCTCAGACGCTACGGGGACGGGCGCCGCTGATCAGCCTTATCAGTCACTTGGATTCGCCTTATTCAAGCATGGCGCTGAGGCTGCTTTTCTAACACGGAAGGATGCGACTGCGACCTACGAAGAACCTACACAGTCGTCTTTGAAAAAAGCCAAGAAGACGGCTGAAGGTCTGGAGAAAAAGCGCAAGAAAGCGGAAGATCTTGAACGCGCAGAAAATGAAGAAAAGGAGAAGCGGCAGCAGGTGTTAGAGCAGAGCAAGAAAATCGTGCTTACTGAGGATACAAGTCTTCCAAAAGCTTCAAAGGTACGCAAACTATCCCGATAACCAACTGTGAGCTAGGCTGTAACTTCCTGGAATGATTAGGCAAAGATTGTACACCTTGAACCTCTGCGATCTCAGCGAGTCCGCATATTCGGATGGGTCCATCGTCTTCGCGTGCAGAAAGGGCTCATCTTCATTGTCCTGCGTGATGGTACCGGATATCTTCAAGCTGTCTTGACTGGCACTGCTGTGCGCGACATCCATCGATTTCTCCCTCTTCAAAAATTGCTAACAGTCCCAAAGACTCAGACATACGACGCGTTAACCTTAGCTCTTGAGTCTTCGGTAGAGCTTGTCGGTACCCTGCAGGTTGTACCAGAAGGCAAGACTGCTCCAGGTGGTCATGAACTCGCGGTCGACTACTGGCGACTTATTGGCGGTTCGCCCGGTGGCGACGATGCATTCAGCACGAGACTGAACGAAGTGCGATCCACGTCCTTTCGTCTATCTACGCGCCTTGCTGACGGTCTCTCAGCATTCCGACCCCTCGATCCAAGCAGATCTGCGTCACCTTGTGCTACGTGGCGAAACAGCATCCAGCGTTCTTCGCCTTCGGTCAGCATTAATGAGCGCGTTCCGTCAATCCTACGCTGCCCATGATATTTTGGAAGTCACTCCACCGTGTCTCGTGCAGACGCAGGTCGAGGGCGGCGCAACCTTGTTCAAGCTGGATTATTACGGGCAGCCAGCCTTCCTCACGCAGAGTTCCCAGCTGTACCTCGAGACTTGTTTGCCCAGTCTAGGAGATGTTTTCTGTGTCCAAGAGAGTTTCAGGGCGGAAAACAGGTTTGTAATCTATCTATCTAATTCACAACGGGACTGAGGAATTATTGTCAGCCATACCCGACGCCATCTCAGTGAGTACACTCATATGGAAGCGGAGCTTGCCTTCATCGATTTCAACGACTTGATGGACCATATCGAGGCTATCGTATGTATCCGCAGCCACTACTCAATCCATCGTACTTACTTCTATCCGAGATTTGCGAAACTGTCGACACTCTCCTCGCCAACCCCTCCTCCGCCGCCCTCATCAAACAGCTCAACCCCAGTTTTGAGGCACCAGCGCGACCTTTCCTTCGCATGTCGTATGAGGATGCCATTCAGTGGCTTGTGGAGCACGGCATCAAGCGCCCTGCTGAGGATGCTGATGAGAAACCTATCCTGGACGAAAACGGCCAGGTTCAGATGGTGGACCACGTCGTCGGGGACGATATTGCCGAGGCGGCGGAGCGTCAGATGACGGATATCCTTGGGAAGCCGATGTTCTTGTACGGTTTCCCGGCTGAGTTGAAGGCATTTTACATGAAGAAAATTCCTGCTAAGGATGGCAAGACCACCTTCACTGAAAGCTGCGATCTTCTCATGCCCAATGTTGGAGAGATTGTTGGTATGTAGATTTCGCTTCCTCGTTCGTACAGGAATTCACGGGAAGTACAGGTGGATCGATGAGGATAGACGACATGGACGAGCTAATTGCGGCGTATAAGCGGGAAGGAATTCCATTGGAACCGTACTACTGGTTCACTGACCAGCGTAAATATGGGACATGTCAGCATGGTGGTTATGGAGTTGGAGTCGAGGTGAGCGTTGCCTCTGAATTCCGAATACTATGAAAGACTGATTGTTTTCGGCAGCGATTGCTCGCATGGCTTGCTAACAGATACACTGTACGCGAGTGCTCGCTATACCCTAGGTATGTTCTCGTCTCAGCTTCTTCATCCTCACTGATTCGTGGTCTAGATGGCCTGGTCGCGCGACGCCTTAAGAGTCTGATTAATTTGTTGCAATAATAACAGTCTCGTTTTTGTTTATATTCTAGATTGTTGTATCAGTGAATCTAAGGGGTGTCAGTCTTGAATGCAGTATGACCTCGTCGTTCCCGTCATGAGCATTTCTTTAAAAGTAACGATAACGTGACATTTTCCAAAATTTCCTAAAGCAGCCACTCGGCGTTGTTTTGGGTTGTTGATCCCCAAAAAGGAAACCTTCTTGATCTCGAACCATGCCGTCGCAAAAATTTGTTTTCGCGCAGTGAGTGGAAGGAGCGAAGAATGTCCTCCACACAATGACTAATTACGTCTGAGTCAGCTTTATGGTGGGAAACACATACGTACGCTGGCAGAAACCTCCAACTTGCCGAAATTGAACTCAACACCTGCCTTGATTTCAGCCATACACTATAGCCGATTGGGCAGCGGACATTGAAGAGGCTAGTGCAAGCGACATGTGCGGCCACGGATAATTCTTGCTCCTCTCTGACACAAATCAGAGATGGCTTCGTCCTCAATGTCGGTAAAGAAGACTGGCAGCTGGATAGGGTGGCAATGTGCTTCGAAGCAGCTGAAAATTGCCCTTTACCCTTTGCTTTTTTCATGAGCTTTGACATGAGGTTTGTTTTTCTTTTACTCCGGATTGTGCAACAATACAAGGTTTTGAATATTGCCGTGTCGGATACAGTTCGATTCCAGCCAGCTCAGAGTCGGATGTGAATCTAATATGCAGTTATCTGACTGCTTTTGGGAATCATCCCCGTATGTTTCGATATCAAGATAAGGTGGTTGTTTCGACATTCGCCGGGGAAGGCGCAACATTCGGACAAGCTGGCGACGATCTTGACAAAGTTTGGTTGTTTGCTAAGAATGCGATGGAGAGTATTGTCCCCGTAATTTCCTTCCCTTTCTGTTTTGCACCTATGGTGAGAGTGACTCGCGGAAAGGTCCATTTTATCCCTGCATTCTTCATCGACCCGGCCAGGTTTCGGGCCATGACCGCTTTGGATGGCGTGTTCAATGTAGACGTGGTCATTTTCTCCGCTGCCTGATGGTTGCTAAACACTATTAACATATAGTGGAATGGGGGTTGGCCGCTGCATCTCACCCCAATGCATTCGCGTCAAGAGATCGAATTACCGAAACTTGACACGGACAAAGAATACTTGAACAATCTTGACGGTCGCACTTTCATGGCGGCTGTGTCTCCATGGTTTTTCACGGTAAGTGCTCCCTTCGGAGAATTTTTGATTGATGAGTATACTTATATATCCCCTACTTAGCACTACGGGCCCGATAGTTGGAATAAAAACGTCGTATCTGCCCAATACCAATCCCGATTCGATTCTCTCACAACGAGATAGTGGATATATCGTGCAGACGACTGGCTCTTCGCTCGCAGGTGGGAGCAGCTCATTGCCATGCGCTCCCAAATCGACATTGTGCAGGTGATTTCGTGGAATGGTTTGACGATTTTCTTTTCGTCTCAGACAGAAAGCTCATACCATTGCGAAACTAGATTATGGAGAATCCCATTACATTTGCCCTACAATACGTGGGGCACAGCCCAACTCACATGCCTGGGTTGACGGTTTTTCGCACGAAGCGTGGTTAGATCTCAACAGCTTTTTTGCACGCACGTTCAAAAGTGGTGCCTATCCATCTATCGACCGAGACCGCGTATTTATGTGGGGTCGGCCACATGCCCGCACGGCAAAAGCACTAGAAAGTGTTCCTCGGCCCCGGAATTGGGAACTCGTTCGTAAAAATGGTTGGCCCTTCTGCCTGCGACACTAATTTGCCGCCTAGACGGACGACATGTTCTGGGTCATTGTTATGTGTATCGCACCGGCCACCGTGAAATTATACGCAGGGGACTTCAACCCAATATCGGTCGAGGTTGACACCGGAATGAGCAAATTATCGCGGCCTCTGAAGGAGGGAGAAGGAATGCGAGTCGTCATTGAGCGCCGAGGAACAGCTGTGAAGGAATGCATTGCCAAAGGATTCATCTTTGAAAACACACCGGCAGTCCATAATTTCAATGCTTTTACGGCGATGGCATGAGATATCATAGACAGAAAGTCTTCGACGAAACGTACCCGCTGACAGAGAATTCAGGAAGGATTGTGTATACACTGAATGAGCGACGTTCGCTAAACAACATGGCATGTACTACTGCCACTATAGCTTTTGTTCAAGAAGATAGGCATAAAACTCCAAACAATCCGTTCCGGCTGTCAGTGTTGCTTTGAAGGCGTCCCAACTGTCGAACAACGTCTCGATCCCCACGATTTCGACAATGGCAATCCAATCCGATGGGTTGAGAGTGCAAAGTCCATTAGAGACGTAGCATGGAGCGTGCGAGTCGAAGGCGGTTTTTTTCAGTGCGGCGCAGCTGCCATCCGCGTGGGGAGCGCCACTCGCATCGGGCACAAGTGCCTCTTGCAGACAATGGAGGGTTGCAAGCATCCATGCCTGTCCTTTCTCGCTAAGAGACGCGCGCTGCGTCTGGAATTTGGTGCAGAATTTCTGGCCGTACCCCAGAGGATATCCGGAAGACCCGCATTGATAACGCGACTCGAGGCAGTCTGCATAGAAGGTGCAACTGTCTGGAGGCGGGTTGAGACATTCGGGACTGGTTGAGTTCACGCCGGAGGGCGGAGTCGACGATGCGAGGATACCGTTTGGCGGGCTTCCCGGAACAGGAGAGAATACCGCCAACAAAGAGACAAAGACGGTGAGGGCGAGACTGAGGGATCAGACACGGTTAGTCGATTGTTGAAGTGAATTACTTCATGTTGAATTGAACACACATTCGCTTTGCTATCGAACTGGGGACGATTCAGTAAAAGGACCAACTGCAAACGATCCTACTCCCACCTCATACGACTGCAGCGAGATTGAGGCAGGTAGTGGCGACTGTTTACGGTGGGAGGATTCAACTTGTCAAACGACTGACAGTTGAAAAATGTTGGTGTTGCGATTTTTGTCCGGATCATTGGTTGAATGTGGTAATTTCACCAACGGATCAGCGCCCGGCGGAGATGGCCGAATCAACTCAAGTCTCTTTGTGCAACATGCAACTTGCTTCGAACGAGTGTGGATGGCATACTACAAGCAGTGCTAGACCGGCCTGCAGTCTGTGCCAAGGCGAGATACAGTTGCCCATTATCCATAATAATTCCAAAATTTCTTTCCGTCATTTGTCTGAAGTTGATGGAAAATACAAACCTAGCATGACTCTCGAGTCTCGAACCCCAAAGCTGCAAGGTGAATCGAACCCTAGAACAGGATGAATGCCGTTGAACCTACGGTCTACCAGATTGGTTCGTCCCGATCACCGAGTCACGTTTTTTCAACTCTTTTCCTCCTTTGTTCTGTCTCACTTGCGACTGATGGAACCCCAGAATACGTCGCGCGCTCTACTTGGTTGTCTTGGACTCCAAATCGACGTCGAGAACCACTGGGAATATCCTCGAGTTATAAAAACAATATCCGTTCAAGTTGAACATGCTCAGCTAGGCAATATTGGTTCTATGGAAGCGTGGCGCATTTCTCGAGGGGCCCACTGCGGCGACCGTTTCCTAGAGATCATGGACGAGGACATGGATGAAATGCACCAATTCTCCGTCGCTCTGTTTGACAAATGTGGACATGTGCGACCCGAGTTGGTCGACGCAGGTTACCGAAGTGGCACAGGTTGCTGGGGTCGCGAAATGGACTCTGGGGCATTGATCTATATTCTGGGTATTACAATAAATGAGTCGGTGGGTGTCTGGTAAAACCTTTGATGACAATCGTTCTCAACTTGAAGACTCTATTTGTTAGCATCGCGGGCAGGCAGTCGGAACATGGGCGCTAGCGAAATTTCTCGAATCAGAGCATGTCCAAGCAGAGGATACTGTCATTTGCTGGCCGACCCCTGTCGGTATTCGCGATAAGGAGATCTGGAAAGTGACAAGAACCAGACAAATTGCGTTTTTCCGGAAGGTGTGATCCTTTTTGTCTTCTTTTTTTTCGCGTCTGAAATTTAGTATCTTACTAGAATCATTTCCGTCGCATTGGACGCACCGGATTCTTTGGCTTTTCGTCTCGGTTGGATCACCCATCGCGCAACATACCAATGGCCGACGATGCCGATGCTCTTGACAATAGCTTTTCCAACACTGCTTCCAGTCCCGAAGAACAGCGTATTCAATTTCCTCTTCATTCCGCAATCGTCAATGATAAAACCGTAAACATCATGTCCGTCATCCAGTCCTTTTACGATCAAGACCCCGCCTCTATTCATAAACCGGATAATATGGGAGCCACACCCATTCTCGTAGCTGCCGGCTCCCAGAACCTGAATGCCATTCGGAAATTGCTTGAATGGGATATCAGTGCTGACTTGGAAAACGCAGCCAATTCAGAAGGAGTTACACCTCTGGAGCGTCTCGCAGATAGCATGAGGTCTGGTCGAGAATTCGCTGAGATTTTTTTGGGATGGAATGGATACTCAAACGATGAGCTGACAATGCAGTATCTATTGAAACAAGGTCTCACCTCATGGTGTTTTCAACGCAGAAGCAGATCGATACTGATCTCTTCATCGTGTTCATAACAGGTCTTGTTCAAAACATCGATGCAACTCTTCCCGACTACATCGCAAAAAGCAAATACGGATGTACGTGCAATCAGTGTGCCGGCGGTTGGCTCTCCCCGCGTATGCGGTTCCGTCTAGACAGTAAGTGGTGTCGTTCGAAAATACTTCGAGACTAGATCTGAAATGCATTGAAGCCAACGCCGTTTTCTGGGCTGATTCAATGCCGATGAACTTTGACATGTTCACCAAGGGTCGACCTCAGAACCCGTTGGACATGATGGATAGCCCTTCCAGCTATATCCCGCCCGCCCTCTATCCTAACTTCTACCTCTCATTCTACAAAGGCTACTGCGACATTTTACGAGCCATATACGACTTTTTGAACACAACCACTGCTGAACCTCTATCCGCCAATGCTGTGGTCCCTTTCATCGCGGCCAATCAATACACCCAATTTTTCTTCGCTAAAGGAGGCCGTATCGAATACGCGTTCGACTCAATCACAGACTGTGCCAGGGAGCAATCTCCGTTAGGAGACAATAGCTTCTCAGAGACCTTCGACGACGATGAAGATTGGATGTCTTTGCCGACTTGCGCTAACGATCTGGAGTTTCAACTGGTGCGGAGGATGATCGGTTTGGATGATACGCCCGGTAGTGGTCAGCGATGGGGCAGGTACTATGAAGATTCGAATGATGAAGGGATGGATTTTGAGGAAGACAGCGACGATGACGACGAGGGTATGGAAGAAGACGCCGATTAAAGTTCCAATAAGTTGATTCAAATTCAAATTCAGATTCGCGGGCTATTCACATATTCGGCGTAGAGTCTTGAAAAACGATGAAGCGGATAGTTTCGCACCTAGAAGTTTTGTAACGTGTAATCTTGTGTGCCATTGTGGTATCACAGTGAATTTTCGGGAACGTGGAAGATTGAACCAAATCTCCACGTGATCTGCGAGTTGAACCTCGAACCTGTCTACTTAGAAAAGAAGCATACAATGAACATAAAGCTACAGCTAATTCTCCGATTGCGCCTTCACACGGAACGACAGCGTTTGAATATATGACGGAAGAGAAGGATTGACGGCCACTACCGGACTAGCATTATCTCTTAGACTTCGTCACTCAGGAAATCAAGAAAAATGTTTCCGAGATGTACAGGTTGAAAAAAAAAGCCGAATAATCAATTACTGTAATGCACACCAGCAGTGAAACTGAGGCATTATATAAATCGATGAAATGAAAATCAGTTCTTCTCGTCCCCGTCCCAGACATGATGTTCGCCCGTAAAATAGGACGGCGGCAAATCGAGCATCGGCGGCGGCGGTCCAGCTGGGATAACATCGGCGTATGTCGTGTTCGACGATCCAGCCACTCCGACTGGAGGAGGCGGGCATGCCGAGCTGGAATGAAGATTGAGAGGAACATCAAGCTGGAGGTCGTTTCCGATACCGGGGAACGGGATTATGATGCGTAGGTAATACTGTGGAAAGGTCTGTCTCTGAGTGTATGAACTTGCTTCACAAACGACTTGCCTGCCAGTCAACAATCTCGGCATGAGTTGTCGGCGTGTAAGGTATTTTGACCGCAGATTCAAAATGCACCGCACGTCTCCACGTGCCCAGTCCCTTCTTGTCTTTGGGACCCAGCGCTGGGATCCACTCGGGTTCATCAGTAGCCTGATGAACGGCCGCAACTCGAGTAGCGTCGCCTACACTTCCCTTGAGGTCGAAAGTGTCATTGACCTGACGAGAATATCGACGAACACGTAGATTCGTCG
The DNA here is from genome assembly GCA_037176885.1 of Favolaschia claudopus. Lineage (NCBI taxonomy): Eukaryota > Fungi > Basidiomycota > Agaricomycetes > Agaricales > Mycenaceae > Favolaschia > Favolaschia claudopus. Next base: position 1,793,238 of record JAWWNJ010000004.1, on the reverse strand, counting down.
TGCGAACAAGGCAGAGTCGTACTTCGGACGATATGGCGGGAGGAGCGGGGAAGAGCGGTTTTCCATGCTTGTCTACAGGAGCATCGGATATTGGAAACGGCTTGGTATCCGTTTCCACATGCAAACTAAACGGAATAGCAGTGGCGATGGGATACGATGCTAGATCGGGGATCTTGAGCTAAGTAGTAAATTTTGAGCGAGGAGAGCGCTGTGAGAGATAATCAACTTGCCTCAACGCGGGCATGAGAATAATCACCCCAAATTCCTTGTCTCAGTTTTTCTTCGTTGGTCCAATTCCTGTATCTGCCGCTCCAGCCCTGTCTTAGGGATTCGGTTACCAGAAGCTGAGCTTGAGATGCTGCGGGAATGACCGAAATTGGTCGCCGAATATTACGATTGAATCTGAAGAGACCCGGACGTCTGCCCACAACTTCCAGTGCATAACTGATAGTTGCTTTCCGATGATATGCCTTTAGCAAGTAATCGTCAGCGGGGTCATGTATTCCGAAAAACAGGATTTACCTCGCAGTGGAAGGACGGTGGGGCGGTGTCGGGAAGCGTAAATTGGAACGAACACGGGAGAATATGGGATCCAGGGGGAGGGAATGTTGTTCCCCGCTCCCACAAAGTGAGCTTCTCGTTGAATAACTGCGAAACCTGTCAGAACGATGCTGAGCTAAATGAGCACTGGTGGACCAACTATGAGCGTTTCGAGGTGTTCCCTTCTGCTTTGGCCGGATCCAGTGGTGATTTTGCTACTCTAATAAGCCTTGAGGATAGAAGAAGACAATGAACCTTACCAGCGAATAGTTCCTTTGAATTTGACGGTGATCTGTTCCACGTTATCTTCCTGTGCTTGAGCGACATTCAAGTCAACATAGCCAGAGATTGTTTCCCCCGCTACGCGCGTAATGTCGGGGAAATGGAGAGTCACTGGACCGTCTGTGAAAGAGCTGCCTTGCGAAGCCATGTGGTTGTATGTAGAAAATGTTCTAAAGTCTCAATCTTGTCTGGGTTTTATACCGGATCGCCGTTTTGATAAGCGTCTAATTAACAGCTTTGGCATTCCAATCAAAGAGGCTACTTAAATGCGCGCGCAGTGCGCAAGGTCAAACACTTTTCTTGATCCAGTGACTTGAGAAGAGATATCATGAGGCGGCTGCGCCGGGAAGATTCGGAAGTGGCTCGAGGACGATTGGAAGGATGATCGAGTCATGCACAGGGATCCGGACAGTCCAATTTGTAGACATTCCAAAGACATTCGTTGACCGTTGGCACATAGAAACGAGCTCGCGAGCAATGTACTTTGGGATGAACCTTGGCCGCCATGGTCGTTAAGCAAGCTGAAAAAGGAAAGTACTATGATGAGAGTCTTAACCGAAGAAAACTTTAACCTGAGTGCTGACAGTGCTGAGTGGGCGGAGGACGTTCTGCCAGTGCAGGGGCCGGATGGCGTGGCTGACGCCCAGCATAATTCACAGTATAACAGAGATGCACGTTATGAAGCAGACCTGAAGTGGAACAGCACAAGAACAGCAGAATCGCAGCAGAAACTTGAAGTCGTCGAGTCTGGGATCAGCCGTGCGGAGATTGCCGAAATTGTTCTTCCGAGTCTTCCAGTCAGTGGTCACTCAGTGCAGCACCCAAGCACCCAGTTCATTTACTGTAAGTGGTAGGCGGAGTCGGAAGTTGAATATTCCAGAATTGGAATCGGTTGCACCAGAAATCCCGTCCTCGGCGCCGGGCGGTCGAGAAAAACGAAACACATATGGTATCAGGTAAGTCGTTCCGGATTCACTGCGCGTGTCTCGTCAAGTTGGACCCTCGAACTCTATTTGAGTCCCACGTCAAGACTGCAGGGTAGCACTTCGAATCAGAATAGGATATCATTGAACCTCGAAGTCTCCGATCTGAAGCCCTTTGGCGGTGCGAATGCCCATGTCTCTCCCATAATAAAAACACGACACTCTTCCACGTCCTTCGTGCCTTCCTTTGTCCAATATCACCACAGTCTACCGGATGAACACCCAAAATATGGTCAATCTTGACACTCTTGCTCTTGCTATCAAAGCGAAAAATCATCCGGAATACCCTGGAATCATCAAGAGGATCTTTGTTCAAGTTCAATGCCCCCAGCTGGGCAATATTGGTTCCCTGGAAGCGTGGCGTATCTCTCGATCGCAGTGTGCCGGCTCTTTTCTAGAGATCATGGACGTGGATGAAGAAACGCACCAGTTCTCTATCGCCCTTTTTGACAACGATGGCCGTCTGCTGCCGGAGCTTGTCAATCCAGGGCATCGCAGCGGCACCGGCTGTTGGGGTCGCGAAATGGACTCAGGAAAGTTGCTTTATATCCTCGATTTTACCATTGATGAGGCGGTAAGTTACTGTCTATCAATTTGATCACAATCGTCTGAAGAGTGTGGTTAGCATCGAGGGCAGGGAATCGGGACATGGGCGTTGTCGAAATTCCTCGAATCACAGCATGTTAAAGCAACCGATACCGTCGCATGTTGGCCCACTCCCGTCGGTATCAACGACAAGGAACTCTGGCACGCGACGAGAGACAGACAAATTGCATTTTTTCGAAAGGTATGATCCTCCTTTTTCTTTTCTGATTCTATCATTCTCACAGATCGAGTTTCTTAGAACCATTTCCGTCGCATCGGACGCACAAGTTTCTTTGGATTTTCGCCTCGGTCGGACCACCCGTCGCGCAGTATTCCGATTGACGCCGACGCCGACGCACTTGGTAGTAACTTCAATGCTGGCACGGACATTTCTCCTCAAGGGCTGAACATCCAGTACCCCCTCCACTCTGCAATCATACATGTCCGCAGCGCAGAGGTTACCCCCATCATTCAATCCTTCTACGATCAAAACCCCGACTCGATTCATCAGCCTGATGATATGGGGTTCACCCCCATCCTCGTTGCTGTCGCCTCTCACAATTTGGTCGCTGTTCGGAAGTTGCTTGGATGGGATCTGAGCGCTGATTTGAGAAGCAGGGCTAACGCCAAAGGCATCACGCCTTTGGAGCTTGCAGAGGGTGGCATGAGGTCTGGTCGACAGTTTGCTGAAACGTTTTTGGAGTGGAATGGGTATTCGGACGATGAGTTGACTATGTGTTACTATTTGAAGCAAGGTCTCGCTTCTTTCGACCGCTCCTGATTGCTACTAATGATATCCCATACACAGGTCTCGGAGAAGATATCGGTGCAAGTCTGACCGAGTACATTGCGAAGAGCAAGCTCGGGTATTGATAGTGACATCCGAAGCAGATGCAGAACGAGAAGAAGCTCCACTGTAGATTTGCGCAAGTTTACGAGTCGTATGTCTGTGTCGTCTGAATGGATTTTCTTGATATCCATCGCTGTATACGATAAAACGGTGGCCGGCGTTATGCGTCGCTTTCCTCCCAGAAACCGATGAGGGCATGGAGAGTCCAGGTGTATAGCAAGCGGGCAATCGGGTGTGAGGGCTGCAGGAAGATACGATCTGCTTCGGAATATGTTTCGCTCGATACCGTAAAAGGATCTCAAATGAACAGGGAAAGAAGTGTTAGTTCTTCTCGTCCCCGTCCCAAACGTGATGTTCGCCTGTGAAATACGACGGAGGCACCTCAGATTCAAAACGTACGGCACGTCTCCACATGCCCTGTCCCTTGTTGTCCTTGTGACCCGGCGCTGGAATCCATTCTGGTTCATCTGTATCCTGGCGCACGGCAGCAACTCTGGTCGCATCGCCCAGACTTCCCTTCAGGTCGAAATCGGTATCGACCTTGCGGTAATGCCGACGAACCTGTATATGGGCTGTGCGATGGAGACAGAGTCGTACTTCAGACGATAAGGCGGGAGGAGCGGGGAAGAGTGGTTTTCCATGCTTATCGACTGGAGTATCAGACATTGGAAGGAGCTATCCGTCTCTACATGCAAACTGAATGGAATGGCGGTGTAGAGAGGAAACGAGGCTAGATCTGGGAACATCAGCTGGAAAACGGTGAACACTCTCAAAATGAGGAGTGAATGAACTTGCCTTGACGCGGGCATGAGAGTATTCGCCCCATATTCCCTGCCTCATTTTTTTCTCCGCTGTCCAATCTGTGTGTTTACCCGTCCAGCCTTGTCTGAGAGACTCGGTTGCCAGGAGTTGGGCTGGGGATGCGGCAGGAACGACTGATAACGGGCGTCTTATGTTACGATTCATTCTAAAGAGCCCTGGACGATGGCCAACGACTTCCACCGAGTAGGTGATAGTAGCATGGCGATGATACCCCTAGCGCGAGCTCGAGTAAGCAGATGATGGCAATGAATGACTGAGAGTGAACTGACTTCGCAGTGAAAGGACGGCGGGGAATCTGCTGGAAGCGTGAAGTGAAACGGGCATGACAGAATATGGGAGCCAGGTGGAGGGAAGGCAGATCCTCGCTGCCACAGAGTGCGCTTATCATTGTATAGCTGCACAATTTGTGAGAGAGATTTTATCAGGGCAGCGAAGTGTACCTACTATTATCCTCTCATCGTGATGGGTAGTAGTTTGGCCCGAGCCTGTAGTGATTCTGCTATTCCAGAGTGAGGATTCGGAAAGAATAGTATGATCGACATACCAATGGATGTTTCCCTTGAATTTTACCGTCACATCTTCCATGTTATCTTCCTGTGCTTGAGCGACATTCACATCGACCTGGCCACTGATCGTCTCTCCCGCCACTCGCGTGATATCAGGTAAATGGAGAGTCACTGGGCCGTCTGTGAAAGAACTTGTGCCTCGCAAAGACATGCAGGAAAAGTGTTGCTCTCCCTATTCATCCTGGCCGACTCTTTATACTACAGAGTGGGTCGAGTTTTGATAAGTGTCAAATTAACAGCCTCGGTGCGATCGAAAAGGTTAGATAGAATGCTCAGTGCAATTCAGCACTGCGAGGCACAGGACAAAATATTGAGGTTCAAGCGAAGACAGTGGCAAAAGCGATATCATGAATTGACTGTTGTGGACGGAGTACGAGGACATGGCCGGAATACAGTGACAGAAAAGTCTTATAGTGGCGAGTTATGTGGCCTAGCAGAAAGACTTGAGAAAGTTACAAAAGCTGGAGGACCCTCGCCCACATGGAAGTCGGGAACAAGGAGCATACTTGTTACGTTACCAACTCATTTCTCACCTTTACTTCCTTCTCAAGTTCAACCAACCCTCAACGTTTCAACAGTGCTATTGACTGAGGGTATACTGTGATCGCCGCGACTCTCAGAGGATATGATATCTCGTTTCGCCAAAGCTTTCATCGCAATCGTTGCCATTTTGGCGAGTCCAGAGACGCTGGGCTCGTCCCACACAAGCTAATACAACAAACGCTAGCTTCTACTCTCAACCGTCACATTCTTTCACCCTCCGTCGCGGTCATATATTGACCCATGGTCCGGGGAACTATTCGGTGAAGGCGGTATGGAGCAATCGCTCCGTACGTCCAAGTCAAATCCTCCAATAATAGGCGCAGATGGAGGTGTAATAATGTCCAAGCTCGGCAACGCAACAGCCAAGTGCGTGCGTCTTCTCCTCAGCATATAAGTCGATGTCGAACCTCCTCTAGGGCTGCTCTGGGGCGGGCAACTTGGAAGCTGCTGTAAGAAAACGCGCTGCACCAATTTTAAACAGGCAGGACTGACTTGTGTGCGCCATACAGGCATACTATGACACTTCGTTATCCTGAGGTCTGCATATTCTCCCTTATTGCGATTCCATATTGCTGATTTCCTTTCCAGAATCCCACCCAGGATGAACGAGATGCTCTCAATTCATATTTCCATTTGTTCTCTCGACTTTATCCTTGCGGGGAATGTGCTGCCGAATTCCAGATGCTTCTGAAAAAGTTTCCGCCACAGGTGTGCTCTCTGGTCTTTCTGCGATTTACCATGTTGTTCTGACTTCGCGCAAGACCTCGTCGCGGCGAGCAGCATCATTATGGTCCGTTTTCCACGTTTTCCTTTACTTGCTCCATTTCTGACCCCAATCTCTACCTAATTACAGGTTATGCACCGTTCATAATGTAGTAAACGAGCGGCTGAAGAAAGAGGAATTCGATTGCGCTCATCTAGACGACACTTACGACTGTGGATGCGGCGATGAACCCATAGGCGCATCATCTTCGACCCCCGACCCTTTAGACTTGGGTCGGGACAAGGGCCACGGGATGATGAAGGGTGGGAGATAGCTCCAGGCATGTATTATTTATTTTATCATATGGATTCAGGGTATTTTCGCGATTTCAAGTGTCGGGGTGCGTTGGAAACCCCGTTGCTCTGCGTCTTGCCAATCACTGCAAGTGGTTTCGTATCGTCGCTCACAAAGTGAACCTCATTCACATATTCTCGAGCACGGAGCTTCTGAAAGTGCACGCAGAGAAAGAGGGAGACTGACAATGGACTGGCCCTGAGATACTCCCGTGTCAATCGTAGTTGTAGCATACTTCACGTTATACTCATACTAGTACTCTCAACCTCTCTCAACACCTCGAGTGGGGAAGCGTTTGACATCGCCGTTCCTGAGGCAAGTGTCGGCAATCAGCCGCAGATTCGTCTTGTTTTCGTCCGGATCCATGTTTGGGATGCTTCGTTCAATTACTAGACGCGGCTTACCGCGTTCCGCTGTCCCACTCATCAAGAGACATCCACAAGTGATCATTGGCCAACCTTGTTTTCGACGTCCACTGTCTGAATCTACCAACGCCGCAACCACTCGCACCCTGACTTCAATGGCGGAAAAGACTCAAGACCCGGAATCTTACACCACGAAAGGTGGCTACTGATCGATCCAGGATTTAGATTACGCGTTAACCTCGAAGGTATATACTGCCAGACGGTGTCAAGGTGATCGAGCGATTTTTCTCTGTTCCTCTGGACTATGGGAACCCGACTGGGGAGAAAATACGCGTGTTTGCTCGACATCTTATCCCGAAAAGTAAAGCCAAAACTGTCGAGGAGGAGGAGGGATTGCCCTACCGTGAACTTGTCTCACTAGGGCGAATAGCTGTCTGACGTGCTGACTGTTTGCCTTGTTGTTCAGTTATTTACTTGCAAGGTTAGTCAGTATACCGTTCGATCCCTACGTTTTTAAAGGCTGTCAACAGGCGGTCCTGGCTTTGAGGTTGATCTTCAAGGAAATTCAGGTTTTGCGGGGGAGGTGAGCGGGTTTCCCTGGTAATGAATATGCGTCTCATCCACCGTTAGATCCACGAGCGAGGATATCAGGCATGCTTGTCGCCAAATGAATCCGCTTTCTTCCCTCAACGTCCCCATAGACCTTATGGATCGACCAACGCGGCACCGGTTTAAGCACATGCATCTCGCCAGAGATCCTCCCATCGCATCTCACCACCGATCAAGCCAAGGCAGACTATCTCAAGCATTTTCGGGCAGACAGCATCGTCAAAGATTGCGAAGAAATACGCAAGGTACTCCTTGGTGACAAGCCCGACCCGGAAGATAGGAAATGGACCGTGCTGGGGCAAAGTTTTGGCGGGTTCTGCGCCATCACCTATTTGTCTTTCTTCCCTTCCGCTTTGAAGGAAGTTTTTCTGACTGGAGGGCTTGCTCCTCTGGAAAAGGGCCCTGATCGTGTCTATGCTTCTCTGATTCGTGAGTATTTTCTCTGACTTTTTTACGCTTGGCTCAAAGCTACGTATACTCAGCAATAATACGAAAGCGGAATGAGATTTACTACAAGAAATATCCGCAAGACATCAAACGGGTGGGTTTGTATTCTTGAAGCGATTTGGATTCGGTAATGAATTATGTATGCCAGATACGAGATCTGCTTGCGTATTTTGAAGCAAACGAGGTACTACTCCCCAACGGAGGCCAGCTGACGGTCAGTCGTTGGCTTCAGCTCGGGGTTACTCTTGGTCAAACAGGTGATCAAGCTCTCGATTGAAATGGGCAGCTTTTGTATCGACTAATTGCCATGCAGGTGGAATTGATCGAATGCATCGTAAGCACTTGTATTCTACAATTTTGTCTTCTTCTTTTACTGTTTTTCTTCAGAAATGGTCTTCCGTGCAACTAGCGACCTCGAATCATTCGGCAAATTTAGCTTCAAAACTCTGCAAAAAATCGAATCCATGTATCCTTTCGACGGCAATCCTCTGTACGCCATTCTGCATGAACCCTGTTATTGCCAAGGGTAGGCAGTCCTCTGAATACACCTGGTCATAGCTTTCTTGACATCTAAAACCGCTTTCAGACAAGCACCAAAGTGGTCTGCGGCTCGAACAGTGGCACAAAATCCCCAATTTTCCTGGGCACATGTCAAGACATTGGCAGAAACAGAGCCGGTCTATTTCTACGGGGAAATGGTGGGCTCATATGCCGTCTGTTTTCATTGCGTCTCTGAATAAAGTCGACCCAGGTATTTCCAGACGCATTTGACGACTACGTGAACTTGCGAGCTTTGAAAGGTGCTGCTGAGATTTTGGCAAACGATAGCTCTTGGGCGCCGTTGTACGACATGGAACAGCTGCGTAAGAACGAAGTTCCTGTCACCGCTGCGACGTATGCTGTTCAACGTGATTTTTCCCTTTGCGTGCTTACCACTATGTACCTAGATATTTCGATGACCTGTAAGTTCTTGGTCTTCGTTGCTCTGGGCCTGTCTTTTCATCGCTCAATAGATACGTGGAATTCGGCCTGTCGCAGGAAACCGCGTCAACGATCAAGAATACAGAACAGTTCATCACAAACCAGCTGTATCACGACGGCCTGCGCATGGAGGCGAAAGACGTTATACAACGGTTGTTCAGCCTCTCCAAGAAAGCTAAAGACGCCTCGTATGATTGAATACAGATTTATTTCAATATGTAAACACGATGATTTTATACCTGGGCATTCGTTGCAACAAAGCTCATCCAAAATCATCGATGGTAACACTGGATTTGACCTTGCACTCCGCCATCTAATCCGCCACACACAAGAGCTGGTCCTCAACGTTTCATGGCCTGCGAGTTGTAACACACAAAGTCAACGTAGTATACTGAAACCCAACACCCAGCAGGAGAAATCGAGGGAACTGGGACAAGCCACACGCGATCACATGACCGTGATGCTTGCGCTTGTTTACTCTTTGATGGGTCCCACGTCTGTTTCGAACTTCCCACTTGCCCGGTGCCGCCACGAACAGTATGTAACGTGGCTTTCTCCCCACGCACACGACTATGGCTCTCTCGTTTCTGTTTCCGAAAGTTGGTCCATAATCTGGGGCGCAGCATGAATCTAATCAATACCAGCACCCTTTGCAAGCTCCCATCGTCGAAGCCGATGGCGCATGGGCCTTTTTCGGAGGCGCACTTCGCACATACGCGCTTCAGAGCCCGGATGGTCGCAGCTTCACGTCTAGGCAAATCTTTGCCCACTCAAACCCTCATACCGGGTGACAAGCTTTGCCTCCTGCAATTTGCGGCAAAACTCACCTCAATTTAGTGCTGGGCGAGGTTCAACTGCGACTCGTCGGTTCTCTCGTTTTCAGACGCGCGTTTTTCTCTAATATCGTGACGATAGCACCATACCATTGGCATCTGTACCAGACGGAGACATTCGAAGTCGTACGCTAATCACGCATATCTTCCTCCCCCTTCAAGTTGATTTGGTTTGGTCTCCAGAATAGTGGGGTTTTGTGCTACATTCTTGACGGCGAGTCGCACAAGCTTCAAGCTGGGGAAAGCGCCACGATTCCTCCAGGTCGCTGGCATACAGTACGTCGTTGCACATCGCCGAACAATACATTCGAGCGTGTTTCAGTTCTGGTCAGACCCTGCCTCTGGAGTCGACTTGGACGTGAACATCACCGTGCGAGGAGGTCCCAATCCGGGATTCGATGAAACTTTCGTCCGCAACTTCTATGGGTGATTCTTGACCTATGTAATTGCAAATTCGGTATATGCTGAATCGTGGTCAGATACTTGTCTTCCTGCACGATGCAGAACTTGGCTCCCAACCCTGTCCAGATGCTGACGTTCATGCATTCTGCAGATGTCGTTTTGGAAATGCCTTTGAATGTAGGACGTGTCGCGAATTATGTGATGGGGAATTGGCTGGGTTGGCTGGGTGGATTTCGGAGCCAATACCCGGCTTTCACCCCAAAGTAAGTACCATAGGCTATTGTATTTGTAACAACGTCATGCTTTCTGTTTCTTCACCGACTCTGGACGCCCGATGTGCATTGCACATACGGTTGTTACCTGGTTGCTCAGGGATTGGGTATCTTACTGAGAACGTTTGTTTCTGCTAGCCATTAATCGCCTGCAACCTAAGCCCGACATTCCCTAAGCAGCCCTAAGCCCAGGCGCGATAGATTTTGAGCCGTAAATTAGTAGCCCGTTTTGAGCGCGTTGGTGCTGGAGCCCTGCAGTTACGTAAATGCATTTCGCACCTGTTTCCAACATCCATGGCTTCTGCTTCTCAAATTCAGCGTCTACTGGCTAAGCCGGCTTCATTCACTCCAAATTTCACTTCAGAGCACTCCGTAGTACTGCCTCACAGCCTTGATACCGTCTTCGACAAGCTCGGGTGCGGCGAAACTCTCGAAGCTAGCGTCAGGCTCTCCGACCTTTGCTCTACCTTTCTCTTGACCACCGTGGATCACGTCTCGCTCCCCGAGGGCCAGTCGTTGACTGAGGTGCGATGCAGGAGTCTGCCACCATCTGACGGCTCGTCGAATGGAGCTTTACCCCGTCAATTCTTTGAGCTCCAAGAGGTTGTTCCTCTCTTGGGCGGCCTTTACAAGCACACTGTGACAATCGCGGGCTCCCTGACAAGCGATCGCGAGCACAAGGCAGCTCTGTACGAGAGCAGTGCATCTGGTGGCATTCTTATCTGGAAACTACGGACTTTCGAGGAGTTGGCACCCGATGAGACGGGGCAGGTGCGCACGAAAGTCGAGGAGAAGATTGAAGGCAAAGCGCCGATGCTGCTACGCTCAACTGTCGAGAAAGAGACGCGCAGGGCTCATACGTGAGCTTCATCTTAATAGTCCGGAGTTTGTGCTGATATTTTTCCTAGGACGCATATGGAACAGTATCATACGATCTTTACGACATAGGCGGTCGGGCATCTCTGTTTCTTGCATTCGAAGATAGTGGGGGTCTCGGGAAACCTACCATCTTCTGCGATTGGTTGGGGGAGTGTCAGTTGTCTGAACATGCCTCATACACGGAGGACAATTTTCAATAGTGCAATGCGACTGCATTAGATGGGACATAGGCTATTTTTCTAGATCATACTGAATGCATATAGATATACCCTCCAACATCCCCTACTGTGCATCCTGGCCACGCTTTCCGTTGGTGGCGCTTCGGGAGCCCGAAGTCTTGGATTTACTCGAAATACTGCTCGACGACATTGGCCCCGCAACGGTGCTAGCACTCCCGCTTTGGGTCGGGGAATTTGTGGAAGACGCAGATGCCACGGGCGCATCGCTATTATGCGTCTTAAATGTGATAGGTTTGTCTGAAGAGGGATTGTGAAATGCACTGGTGTCGGCTTTGAAGCTGAATCCCCCATTAATATCGAGGGTCAAAGGGTTCTGGTTATTCCGTAGCGTCGGGGGTGGTGCCTCTACCAGTGGTGGAGTGGATGCTGCAGCTGCGATTGCCAGGGGAGCTGGCGCAATGATAGCGTCTGCATTTCGGAATTCGGCCTGAAATGCCGTCCCCAGTTGGACGGTCTCATACGGATTTTTGTCCGACGAAACCATGCCTTCTCGCAGCTGGTATATTTGCATCGCCGCCTCCAAGCCTATTTTTTGGGCTTCCTCGGTGGAGAGGCCAACCCTGCGTCTAGCCAGCTCTGTGTATCCTGACCGCAGCCAAGCGGAAACATCGCACTCTCGGGCAAGCAGAATTCGATCGATGCATTCCAGTGATTCTGCGTGCTGAGAGAGCTGATCCACGGCAAGTTTACGGATTTCCAAAAAGCGCCATATGTTTGCCAATCTCAGAACAGAGATCCATTCTTCCTTAGTTAGCAGTGGGGTTTTTGGAACTGCAGAGCTAGAGGATATGAGTTCTTAGGATTTGGAATGAGATCGAAAGCCAAGCGTACAAAGGATATAATACTCTCAACAGTCTTCGGAAATCAACGCATTTTATGCCGTCTAGTTTGATGGGGGACTCTCGAGAGAAGCCCACAGGCTCCTGGTCTTTGACAGGAGCAAGCATAGTGGCAAATTTCCCAGAGTGGAGCTGAAATTGGTAACGAGGGACTTTGAACAAGGTGCTCTCAACCTAGAGAATTTGGCATTGCAAGTTAATACTCCAGAGTCTGAAAGACTCGGATCCCAAGCCACGCGCCTTGAAGATCACAGTCTCGAGATAATACGCCGCGTCGTTGACATTCATTTCGAAAGCAAAAATTTGGGAGTCGGAGGACATGATTTAACCAGCCACTAAGCCCTCTTCCTCGGTGTTCTGTGGCAAAAAAACGCGTCAATGGCGGTAGTGGTGAAAGAGGTAGACGCGTCTGTCACACGCCACGCAAATATGTCACGTCGGAAAAGAGCCGACTGAAGTCTCCAAGGCCGAAATGCGCCGACACTGCACAACCTGTTGACTCGAATCCACCATGGCGCGCATTCGCCACCCATGCACCATCGTCATTAAACTAGGTTAGCCCGACAGCGGGTGCGCCTCTCTCTTGTGGCTTATGTATGTATTTTTCTGCTTTCCAGGAACCTCCTCAATTGTTCATGAAAAAACACATCAGCCCTTACTATCAACTCTCTCTTCTGTCGTCGAAACTGTGGTCGCGTTGCGGAAGCAGGGACACAAGGTTGTTCTCGTCAGCTCTGGTGCCATTGGCGTGGGCCTGAAACGAATGGACATGCCGAGCAGGCCAAAGAGCCTGTCTGGTAAGCAGGTCTGTCGTTCTTCGATTTTGTAGGATGAATCTATGCTGAGAGCACGGTAGGCTCTGGCAGCAATTGGTCAAGGACGCCTCATTGCGCTGTGGGACAATTTATTCGGTCAACTAGAGCAGCCGATTGCCCAGGTTCTGTTAACACGCGGAGACATTGCTGATGTGTGTAGGATTATGAATTATCCACCGGGCATGGCTCACACTCAATAGCGCACGAGATATCTAAATGCAGTGAATACTTTCAAGGAACTTTTGTCCATGGGTGTAGTACCTATAGTCAACGAAAACGATACTGTTTCTGTCAGCGTAAGTGTTCCTATTTCATCGGGCAGGCAGAGCAGAACTTTTGAGTTTGATTATGGTCACCGAGTCTGTGCGACGATAAGGTTCTGTGTGGTTCATGTCGCCTTCCGCCTCTGACCGTGATCATTCATCAAACATCGCTCTGACTGCTCAAAAAATCTAGCATTTTTATTGAACGCGCACAGGAAATCAAATTTGGCGACAACGATACCCTATCGGCCGTCACCTCGTCTATGATTCATGCCGACTACCTTTTCCTTCTGACTGACGTCGACGGACTATATACATCCAATCCGCGCAAGGACCCTCTGGCGCAACAGATCGAAACAGTAACGTCTGTGGCATCTATACGATCCCAAGGTGCGCTTCTCTTTATGAACGAGGTCAATGGCGATCTGACAGCTCTATAGTAAGCACCTCTACTCTTGGATCGAATCTTGGAACGGGCGGTATGGAGACGAAGCTCATCGCTGCCGAAATTGCAACCGGAGCCGGGGTTTCGACCATAATTTGCTCAAGCAAAAATCCCATGAACATTTTTTCCATAATCGAGTACCACAATGCGCAAAAGTCTACCCCGGGAACCCCTTCAGAACCCGCGTCAGGAAGAACCAGTCCAACGGTCGTTTCGCAAGTGTCGGATCTGATGCCCAGTCGTCCGCCACATACCATGTTCACGGCCTCGCCGCTTCCAATGCGCGACCTGAAGTCTTGGACTAGTCACACCCTCTACCCAGCTGGAAGCATAATCATTGACGCTGGGGCACACAAAGTCCTGTCACGCCGTGAATCTGGCGGCCGACTGCTTGCTGTCGGTGTGCATGGAGTCATTGGTGCATTTGCCTCTGGGCAGGCCGTGCGCATCGTGATTCGCCGAAGGGCAGAAGAAGTACCAGCAGACGATTCGGCGGCTCGGATTCCTGCCTCATTGGAGACACAGCCTGCTACCCCGGCACTACCTGCTGCCTTCTCCCTGTCGTCTTCCATCGCGTCCCTCGAACCGTTATCTACGTCGATCCCGTCGCTGAGTGCGACGGAAGTCAATTCCAGGCCTCTCGACGAACTTAGTGACACGGATGTCATTGAGGTCGGGCGGGGACTAGCGAGCTATAACTCTGCCCAGATTACAAAAGTCAAGGGCCTGAACAGGTTTGTATTTTCACTCGATCGGCCACCATGTTTGCTAACATGCAAACGGCAGCTCCTACATCCCTCAGTTGCTGGGCTACGCCGACTCGGAATATGTTGTAGAGAATATCACAATTCGTGTGCCACCCTAGATCGCGCATTTTCAATGGAATATTTTTTTTTTGGACCTGCTTCTTCATGAGCTAGTACAAGAGCTAGTAGTAGTACTGTAGTGCAGAAATATCGGTTTCCCTTTTGAACACCGAGTATGAGACGTAAGATCGATTGGCAGGAACCAGCAGATGGCTGTGCTCGGGTGGACACTCTTTTTAGGACAAACTTGACCGGTCCACACATTTCTTGCGCTCAACCACCATCCATGCAATAGCCCTCTTCTTCATCCCATTCCATCCCCCCATCTCCTACTCCGATGTATCACAACAACTCTATCAGGATTCTAACCGGTGCGCCGAGGCGGATTGCTCAAAATTTTTAGCTCCTCACTTCTCTTTCTCTTTGTGCACAGGGAATAGCCATCCTGAGCTCGCCCAGGCAGTAGCCGAGCGGTGAGCCCTCTTGCGGGAGACCATTCAGTCGATGGACTGGTTTTAATCCAGGCTTAACGTTCCCCTGGTCCCCTGTACTGTCAAAAACTTCTCCAACGGCGAGATCAATGTCAAAATCTCTGAGTCGGTGCGCGACGAGGACGTTTTCATCTTGCAGTCGGGATGCAACGACGTGAACGACAATCTCATGGAGCTGCTCATCCTCATCTCTGCATGCAAAACCGCATCCGCTCGCCGTATCACTGCCGTCATTCCTTGCTTCCCTTATGCGCGCATGGACAAAAAGGACAAGAGTCGTGCACCTATCACCGCGAAATTGGTCGCAAACATGCTAGTCGTGGCCGGTTGTGACCATGTCATCACAATGGACCTGCACGCGAGCCAAATTCAAGGCTTCTTCGACATCCCCGTGGATAACTTGTGGTGTGAACCCTTAATACTCACGTATATCAAGCGTCGGATTTCGGGTTGGGAGGACAGCATTGTAGTGAGTCCGGACGCCGGTGGTGCTAAGCGGTGGGTCTTGAGAACTTTACATTCTTCCCGGTCAAATGCTGAGCGCTCCTCGTGCACAGGGTAACAGCTATCGCAGACAAGCTGGGAGTTGAGTTTGCCCTCATCCACCGCCAGCCGGAACGAAAGCGGCAAAACGCACCAGAACAAATGGAGCTTTTGGTCGGTGATGTCAAGGACAAAATCGCAATTCTCGTGGACGACATGATCGACACTGGCAACACTCTTACTCTTGCAGTCAATACGCTACATGAGAAAGGTGCCAAAGCTATATATGCCGTCATCTCTCATGGTAAATTTTTCGTCCCCTTCGTCGAGCTTTGTCGTGTTAAAGAGTTTCTATAGGTCTGCTGTCAGAGACAAATCTGAGCCTGATTGACCAGCTGCCGATAGTGGAGCTTGTTGTGCGTATCGTATCTCGGTATAGCTTCTCCCGTGTACTTTGCTCACCATAGACCAGGTAACTAATACGATTCCTCAAACAAAACATCAAGCTCTATGCTCCAAGCTCGTCACAATAGACATCAGCCCAACGATTGCCGAGAGTATTCGCCGTACGCACAACGGCGAAAGCATCAGCTTGTTGTTCTCGGAGCGTCCAGAGACCGGCGCTCTTCTGGTGGTGTAATGTATAGAGTTGAAATGTTTGTCCCGGCATTTTTACGTCCAGTAAGTAAGACATAGACGAGAATCCAAGCATTGTATATTACGTCCAACCTAGCGCCGTGAGGCGCTTCCATTTGGCTTCCTTCGCGATCTCCACTTGGCGGCCCGGCCGGCGCGAGCTTTCTCTCCGCCCAACATGATGCATTCTCAAGCCATTGGCAGTTGCTTTCAGCCATGTTATCTGTGGTCTTGTTCTCGTTGGCTTCATTGGTCGACGCGATGCGTACGTATTCATCGCGAGTTCGCCAGACATCAAACTCATCGCCGGCGAAGTCGTACCTAAACGCTTTCTAAGTCTCCCCCTCAGCCAGATTCGGCCTACTGGATGGTTATTCGACCAACTCATGGTGAGTTCCCTGCTAGAACCTTGCCAATCACTGTGAATTGAATGTGCCTGCTATGCAGGTACAAATGAATGGGTTGGCGGGCCACGAACATGAATTTTACAATTGGTGGGGTCCATCTGAATCTGATCCTTTGGAGTGCATGGTAACAGTATTCAAGGGTAGCAGACACGGATTGGGTTGGTGGAAGTGCAGCATATTCCTATCTCGAAGAAGGTTCGTAGAACGAATCCTTCCGACGCGCATCACCTAGACGGGATTTCAGCGGGGAGCTATTGGTTCAATGCGATGGTGCCAAGCGGCGTTCTTGCAGATTCTACCGTGATCAACGAGAAGACGCGAAATTTTTTGGACTATGTAATTGACACGCAAGACGAGAGCGGCTGGCTCGGTCCCGAGGTTGGAACGAACAAAAGAAGACTGCTCTGGGGGAGGTGCATACTCTACCACGGTTTCATTCAGCAATGAATAAGGGACTAACACTTGAATAGATATCCTTTCATGATTGGCGCGATCCAAATGACCGAGGCTTACCCAAGTACAACTGAACGAGTTGTTGCAGCACTGCATCGTTTCGTACCCCTCGCAAATTCTATGCTCAAAGCCGGTATGTGCCTCCGCGCGTGGTTTCTTTCGCTTCCATTCAACTTGGGAGTGTGCCAGGGAATGGCACAGATGAATGGGCTGCTACCCGTTGGGAAGATTTCGTCTACGTCTTACAATGGCTCTATGAAAATCATCCGAATGGGCAGGAGGATCTTCTTCTCGAAACCATGCATCTCTCTAAATTGAGTGGCATCCCGTGGGAGCTCGTCTTCTCGGAGAAGGTAATCCCTTCTTCTTCCGATAACAAACTGAAGCTCATGATCGGTTGATATTCAGTTCTTTCCGAAACTCGAAGGTTGGTTCCAAAATATATGTTGGAAACCCCCTTCCATGTCTGCTTGCTCTAGCGGAGAAATTGGAGAATCCTTTCCCCGAGCTTTCGGTGCGCATACATGTCCCTTCGCCATAGTGTTTATCTTTGATGAGCGAGGCACTCAGTGGCATGGTGTGAACATGGCGGAAGGTCTCAAGGCTCTGCCGGCCACCTACCGTTTCACGCACAATCAATCTGGTAGGAGCAAATTTCTCCTGCTTTCTCGTGTTGAACCTACTTCGGATTCTAGATCTTGATGTCGCCAGCAAGGGATGGGATTTGCTGTTCCAATATCATGGCCGACCGTCGGGGGCTTTTGCGGCGGATGAGTACCTTGCTGGTTTGGAGGCAGTACGAGGGTGAGTATGTGAATGCTATTGCCACGATATCACTTTTCATGACGGTCGTTTTTAGCACGGAATTATGTCTTGTGGTCGTAAGTTCGCCAGACGCGTCATCAATTATATCTCTAATGCTCACGACGTATCTCCACTATAGGAAGCTATGTTCTCGTAGGTCTCTCGCTCCGACTAGTGGATGCTGCCCATAAAAGTTCACCAGTGGCTCGTACTTGTATCAAGTCATTGGCGACCTGAAATTTGCGGATCAAGTCAGTACTCTGCCACTGCTTAACGCAAGGAGCCTGACGGTTTCGCCAGGTTGAGAGGATGGCATACAATGCGCTGCCCTCGACTCTTAGTGGAGGTACATATGCTCTTCTTTTGTGGCGGAATCAGACTAACCAAGTTGGTTGCTAGACATGTGGGCGCGTCAGTATTTGCAACAACAGAACCAAGTGGCTAGCAAGAACATGACTGTCAGTCAGAGTCTCCTCGTATTCGTGCATTGGTTTTGTGCTGACGGAAGTCCTCAAAGCCAAATCCATTTCCCAACGACGGTCCAGAATCCAATACATATGGCCTGGAGCCCAATTATCCGTATGCAGTATTCTCTCAGTTGTGCAATCCATTGGTAAGGCCCGAATAGCTGCTGCACCGTCGACTTCCCTCAGGGATGGCCGAAATTCATTACAAATGCCTTCCTTATTACGCCGGACAAACAATCACTGGTCCACCTCTACCTGGGACCATTTACCGTCTCCGCTGTTCTCGCTTCGAGTAAGTCGCCATGTTAGTTTCGTCCCCCCGGGAACCTCAGCTTTCGTAGACAACCCAGTGACTGTAGCCGTCTCAACACTTTATCCGTACGACTGTCCGTGTTTCTTTGCCTGTCATCCATTTGACGCCGTCCTAGTTTCGGGGATGTCCTCACCACGAGGATTAGCGCAACCAATGCTTTCACGTACTTTGTGCGCATACCAAGTTGGATCACTGGAGGAACTGTCTCCGTCAATGATGGTCCGGCGGAGCCCGTCAAACCCAATGAGAATGGTCTCCATCCAGTAGCCGTTGGCGCTGGCTTCACGAAATTGGTGCTCGAGCTCCCGGCTGAGATCAGAATTGGTATGATTTGCTCTTGTGTCTTTCCTGCTCGCAACTAAACTGTACGCCAGAGACCCGCCCTCACGGTTCGATTGCTATTCACCGTGGACCGCTGAATTACGCCCTTGACAGTGGGTTTCTGGTGTGTTCCTTGACTATGTTTACGAAATTCCTTTGTAGTTCCGCGAACGGAGAAACAACTCTCTGTGCATCCACAGGAGCCGCGCGCAGTCGATCTTGAATTCATTCCCGAAGGCGCTTGGCAATATGCAATCGACCCTGCAACGCTTTCGTTCATCAATACCCCGCCATCTTCAGGTGTTTTGCCGTCGCCGATCTTCGATGCTGGGCTTCCGCCATTCACCTTGACCGTGTCCGCGTGTCTAATTGACTGGCCTCTTGCTGGTGATATGTTCGCTGCGCCGCCGCCCGAAAAAGCGACTTGTTTGAGCGCGTTCAGGAACATCACGCTCTGGCCGTTCGGGGTATGATACTTCTTGCTTCTTTGTAACCTCAGCTTATCTTGGCTGTACTAGGCAGCTAAACTGCGTATCAGCGAGTTTCCTGTCGTCAAAATTCCGGAGATGTCTTTTGTTGCTCAGGATACCAACGTCGATGGAATTTGGTAGAATTGTCTTGAATGATGTGAAGTAGTGTATTCGCAGTAGGATGATTCGCTACGATCCTGACTAGTGTTGCCAAACACGATTATTGTTCGTCCCTCTATTCGCGGTAAAAGTGCCAGGTTGCAGGCTGTTGCCGGAAGACCTTGAACAATGAAATGAATCAGGGGCCAGGAACAAAATTAGCCGAGTGTGAGACTGCATGCGCAAGTTATATCACCTTCTCTAACTTAACTTCAACGTTCAACGTTCTTTCACCTCAAGGTCTCCAAGATGCCTCTACACGCACTCCACGATATGTCTTCGAACTCATATACCGAGGCCTGGCTCGATGGTCCTCAGTCGACAAAGTTCTACACTCGCACATACCACGCGTCTCCTTCTGAATCCAAAGCCGTTCTTGTCTTCGTTCACGGCTTCGCAGAACATATTGGTCGCTACACAGAGGCTCATCCCGAGTACGCATCACACGGTATCAATGTCTTCACCTTCGACCAGCGTGGCTTTGGCAACACTGCACTTGATACGAAGAATAAGTCAAAGTCGAGCTCATACGGAAAGACTTCAGCGGAGGATCAGCTGGAGGACATCCAGTGGGCTTTGAATCACGCGAAAGAGACGTTTCCGGGCTTGCCGCTGTTCTTGGGTGGTCATTCGATGGGCGGAGCAGAGACGCTGAGCTTTTCTGTTCATCGCGACGCAGTTTCCATTCTCGCTGGAGTAGTATCTTGCAGCCCTCTCATTAAGCAGACCAAGCCGGCGTCCAAGGTAAGTATCTTGAACAACGGTTAGTAGGCGTGATGAATTTTAGACGCCCCTGGTAGATTGCTCGTGGTCTCGGAGGACTAGTTGCCGCACCTCTTCCGTACATGACCATCCCCACACCGATTCCTTTCAATGATCTCTCGCACGACGCTGAGTACAACAGGATGTGCAGCACCGATCCACTCGCTAAGCTCCAAGGAACTCTTCGTGGTGTATCTGACATGTTCAATTGGGTTTGTGCTTTCGCTTTCGTTGCTTGTGAATATAGCACTTAGGCGCCTATACTAGGGTGATCTGCTACTAAGCGTGAATTACAAAAAATGGCCCAAGTCTTTGCCCGTGAGCTTTTTTTAAAATGCGAATACTCCCTTGGTATAAATTGCCGCACAGGTCCTGTTCTTGCATGGCACCGGTGATCAAGTGAGGCTTGTTGCTGTTGCTTTCATTGGCAGCTCTCACTCAAGTTTCTCAGGTAACTTCACACAATGCAACGAAGGAGTTCCATGACAAGATCGTCGCTGACGATAAAAAACTAATTTTCTATGATGTAATCGGATTTCTCTGTATCTGTTGTGCTTACCTTGACGTTCCTTGACTAGGACGGTTTTCATGAGTTGATACACGAACCCAACCACCGGCAGAAGATGCTCGATGACGCTATTGCTTGGATTCATGCGCATTTGCCCGTTAAACCGGTCGCTCCTGCGGCGTCTACCGAAGAATCTACGGAACCTGAAGCGAAGTTGTGAAGCAATTGACATTGTAGAAGCTTGCCACGCGATTCAACGATTCATGCATTGTAATCTACCAAACGGAAACATTTTTTCTTGTACAGTATCCCTTGGGCCTTGACTTCTTCCATATGTGGTGAAGATCAATACTCGTATATTATGCAGTGGGCGGGAATTCTGGACTCTTGAGGTGGGGAACCGGGAGCCTGAGGTAACCCGACTGAGAGGCAATTCAGAGGCCGAGCGTCGTAGTACTTTGAACTGGGTACAGTCGACTCCATAAAATCCGCCACAGCCGGCAATTCCCGTCGGCACGCAAACCACTCGCAAACCTCTCGACTGGAGCTGCCATTCACAGATACCTCTTCAGTATGATTTTTACCTGCGTCGTTCTGTTCAACCTAACTTCGCCGTACGCGATGGCGTGGAAGTCAACATCTTGGCCAGGCGGCAGATGCAGCACGCCGTGTTGATCATCATGAATTTTCAGACCCAGTGCTCGTCCCACAACATTGAATACATGATATCACCTCTGCCACTGCCTCCGCTTCAATTACTTGCCCTCATCCTTGGTCCGGAATACCGTCGTGGGACCACTCAATTCATTTCAGCATGTGGGCTGTTGGACTGTTTGAACCACCTAACAACGCGTATCAAAGCCTCGACCAGTATAAGGCCGCCAGCTAAGGCCGGCTTCAGAGAGCAATAGTGCTTTCCCCCATGGCTCTCAGGCTCCGAGGCAATGGCCCAATAAACCTTCATTTCCTTGATGTTACACGGGTTGCAGGAGAAACAATGACTGGGCATGTCGATCTGAATGTCGCACAAGCACAAAATGATAACGTGGAACGTCTCTCAATCAAATTCAAAGGAATTGTTCGTTGGTATGTCCATCGTCCGTATCTTCTTTTCTTTTCTCAAGCACTCGCTGTGAGGATAGCAGAATAAGCACCAGTACCGGAGCAGGTGGTGTTACTCACCACTCCGATACCATCATAGTCAGTGTATCCCCTGTAAAATGAACCCACCAATGTTCACATATGTTTTGCAGTTATGCGATGAACAGATCTCTTTGTGGGACCGGGGATCTGCCTTTCCTCCGCCCGGCTCCCATATTCTTTCCTGCCCTTTCCAATTTACGATCCCTGAAACAGCCCCACCGTCCTTCCACTGCGAAGTATTTCAGTTCAGTTCTTCACCTTTGTCGCGCCCTTATTTACTTTGACTAGGGATATTATCGAAAAGCTACCATCAGCTACGCACTGGAAGTCGTAGGACAACGTCCGGGTCGTTTCAAAGAGAACCGTAACGTGCGACAACCTATTACTGTCCTTGCTGCGGCATCTCAAGCCCAACTTCTGTTGACCCAGTCGTTGAGGCAAGGTTGGAGTGGCGCATACAAAACTTGGACTACAGACGGAAAACTGAAGGAAGGACTATGGGGCAAGCACTCTCATGTCCGTGTCATGGCGAGTCGGTTTGCTTTGATCGCTTCTTCGTTGCTCACCATCTTCTAGCTCGATATCCCTGATTTAACATCGTACCCCAACGCTACTGCTATTCCATTTAGGCTGCATGTGGAAACAGATACCAAACCCCTTCCCATGTCCGATGCTCCTGTAGACAAACATGGAAACCCGTTCTTCCCCGCTCCTCCGGCCTCATCGTCCCATGTACGACTCCGCCTCCATCGTACAGTTGACATCCGTGTTCGGCCTATACATTCCGGTCACGTCGACGACGATTTTCTGCTCAAAGGAAGCTTGGGCGACTCTGTACGACTTGCTGCTGTCAGCCAGGTTACCGATGAACCAGAGTGGATCCCATCGACGGGTCCCAAGGACAAAAAGGGATTAGGCATATGGAGACGTGCCGTCCACTTTAGTACTACGGTAACCATACCATATACACCGACTGTGCAAACCGACATTCTTAACTGGCGGGTAAGTCGTTCTCCTAGATAATTCAGACTCCGACAACTCATTTATTGACAGTACTTCTTGCGATTCACGATCCCGTTCCCGATGCTGGGGGATGATATCCGTCTGGATGTTCCTCTGCAGCTTCACTCCAGCTTGGCATGCCCCCCACCTTCAATTGGAGTCGCTGGATCGTCAGACATGGCATACGCCGATGTGATACCAGCAGGGCCACCACCGCCGCCCATTGACTTGCCGCCGTCATATTCTACAGGAGAACATCACGTTTGGGATGGGGACGAGAAAAATTGACACTCGATTTCCTTGCTGCGTCTATTGCCCATTCTGACTTTCGTCACAAATCCGAGCCGTATTATACCCCAGATAATATATTGTTCAACACTTTTTGTCTCTCTTGAGCAGCTGCATGTGAGATTCGTTACAGGAAGCCTGGCAACTGCGAACGCGGTGCGTGAGAGGCATCAGTGGCACTGCCACTGTGGCAGTGGCTGTCAGTGCTCTCATACATAAAGCCCGCATAGTCGCTTGCTTTCGACCCAATTTCTACCACCACCACCACCACTAACAACACCAAACCAACAAATTCAATAATAACAGTTTACCTATGGCTTCTGAAGTCACCATCTCCGAACATTACCTTGATACTGTCGTGTTCAAGGTGCTTGGCTCCGCTTCCACAGACGTTGACCCCCATTCAGCGTCCGAGGTCGAATATACCCTCTTCAAAGTCTCCCGTTTCATGTTTGAGCGTTACTCTACAATTTTCTCGACTACATTTTCTCTTCCTCCGTCTGCCGAGGGCGCTGAAGGATCGTCCGATGCAAATCCATTCATACTGGAAGGAATAAGCGCCATTGATTTCCAGAGGCTGTTGCATGCGCTCTACCCATTGACTCCAATTCCTACCACACCGGATTACAACGACGACGAGTGGATCTCTGTTCTCAAGCTGTCGTGCTTGTGGAACTTCATCGAGATGAGGAAACTCGCCATCCAGCGTCTTGACTCATATGCGCAGTCGTTGCTAGATTGCGTACAACACATTTTGTTTGCTCGGCGCTACGATGTTTCTGCTTGGCTTCGGTCGGGCTATACCGAACTCGCCCAGCGCCCGGCCCCCGTTTCTTCTGAGGAGGCCGAATTGATAGGCTGGGAGACGGCGCTCAAGATTTGGCACCTTCGCGAGGCCGCGGTGTCGCCCAAGTTCAATCATCAGCCCTACAAGGGGGTTGATATTGGGAATGTGTTCCAGGCGGAATTCGAGCGCGCTGACGCCGCGCACGATCCTCTGCCGGAGGTTCCCAAGTTCTCTGGTTTCCGAGAGACTCGAGAGCCTACCGATGACTTGGGCGATGCAACAGCAGCTGAGGCTGGAGGTTCCGTGACCGTTTCTCAGAGTGGCGTGCCGGCGTCATCTGCGTCAACGGTCGTTGGGCCTGCTCCCGCACTTGCAGGTTCTCAAAGTAAAACCGCCCCTGGGGTCTCGACTAATAACAACAACACTACGGCTATGATCGGTGTCCCTGTCTTCGGGGAGACCACTCGGATGGCACCTCAACACATCTCGAGGGTTTTCACTAGCGGGTCGGCTGCGAGCACCTCTCAAGCTCAAGCTGGCTTCGCACGGTTCTCCAGTTCAAGTCCCGTTGTTTTTGGAAAGACCCCTTCCATTTCCCCGGCCAAGTAATCAGCCACAAGAAGCTAGGATGGTGCGGCAACGCATCATAGACGCCATTCTGAATCCTCATTCAGATCACAACGGTTACTGGCCTTACGTGTTATAGGTTCATTCGTATCGTCTCTATTCACCGACTTTCGAGATCTCTCGAGGACACGAAGAAGAATCTCTCATTCGTTGAGCATACGCGCGACGGGACGCGTGGAGTCATCGATACGCTCCCACAGTCCCACTGCCAGCACCACCGAATCTTCCGTCGGGGAGATTAGGTAAAGGTACTCTGTGGAAATTGTGCGCATCTCTTCTGAATGTCCCCGAGTTGATACTTACGCTCTGCTATATCTCACTTGCTCTACTTCTGCTACTTCTGTTTTGCGAGGCACCGCTTGACGTGGTTTTACTTTTTGCATCCCTCGTCTCCATTTCTTTTTCGTCGTGCCTTTGTTTTTCATTTCATGGCACCCATTGGCCCTCATCTTCGTTCGATGGCCGTCTTCGCTGCTCCAGCTGTGCTGGTCAGGCACGAAGATTCCGGATACGCTCGACGACTTAATTCACTACCTCACGCATGGGCAGCTACAGTCGTACATAATTAAAGTAGAATGTCTTTCTAGTGAATAACTACATTGATGCTGTTTTTCATTGCTCCATCGCTAGGTGTGTCAGTGCTGCGAGAATCATTCCCTGAACATCAGAACGAATGCCATGCAAACAATTGAGAGTATTACGCAGAGAGAATCAATAGGATAAAGTAAGAGAAGACTAATATCCGGCAGCGCCAGGTGCCGCATCACCCTCCCTCTTCAACCGCAAGAGAACCTCCTTGAATCTCGCCAAATCCGTTGTGCCAGGGCCGGCTCTCGCGATGGTCTTGCTCTGCGAGTTCTCGAGCTCAATCAGGTTGCAAATTCGCTGCCACGTTGTTCCAGTCGACAGGGAATTAGTGAGGTTCTCCAAGAAGTTTCGTTCCGAGTCTCTGTTTGTTAGATAGAAATAATGAGTTCAACAAAGAAGTGTCAAGAATGTATTGGTGCACGGACTTGTTGTCCCGGATAGCACGCTCCTTCTTCTTGGCGTATTCGTCGTAGAAGGCGTCGATGGCTTTTTCGGCGTTGGTGATGGTTTCCTGGCGGCGAGCCTTTGAAGCCTCGTCGCGCGCTTTTATCTCTGCGGCCTGCTTCTCACGCCAGTCTCTAGAAGAAGAGTTCAACATGAGATACTATGAACGTCGATGAAGGAAGCATTGCACGCACTTGATGACTTGGGGCTCATCTTCCTCAAGTTCTTGGGTGAGAATTGGCGTCGACGAGTAAACAGACGGTTGCGGCCGGGGAGCACCAAAGGTGGGCTGCTGCTGTTGCCCAAAGAGAGAAGGCTGCTGAACGGGGGGCGATACCTATATATGCATCCGTGTCATTGCGACAAGCAATTGCTGTGGCGGCTCCAAGGACCTACAGGAACCTCAATATCGGGGAACTCGCTGGAGAACTTTTCGATTTCGTCGTCCCCGGTGACTTTTACTACTGTGTCGCGTGGAGCGTCGAAGTCGGGAGAGAAGAAATCGGAGGTGCTGCGGGTTGCGGTGGCGGGGAGTGAGGGGATGTCGCCGTCGAGGGAGATGTCGGGGAACTGGGAAGCTGCTGCGTCGAAGTCTATCTCGTCGCCGGCGCCGCTGTTGAGGAAGTCGGCCATGGTGGAGACGAAGAGTGTGATGAGCTTATGTAAGCAAGTGATGCTTGAACTCAACCTGAACAGTGAAGTGGTCCTGAACTCAACCAACTTGTGTACGCCGATAAAACGCAAGCGCTTTCTCCGCCGTCTCGTTATTGGGCCTTTCAAGTGCGGGACCGACTCACCTGCTTAGACTCAACCTACATCCTCAAACCGTGTAGGTTGAACACATGCTGATTCCTGAATTTCATATGTTCACCAACAGTGCATTCCGAGTCCCTTCCGCCAGTGTGGTCTTGGGAACGTCCTTCATTAGTCCTCCTTTACCGCAATTCTGTCACTCGCAATTCTGTGCCATGCGCACGAGCTTGCCTTGGCGTAAATTTTTGAACAAGGAAGACATGGACCTCTCATCATATCCGCTATCTAGCGGAGACAAATTCGAGTTGCTAGCGCTCAGAACTTTTTCTGTGACAGAAGACCCCCTCCCTGGCCTGATTCTAGGGCGCACCTGACGCTGGAAACTTGACTTGGACTTTAGAAAATCGTTCTGGTTTTCAGCCTACTCCTGCCGTCTCTGGACCCCTCTGACCCTCCATATATGAACTCGACCTGAACACGGGACGTGTTGTCTGCACTATTAAATTGGTCGCGCCTTATCTCGCAATTCGGAAATGGGTGGGTCTCTTCCGCAACTTTTGTGACTCGATTGCTTGGTTTGACTGTGCCATGCTGATGAAGCGGGACGAAAAATCGTTATTTAAGAAGCTTATGGACCCTGAAGCAACACTACTCCAACATATCATGGCAGAGACTCCCTACAAAATTTCAATCCCAGACGCCCTACTCGAACGTCTTCACAAAAAGCTCGAACTCAGCACTTTACCAGATGAGCTCGAGAACTCAGGGTGGGACTATGGTGTACCACTCGCAGACATTCAGCGTCTTGTTGCGCGGTGGACCAACGGCTACGACTGGCGGCATCATGAAGCTTTGCTGAATACTGAACTGCCGCAGTTCACTCGCCCAATTTCCGTCGACGGACACGGAACCCTGGCTATTCACTATGTTCATCAGCGCAGCGAAGTTGTAGGCGCCATTCCGTTGCTCTTCGTTCACGGCTGTGGGTTGTTTTTCTTCATATAAATGGTTTAAACGTATCATGTATTTCCGACAGGGCCGGGAAGCTTTCTCGAAGCGCGAAAGATAGTGCCTCTGTTGACGCAGAAGTCAGTGGACCATCCGAGCTTCCATGTTGTGGCTCTCGGGCTCCCCGGATTCGGTTTCTCTGAGGGGGCTTCAAAGTCAGGGTTCAACATCGCTCAGCATGCTGAGGTGTGATCCTGAGATTCTTCGTTTCACAATGACTCAATTCCGCCTGCAGATTGGCAACAATTTAATGTTGGCTTTGGGCTACAACGAATATGGTTCGAAGTCATTTTATTTGAAGACTGCTTGTCTCTGACGAGAACTTCTAGTTGCACAGGGCGGAGACTGGGGCCATGTGGTACGTTCATTCAATCTCTGGTTTGATGCTGTATTCATTCAACCCCAGATTACACGCAAAATCGCACAAGTATACGGCGGCAAGCATTGCAAAGCTTGGCACACCAATACGGTAATGTGGGTGTTATTGATGTCTCTAGTCGAATCTCATCGTCTCACTTATCTGCCTTTTTTTTTTTACAGGGGTGACCCGCCAGAAGGATTCGCTCTCGACACGCTGACCGACAAAGAAAAAGAAGGGCTCGCCCGAGCGGAAGTGTTCTTTAAAACCGGAGGTGCTTATGTGCAGCAGCAAGCGACTCAGCCTCAGACCCTGGGTTATGCACTTGCCGACTCGCCGGTTGGTTTGCTCGCGTGGATTTATGACAGACTTGCGACATGGGCGGACAACTACCCGTGGGACGATGATGAAGGTTGGGATTTTGTCGTCGCCTTTCTTGGAATCTGTGACTGAATTTGGATGGCTGAAGTTTTGACTTGGATTTCTATCTATTGGTTCTCCCGCGCCGGCCCCATTGGTTCTTTGCGCATCTACTTTGAAGCAATTAGCCGGGGTGATGGCTTAGCTGGTTCGGGCGCGCCTCCGGAGATCCCTCTCGGTTTATCGCACTTCCCCAACGATCTGGTGGTGGTTCCCAAAAGGTCAGCTTGTCGCTCTCAACTTGTAGTATCGATGTAATTTTCATCGAAGCTGGTCGCGAAAACTTGGCAACGTTGTTTTCGACGGAGATCATGACGGCGGGGGCCACTTTGCCGCATACGAAAAGCCGGTTGAGCTCGTTGATGATATTAGAAGGATGTTTGGGCGGAACGGGCCTGCATTTGGAGTCGTTCCTGGGTTGTCTGGGTATTAAGCAAGACGGGGATGAAGTTCAACAGTCACGTGATGTTGGTTTGATTTTGGTTGTGCTTGTACGGGGAGGAAATCATCGAAGCAGAAATCGTTGATGATTGGATGTGGAGTGAGGAAGTAGGAATTTTGCAGAACGATTATGTGCGTGTGGCGGAACGTGTTACAAACCTCTACCAGCGAAACAAGGTGTTACTTAGTATTGCCGATGCAAATTTCCTGCGTCGTTCTCAAAGTTGGCTATCAATATGGGGCTCGTGTTTCTAGCAGACTATGGGATGAGTCGCGTGCATACGCGCGCAGTAGTTCTGTCGGGAATCGGAAGAGACGAGTCAGTCCAGCAAGACCGCGGACGACGCGTCGAGTCACCCACCGAGTCCACTATACGAGTCAGGAAGGAGTCAGAGTAGTGCGCAGTTGTACGAGTCAACGCGTCGTGTACATTTACATGTATTTGTTCCATTGTTCTCCTGGGGGTATAAATACGGGCCTGTAATTCGTACGAATACATCTCATTCCTCCCCCATATTTCACTACAGGTTTTGGGCCCCCGCCGCTACCATCTAACTCGAATTTTTCGCACCTTAACCTAATTTATACAACCACCTTCCCATACACACTGCTATGTCAACTACCAACATCGCCGACTTTACCCCTACGTCGTTGTTCCGGATCGAGCTGCTGAACGACAATAACTGGGTTCCGTGGAAGCGCCGCATCATGGCCATCACGCGCGAGCGCGGCCTCTTGAAGATTCTCGAGGGGACCACCACCAAACCCGTTGCCGCCGATGCCGAGAACCCATCGAACGACGAGAGGAAGGGAATTGAGCGCTGGGAGGAGTTAGACGGGAAAGCGCAGACGCAAATCGAGCTCACCTTGGGCGACTCGCAGATGGTGCACATCGCGGGCGCCAAGAGTGCAGCCGAAATGTGGTCGCAGCTGAAGCAGGTGAAGGAGAAGAGTGGAAAGTTGGGAATATTGTCGCTACGCCGCCGACTGTACCGCACAATTGCCGATGACGCGACGGATATCGCAGCGCACATTACGGAGTTGAGACAGATTCAGGAGGAGTTGGCGATCCTGGGCAGCGTCATCTCGGACGAAGATTTCCTGCTGCTCATCATCAGTTCGCTCCCCGAATCATGGGACAACTTCACATCTGCGTACCTCGGCGCATCGAGCAACACCCCCACCATATCATCACACACGTTCATCTCGTTGGTACTGGAGGAGTATCGGCGAAGGCTTGAGAAGACTGGTGATGGGAATTCAGCGATGTACGGGCGTGCTGGGCAGACAAGGAGAGACGAGAACAAGAAGATTGAATGTTTTAACTGCCATAAGAAGGGTCACATCGCTGCCAATTGCTGGGCGAAAGGCGGAGGAAAAGAGGGAGAAGGTCCGAGCAGTCAAAAGGAGGAGGAAAAGATAAATTGGGCAGACGACGTCGAGAAAGAATTCTTCTCGTACTGAAGACCCGATTTTTAACCCTTCAGCACCGGACGAAACGACCACTGGACCTTTATGATGGACACCCGAGAATGGATCAAATACGCTAAGGGACGCACGACTTGACATCCCGTCAGCACCGACTTGCGCACACAATCAATTGTGTGTCGGAGCGATTGTTGAGCGAGCGCGATGGGAAGCAAGACAGGCCGTCTGTAACCATCAGCCACGCGAGCCCAGAAGCATGCATGAGGAGAGCGCGTGCCGCCGAATGAAAGGCGAGCAAACTAGTCACGAATTGGGCGGAGCAGCCGAGAGAATCGTCGGGACGATTGCCGAGCATGCCCGTACAACGAGCGGTGGAGGGACGAAAACTGGCCATTACTTTGGGAGACAGCCGTTGGGTTAACGGGGATTATCCGAACCCGAACGCCGACGAGCGCTCCGGAGAATGAGCAGTCGAAGGCACAAACAGGGATTTTGATTGACGCAAATGGAGATTCAAAAGTCGTCGAATTTCGAGTTTGCTGCACGAGCCGTCGGAACTGAGAAGGAATCACGAGAATGCGGAGGAAAGAATATATTGGTGGGATTCGGAGACCATACAGACAATCGTCGTATAGGAAGCGCCCGAGTACCCAGCCCCTTGGTCGATCTGCAGCTCGAGGGGGAGCTGGGAATACCGAGCAGCAATCTCCCACAATATGCTGCAAACCCCAATTCCGTGATCATCCAGACGACGTCGCCGAGAAAGGAGGAAGCCAATAGCGCAGATTCAGTCGAAGCAGGAGGCGCCGACTGCGGGTTGCGACCGCAAGCGCAGACCAAACAGCAGCAGCCACCGCTTCAGACCTCATCGCAGCACGAGCACCCCTCCAAAGGCGTTACAGCAACAAATGGAAAGCAGCCGTCAGCGCAGACGAAGTCGCAGCGTAACGCGCAGACAGCACCGAGCCAGAACGCGCCGATAGCGTCGCAGCAACACGCGCAGACTCCACCGCACCCATCGAGCACGCCTCCAACGACAAACTCTACATTACCAAACCAAGAAACTCACCTACTATCCCTTTCGCCATTCATCCTGTTCCACCTATCGCAAGCTCAATAGCCTAGCTGCGAGACTTCAAGCACCGTTGTAGAATGAGGAGAGCGAGGGGGAGCGAGCCAAGTGTGCGGAGACGGCAGGAAGAATTTCTTGAGGCGACTAACACGCGACAAATCTACGTGATCTAGTCAGCCTAGAGTTTGGAATGAATTGGGAAAAATCGGAGAGAGAGAAAAATTAAAGAGATGTCGAAGGAGAAGCGAACTCACACGCTGGTTGAGCTACTGGATGGCCGAGGGCAGAACCACCAACGCAGCAGCATCCAAGTCCAGCACTTGTCCAGCACACTAAGACCAGGATTGACTGCTGTGGTGTACTTCCGAGAGCCGGGATGGCGAGCGGAGGTGGATCGCAGTTTGAGCGAGCAATTTGCTGATAGAGTTGACGTTGGAAGACGGAGCGTAGAGGACGAAGAGGGAGGAGCAGAACGAGGAGCTACGAGGAGTCGAAGGGTTGGGAGCGAGGAGCGGATCAATTTTGATCGGAGTGACAGACCGTGACAACTCTTGCTCTTAACTCTCACCGACGACCAAGACGACGATCAACAACTCGCAACCACAAGAACCTGTTGCGGTAAAAACACCAAGCCGCCGATATCTCGCCCGAATCACATGCAGGAATCAATCCCAGGAAACCGAATTGAGGATTGGAGGTCTTGCAGGTCTGAGGGGGAGTGTCGGGAATCGGAAGAGACGAGTCAGTCCAGCAAGACCGCGGACGACGCGTCGAGTCACCCACCGAGTCCACTATACGAGTCAGGAAGGAGTCAGAGTAGTGCGCAGTTGTACGAGTCAACGCGTCGTGTACATTTACATGTATTTGTTCCATTGTTCTCCTGGGGGTATAAATACGGGCCTGTAATTCGTACGAATACATCTCATTCCTCCCCCATATTTCACTACAAGTTCAAATATAACACTGAAGTCATATTTGCGCATGCGGTTTGACTTTGTACCCATATCTGAGATTACATACATACAGAATTTACGCCGGATAAATAATAACAGCCGCAGATTATTCTGAAGCTACACTACTTGTTGTTTCCTGTTGCCTTTCGCCAGAAAGGCCAAGTCCCGTTTCGGGAATCTCAGAGACGCTGTAAAGTTGCCTTTTTCGGAGACTCAGCGTATTACGGCAATTTTTCGGCAACCGCGTCGTCACCGTGACCGCGAATGCGTGACTTTCATCTTCGCCACCACCACTGGTTATGCCGCTCAATGTACCAGGTCTCTTAGTTCCTTTTCAACTTCTATTCAACCCGCGTATTATTCTTCCCAATCTGGTTGTGAAAGGTGCATATGGCGGCGATTTTTTTTTCGTTGATCTCTCAAGAACGATCGCACAGAAAGACATTCGCCACCTTGACTTTCATGCTTTGAAAGAAGCTGGCTACCGTGGAGCTGTGTTTGACAAGGATAACTGTCTCGTTGGTTCAGCTCTATCTCCCCTCCTTCGCCATGGTTAATATTGAGAGATAGACCCTACCACATAAAGACGAGCTGGTCGATGGCCTTCAAGTGGGTGATTTGGAAAGCGCTAAAGGCTTGAGAGCTCATCTTCATTAGGACGCCTGGAACGAGTGTCGGGAAACCTTCGGGGAAGGAAATGTTCTCATTGTGAGCAACTCTGCAGGGTCCAAATCCGACACTGGGGGTATACAAGTACGCATGCCATCAGCCATTCTGCTGTGTCATCGCTCACGAAACTCAGGCGGAATCCGTGAGACGGAGCCTGCAAGCGCCCGTGCTATTTCATCCCACTCCGAAGCCCGGTTATTCTTGCATCAAAGCTATAAAGCGATATTTTGCTTCGCTTCGTGCTCCAGTTCGGCCTGAGCAACTGATAATCGTTGGTGATCGGGTATTCACCGATGTGGTTCTGGCAAATCGCCTCCGCAACCTCGAGAGAGGTGGCTCTGGGTTCTTACACCTCTGCCTCCGAAGCGGATTGGAGCGTGGAGGGGCTATTACCAAGGAAAACGACACTTCTGAAAACACCGTTGAATATGGACCCTTGGCTATTTGGACGACAGGTGTATGGCAACGGGAGGCGACCGTCATGCGATGGTGCGAGAAAAAGCTGGTAGATCTCGTTCAACGGCGGGTTCCTTCAGATGAGATGGTGCTGGGCTCTCGTCGCTTTCTGAAAGAGGTTCCGCAACCGATACGGACACGGTCGTGGAAATTTTGGCGAAGCTGACGCATGTAGAAGGTAGGTAATCCTTCAGGGACTCGCAGTCTTCTGTTCTGAATTTCATTTAGTAGAATGAATTTCATAATGAACCCATTCCTTATATTCTCGCAGCCGACGTCGCCGACAGCGACGTTCCAATTAATGTCCGCATTCGTTTTATCCGTTCGGAAACAGTTTCAAGGAAATTGCTGCCATCTTGACCGGTTGATAATTGTTCAGAACGCCGAGTGGCGTTACTTACTTAACAGGGTCGACTAAGCATCTTCTTGCAAGCTTTATCACCGTACACGCTTCACCGCCTTTCAATCCCGTTCCCAGTCAGCAGTCAAGGCGTCGGATGATCATCATGATACTATCAACATCTTAAAGCTGACTCCCGCCGTCTCATACCCTCTCATAACCCTAGGCCACTGTAAAGCCACCTCAGCCCAAGGTGCTTCAGACTGAACGGACGCTGACCAGCTCCCGATGGCTGAGCGTGCTGTCAGTCCAGTGTCCTTCAATGTGCCACGCACGACCGGCATCCGGAAATTGGCGACTATTCTGCGTCCAACAAAGATGCGACGGACGGCGACTCAGCCAGCATCTTTCAGCGTTCCTGGCGTCGATGTGGATGGCAGGCGGAATGCCTCTTCGAGCCCATCCCTCTACTCTGTCTCATCTGAAGACAGTGATTTGCGCTCGAAAATCTTGTTGGATGCAGAAACATCTGACTCTGTGCCTTTGCTTTCACCGACGTCCAGCACATTTTCTTCTTCAGCTTCCGAGGGGCACGGGATTCATTTGCCATATCGTGATGCGAAGCAGGGAGTCGAGTCTTTATCGTCTCAGGAAACGCCTGATGCCCGAGGCAAGTATTGTCCTTGAACGGGAATGAGTAACTGATCCCTGTACAGCAGAGGCAGATTCCTCGCTCACATCATCGTCTCCAGTTACTTCTTTGCTTGAACCCAACTCTACTATGCACAGAGCGCCCAGGAAATTGTTGCAACGAATCACCGTTGTCGATACAGGACATGGCGAATCTTTTGATATCGATGCTTCCAGCATGCATATGACCGGAGGGCCCGTCGAGCCTCCCAAATCCCCTCCTCTCTCTCCATCAGAGTGGATTGGTACCAATAAAACAAAGAATCGAGTCTTGTCGGTCCCACCCGAACCAAATGACAGCCCGCTCACTGCATCATCTGGGTCTTCTCCGGACACACCTCGCCCCCATCTGCTCCCTGACAATGATCAGATGAAACGGGGAGACAATCTCGATTTCGAGTCTCCAAATCTAAAGAGCCTGGCAATACCATCTCGGATTGAGCGAACGCGAAGACGGCCACGGTCAGCGAGCGAGCCTCGCTTACTTTTGAGCTCCCTCGAAATGTCGCGCCACGCTGGGACTGTTCCATCCACACCGACTGATTCTAGCTATACGCTCTTCGTTCCGCCCGACCTTAATTCTGGTCCAAGCTCATCGCACACCATAACGCCTCCCACTCGCCAATCGTCGCTGCCTATTCCCTTGTTGACGATGCCAGATGACGTGTATTTCACCGCTGCGGGCCGGCGCGATTCGCGCCTATATCTCAACTCGACCCTAACCTCGACGTCGAACGACGTCCCCCCCTCGCCCATGCGCCGCGGACACACATATTCGAATAGCGAACCGCTGCCAGATGATTCTTCTATTCTTGCCCCTGCGTCGCAGTACGCCTTCTGGACGGGGAGGAAGCACAGCGAACCAACGTCAGCACGGCCATTCGAAAATATGACACAGCTAATAGAACCAGCTGAAGAGGGCGATAGTACGCCCGTCGCGAGGAAGGAGGTGTTGTGGTCTGGAAACTGGAATCGCGATGATATACAGGATGTGATCAGGCAACTGAGGTCTCTGAGATGAAGAAAGTATTTTGAGTTTCTGTACTGTTTAGAGCATGTATTTGTAGTACATATTTCCATTATCAGGGTTTAAGCGGGCTTTTCAGTCACTCTTCGTGTGTATTCAATGAGAATCGTAGCCATTTCTGTAGCAGAGTCGCGGCCAGTCGCGTTGAAGGTGTTAGCGACACGTGTTCGCGTTTCCCAAGACGTCATCGTATTTACTAACTTTTCCTTTTGCCTTGAACTTTGCCGCTGCTCGACGCAAGCTCCAGTGACGCTGGCTATCCTGAGCCTTGTATCGAGCTAGTGCGATGCTCGGGCTTCATCCATGCAGGGTCCAGTTCCAGTCCCTCGCAGCCTCAAAATGTCGCCACGTCTTGTTTCGTTCCACTTGGAATTCCCAGACTTCTGCTGCGTTCAGCAGAGCTGGCGTCGTGTCGATACGCCCTGCACACCTCCGGGCATACTCCACGAAAAATGACTCAACACAGGCGTCTCTTCCGCCAGCTCGGTCGTCAATTCTCTCCCGTTTTAGTCCACGAACATTCTTTACGTCGGAAAGCGGCTCGTCGTTCAGGAAAATTGTCGCTCTAATGAAACCAGAGAGAAAACCTCTTCTGCAAGGTATGTGTTCATTTATAGTGCTCGATAATCTGCTCAAGAAGGACTCAGCCGTTGGGTTGCTTTTCGTGTCCTCTTCTGTGTCCATGACCATTCCCCTCACGATCGGGAAACTCATTGATTTCTTTTCCTCGCCGAACCCAGTACGACATGTCGACTCTCTGCTCTGCGTCTGCTCTGACTGAGCCGCGAGTAGCACTTTCCTCTAGACTTGTCCCTCTGGCAGGCATCATCTATTCTGATGCTCATGTTCACCGCCGGTGCTTTAGCCAACGCCGGGAGAGCATACCTCATGCGCATGGCAGGTTAGAACTCGTGGCGGCTCGAAGTCACGTTGCTAACATGCAGGTTCATAGGTCAACGGATAATTGCAAGACTTCGAGAAACGACTTACTCGACCGCTCTTGTGCAAGAGGTGGAATATGTTGAGAAGGGTGAAGGTGACGTTCTCAGCCGTATGAGCGTCGATACCAGTATCGTCGGAGAGAGGCAAGTTCGATATCCTCATCCGCTCTCTATACTCATGTTGACCTCAGCGTGACTCGAGATCTTTCTGACGGGTTGCGCGCAGTCGTGATGTCTTCGGTCGGACGTGAGTGTCTTCAAGGCACTCTTTGCGTACTCTAACAGCCGAGACAGTTGGTGCCATGTTGTATATATCGCCCACACTAAGTGAAAGCCACCAATCCGTGAATCCCAACATATCCTGACCTGCCGCTAGCAATGCTAATGCTCCTGGTCGTTCCTCCCGTCTCCTTGGGTGCAGTGAGTTTCTACCAAGATATGATGTGTAGTTCTGACGGAATACGTGCAAGGTTTTCTATGGACGCTATTTGAAGAAACTTTCAAATCAGACTCAAGAAGCTATCGGAGAGATGACCAAAGTTGCCTCAGAATCTCTCTCCGCGCTACGAACGGTGCAGGCGTACAACGCACATGAGCAGGAGCGGATGAAATTCCATGAGCGTATTCAGCATGTCCTGTCACTTGCCAAGAAAGAGTCCACAGCAAGCGCCATCTTCTTTGGGAGTACTGGTTGGAGCGGAAATTTGACTATCTTGTGCTTACTGGGCTATGGTCAGATTCTTGTTGAGCATGAAATTCGTGTCTTGACGTGCTTCAGGTGGAACCTTGGTCTCCCAGGGTCAGATTTCCATTGGCGACCTCACTAGTCTGCTGTTGTACACGGCATATGTTGGGAACGGTATGCGCCGGGAGCTGTATCTTATATGATTGCCTTTCTTTCTGACCTCTCCCTCCACAGGGCTTTCGATGTTGACGTGCGTTTCCCTCTGAATCATTTGTAGCGTTATCTCATTTAATTCTCTGTAGCTCCTTTTTCGTACGTTACCAGCTTGCCGCCGTTCGTGCACTCGATGCTCATCCTGGCACAGGCATCAATCATGCGCGGTATTGGTGCCGGAACCCGTGTGTTCGAGCTTTTGGATCGTACCCCTGTGATTCCACCCCACCAAGGAGTACCGATTGGTGCCGACCGGCGGGGAGTGCTCAAATTTGACAACATTAAATTCGAGTATCCTAGCCGGAAAGGTGTCGATATTCTGAAGGACTTCAGTCTCGAGATACCTGTCGGTGAAAGCGTCGCTATTGTGTAAGCCTGTCCCTGTGCTCCCTGCTCTATTCCGTTCATATCAACGTGTGCAGAGGGAAGAGCGGCGGCGGCAAATCCTCCGTCCATTCTTTGCTCCTTAGGTATTATGATCCTGTCGAGGGCAAGATCACCTTTGATGGGCAAGGTGGGCCTCCTCGACTGCTTCTTTGCGACGCATAGTAACCCCCACATCAGACATCCGGGAATTTTCTCTGGAATCCTGCGCAACGTCATTGGCGTGGTGCCCCAGGACCCTGTTCTGTTCACCGGGACCATCGCCTCCAATATAGCTTACGGCAATCCTGGGGCAACACGGGAACAGATCGAGCAAGCCGCAAGGGATGCCAATTGCGAGTTTGTCTGGGGCATGCCGCAAGGCTTTGATACTCCGAGTGAGATCTTGTCTGCTAGCGCTTGGATCTCGCTCACTTGGAACATTTTAGTTGGGCGCCTGAGCCTTTCAGGCGGACAACGGCAACGCCTTGCCATTGCGCGTGCTTTACTCAAAAAGCCCGCCGTACTGGCACTGGACGAAGCAACAAGTAGTCTGGACGCAACTTCGGAACACCGAGTAAGGCACAACCTCTCAGTGGGATACCCTGTAAATTCACAGCTTTTAGGTAAACGATGCGATAGACAAGATTCTTCGCAATCGGGCTACAACATGTTTATTCGTCGCACATCGACTCTCGACCATTGCTCGAGCCGAGCGTATAGTTGTTCTTGAGGGTTCGTCATGAGTCCTATGTGGATGGCTTTCAGCTGAGACTTCATTTGTTAGATGGTCGTATTGTGGAGTCCGGGACATATCATCAACTCGTGAGTAGATCTGATCGGCGTCTGTACACACTCGCTCATGTCCACCCACCACCAGGTTTCCAAACAGGATTCGAGATTTAGAGCACTCATGGCCGCTCAGCTGAACGCTGCGGCTGGTGAGAAAGTGACTTATGACTTCAGTGCGGAGCAAGAGCGGCCTGCTGAAGCTACGTTGTGAAACGTTTTCGTTCTACTAATCCCAGTGGCGGGGAGGCATCTACCTAGACATTGTATCAAGACTACACACCCTTATATCGTATTTTTATTCTACAGTCAATTTTTAACACCGCTCAATCCTGTTTTTTGCGTTAGGCGCCGTAGCACGTTGTATACGCGTGTCAGAAGCTTAACGCAGGCATATGTATAACCTTTAGGCAGCTTCTCGAGGGCATTCGCCCCTCGCCCATCCTTTACCCCTTGCAAACACGATATGGAATCGGCTACTCCGACCTCTAAAAGCAGTACTAGTGAGACGGACAGCAACTTCTCTTCAACCACATCGAATTACGCTCTACACACCCCTTCTGGCGTACCGTCAGCACAAGCCTTGACCAGCAGTATGAAGTCTATGCTCGAGTCTCTGGATGTAAGCACAAATCAGCACGCAGAAAACCTACGATGCACCAGTCGCAATAGCAAACCCTGGAAGAACTACATGGCCAAACGATGCAGATTGCCTTGCTTGGAGACGAGTCTCAGATTGCTCAGGACATCAAAAGGTTTGATCGAAATGCAGGGCAAAAAAAAATCACTAAAGCCTTCCAGTCTTCGCGCGCAATTGAGAGACCATGAACTGAGACAGAAAAATGGGATAGAGGAGATTAAATGCAAGTCGGCCCTAATCAACTGGCGCCTCGGTCGTTGAACTTTGTGGTGTTTTCAGTGATCTTGAAGAACGTTGAAAGTGAAGTAGTTCCAGAGTATCTGAAGAGCCGGGGTATGGTTTCTGCGTGCTTCTTGCACTCCATTCCCGGCTAACGACGTACTTTTCTGAACAAAAAAGTGGCAGAAGAGGTCGCTCTTGGGATTGAGCAGCTGATAGCAGAGCAAGTTGCAACCTGCTTGAAAGAACACATTCCACAAGATCTACAAGAAGAAGTGACGGTCCAACAGGTGAAGATTTTGGAGGAAGTCCGAAAGGATCTACACAATTCGTGAGTTCGATTGTAAATATTCAGCATATAGCTTTGATTCGCAATACTTTACAGAGAGAATCGTCGCGGCAACGCAGCGCTGCGAAGAGATCGTGCAGACGACAACCTTCAAGTAATTTACAAGGAGGATGGAACGGTTCCAGCTGCGTACCCGTCATCTCTCCAGGCTCTTTTTGACATGGACGCCGCGACATCGCGCGCACTCATGGAAGAATACGGAATGCCTGATGCCTCCGACTCCCGGGAACGAAATCTGAATCGACTAATGCAATTTCTTGGAGTGCGGTTGGTGATTTCGACAGCAAATGGATCAACTAGTTTTTGACGTTTCCTTCAAAGGTATCAAATGGTGCGGGAAGGCTCAGCTACGCGCAGCGTGGGACTAGCGTAGAAAACTTGATTTTGCTTCAGACGAGTTGGAATGTTTGAGAAATGATTGTGTACGAATGATTGCGTAGTAAGAAAGGATTGTGCCGAAATGAGTGCGAAGTCATGTGTCTGAGTCGATGTTTCTATAGATTGTAGCAATAGATGGTAGCAATATGTATCCGAAAAGTCCCTGGTATGAAAAGTAGATCAACTTGAAAGGCATCCTCCATTGATCTAGGTCGCTGTTTTAATTCGATTCCTGAATTGTATCCTCCATCTTTACCCATAATCCGCCCTGCAAACGCAGGTGAGACAGACAACGTGTACAAGAGAGCGGGATCTTTACCTGAGTGTACAGTGTCAAGTGCGCCTTAGGTACAATTTGCTCGATTCCCTTGCGTCCGGGTTGACCACTCCACTCTGTGGGAACCCGTGCCTCCGGAGGGCATGCGTCGACATCCAGCATTATCGAGGAGAAATTTTGCAATAGGCGAATAATGACGTAGGACATTTCGTTGTACGCAAACTGGGACAGGTATTAGAGCAGTTCAGGCTGAGGATGTCATGAGATATGCACCTGCTGTCCAAGGCATATTCTTGGTCCCGCGTTGAAAGGCAAGAAACGGAAAGGATGCGAAACATATTTTTTAGCCCTTTCGTCCAAGAACCTGTCGGGATCGAACAAATGTGCTGCATGGATGTGAGTATGAAGCTGGGAAAAAAAAAGATGTACCCGGACGTACCATCGGGCCCCCACAAATCCGTCCTTCGATGCATGACCATGACAGAATATACAATACTGCGAGACGATAAGAAAAAAAATGGAGAACAAGTATGGCGCACATACGTGGTGCCGGCTGGAATGTATAACGGCTTTTCAGTGGGATCGGGTGAAGGCCAGGTGGTTGACTCGAGAGGCTGCCGGATGTTGAATGGGCTACACGAAAACGGGCAACGTATGGTCAGGACAGATGAACGCAAATGCGAGATACGAGGAGAAAACTTACACGGGTGGGAAAAGGCGCATAGTTTCTATACACAACTCAGTCTGAATACGCGTACAACGTCACCAAGAACTCACCGTTGATCACCGCTCTCAGATATTTCATCTGCTTGATATCGTCGTAGGTAGGCCGTTCGGAGGGGCCAACAAACGCCATTATCTCTTCCCGAAGGCGGGCGGTAACGTCAGACGATGTTGAGAGCCTGCCGAGGCAAAGTTGAACATGAGGAACGAATTGGAATTGAAATCAGAGACACGTACAAATAGATGAGGTTGGTGAGAACGCTCATGGTCGTATCTCTACCCGCTGAAAAAAAAGATCAGGAAAAGTTCAGATAAAGACGGAGAGCGGCACACCGATCAGGATGTTGATGCTGTAAAAACGATAAGCTGAGAGAAGGCAAACGGAATGAACTGAACGTACATTTCATCCTTCAGCAACTTGGGGTCTGTAAAAAGGCAGTGTCAATACGAAGTTAAACGAAAGAAGCAAAATAATTACCCGACGACGACTTCATCAACTCATCAAGAAGACAGCTATCCTCAGCAGAGTGAACTCCCTTCTCCTCAGCCAATCTCTTCTTCTCCAACGCAGCGTGAATAAGCGGATCGATATACGCCGTCACGGTTTCCATGGGCTTCGCAGTCTTGTCGTGGAACATCTCGAACAAAGGCCAAATGGGACCGACCCTCTGGCGGAACGCAATCTGATGCATGGCCTCGCTGTACGCCTCGGTGAAAGCATTGGCGGCGCGAGCGCGGGGGGAGTCGTGGCGTAGGGGCAAAGTCGCGGAGGCATTGTGGGGATACGGAGGGGTGCACGCGAGACTGTCGACGGAGGAGCCGAAGAGGAACTCGGTTGCTGAATCCATGGTCAGGCGGCTGATGAGGTCCTATGGAAGGAGGTTGCGTTAGTTGAAGAGAGGATTAGAAAGGAAACAAGATGTACCTGGAAGTCGACGGCGTGGCCTTCTTGCACCCGTCTCTTGATGAGGGATATGACTGTGTCCGTGTGGCGGTCAAATATCTGGAAGTGCTCGAAGCGGTCGCGGGCGAAAAAAGGCCGAGTCATGGATCGGTGGAACGACCACATTTCGCCTGACCATGGACATAAGCACCAAGATCCTCGTAGGAGTATTATAAGCTACTGACCGTCTGAATTGAATACACCGTTCTGGAAGAAGGTTAATGAAACAGCAGAGAGTTTTTAGGAAGTGAACTTACTCCGAGCACCGAGTCCATTGTGTCGCAAAACTGTTTGCCTGGAAGTAAGGAGTGAGTAATCAAATAAAGGTATGGAGACGGACGAGCTCACCTTTTACATAGTTCTTGAAATCGGTGGCAAGGATCATCTGAATATGCTCCGGTGCGACGGTGAAGATCTTGTCTTGCCAAAGCACCCGAATGTTCATCACAGGGCCCAACGCTTGCACGAGTGCAGCGAAACTGTCGCCTGGACGCGTATGTTAAAAACAAATCACAAAGAAATGAGACAGGGACGCTCACCCAGATATCCAGTCTTGTAGGCCGTGAGCATCTTCCGCATCAGGTCGACGCTGCCAGGCCATGTCCCCCGCGCCCGAGGAATGATACGAGCCCCCATTGCATGAGCCTCCTTAGCATGAGTAATTCCAACTAAGATATTGCGGGCGAGGGTGAAAGCGACGAGAGCAAATGCTGCGACGATAGGAGCTGTCCACATAGAGAGACCGAAGCCATGTACGGGGTGAGTGACGATTGCTTGGAGCAAAAGGAAGAGGCATGTAGGAATAACCAAAGTGCGACCGAGAAAGCGAAGACCAGGAGGTAAGATCATGGTGGAATAGGACGAAAAGCGGATGAGAGGAGAGAAGGAACGTTGGACGTTTATATGTTTGTCCTCGTCTGAGATAATCGGATGTCTCGCTCCTGAGTAGAGTGAGATTCAGGAGGGACATATTGGGGGGCTCTGCGATCGCTTCCGTGAATCCGAGACAAGAAAGGATCGGGCTACTCCACTGGACAATTGTAGGGTTATGGGCTTGTCGGACAGCGGGCAGTTGTCGATGTTGCGACTAGGGAGAAGTGCTCGAGTGATCGCCAACCAGAAAAAAAATCCACAAGCTTCCAGACGGTCAAATGCAAGTTGGGCTTGTGCTCATGAACAAATTTCGTCAACTTGAAGTGCTTAATAGACCCTCTGAGGACGGAAACAAAAAAACTTGCGTCAGGTACATTAGAGAGAATGAACTGAGTCTCGCGTCAAGAAATAGGAACTGATGAGCGATGCCCAGCAGGAACGTTTGGGGCACTAAGGGGCCGTCCAGGCTCTTGGATGCGAGGCTAGACAGGCCACGGCGGAGAGATTGTTGAAAAGCCGACACAACGCAGCTGCATAGTAAACGTTGAACGTTGAACGTTGAGGTGGTTTGTATCCTAGTAAGCTTCAACTTGTCATTTTTCTTTCACACCATCATCATCTCCGAACCAGCCGCTAATGTGCCTATTGAACATAGTGTCAATGAACTGAGTAACGTCTGGTTGCGAGCGAAGCGAGCAATTCTACCCTTCACGTGACCGGCTGGGGGCTGAGCCAGGCTGCAAACAAGTACAAAATGTTTCCGCAGTGGCTGACACTGGTCTCAGCACAAAATGCCCTCGAACTCCTCGAGTTTCCTGAATTCCGTGATAAAAACAGTATCAAAAGATGCGCATTGAAAAGGCGGTTCGAATGGTTGCAGTTCGAGGGTGTCCGGATGAAAAACACAGACCGGTTGTGTCCGAGAAAAAGGAGAGAAAAGCTTGTCATGGAGATTACGCTTCGCGAGCACACCGCGCCTGAGCGGATCACTAGTATCTGCAGCCCTCCTCGTCCTATGCAGATACGCTCGCTGTATTGTTTCAATTTGCAAGTTTATGCGCCTGGCCTGCTCTTTGCTACGGAATTCTTTGATACGGAGGTCCTCCACTTTGCCGGCTCAAGCCCGGCGGAATAGCCGGTGCTTTAAATCGGGATTTGTAACGCAGAGGTTTGTATCGTTTTCCCTCATGGCAGAATCGTGCGTCCCTCATCTATACGTGTATTATGCGCGTCTAATCCACTTGGATGACACAGTGAAGCCTCGCCTATAAACCGTCTTTCCTGGCTTCGTTCTTCATACTCTTTCCTCAACGCGACTGCCGCATCGCCAAATGCTCGCTGGCTGGTTTC
The DNA here is from genome assembly GCA_037176885.1 of Favolaschia claudopus. Lineage (NCBI taxonomy): Eukaryota > Fungi > Basidiomycota > Agaricomycetes > Agaricales > Mycenaceae > Favolaschia > Favolaschia claudopus. Next base: position 1,749,304 of record JAWWNJ010000004.1, on the reverse strand, counting down.
GAACGGCCCCCAACAGCTTGTTTCTGTTCCGGCATCCAGCACATCTGCCAAGCCCACAATCGCGCAATTAACGACTGAGCAGGTCAAGTCTGTTCTCGGTCCAGCGCCTTACTTCGGGCAGGGAAAGGACGACGGCCGAGTGCTTACTGAACAGGAGACAAGCCCGTTCACGGAGTCTGCGCGTCACCGGGGACCACGGATAGTTTTCCTCGGCCTGCTGGATTCTCTATCGACGCTAAATGCGCTCCCCACGTCCGATTTCGCGGATCCTGAACGCGCCGTTGCTAATTTGAAAGGAATTCCTTATTTCGCTGTTGATATCTCGGAACTCAATGTCGACACTGAAGAAATTTTGAAGCAAGACAAAGACGCTCAAATTCTCAGCTGGATGGAGGCGAGAGGACTGTTAATGACGCTGCAGCTGGATAACGTGGGTTTGGCATTGTTGAATGAGGCGCGGAGTATGGTGGATTGGAACCAGAGGAATAAGGTGTGATCAAGTGCGCTTTCTCTGCCTCAACTCATGTGGTACGTAGTTCTGTCCTGCATGCGGTTCCTCAACATATTCCATGTGGGGCGGATGGAAGATCTCCTGCTCGACACTCCTTCCGTGGGCCGATAATACGGGTAGAAAACCCTGTGTCACCGCGTAAGCTCTGAGTTCTTGCTATTGCGATCTCGCCTTACACATCCGCTTCTCAGGAAAGGCCTACACAATTTCACCCATCCACGAACGGACCCGGTGGTCATTATGATCGCAATAGACGAGACTGGGGATAAAATCCTCCTCGGCCGTGGAGTAGTTTGCTCCTTAATAGAAGTTTACGGCGACTGATACAGGTGCACAGAAACGATACCCTGGAAAGTTTTATTCCGCATTGGCGGGGTTCATCGAGCCCGGAGAGACATTCGAAGAGGCGGTCGTCCGCGAGATGTGGGAAGAGGCTGGTGTTAAGGCTTGGAATGTCACGTACCACTCAGCCCAGCCATGGGTAAGCATTCCGTGGTCAACCGTTCTCCCACATATTCACGATAGAACAGCCGTTCCCGGCAAATTTGATGGTTGGGTTCTATGCCCGCGCCGATGCTACACAACCCATACGCCTCGACCTAGATAACGAGCTCATGGGTATGGCCTGCTTTTTGCTTCTCCCTTACCACTGGCTGATCGTCACGGTTCTACTTCCTCAGACGCTCGATGGTACACCCGCAACGAGATACTCGAGGTTTTGAACCACAAGCTCGGCACCAGGATCGTCGCCTCAGACCAGAAGAAATTTGCAGAAAATGCAGACAAGGCGTCGCATGAGGCTGTCAGCGCTGTCGAGGCTAAACCGGCAGTCGAGCCGGTTGTTGATGAGCCGCCGTTCCGCGTTCCACCAACCAGCGCAATTGCTGGCGTCCTCATTAGAGATTGGGCGTACAAGAAGATACAATTTCCTACCACGCCCGTAGTACAGAAGGGCAATTTATAGCTGGATAATGCACTCGGATTAGATGATGGAACGATGGCCGTATTGATCTTGGTTGTTTCGGCAGCGCCGCCGTAGCGTCATGGCTTCGGCTCATGCTGGCCGGTTAAGCATCAGATCGGCCGGCATCTTGCAACCGAAACAACTCGGTCGGAGCCATCATGGCCAACACTTGGATGTGGGCGCCAGTGTGGGCGCAACCGCCTCTTCTGTTCGCCTTTCAACGCGAAGGACGTGGACGACCTTTATAAGCGTAGATTTTGCGGAACATGCGAGTCGAAGATATCTTTCGCCAGGTTTAAATCCCACTCACCGCACCTGAACATGTTCTAACCCTCGGAAAAGCAACCCCCGCCACCTGAATCCCCTTTCTTAGCGGATCCTGTTCTGCCTTCTTTGTTGAAAAGAATTTTGCCAGACAAGTACGTGGTTGCTTGGCGGATCTATAGCTACTGAACCGTAAACTGAACAGTGTCTTCAATGCAGTCGTCAAACCAGATCTCACGCGTTTGGGAGACGATCTCGTCAACGGTAACTGCATTTATACTTTACTGGTGAATTTCATGTGAAGCGAATTCCAGTCGTTCGTCCCTTGACTGCTCAAGTTCGGCCTGCGACTTTGACAAATTATAACGGTTGGGGAGAACGCATTGATCACTTGGAAACATCCGAAGGCTGGAAAGCTCTCACCAAGCTAGCTATCCAGGAAGGCTACATCAGCACTGCGTACGACCGAGAGTCGTTCCGGGAGCATGCTCGTGTTTACATGTTCGCAAAATGCATGATCATGACGGGCGACTTTCATGTTGTATGTCGACGACAATGAAAATGCCGGTCATAAGTTTACATATCTCCAGATTATGTGCCCGTTTGGTATGACTGACGGTGCTGCCCGTCGTGAGTCTTGTGTAATTTGTACCCCACTATCTGAATCCTTTCTCGCAGTCGTCGAGTTATTTGGGACTGACAAAATGAAGGCGGAGGTGTTTCCTCGGCTGATCAGGTCTGTTTTTCTTGCTCTTTTGCTCTAGCAATGTCTGCTTACTTCACTGCGTGCAGTCGTGACCCAGCTGAAGCCTTTATTAGCGGCCAGTGGATGACGGAGGTCAGTTTTTTTCGCCCTCAGTCAACAATGGCCTGAGAGATTCGAAATCGTATCAGAGCCCCGGCGGATCGGACGTCTCCAGGACTGAAACCACTGCTACTCCTACCCCTCCGTTACCGACAGATCTGGGCCCATCATATCTTCTTGACGGCTTCAAATGGTTCTCTAGTGCAGCTGAAGGCAATCTTTCAGTCGCTCTCGCGCGGACAGGAGACGCCGCCTCTGGATCTCGTGCTCTGTCCCTCTTCATGGTCCCCATTCGATTCCAGCCTTTTCCGACCCCTCTTTCGAATAACATCCAGGTTCACCGTCTGAAGGACAAGATAGGCACGCATGGTGTACCTACCGCCGAACTATCATTGAACTCCGCCCGCGCTTGGCTCATCGGTGGTCATAACGAAGGCATCAAGACGATTACGCCAATGCTCAACATCACCAGGATACATTCGGCCATCCACTCGATTGGCTCCCTCCAGCGCTGTCTTTCTATTGCCCGGTCCTATGCCACTGTCCGCACTGTCGCAGGGGGTAAACTCTTACAATCGATTCCGTCTCACATGGAGAATCTGGCTAACACTACCATTCTGTACGCGGCGCTTGCCCACCTTACGTTTGGCGCCGTTATCTTGCTGGGAAAGAATGAATGTGGGATCGCTAACAAGGAAGAAACTGCTCGTCTCCGACTTCTCACTCCCACTGCGAAGGGGTTTGCTGCCTTGAAAGCTGTGACAGCAATGGAGGAATGTATGACCGCTCTTGGTGGTCAAGGGTACATCGAAGAGACTGGCTTTGGACGGTGCGTCCACTACAATGGGAATCACTTCTACTCGCCAACTCCGTTTACAGATTGATTCGCGATGCGCTCGTGGAAAAAATCTGGGAGGGAACGGTCGATATCATGGCTCTTGACTTGATTCGAGCCGCCAGAGATAATTTGGCTATCCAGAGTTTCTGTCAGGTGAGAGAGAATCAACTTGCCTATATCTGTGCTCACCTGCGATGCAGTGGGCTCTAGCGATCCTCTCACGCGCATCAGTCAAGTCTAAGCAGATTCTTGAGCTGCAAAGCGCGATCGAAAGGCTTCCCTCAATTTTCCAGAATTCCGCCAATCCTCTGCTCCCTCGTTCGCTATTGATTCTTTTCGGACACATCGCAAGCTCTGTTTATCTACTTGAGCATGCAATCTGGGCTCAAGCTAACGGAGAGTCTACTGCGATCGTGGATTTGGATAGATTCCAGCGATGGGTTGAAGAGGGCAGTCTCAAGGCTGCACTCTTCGCAGTGTCCGAGATTTTGGGTGCCAAGGTGCAAGACCGTGTAACACTCAACGGAATTCATGTCTATTCTCTGGCTAAACTGTGACAATCCAGAGAAAAGAGGAAGTTGATGCCATCATACTAAGTCGATCCCGATTACGTACGTTCCTATTTGGGACCATATTTTTCGCTTGGACCAACCATATTCATTGAACTAAACTACCTTCGCTTCGATGACGAAAATATATTTGTCTGCGATTCGATCGAAAATAGCCCATACGAAGAACACCACCATTCTTACAAAGCTATACGTCAGAGGGCCCGAAAGGAAGGGCAGTTTGGTCACAACCCGGATTTCCTGATGCGACTCGGAATAGAATGCCGGTCAAAAGATCCACATTAGCTTTGAATATCCCAGTTGTATTCAGGAGTACGCCTGGGGTATTTTCAGCTTGATCCCAGTAGGCAAAGCACCCCTGTAATATTTGATTCAAGAAACAAGCAAGGGAGGGTTGTGGCAAGTACTCACGAAACTACTGTTAAAAGGCGGAGGCGGATCAGGATCTGCCACGAACATTCCCTGAGCGTTATTACGTCCTGGTGATGTCGGAATTGCGGCTTTGATTTGTGACACAGTTGCATTAATGATAGCTCCCGTGACTGGACTGGCGGCGCGGAACCAGTTACGAGGGAAGGTCTGGTTTCTGAAAAAACTTGCTATAATGGGTAGGGTTGCCTGCTTTGTAGTGCCTTCATGAATCTCAGTATGATACCCTTCGACTTGCAAGGGGGAAAATACCATTGGCAAAGACGCTGCAAAATTAGAGTGATTCAAGCATATAGCATGGACTCAGGAGTGGCGAGATGACGTACTCGAGGATGAAGGCTGCCTCTCCGTATGCAGCATTCATACGCCGCGCGGCGAATTGGAACTGGTCCGAATCAATTTTCAAGTCATCCTTAAACAGGGAAGGCAAAAGGGGGATGGATACCTTTGGATTTGCTGCTTGATCTGTCATGATGTTTTGTTTCTTCATAGCGATGAGAGTTTGAATGTTGAATACAGTATTTTCTCCGTCCGGGCCGTCGTCGCCAAAGTCGGCGAGCTGTTGCAAGTCCTGAAACGAAAGAATAAGACTTAAAGAACGTACGACAAGTAGGGCATGCATGCCATGTCAAAAAGTATTTCTTGGAAGTTACGGTTATCACCAATAAACGCGTCTGCCCTGGTCATAGACGCATCGCCTGGGTGATGTCAAGATTTCAAACTAGCGATGGGTAGTTTCGCAAGGCTTTACCCTCGAAGCGGCCGTGCTTGGCTATACCGCCTGTGACTGGGCCATCAATCTTCCCTGGAAGTGGTGGCAGTAGTGGAGAAACTCCGCCAATAGAAACTTTGTTGACGAAAGGGTTCCCTCTCGTCAGCTAACGTTGCCGATGTATAAGTGCACTTATCCACAAGTTCTGGCAGTGGCTGCTGACCATGTTGTTGGCAACCATGTTAGCACCGTTAAAGAGTTCCAAATTGAAAGCCTTCAACATTCTAAACAACGCGAAGCTGGCATCGACTTGAATACAGACCTCCATGACAGCCAAAGTGATTTCTTCGAAGGAAGCAATCCCACTTCATCAACGATGAGTTTGCAAACATCGCATCGAAACGAGACTCGGCCTACTTTCTTGATATATAGCCGTGATTGGCCAGCGTATTCATCGCCGCTGAGGGCGATGAGGATAAGATGGTGCATAGTAGGAAATTGAAACGAACGACATGCTGGCCAAGTAAGATTCAGAAAGACACAGAGTTGACATCGAGTTCTAGGACCTACGTCCACGCTGGTCATCTGGACCAGGAGCGATAAACGGATGAGCGGCATCTAATGTTAAAGAATGGTGAGTTTTTCAGTCCTCCAAGGCGGCGATAAACACTTGCCAGGGATTTGCTTCAGACCGGTCTCTGTGGCTTGTGGAGGCAAGACCATCAGTGTACCAGTTTGACCGTCCTGAACCTCGGTAGTTGGGCTTGAGGCATCACGAATGTTGATTCCTAGGTTTCTGGGCACTGCAATCGCGACGGGCAGGACGAAGAACAAGACACCGAGACACCTCATGCTGAAGCGACTGAGGTAAATGAATGGAATAGACACGATCTTCATTTTTGTAGTACGGGCTTGGGAAGTGAACGTAATGGAAGTGCGGTACTCCGAAGCGTAAGACTGCCGCGTCGTAAAAATGGGTTGAACGCGGAAGGTCCAAGACGGGCGCCAAACTCTGCGACCATCCGAGAAGCCGGGCCGTCTCGCAATTGCATCTAGTATTGGGTGGCAGGAGAATAGCCCCTGTTGCGCACCCGGGTTGCACCAGACCGATGGAGAGAAGTGGCTTTCGAAGGAGCAGAACGAAGCCTCTGACGCCCCTCAGGAATGCCTGCATTTGCGCCACAGGGTGCCCGTATCATACCCGCAGACTACGCATTCAATGCCTGGGAGACGATATGCAAACATAGCACCAGTTGGAGTGCCTATCTGTGTCGGAACTCACACTCCGGAAAGAAGAGATAGGGAATGCAAGTTTGGAGAACATCGAATGCAGCCAAGACCTCACTAAGCGAAGAAGACGTGGCGAAGCATCAGAGAGTCTGAGTTGCGGCAGTTCAAAGTTTTGAAATGCCTGTTTGAGTCACTTGTGCGAAGGTGCAGATAGTATTTTTGTTTCACAGCCTGAGAGAACGCTTCAAGGTTTTTGCTGAGATTACATGCTTGACACATGGAGAGTAGTTAGGAAGATGTACCCAAACAATTACTTACAATAATGTACTATGTCTCTGAGATGTCGTCGAGCAGCCAGGAATGCGAATCTTGGCTCCTCTGGCTCCCCACATGACTTGCCTCGTCGTCACTTTCAGAGACGTCTTTGGCCATTGACACAAGCCAATCTTGTTGCTCGCCCGGCTTCTCACTGGCCGAATTCGAATGCGACGCCACAAGAAAATACAGTCCGACTCACCGTGACTTTTTAACACTCGGCACTCGTGCTCGTGCCACATCAAGGGGTCGGAAGCTGGACGCATTTGAGGTACAAGTCGTGTCCTTGAGCGGCCGCTTAGCACGGGGGGTGGCTTCCGTGGCGTTGTCTTCTTCAGAACTGCTAAGAATTCTGGATGGTTTCGAGAGTTTACGACGAGGGATCGGCGGGTTGGGTTTGCGAGCATTGCTTGGCCCACGAGTGCTTGGCCCTCCTCCATCTTCGCTTGACGAACAAAGATCCACGACGCTACTACCACGGGTAGACCGTTTGCTGCCGGTCAAGGATGCCGATGGAGACCTTGGCCTTGAGTATCCCCCGACCTCGGCTGTATCGCTCTCGACCTCAGGCTCGCTAAATGTTTCGCTGAATATCGAAGCCTTCTTTGGTGCCGGTTTCGAAGTTGACCTTGCTTTGAGCCGGGGCGTCGACACGAGCACGCCTAGCGGGAACTCGGAATCCGAATCCGAATCTAAAGCAAGGGCGGTAGCGAGCTTGTCCACCCGGCGGGAAGGCGGCTTCGGGGTCGGAACTAGTTGCTCTGCCTCGAGGCTCTGCGTGATAGTGTCCATGTCGAAATCCGCAACCTCCTTCGAAGGTCTGACATCGGAAGAGGTATCGGTATCCATGTCGCTCGCAGTATCAGTGAGGACACTGGGCTTTTCTTTGTTTTTAGGAACGGGTCGTGGTCGAGGTCGTGAAGGAGCGGGGGGATCGGCAGCTGCAGATGCAGCTTCCGAATCCTTTTTCTTTGCCCGCTTCTTCTGTTTAACAACTTCTGACTTTTCTCGTTCCTTCTCCGCCTGCTGTTGCATCCATCTCTCTTCTTCTTCCCCCTCCTCAATCTCGAGTTCCTTCCTACGCTTGCGAGCTCTCTCCATAACCATCTGCTCAGCAAGTCGCGCGCCCCCTGCGTCACCACCCGCGAGCTTCTTTCCAGAGACTCCTCCCCATTCTCCTCCGTCTGCAGGAAACATCGCAACGCCGTAGCTGGCGCTTTCCCGCAACACAGCTACAGCTCGCTTCTTGTCCGTCCTCCTATCCTGATTCAAATCCATGTCCTCCATGACAAGCCGCATCCCAACCTCGGGCACTAATATTCGCTGGATAAACTCGTTCGGTGTGAGAGGGGAGACGAGATCAGGGTCAATGCTGGAAAGGGGGAACATATCGTAGAGCGTCTGGTGAATTATCATCGAGCCTAATTCGCCATAGCTATACCATGGAGTGTTAGTGGTTGTGAATGACTTTGTAAGATCGAGTACTCACTATCCCGGTTGCGTCTTCTCAAAGTTGGCGAACTGGCCATGCACACCCTTGACACCCTTCGACCCTTTGGCTTTCAACTCCTTAACAAGGTCTTTCCAAAAGATACAGAGCATCCGAGGCCCTTTGTTGGGTTGGGAGTTGACGGGGGGCTGGGGCTCCTCGGCATCATCTTCGTTGCCATAAACAATCGGGTCGCCTGGATCTCTCAGTATACCGAGAAGATCCCGCTTCAATGCCAAAACGCGACCCTGAAGGCCTTCCCAGTCAATGAACTTCGGCCATCCTCGCATTTCAGCCTCAGGGAGGGTTTCGCTTTCAAAACGGTGGCGTTGGCATACTCCGATGAAAACATTCATGGGGGCTTTGCGACCGAGCGGATTGGCAGGCCGGGCATCACGATATGATTTCTTGAACGTCTCTTCCAAGAGGCGCGTCAAGAGGGGAGTGGGTTGAGCGGGCAAGAGTGTGTCGCAATACGGACATAGAGTTTTGGGATCTGTTCCCGGCGAAAGGAAGACTGGCGAAGACGTTAGCTAGCTGATGATCCTATATTGTTTGTAAGACCGCCTACGCAGTTCGCTATCCTCCTCTTCATATGTTCCCGCCAGAACTCTGGAACGATAATGGGCATCAAATGGCAAAATAGAAAGTACATGACACGTACACAGGTTGGTTCTTGTAGCGCTTTCGGTCTCGCTCATCCTCGTTGTCCGATCCGGACTGTCTCTTGCTGGACGAGGGACTGCCCTCCGGCGTCTGATTATTCAGTTCCATCGGGAAAGGCTGCACCTTGCGTTTTCCACCAAGTTTATTCGACATTGCTTGTTCTTCGGAACGCAATGGTGACGGAGCGGGGAATCGGGTGACGGCCGACTTCAGAGGTGTACCAAGCGGTGATGGCAGAAAGTCATTCTGGGCTTTCGTAGGGGAGGAAAGTGGCGATAGTCCTTCAGTCGGAAGCGGGCGCGTGAATTTGGGTCCTTCTCGTCCCTGGATTTTCGCCTTGCCCTTCTTAACATCCCTCTGAGGAAGGGGTCTGTCTATTTCTCTGCCTTTTCCCTTTGAACCGCTCAGAGGCGACAACGTTGGGAACTGATTGCGGTCGTTGCGACCAGGCGAGTCATCAATTGAGGACTGTGAGGAGGCGACACTGATGAATGAGTTCGACTGCGAAGTGGATGCCACCGGCTGACTCTTCCCAGACGCGCCTGACTTCGACCGTTGGGGTTTCACGTCCCTTGAATACTGCGAGTCGGCGCGGCGTTTGGCACCTACCCGGACTTCTGAGTGATTTTGGTTCCGGGTAGTGGAATTGTCGCGCAAGGGACGCGTCAAGGTCTGCTTTGTGTCACCAACAATAGGATGCACAGCGGGTGTCTTCTTCTTCTCCGGTGCTCTGTGAGCATTCTCCTTGGAGGTTGTGGTCGGATCATCTACGTCGCTCCCCGATTTCTTCTTGATTTTATTGAATTTGAGACCCTTTATAACGTCGTCCATGTCGCGTTTCTCCTTTTTCTGCTGCACAGGCTGGGAAGACGCGGGACGAGGGGGCGATATAGGTGGAGAGGAGTTCTTTCCAGAGAGAAGGTCGAGATCGTCATCGTCGCTATCGTCGTCAACAGGTAGAACTTCCTGGACGCGCTTGGAGGGGACACTAAACCCCGAACCAAGATCCTCATTAAGAACTCCCCTCCGTGGCGGTTGGCTGCCTGGGCGAACTTTAAGTCGCGCCGCATAGCGACGCGACTCCATTTACAGAGTAGAGAAGGGGATTTGGATGTGGCCAGATGAGGGGGGATGGAGAAAGCGCAAGGGAAGAGGGGAATGCGATCACGTGAGTCAACTCCCTCGACCATTGACCATTGACGCGATCCTCTTCTGAGCGAAACATGATGGCAAAAAAAGACCGCACTATCTATTGAACATTCCTTCGTGCTTAATATCCGAGAAAGAAGCGAAAGCGTGAATTGATAATTGAAAATGAAATTTAAATTCAAGACTAAGTACTTGCGTCTCCCCTCGCACTAAATTCCTCGCATCGTTTCAAGTGTCTTCTCGGATTTCAACGCAGATCGGACACCTAACATCATTGTATGCAGTACTCCTACCCTTGTCCAGCGCTTACTGTTTCCTGGTCTCGAGTGCGGCTCTGTTCGTTCAAATTCCTTGCCACCTCCCTTGGTGAGCAATGCACGAGAGTTTCTACTCTGCCAAAGTCTTGTTACGAGGGTACACGTTATTTGCTCCCTATCGTGGTAGAGGGAACTGGGATAAGCAGTTCCACAGATTGCGATGGGTGTCCCATCCGGCCCAACTACCGCGATAATTGGATGATATATTCCATGTCGGCAGGCGGTCTGAAACGGCGCTGACCCTCAGCTATTAGGGCGTTGGCCTAGCTGCCCGTCACTGGAGCAATTTACACTGCTTCTGGGGGGGTACAACGCGGTGGGATATTATGCTGGCTGCGTGGTTTTGACCTTATACTGCCTTCCCGACAACTGGTGCTGCGCGAGTTGCGGGGAGAAGTTCTGATCTTCGTGGGATGGAAGCTCTACTACTCGAGAGTTCACAGCTGAGAATAGATTACTGGCCCACTTCGTCGACCATTTCAGTTCGTACATTTCGAAAGCTATTATAAAAGGACACATACATATCGTACACCCAAACCCAAATTAATACACAGTCGAATCTTGTAATCGCCATTTGCCGAGAGGGCCCCATAACCAGGCCCCCTGCGGTCGATTGCCATTAGGAGGTACAGTTGGTGTCCGTGTTTCTGTGGGACTCGTCATCTCATAATCCTCTTCATCCTCTTCGTGCCTTCGTTGGCGTTGGCGTCGATCCAATTTCCACGCGAAACTCCCCAATCCCCACCCGCTACGCACCGCATCCGCACGTTCGAGCTCCCGTATTCGCTCAACGCGCTCCACCGCCTGTTGCCTCACTGCAGCAGCATGCTCATGGCGTAGAGACCTATACCATTGACCCACAACCGTTGGGACGAATCGCGGGAGGGTAGAGCTTGTGTTGCTGGATGTGAGAGACGCGGTAGAAACAGAAGACCCCGGGCCCGGAGCATTTGGCTGCGTAGGCGAAGGCGGCTCTGAGGCACTGGAGGCATTGCCTCCGGACGATACGCCGGGGGTTCTCTGACGAGCACCAAGCGCGCCAGCAACCCCTTGCAAGACGACTTTCGCGCGCGCCTTGGTTTGTTTTCGGCGTTCCTTGGCTTCCTTCTTTCGCGCTGCCCGCTTCGCCTCGTGTTTTGCGATCCGCGCAAGTTCTTCTTTGTCAAGCGGGAGATCGCTGCCTGAACCAACCCACCACCACCAGCCAAGGAAGCTTTGCCACAGTACGACGGCCCACATTAGACCCGGTAGCCAGGTGTATTCCTCTTCCCGTGGAACATATAGAAAATTGAGGGCCGTGCTCATAAGGGCCAAGGCAACGGCGCCGCAACCAAAAGCTGCGGTTCCCCCATCGGTCCGCCACGCATCTTTTCGTTTGACGAGTAGCCCCCATATTAAGAGGGCCGTGGTGAATAACAGAGATAGGGTGGCGTTGCAGACGTTACGAACGGCTGAAGCAAAAGTTATGATATTCGGGGCGTCACTGAGCGGTATGAGCTGCATGATGGCAGCGACGATCGCCAGAGGACCTGTGGATCGGTGAGACCAAGGGTCACGGAGGTCAGATTGATGCTGATGTCTGCGTACCTAAGAGAGCAAATATGAGTCTCGCCTCCAACCGTGAAGGATACAAGAGGGTGAGAAATTGGATGTGTGTGATCTAACCACAAGATGAGATTAACTCGAATAATTATAATTGATCCATGACCCACCTGGATAAGACCAGAAGTCGAGGCATTCATGACCATCCAAGTAGCCCTTTGAACGGCGGTCCAAGCGTGTTTAGCCTCATCGTCCTCCTCGAGTGGAGGCACATCTACCGCCACATATCTCAACATGTACGGCCACTGAGAACTCTCTGTCTGCGCCACGGAAAGCACAACATGCAATGTAGCAACCAGAGATATTAGCAGAGTGCTAACGCCGGATATTTGGAGGACATAATTGACGGGAGCGAGTGGCCAGTGGTATTGGGCGGTGAATATGAGATGTATGAAAAGCACGGCAACAAGAGTAAGGATTATGCCGGTGAGAAGGATTTGCACGGGAAGTGAGCGAGCAAATGCAGGTCGATACTTGAGGTACGGATCTTGAGAGTATCTGAATGTATCGTGTAAAGTCAAGTGCTAAACTGAAAAATAAGGTGATTTACTGTCCGCTGGCGGTTGCGGTTGTGGTCGCGTTCGCAGCGCCGTCGGCTAGGGCCAATGCAATAAGGGATAGTGCTGCGGCTATTCTCAAGACGTTACGGGGGACTTTGAAGGCCATCCAGGCCCATTCCACAGTTCGTGGTGATAAGGAGAGCAAGGGACGCGTGTGTAACTTCGCCTTGCATTCCAAACAAACACATGCCTATATTTGGGAAACAACGCCATGCCGCCGTTTTAGGAAATTTCTAGGAAAGACAGTCGAATATCAACGCTCTAAATATAAGACAACTTTCTGACACCCTAGAACTTTCCCCAAAACTTGCCAAGAGCCAGGTGCCGTGCAACGAGCATTAGGATGATCGAGGCCAGAATCATGCTTCCAGCATAATATCCCACAGCCCTGAATCCGCCGGGAGACGTGCTAATGGCGCCGGAAATCGGTGGTCCCGCCAATGCCCCAATTGCAGTGAGAGTCAGGCTCATCCCTATCCGCCGTCCTACGTCTGAAATTTCGCCCAAATGGTATATAGGCAGTGTAAAAGAGGACACATAGGCCCCAGAGGAGAACCTAGAGAGGGATCCTTAGTATATAAACAGTTGTTAAGCGAGGAACGCTCACCCATAGATTATGGCGATAGCAACAAAAGACCCTTCAGAACGAGCCAATGGCCATACATATGTCATCACGGCTGCAACGCCGCACATGGGAGTGACTATGTTCGCGGCGCCTTGATATTCATCAGGTCGGCGAACAGATTAGCGAGAACGCATACCAAATCTATCGGCCGCAAATCCAGCCATCAAGCGACCCAAGAGCGAAGCTCCGTTGGCCATCGAGATGAGGTAAAACGAGAAGTCAGGGGAAACCCCCACTGTCGTTGCACTAACATCGAGATATGTCAAGACTGTGGACAATGGTCAGGCGCACAAACAACAAGAAAGGGACTATAGCCCAACCGGTATACAAGCCAAAGAAAGAGACTATCCCGCTGATACAATATACGGTGTAGGCGGGATTTTTGAACGCAGCTGGGTTGAGGAGTCCGCCAGGCACGTGTTTGGGAGGAAGGCGCCGCTTCACAGTCAGATTGGCGGAAGTTAGACTGCACAAGAGAATGAAGGCCATGATGCGGAGAGTCCATGGGAACCTTAATCCAACCGTAAGCAAGAAAAGAAAGGCGTCATGAGCTCACATACCCAACCCGAGGAATCAGGTTCCGCGCAATGATCTACTTGTGTGAGATTGAACATCAGACAGACGGCGCCGACACTCACAGGGAACACAGTGCCTCCTATAGATGAACCGGTGGCTACCAAACCCATCGCGAGACCTCTTCTCTTATGGAACCAATGCCCCATGACAGCGCCGACAGGCGAAAACAGTATTCCGGCACTAATCTGAGCGAAGGCAAGGTTGAGTTTCATCCTTGTTAATGTCCTGGAAAACCCACCCCAGTCGCAAACCCTTGACAAAGTAGGAAGTGCCAGTATTTAGTGCATTCGGCGCAAAGAAAAGTCGCGACGACCAGCACCACACTAGCCACTAAAAACGGTACTTTGAAGATGCCACGATCAAAATAGTGACCCGTGACAAGCCCGGGGATGAATATGAGGGAATACTGCACGGGACATGAGTGCACAGCTATGCATCCTAAGCGAACCACAACGAACCTGGATGGAGCCAATCCATGCGCTGGTAGAAAAAAGAGTTACAGAATAATAGACACACAACAGAGAATTCTCCTACATGTTCGACGGCGACGAGTCTTTGAGTAAGGTTTCCGTGTAATAGGCTTGGAATACACCCCAAGCATTCACGTAGCCAAACCTGGGAGGATGTGTCAAATCCGGAACAAACATGGGTAGAAACGGCATACGGCACGCTGCACGCTTCACAGTACATACGTTGAGAAGTTAGCACAAAAAGCCTGCACGATCGTGAGTGAGGGATTCAGATGTGAAGAAGGATACTATACTCCAAAAACTACAAGCCATGCCCTCGTCCCTCCATCTGGATACTCTGCGGACCAGATATCCGACGTTGCATGCTCGATCTTGTCCTTTTCTTCGACTTCCACTGTGGTGTCGGTGTATTCTGGCGGAGGGACGATGGGGAGAGGTTCAGTCATCGAGATTGGAGCAGGTGGTCGCAGGCGGACAAGTTGCGGAAAATGTTAGCCGAGGCCAGCTGCTGACTGAGCCAGGACCAGTGTGCGATCAAACAACGATCTGCCGGAAAATCTCTTACGTAACCTAGTGAAATTCTTTTGCTACACAAAAATAGATACCTACAGTATGCGGGGTTCAGAGACATTGGACTCAAGAAATGGGCACTTACTGTGACCATACTATACATTGAGGCAGTGCGCACATTTAATCAGCTTCTCTCCGACGCTTCAGCGACTGGGATGCAGAGGGCAAGGCAGCATCAGGGTCAGAGTCTGAGTCCAACACACGCTCTTGACCATGTTTCTTCAGAATGGCGATAGCGAAAAGCGCGCGTTCTAGTTTCATGCTATCCCAGCGCGCTTCTTCTTCCGAATCGACATTCAACCGCCTTACACCTGCGATCATCGCTGCGGCAAACTTCTTGTAGAACGCGTCAGTGTACTTGATTTTGCCGATGGAAGATTCGAAAAACGACGCGGCTTCATCACTCATGAAAGGGAGAAGGTGTGGGGGCTGCAGAGTAAGGAGAGCTGTATTGAGTTTCAATACGTGTCGGAACAGTTAAGCGGCGACACAACACCCACCGGACGCAGTAGCCGCCCCCACACCCTTTAGGGCACACGCTTCCGGGAGCCCAAGCAATGCGCCATCAAGATCACCCCCCGCGTCGCACACCTTCTTCAGCGCAGTAGTGGTCGACTTGACTACAAGTGTTTCTTGGTTCGACGCGATCAATGCGAGGAGCGTAGGGCGCGACTTGCCGCGCAACAGTTTCCATTTCATAAGCGCTGCAGGGTTGGTCAAAACTCGAGGACAGGTCTCAGAGGGGACGGTAGACGGACAAGTCATATCAGCGGCAGTCACCTCCTGCGAGGACATGATCTTCGACAGCAGACCGGATTCGGTGTTCGTGAGCCATTCATCCAGCGTGATAAGTTCTTCAGGTTTCTTGATATGCTCCTTGGATCGCAGCGATATTGCAAGGGAGTAGTTGCTGAGACCGCGCAGGAGAACAGATGCGTTGGGAAAGTTGGCTGGGGCACTAACAGTCGAAGACGTTGACGTGGATGCTGTCTTTTGTTTTTTGCGAGGCGGCATAAGCGTCAAAAGTCTCAGGGTGAAGCAAAGCTCAGTCAAGTTCAAGTAAAGTTGAAGACCAAAGTGAACAGCAAATCGTGGGAAACTGTGATCGACGTCGAGCAACTCTAAAGAAAAAATAAATAACGGATGGCCGTGGCTCCCCAGAACAGCTCGTTATCTCGAATTAGTCTACACAGATGTATGTATGGTTATCTGAATCGTCAAAACTTCCCCCACAGCTTCCCCAGAACCATGTGTCGGGTAATCAATATCAGCACAATCGCAACGAGAATTACGCTCCCTGCATAATACCCCACAGCGTGGTAGCCTCCAGACGCAGTGTTGATGGCTCCCGAGATAGGCGGCCCTGCCAGCGCACCGATGGCCGTCAGTGTCTGCGCCATTCCCGACCGTCGTCCCACATCAGCTACTTCCCCAAGATAGAACATCGGGAGCAGGAATGAAGAGACGAACGCGCCGGACGAGAAGCTAGGGACAGAAAAGGAACGCCAATGTGAACATTTTGGGAGAGTATATTCGTCGGCACTTACCCATAGATGATCGCTATAGCCACGAAGGCACCTTTCGAGTGGGCAAGTGGCCAGACAAAAGTCATAACGGCGGCCACACCGGAGAAAGGAAGGATTATATTGACGGCCCCTTGCAGAAAATTCAAAGTTTGGGAAGGACGGGTGAGAAGAAGCCCTACCTATTCTATCCGCTACCGTGCCGGCCATCAACCTCCCAAAAAGGGACGCTCCGTTAGCCATCGAGATGAGGTAGAAGGAAAAATCTGGCGATATGCCAACGGACGTCGCACTGACGTCGATGTAAGTCAGAACTTGACCAGCCGTTAGCGGCATTGATATGAGAGGAGAAAGCAATAAAGCACACCAGTATACAGGCCGAGGAAAATTACGACTCCGCTAATGCAATAAAGCGTATAGGCTGGGTTTTTGAAAGCCGCAAGATTGAGTAGGCCTCCTGGTACGTGTTTCGGAGGCAAACGCCGTCTCACACAGATGTTTGCTAACGTGAGGGTGACCAACAGGATAAAAGCCATAATGCGTAGCGTCCACGGGAATCTAAGAAATTGATGTAAGGTGCAGACGCTATAGGCAGTACGGCCTACCCTACTCGGGGTATCAGATTCCGTGCGATGATCTACTTCCGGTCAGCTCAGCTCATTTGGTGAAACAGTTATGACCTTACAGGGAACAATGTACCACCGACTGAAGATCCTGTAGCCACTAGCCCGTTCGCAATACCTCTACGTTTTTGGAACCAATGACCAACGACTGCTACCATGGGTCCATATGCAACGCCGGCGGCCATCTTGGCTCAGTACATCAGTCACACCATTCGTGCTCAAAGCATAAACATACCCCAGTAACAATCCCCTGACACAGGACGAAATGCCAATATTTTGTGCACTGGGCGACGAGGAACGTGGCTAAAACAACGATCGCACTTGCGGTTATGAACGGGACCCTGAGATACCCTGTCGTGATTCAGTAGGTTTACCTCTTCGATTCTAGCGAGGCGAAATTTACCTCGATCGAAGAAATGGCCGCTGACCAATGCTGGGATGAAGCATAAAGAGTACTGAACAGTGTCAGGCAAGCATTCCGAGCGGGGCAGGAAACAAGAGAGTACCTGTATAGAGCCAATCCATGCACTAATTTTCAGTCAGACTCAGTACAAAGATGAATAAGTCCAAAACACAAACATATTTGAGGGAGATGAATCCTTGAGCAAGGTTTCGGTATAATACGCTTGAAAAACTCCCCATGCATTCACGTAACCAAACCTGAAAGCGCATCAAGTTGCGAGTTCGATCGTTTGAAATCCGATCCAGATAAGTACTACGGACGTTGAAAAAGTCGTACAGGCTCCCTGAATCAACGTCAATAATTCAAACCAACTTCGCGAAGTCAGAAAAAAAAAACCAACACCGAAAACTACCAACCACGCCCTCGCCCCTCCATCCGGAAATTCCGCAGACCAGATATCTTCGTCGGTGGTGGAAACGTCGACATCTTGCCCTTTCTCCGGAGGACTCTGACCGATCTTCGCCGTCTTCTCGGCAGCGGATTCCTCAGAAACAAGAGTTGGAGTGGGCTCCACTTCCACAGGCTCAAGAACGGATGGTTCGGCGAGCATGTTGGTGCGACCGTGTGGAGGTTGACCAAGTCATACCATGACCTTTAAAGCTTGAAAGTGTGGTTCTCTTCATCTTTGAGCCGTGCCCGCGGCTACGCTCGCGTCGGCCAGGAATTTCTGAGTCCGACGAAAATCGTGTGAAGAACAAGAGATGGCCGAGGTAAAGACCGAATCTAATCTGATAACGTGCTTCTTTAACTTGGCTTTTGTAGCAATTTTCGACGTTCGTGCCTGTGACCGGTTGCTCCCCGAAGGAGACCCTACCAGTGACTTGCTTCTGTCGCTCAGTCGGCACCGGATACTCTGTGCAATAATAATTTTAATTGTTAAACAATTCATGCTCGCAGTCGTTTCGTCGTAAGAACATTAGGAAATACTTCGTGACCTCTGTCCAAATAGATAGTATAGATATAAGAACCCACAGCTTTGATCCACATTCCCAATCACTCTCCCGCAAACAGTCGTATGATCATGTACATCGTCGAACCTACGAATCGTACAACTGCAAATATTTGAGTCAAACCGCTTTCATACACCAACGGGGAAAGGGAAAACGTACATGCAAGCCCCGCGACAGAGAAGAGCAGGAACGCCATGTATCCATTCACCGCGTTTGAAGCACTGATATCTCCTCTGCTATTGGCGGATCTACACGCAAGATTAAGAAGCGAACGGACTGTTCACGGATCGAAACTTACGCAACGACGGCTCCGAGCAAACCCTGCAAGCAAAACGGAATTAAGCCCCGCCAGACCAACTCGAGTCAAGGAGACTCACATTAGTTAACGTCCACGCCAACAACACGCTAAGAAGCAGCTATCAGCATTCCATCCTTCAAACTCATTGTGCAGACCAACGCACTTAGTCCTGAACGTCCTGTAGTAATCCTCCTGCTGCGTCGCCGCGTCCGGTTTCGACTCGACCTTTGGCGGTTTGGTATTCAACACATGAATCGCATCCTCATACGCCGCATTGATATCATTCTCCGACGTCGGCACAACCGCCTCAACCTCATTCTTGTTGTCCTTCTTCGCAGACACCGTTCCCAGATCCGTGCTGATCTTGTTGTCGCCCTTCGTACCCCACGACACGTCGTGGACGTTTGCAAACTATTTGCGGTTCAGAATAAAAAATCGAGGGTGGAATAGAATAGGTATGATAACATACCGCGTAAACGTTGAGCACGGCGATGTACGACGGCGCCATCAGCAAGTATTGCACAAACGAGGTGATCATATGCCACGGCTCGAACTGAAAGAATAGTACGCTCATAGTCAGGGGCTGACCAGAGAGAGGGAAAGGTGGACTCACGAAGATAAGAGACGCTATGAGATATAACCCATAAGTAGCCAACAACGACACCACGACATTCCGGAAGATCGAATTCGTAAAGAAATCCGACACGCCCAGCGGCGCGCCCTTCTCGTTCGCAAGAACCTGAAGGCCCTTGTACGCCAATAGGAAGGCCGCAGTCTGAAAGTCGATTCGTTGAGTGTCGCCCGTTCACGTATACGCTAAGAACACTCACTGTCATATAAATTGTAATGAAACCAAACCCAATAAACGCAAGCGTATATCCCCACTTGCTTCCCTGCGGCCGATTGCCCAACGACAGAATGAAGCACATAATTAGTAGCCCAAGGTAGAAGTATTGGAGGATGATATTGACGACGTGGATGCCTTTCAGGTGGAAGTCGGGGTCTTCGAGGGAGGTACTGAGGATGGCGAATGCGATGTAATAGTTTGCCTGCGATCGACCGTTAGTTGCAAGGAAACGGAAAAAGCGCGTCGTTGTCGGGACCCACCAAAGAGAACCACGCAAATATAAGATTAAAGAACTGATAAAATATCTCCACATGAATCCAGAACTTGCGGATGAGAGAGTGCGACGAGCGGTAAATGTAGTGGAAATGCACGGTACTGTGCACAGCGGCGAAGAAAGAACCGTTCAGCCAGCGACGTCGCTGTGAGATCAGTTCGGGTACCTAAAATTCATGTCCTTTCGTTAGTTGGGTTTCTTCAATGTTGCTAACTCTCAAACCTGATCCGGAACATCAGTGACCGCGTACGCCGACTTCACATAATGCAAGATCCATGATCCACCCCGCTTCGACACGAGCTCCCAACATAGAATACGATCCTCCGCAAGGTACATGTTCGCTGTGAAGATGTCCGCACCAGCACCGTGCTACACCATCAGATTCAGTTCAATTACACATTGCACCAGAGGGGGGGAGAGATACACACCATCTTCTCTCCTAAGAAGTACTTCTGCAGCGGACCCTCGCCCCGAACGTCGTTCTGAAGCGCAATGTATCGGTATGCACTGAACGCACCGGGTAGCACGGTAATATATCCAAACACCGATTCTCTATTCGCGGCGTCAACAAGTTTTTCAGTGCCGACATAACCCGCAGCCAAGCTCGGAGGCACGGCAAGCAAGACCAGAAAGAGCGCGCACTCACAGTGGCTTATCCAAAATATTACTCATTTTATACTCAAAGTTCTGAGCAGCTACCAGAGGGTTGACGAGGTTGGAGCCATATTTGCCTAAGCGCCGCAAATCAATTAGACATGACCAGTAGCGCAAGAGTAAACAGGACACACCCTTAAGAGCGACGATCTCGCCACAGGCGCCTCCAACGTTTGAGTTGATGTCGAATGCCTTCCACAGATGATAGATCGAGGTGGGACCGGGTTGTGTACCAACATCAAGCAGGACGCAAACATTCGGCTGCAAGAGGGGGCCAAATGCATTGAAGAACCAGCTACGATCAAGGTCAGGCAAAGAGGCCGTCGGGGGCAAGTAACGCACCGATGTGAATTAATTTTCTTCTGATTCTTCTCCTTCAAGCAAAAGATGATCTGCACCGGGACAGTCCCCTTTTCGGGTCCGTGAATTTGAAGGTTCGGCGTGACGCTAATCTGTGTCGTGTACTCGTAGATATGGGCAGTGACGGGCTGGTCGTTGACTTTGTTCTAAATGTGCGAGGAAAATTAGAACAAATACTTAGTTAATTCGAAGCGCGACGCACCTTGGCAATACCCTCCTGGTAAGCTCCCATCGTTGCTATTACACTAAGAGTACGACTGTTGATCTTCCCTCGTCCGTCGGACACAATACAGACCACGACCTTCTTCCAGCCCTCTTTGCCCCAGGTTTTGGACCGGTCGCGCTTGCAGAGATGCGCGACATTCTTGATGACACCGTGCATGGTGCGGCAGAAAAGCTCCTCGTCCTCATTATACATGGTCATCACAATGAACAGTTCCGTTCTTCGTGGGGGATCGTAGTGGACCTGCCGCAATGTGAAGCCTGAGTCCTTGAAGTCGTTAGGGTCGCAAGTGGCAGCGCTGTACCGCATATAGCTGAACTCGCGCTCTGTGCGGTTTGCACACATATCGATGAGCTTTTTGGGCACCGGAGAGTCGAGAACGAAATTTCCGTGGAACAGCCTGAATGGTCAGATAAAAAAACGCGCTTGGACAGGAAATGTTCTGTGAACGCACTCGACTCGCTTGATAGTCTTGTACCGACGAGGCACTCGCTGTGGGATACGGCCATAACGGATATTATTGTTGATGCTGCCGTCCTCCTCAGGGATGTAGTCCCCTGGGACCGGCATATTATACCCCGAATGCGACGACGGATCGCGACGTAACAAAGGCATATCGCCATTCTCATCCTCGCCATGGTCCACAGGGGGGTCCTCCAAAGGGTATGCATTCCGAGCATATCCGTCAGAAAGTGGGGTTGAACTGGGCTGAGGAGGCTGGAACGGAGTGGCTAGGTAGCCATGGGTGTCCTGGGGCGGGGGACTGTGTATTGGGGGAGGATAGTGGCCCTGGGGTGGAGGGCTGGATGCGCCATAGTGTTGCGAGGCTCCGTAGGGGTCAAAAGCTTGCTGATGAGGGGGAGGAGAAGCAGCGTTGAAGTGGGTTCCCGGCGGCGGGGAAGCAGCATAGTGGGATGCATATGGGTCCGACTGCTGAGATTGAGGAGTTGCAAACGGGTCATGGCCATACTGGCCCTGCTGCTGAGGCTCATATTGGGATGTATATGGGTTATATCCGTCGTTATAACCCTGGTGTTGCGCCTCATCCGCCTGTTTCGTTCTATCTTAGCCTTTGTATTCCGGATTTTGAAAGGAATGGGATACCTCTGGGTAGCGGGACATGGTGGCTCAAAGCAAAAGAACTGCGCTCGAAGCAAATGGCTGTGGCTGATGTCACCTGCCAAATGCGATGGAAGTGTAAATGCAGCGAATGACAAACAAGAAAAATATATCTCAGAGGCAGGTTACATGGGAAAGTGTGCTACAGGTGCTCTGCTAGCAAGGAGGGGGTTGAAAGAGACATGGTGTTCGACCCAGCGCTGCTAACAAAACTCGGAGTTCCCTCGACACCAATCTACCATCCTTCTGTATCAACTGGCGAGCGCTCAGCGAGCGCCAAGTGTGTACCGCCATCGTATACAGTTGGTCCATGTCGTCGAATGGTATGATTCACGACGAATATCGGCATCTATTCTGTGGGGCAAGTAACTTACGACGCGAAACCAGTTCAGGGTAGGTGTGTCGCTCTGCTGGTCAGGAAGTATAACGACCCCGAAATAAAGGCTTCAAAGCGTAGAGCAGGTAGAGCCTAACACTGAATCGACATTTGGAATGTTCATCGAGATCCAGACTTGTGGTCTTGGAGAAATTCTTGCGGATTTTCGTCCCAAAATTTGGTTCGAGAGAGCCGAGATTCTTGAGCATGCGTGTCAAACCTACCAAGCTTCTGGAATTTGGGCTTTTGCGAAGGTACTTCGTGTTGGTGTTGTACATAGGTTCTGAGTTGGTTCTGAGTTGCTGTCCCGGCCCGGGCAAGCCGGTGGCGTTGTTGCTTGGTGTTTGTCGGCCGGCATTGTGCGGCTTCTCCAGAACGGCGACTTCAACGAAATTGAGAATGCTTTGACAACACTTTGACGACCCTTGCGGTGGCCAATCGCTTTGAGAATTGGGCGCGCCGAACCCTTAGCTGCATTCCGTCAAAGAAATTCAGTGGCGCTGCCTGCTCCCTCAGGCCTCAGCTTTGGCACCGTTTCAGTACTTATATTCCTCATACCTACTATGTATGCCCCTCTATGCCCCTGTCCTCCGCTTACTGGTAAGCTTTCAAACACTTCCGCGACGCCTTATCTCGCATTCCAATGGCTATCCCCGTTTCTCAAGTCGCTTTCAACATTGCCCAAGAGGTGAGCGATCATGGCCGATCAGACACAGGGCTCTTTGACAACCCCCCCAAATTAGGCAATCCGATAAAGACGACCAGCTTTTCCTGGCTCGACCATTCGACTTTTTTCTGTAGCTCAGGACTCGGACCGATAACACTGAGATTTTGGCTACCCCCCCATTTTGATACTCGAAGAATCGCCCTGTGGTCTCAGATTATCTCGTTCCCCCATGATAGAAACACATTAGCATGTTTGATTGACGCTGATGACATTCGGCAATGATTCGGCAGCCGTCGGTGGAATGTGGACAAGAGGTGAGCGATTAAAAAGTCCATGACACAGGGCTCCAAAAAGTTGAGCGAGGGGGGGGGGGGGTGGGTCGTAATTGATCCGCCCCAAAAATAAACGCGTTGGGGAAGATCAAGAGAGATAAAAAAAGATAAGGGGATCAGTCTCCGATTTCACCCGGGTCGTCCACATTCCACCGACGGCTGCCGAATCATTGCCGAATGTCATCAGCGTCAATCAAACATGCTAATGTGTTTCTATCATGGGGGAACGAGATAATCTGAGACCACAGGGCGATTCTTCGAGTATCAAAATGGGGGGGTAGCCAAAATCTCAGTGTTATCGGTCCGAGTCCTGAGCTACAGAAAAAAGTCGAATGGTCGAGCCAGGAAAAGCTGGTCGTCTTTATCGGATTGCCTAATTTGGGGGGGTTGTCAAAGAGCCCTGTGTCTGATCGGCCATGATCGCTCACCTCTTGAATGTGGACGACCCGGGTGAAATCGGAGACTGATCCCCTTATCTTTTTTTATCTCTCTTGATCTTCCCCAACGCGTTTATTTTTGGGGCGGATCAATTACGACCCACCCCCCCCCCCCTCGCTCAACTTTTTGGAGCCCTGTGTCATGGACTTTTTAATCGCTCACCTCTTGACATTGCCCCCAATTTTGTTCACAACGGAAACCTCTTTGGAATACCCCTCCCTCCCGCACCTGCCAATCCCCCAACCCAAGACGACGTCCAGAATGCAGCTGATCTCAAAGCCGCAATTGTAGCGGCGCGAGGTTCGCTATCCTGTCGGTTATTACGGCGACAAACTTGCTCACCAGTGGCCCAGCTCGTCTGACTCCCATCCCAGCCGACGTCACAGACGCTGTTGCATTGTATGAATTCGAAATAGTCCAAGCACGCCAAATAAGTCTCATGCCCCCACCCGCAATTCCACCCGCTCCCGGCGCCCCTCAAATCGGTTTGTTGCTTTCACTGTATTACCTTACTTGTGCTCATATTATTGCTCAGCACCCATTGGGGGAATGGGGGGAATGGGAGCGGTCCTGGCTGCGATCAACACCCTAAGCCAACAACTCGTTACTCTCAATACAAATATGACCGACCTTCGTCGGGAAGCTGCTATCGTACGCTTCCACTGTGTCTGGTTGAATCTGCAAATTGCTTAACGAACAAAACAGAACGGGAGCAGGGTCAAGCGTAGCGGCTTACAACATCCGTACACGGAAGTTCCTTTTCTGGATGGAACTAAGCCCTCCAACCCAGTGGTGAGTGCCAATAACTAATCTCGCTCAATTTCCATTAGCTCACTCCTGTTCCAAGCCTGCCGTACCCGCTCAAAACGGGCAACCCGCCCAACTGGCCCGCGCTGCCCTGCCTCTCATCCGTAATGTAGACGACGTCCGCACTCTCACCGGCCCACAGGCCAACACCTACTGGACTGGCCATGGCATCGTCCAGATCCCACATCACCTTCCGGAGCGTCGCCGGCTGGTGGGGGAATGTATTGGTTGTAGTGTCACTGTGGAATGATTGGATTCATTATTGAGGTAAAGCATGAGGACATTTGGTCGTTTTTTTCCGCAGACTATGCGAGTCTCAAGCAACTTCTGAACTTTGTAATAATGCCAGGGAGCGTTTGTAATCCCATAGATTTCTGTGCGTTACTGTACTGTATACATACCAACCAACGAATGCATTCATTGATTGCTTCGAACCCACTTCCGTTTTGTTTCCGTCGATGTTGAAACTCTTCGAAGACAGCCGTATTACGAGCAAAATAGAGTTGGTTCTGCAAAAAGATAATCACGATGACGCACAACAGCGCACAACCAAGTTCGCGCTTCGGCTATCAACGATATCGCTCTCTCGCTCCCAACGATCATGCACTCAAAGGATCCTGAAACTATCCTGAACAGCCTGCGTCTTCTGCTAACACTTTGTCAGACTGAAAATCTTCATTTGTGATCAAATGCAAATCCCTGACAAGCTTGGAACATTTAAGAACGGGGGGACTCGTCGGCATACACCCCAACTACTCACATCCAAACTGTCTCAGTCTGCTCTGCGAGTTGAGAACCTATCATGACTGTTCTACTCACTGGCGGTACCGGCAAGACTGCTACACCACTCGCCAACCTCCTTCTCAAAGCCAATATCCCCTTCCTCGTCGCCAATCGCAGCGGCAACGTTCCCCCGCCCTACAAAGGCGTCCATTTCGACTGGCTCGATGCATCGACATACCAGCTCCCTTTCGACGCCGATAAATCCATCGACCGTATCTACCTCGTCGCTCCGCCCGTTCACGATTGTTTCACACCTATGAAAGCGTTCATTGATTTTGCGGTTGACCAAGGCGTGAAGCGGTTCGTTTTGTTGAGCGGTGCAAGTTTGCCAAAGGGAGGGCCGTTGATGGGGAAGGTGCATGAATATCTCGCGTCTATTGACGTTGAGTACTGCGTTTTGCGGCCCTCGTGGTTCTTTGGTATGTTCCATGACATTTCATACCCTGATTTGTTTCTATTGTCTTACTTGATTCGTGGGTGGTGTAGACAACTTCCGCCTCCAATTGGCCCCAATTATCCGCGAGCGTTCGGAGATTGCTAACGCTGCGCAAGCAGGATTAATTGGCTGGATCTCGACTGAAGATATTGCGGACGTCGCATTCGAGGCGCTCACTGCTGCCACCATCGAGCACACCAATCCCGTTATGGTGGGTCCAGAATTGTTGTCGTATGCGCAGGTACGCATTCCACTTAGCTGTCAAGTATTTCCACTTGCGACGAAGATAAAGTAATCCGAACGCTGTCCAGATCACGCAAATGCTGAGCGACGCCACGGGGCGGAAGATCGTGCACAAGAACCTCACACCGGATCAGTACAAGCAGCTTTTATTGAACATGGGTATGCCAGAGGAGCATGCTGGGTTTTTGGCGGTTGCGGACCAGAAGGTGTCAGAGGGAGTGGATGAAAAGCATTACAAAGAGGCGGATTTTGTGGGGAAGAGACGGATGAAAGATTTCATTGCGGAGAATAAGCATGTTTGGAGGACGGCGTAAGTGGGTATGCAGGTCGTTGAGTCGTAGACTGCCTTACAGACCTGAGACCGTTAAACTCGATCGTCAGAGTGACCCTAAATGACGAATCGAATTTTCATACTAACCGTCTCTTTAGTTTCTTTCTCACTTCGACCAGGCGTGCGAACCGAGATCTGTCAGCAGGGTCACTTGTTCGCCAGTACCACTTATTTAAATACTACCATGGCGCACGAAAGACTCACGCATTCGTCCAATCTACCCATTCATCTTCCATGCCCGTTCCTGACGAACAGATATTCCCTCACGCTACGGGTGCTGCACTCTCCACTGTGGAAGCGCACAAAGAGCCGCAGGAGTTGGTTTTCTATGCTGGCTGGGTACACCATCTGCAATCAACCGTGCTATTCGTGTCATGAACTCTGTCTAGTTCTGTCCGTATGTCCAAAGGAGCTGGATTTGTCTGGAGGAAAGAGGAATTCCGTACCAATATAAAGAAGTGAACCCGTACAAGAAGGAGAAACACTTCCTTGGTAAGAACATGTCAATCGCTTGACGGATACTGACATTGAGATTATCGTTTGAAGATATCAACCCGAAAGGACTTGTTCCTGCTGTTGAGTACCATGGCAAGGCATTGTACGAATCGCTCGTCCTCTGCGAGTTCTTCGAAGACGCGTATCCTGACCACAAGCCGACTATTTTGCCCGGTGACGCATACATCAAGGCCTACGCTCGCATTTGGGTAGGCTCATGTTGTAGATCCTTCGTACCGATTGACAATTGACGACGTGTTCGCTCGTAGGTCGATTTCGCGTCGAAGTCATTCCTCCCGGCCTTCATGCGCCTCATGCAGTCGCAGGAGCAAGATAAGCGAGATGCGGCGCGCACGGAGCTGTACGAGGCGTTGCGGAAGTTTGCTGCCCAGGTCAAAGGCCCGTACTTCCTTGGGGAGGAGTTCAGTCTTGTGGACGTCGCAATTGTCCCTTGGATCACCCGCGATTACATCTTGGCCGAAAATCGGGGATATAAGAGGGAAGACGTGAGCGCAGAGTGGAAGCGATACGCAGATCATGTTGAGCAGAGGGAGAGTGTCGTGAAGACGAAGAGTGTGAGTCTGTCTCGAGTATTTAGCACTAGACGAAATTCGCCCACTCAATCCAACTCCCTCAGGACAAGGACAAATACGCGGAGATTTATGGAAGATATCTCAGGGATGAAGCACAGAGCGAAGCAGCCAAAGCCATCCGTGCTGGTCGTGTTATTCCTTGATCCTTGAAGCTTTGAAAATAAGTGATTAAGCAGTATTCTTTAAATTTGTACCACCACGTCGACGCCAATTGAATTGTTTAAGGTCCATGCAACATGGAGGGATTCGGCATAACGCAACGGCAGCACAGTCGCAACACCGAGCAGCGAACCAGTACCTATCTCGTCGGCGCCCTGTCGGCGTTTGACGACCCCCGGCGCCGGCCGATGTTTTCTACCTTTGCCACCGACGTTGAACTTGAAGCAGCGTCGACGGCTCCGAGTCAGCACTCAGCGTCGGACTCTTTCGTTGTCTTCCCGTCGCCAATGCTCTCCGAGTCGATGCTCAACCTCGAATTCAAGTTCAGAGAAGCTCAAGGGATTCTTTGGGAGTCGTCAAGTCTGATCTGAATCATGCAAACCTTGTAGCCCTCACTCACATAATGATACTTGGAATCGTGGAGCCCAGCAAAATTAGAGATGATTCGTCTTGGGACCCGCTCTTTCAGACTCTCCGTCAACTCTGTTTCATGTTCTATCGCGATTGAATCAACCTCAAAGTCCGGCAAAGCATTAGTTTCTGTCGCAAAAAACCAACACTATCTAGGTCAAACTCGGGCCGCTTCCCTGGACTTCGTGTTCCATTACCTTTCCGAAGCTGCTCCTTCCAAGTAGCCGCTCTCCGACCCTCGTGGATCTGTGGGTTACCTGTTGTCTGCAGTGTACCGGGAACTCAACCGTTTGCGCCACTGCATAGAGCTCGATGATATAAGAGCGCAATGCGATTCTGGTAATACTCCGATAAACATACTTCTCGTCCACTCATGCATCCGCAAGGCGTGAATAGTCTGACTTTCAGCGCTGTCAGTCGTGATGCTTCGCTCACTGTTCCTCAATTACTCGACCACCACCTCGAGAAGAGCCCTCACCATAAGGTGTTCATATACGACGACGAAGAAGGCTCGATCGTTTCCGTAGATTTTGCCCAGTACATCCGGGCGGTGCACGCTGCATGCCGGCGCGTCTTAAACGAGACTGAACGTCCTAAAGCCGGTGCTGTCTTTGCTATATTCGCCGAGGAAGGTTGGTCCTATTGTTCTTGGCTTTTGTAGACCAAACGAGCTGATGCAAATTTCGTCAGAATCGATCTCGTATTGTATGTTTATTTTCAACCCTTGCTTTTTGCTGGTAAAACCTCCTTCAATTTTCAGGCATGCTCGGGGCCGCAATCATGCGTGCAGGTTTGGTGCCTTTTTGCCTTTCGCCCCGTAATGCTTCAGCGGGGGTGGCAAGTTTGTTAAAACAAGCCAGTTGCGCCGCAGTTTACGTCTCCGAAAACCTCAGACACATCATCAAGGATGCGCTCGCGATTCATGGCACCGGCCTACCTGTTTTTCAAGCTCCAACCTTCCAGCAGATGCGTCTCGAACAATGCACCGAGCCCCTACCCGCTCTTGTGGCGGTTTCGTTGGATGATACTGCTGTGATGCTGCATTCCTCAGGTGAGGTCGTTCATCTCGCGTAATACGCTTTTTCACCGAATTTTAAAGGATCGACTTCGTTATACTCCAAGCCCATTTGTGCGTAAACTCAGTTATCATCAATTGCCGATCGACGACGAACTGGGGTCGTAGATCTCTCGCATAAGATGATTCTCCAATACGGATACGCGCCTTGGACCGGCAATGAAGACCGCTGTGGCCAGGTTCTAGGAGCTCAGACTTTGCCAAACTAGTGAGTTCCCTGGACTCCAATTTGACGAGTGTCCTGATTCGTTAAAGTCACGGAATTGGAATCTTCCTGACTACCTGGCCACTGACCAGCGGCCTCACTATGGCCGTTCTCCGGCCGACAACGCCTCCACTTGCGTATGGTTTCCTTTGCCTCTGTTTTCAGTATCCTAATTCACTGTAGTCCAACCCCTGAGAACACCCTGTGAGTTTCTGTGCCTCGGCTTCTAGCAATAAATTCCTAAATGACTTACCGTAGATCCGGCGTAATCGCTACCAAGCCCGATATCATATTATCCTCGCCAGCCTCCATCGAGGTAGATTTCGCGATATACTATGGCCAAACCTTTCACTTGGCTTAATCTCAAGCTGATAGGCATGGAGCGAATCGTCCGAAGGAATCCGAGCAATGCAATCTCTCAAGGTCCTCACATATATCGGAGCCCCGCTCAACAAACGCGTAGGCGACGACCTCGTCGCCAATGGCGTCGTTCTTTGTTCCTCCTACGGCGCGTGAGTCTCTTCCGTTTCTGCCGCCCTCCATTATACAGCCGTATTGAACCTCCTTGTGAAGAATGGAAACCGGGCTCCTCATGCCCTTTCTCGAGTGCCACGGAACGGACTGGGACTACCTCAGGATGCGCCCAGGTATAGAGGTCAAACGAAAGCCAGAAGAGGACGGCTCGCCGCTCTTCACACAGGTCTACATCCCCAGTCCGTCCTACGTGACGTGTTTCACGAATACCACGGTCGATGATGGCAGACCGGGGTGCTTTGTGAGCGATTTGTTGGAGGCACGTCCTGAGAAGCCGGAATTGTTTCGAATATATGGGCGGCAAGATGATATTATTGTGCTTTCGGATGGGCATAAGGTGGAGGCGCACGAAGATCTTGATTATTTGAACTAATACAGCACGCAGATCAGTCCTGGCCCTCTTGGTTTGCCTTGTTTCTGGTGTGGTCAGCACTAGAGTATTAAATATTTTACAGAGGCACACATCAACAGGCACCCTCTCGTCAATGCCGCACTTGTCTTCGGCCAGGGAAGACCATATCCTGGACTTCTCATTCAACTCGCACAGGGAGGCAAAGTAAAGTCCAAAACCGTCGACGAAATAGCTCAAGCGCTCTGGTGATTCCCTCAACCCTGATTTCTTTACGACGACTGAGGCTTGAATGCAGGGATCTGGTCGACGAAACAAACAAGACCGCAACCACTCACAATCGGATCGCTCGCAAGGTTTGTAGATTTCTCGGTATATTTTAACGTGGTGGAAGATTCTGACTGAAGGTGTTGGTAGATGATTTTACTAGCGGACCCCGGGAAACCTTTCGCGCTGACCAGTAAACTTCAGCCGCGGCGTTTCGTCGTCTTCGACCAGTATCGGGATGAAGTCGATGCTGCTTATATGTGACGAGAATCATATCAGTTCGTTCTGTAGATTGGACGCAGTACTGTTACAGCTGTTACAATTTGTGTCGTCCCTCGCTATGCGTCAGCCGAGACTATTGTCAGTGAATTCCACCTCATGCTCGACGAACACGTCCTTGAAAACGCCACACGTCTTCTGGTCAATGATCGCAAAAACCGCGCGCTGGAATGAATTCTTGAATCGCGCATTGGGAGCCGCCAAAAGCTCAATCCACAGCTTTGCCACCATTGGCACCTTGTTCTGGAACACCCCGGTTCCAAAACTGCCAAGGACGAGATCCTGTACGCCTTCCTTCTCGAAGAGAAATAAAAGCCGACCCATCCGCTCCCGCATCACATCTTCAATGGCCTTTTCTACGTCTTTTGGAGGCTCGGGGTCTGTGGTGTCGGCGGTACGGCCACTGGGCTCATTGATTGGTTTGAAGTATGCTTTGATACCGGCGCCTTTCTTTCCTTTATTATGACCACCACCGCCGCCTCCTTCTCGCGATCGTACAACTCCAGCGTTCACAGCAGCGCTCGTAAGTACGTCCACTGTCGTTGGGGGAACCCAGTTGCCCTTGTCGGTGCGGAAGATCTGCACGCCACGCGTGTAGATCATAGCGTGTGTGTAGTATTTGCTTTTAGTTTCCTTTCTGTGCATGTGGTAGAAACGCTGCGCGGTGGGTGTTATGAGGGAGGAATAGAGAGTGGATGAGCGAGCGATGCTCTCCTCTTGTGCTGAAGCTCCAGAGATGAAGCCGCCGCCTTCTCGTGTAGCGGAGGCGAAATTCAGGACGCCGATTTTGCCCTGTGCACCTGGGACGCAGTGTTGTACGCCTTGGAGGGTGGAGCATTTGCGTAGAACGAGCTCTGCCTTGGGGGCGTCTGATGGATTGGCACTGGCCCAAGAGGAGAGGGAGGAATCTGGGGGATAATACTCGGTGGCCGAAAGATCAATTGAGAGATCTTTCAGGGGATGAACAGTCCCGTGGATGTCTGGGGTGCGTCCATTACGAACAGCAGCTAAAGTGTCGTCTGCAATCTTTGCGAGAACTGGATGAGGCATGGTGAGAATCCGAGGTGGTGGTTGGAAGCGGGACGAAATTGGACGTATTGCGAGAGTCAAAGGTGGTTTTCTTTCAAAAATGCGAGTCAATGTAGGTCAATGGTTGTCGAGGAATTTGAATCGCAATTTATACATAGCGGCACCGAGCACGTCAAGCTTCGAGCTGTTAACGATGACACCTTTGTTCTTCAATGCCTTTGTTATTTATCATTCAACAATTTTCGGGGTCGTCTCGAATGTTGGGGACGTATGGGTGAGGATGAGGTCCGCCTCCAGCTAAATCTGAGCGAAGAAATTGTCAAAGTTGCAAGTGGTGGTCAAAGGCAAAACTCTTGGCCGCTGCCAACAAATCCGTGGGAGCGTCGGCGCCGCCGCCGTCACGGCATATTGACCGAACTCCTCCACCTAACACCTCAGGCCGCCTTTGTTCCGCGCACCATCGTTGAATTGGGGTATCCGAATGCTCTTTTCTACTGCTCTGGGTGACACAGCGAAGGCTATAGAATGCATCGGAGAAGCAGGTGATCGTGCGTATAAGAAAGACTTAATTCTAGCCGGTCACTTGGCTTCAACCTCGATCATGTCCAAGTCTATACCGGCTATCGATGTCTCTGCTCTGTTTGCCTCGTCCCAGTCGTCTCCGCCATCTCCGCAGGCTCTGTCTACTGCCAAGGAGCTCTACAACGCCGCCTCTGTCGCAAAAATCCAACACTATCTAGGTCAAATTCGGGCCGCTTCCCTGGACTTCGTGTTCCATTACAGGCTTTCCGAAGCTGCTCCTTCTAGGGTAGCCTCTCTCCGACCCCCGTGGACCTGTGGCTTACCCGTTTTCTGCAGTGTATCGGGGACTTGATCGCTTGCCAGTGCGCTAGCATTGAGCTCGATGATATAAAAGCGCAACGCGATGCTGGTAATAGTCCGATTAACATGTTACATCCTCACTCACTCATGCATCTGCAGGGCGTGAATAGTCCGACTTTCAACGCTGTCAGTCGTGAGGCTTCGCTCACTGTTCCTCAATTACTCGACCACCACCTCGAGAAGAGCCCTCACCATAAGGTGTTCGTATACGACGACGAAGAAGGCTCGATCGTTTCCGTAGATTTCGCCCAGTACATCCCGGCGGTGCATGCTACATGCCGGCGCGTCTTGAACGAAACTGGACGCCCTAAACCCGGTGCAGTCATTGCGATATTCGCTGAGGAAGGTTCGTTCTATTTTTGTTCTCTTTTGTAAACCAAACGAGCTGAGGCAAACTTCGTCAGAGTCGATCTCGTATTGTATGTTTATCTTCAATCCTTGCTCCCTGCTAGCAAAAACTCCTTCAACTTTCAGGCATGCTTGTGGCCGCCATCATGCGTGCAGGTTTGGTGCCTTTTTGCCTTTCGCCCCGTAATGCCGCAGCGGGTGTGGCAAGCCTGTTGAAACAAGCCAGTTGCACCGCAGTCTGCATCTCCGAAAACCTTAGACACATCATCGAGGATGCGTTCGCAATTCATGGCACCAGCCTACCTGTTTTTCGAGCTCCAACCTTCCTGCAGATGCGTCTCGAACAATCCACCGAACCCCTGCCCACTCTGCAGGCGGTTTCGTTGGATGATACTGCCGTGATGCTGCATTCCTCAGGTGAGGTCGTTCGTCTCGCGTAAGACACCTTTTCAACGAATTTTCCAGGATCGACTTCGTTATATTCGAAGCCCATTTGTGCGTGAACTCACGTGTCATCACTTGCCGTCGACGACGAACTTGGGTCGTAGATCTCTCGCATAAAATGATTCTCCAATACGGATACGCGCCTTGGACTGGCAACGAAGACCACTGTGGCCAGGTTCTAGGAGCTCAGACTTTGCCAAATTAGTGAGTTGCCTGGACTCCAATTTTGACAAGGGTCCTGATTCGTTCCAAGTCATGCAGCTGGAATCTTCCTGACTACCTGGCCACTCACCAGTGGCCTCACCATTGCCGTTCTCCGACCGACAACGCCTCCACTTGCGTATGTTTTCCTTTTTCTTCTTGTTTCAGTATCCTAAGTTACTGCAGTCCAACTCCTGAGAACACGCTGTGAGTTTCTGTGCCTCGACCTCTGGCAATAAATTTCTCAGTGACTTGCTGAAGATCCGGCGTAGTCGCTACCAAGCCTGATATCATATCGTCCACGCCAGCCTCCATCGAGGTAGATTTCGCGATATATGAGCAAAACCTTCCACTTGCCTTAATCTCAAGCTGATAGGCATGGAGCGAATCGTCCGAAGGAATCCGAGCAATGCAATCTCTCAAGGTCCTCACATATACCGGAGCCCCACTCAACAAACGTGTAGGCGACGACCTCGTCGCGAATGGCGTCGTCCTTTGTTCCTTCTACGGCGCGTGAGTCTCTTCCGTTTCTGCCTCCCTCTATTGTACAGCTGCAATCCTCTTGGAGAATGGAAACCGGGCTCCTCATGCCTTTTCTCGAGTGCCACGGACCCGACTGGGCCTACCTCAGGATGCGCCCGGGTATAGAGGTCAAACGAAAGCCAGAAGAGGACGGCTCGCCACTCTTCACACAGATATACATCCCCAGTCCGTCCTACGTGACGTGTTTCACGAATACCACGGTCGATGATGGCAGACCAGGGTGCTTCGTGAGCGATTTGTTGGAGCCACATCCTGAGAAACCGGACCTGTTCCGAGTTTATGGGCGGCAAGACGATACTATTGTGCTTTCGAATGGGTTTAAGGTGCTTGACGTGCATGACGATCTTGATTATTTGAACTAATGTAGTACGCAGATCAGTCCCGGCCCTCTTGGTTTGCCTTCTTCCTGGTGTGGTTACCAATAAATGTTTGAACGATCTGCAGAATCACACATCAACAGAAACCCTTTCGTCAATGCCGCACTTGTCTTCGGCCAGGGAAGACCATATCCAGGGCTTCTTATTCAACTCGCACAGCAGGGAGGCAAAGTAGAGTTCAAGACCGTCGACGAAATATCTGAAGCGCTCTGGTGATACACTCTACCCTTGATTTCTTTACGACGACTGAGGCTTGAATGCAGGGATCTCGTCGACGAAACAAACAAGACCGCAACCACTCACAATCGGATCGCTCGCAAGGTTTGTAGATTTCTCGGTATATTTGTGGTGGAAGATTCTAAAGATGTTGGCAGATGATTTTACTAGCGGACCCCGAGAAACCTTTCGCGTTGACCAGTAAACTTCAGCCGCGGCGCTTCGTCGTCTTTGATCAGTATCGGGATGAACTGGATGCTGCTTATATGTGACGGGGGCAGTCGCATCAATTTGTTCTGTAGATAAGGGAGATCGCGAGTAGACAGCTCTCCTGTGAGGGTGAGCACTGAGGAGGAGGAGAGGAGGTGCAGAGGATGTGTGTAGGTAGTAATTTATAGCGGTCTGCGACCGTTGTAACTAATAATATGATTGTAAGATCTTAACGGCGGTTATGAGGGAGGTGGGTGTGCAGGTGGAGTTGGGCCGAAGGCTGATTCGCTGAAACGAACGCACCAAACAAGATCGGGCGGGAGGAAGGAGCGGCCCCAATCCAGCGCTGGGTCTTGGAAAAGGAAACGACCGGAGAAAGTAAGCCTGAGGAAAGAAAAGGAGAGGGTGGGTGAAAATAAAGGATGAGAGGCGCGTGAGAGGAGCGGGGAGGGCGCGTCTGTAAACGAAGTAAGCTGTTAACAATGACACCTTTGTTCTTCAACACCCTTGTTCGTTATCATGCAAGTCTTCTCGAATGTTGTGCTTGTACGCGTGAGGACGAGGTCCGCGTCCAGATTCCAGCAAAGAGAGATTGCCAAATTTGCAAGTGGTAGTCACGGTCAAAGGCAAGCTCTTGGCCGCTGCCATCAAACCCGTGCGAGTTAACAGGAGTTAACCGAACCCTCTTCCACAGACTATTCAAATACTATCCCTGGGTTGAGTTCCACAACACCGCAGGCGGCCTTTTCCCCGCCTCCAACATCGTTGAAGCAGGCTATTCAATGCTCTTCCCGGCCCGTCTATACCGAATAGCATTTGAACCCTAGATTGCGAGTAGGATCTCTGACAGAACTGGTTTCGAACTATCCTGAATTGCTCATGCATTCTCACATCTCACTATCTGACATCGAGTTTCATTAAGTTCTACTGCTCTGGGTAGCCATAGAATGCATCCGAGAAGCAGGTGATCGTGCATATAAGAAACTCAATTCTAGCTGGTCACTTGGCTTCAACCTCGATCATGTCCAAGTCCATACCGGTTATCGATGTCTCTGCTCTTTTCGCCTCGTCCGACTCGTCTCCACCATCCCCGGAGGCTCTGGCTACTGCAAAGGAGCTCTACAATGCCGCCTCTAGTTGGGGGTTCCTGCAATTGATTAACCATAATGTTCCTGCGTCCTTGCAGTCAGAGCTCCTGAAAGCCTCTGAGGCTTTCTTCGCTCTTCCGGAGGCAGATAAGCTGGCCCTCGATGTACGAAATGGAGGTCTCGCCTGGCGGGGGTACATGCCGTTGGGCGGTGAGGGCACCCGTGGACGCGTTGACCACAAGGAAGGCATTTACTTCGGTCCAGAGCACGGCGCAGACCATCCGCTCCTGGGCATGCCCCTCCACGGCAAGAACCAATTCCCGAGCCAAGAGCAAGTACCCGGGATGCGCAAAACGGTGCTGGAGTATATTGCGGAGGTGACCAAGCTCGGCACCGCTGTCGTTGCGGCACTATCATTGGGACTCGGACTCGAGGCCGGTCATCTCAAGGGAAAATGGTTGGAACCTGAACCTGTCGCTTTGTTTCGATGCTTCAAATATGCCCCCCTTGAACCGGTCGAAGGCGAACAAGCTTTCGGTATAGGAGAGCACAGTGGTATGTACTGCACTTATTCTACTTGCTGTCTAGTGCTCTATATCTAAATTTCACAGATTTCGGTCTTCTCACGATTCTCAAGCAAACCTCTCCCGGTCTTCAGGTTCTCCTTGTTGATTTTCGCTCCATTTTTACAAACTGAGAAGTTCCCATTCAGGTGAAATCCCCCTCAGGAGAATGGGTGGACGTGCCTGTCCTCGACAATGCCTTCATCGTCAACGTCGGCGACATGCTGGACCAGCTCACAGGCGGTCGCCTACCCTCACGCTTCCACCGCGTCCTCCCTCCCTCGCCGTCTGCCGGCGCACGCTTCTCGTTCCCTTTCTTCTTCGACTTTGCATGGACCGCCGAAATGAAGGTCTTGGATTTGTCTCACTTGCCGCCGCTGACTTCGGAGGAGACAGCAGAGGCGGAGGCGAGGTGGGCGCTCGGGAAGTTCAGGAAGCTGCAAGGCCAGTGGTGGCAGTATCTTGCGAAGAAAGTGCAGAAAGTATTTCCTGATCTTGCATTGCCCGACTTCGAGGCGAATGAGGCGCCATCGACGCGCTTCACGCGGCCGGTGTTAACCGCTGCGGCTGCTGCTTGATGGGCTTAGGCTCCTTTGTAACATTTTACCACATCTCTCCGATTTTTCGACGCAAAGATTTGTATAGTCTCGTCAATCACACTACTCGTCGTTCCCCTGATTTCGACGTTCGTTGCTTACGATTCCGAGCTTTCAACCAGGCTTCGGTCTCAGTAGGACTTGTATAGTTACCACCGCTACTACGACTTGTTGCGGAAGCATTGGACTGTGCTTCCTTGTCAGATTTCCCCGCTACTCAATTCCGATGGCCTTCTCAAGCTGTGTATCCAGTTCAAAATGGGCACTAGGATTCCGAGTTTTTGAAGAGGAATTCGGGCCACCAGCTTTGCGTCATAAACTTCCGCCATGACTTTTCCTCGTTGTTGCGAATTGTACTTAAAACAGCTGTACAGACCATGAAAGCCTAGTTAACGACAAATCGGATTTCTCTCTCCCTAGCAGTTCTTTGTACTACGAACAACTACCCGAACAACTACCAACAAGTCTCAAAGTGAGCAAACAGGCTTTTCTTCGGATTCGCCGTGGTATGTTCGGATATGGCGAACGCCGCTCCATGTTTGTCGTCATTCATGGGCTTACTTCGCACCTCTAACCAGCGGATAAATTGACTTCTCCCGGGCTTTTACAGCATATAAATTGGACGAGAGAGCGATGCCAGCAACCACATCTACTCTCTTCTACACTTGAGTCAATGCAAATCATCCGCACTCTCGCTTTGCCAGTCCTGCTCGCAGGATTCGGAGCGGCGCAAACCATCACAGGCCAGTTCGACTGTCTTCCAGCAGGAGGTGGGTTTACGTTTTTTCGCAATCATCTTCAAACTAAAGCCAGAGAAAGGTTTCCAACTTTGTCAGAATGTATGGGGTGCTAGTACGTTCCGTCACGAATAAATATGCAAAGCATAGCTTGATAGCGCGTCAGGGTCCGGTACGGGCTCACAGCAGTCTACCCTGAACAGCGCGTCGAATACGACTGTCGCGTGGTCCACGACCTATAACTGGGCGAATGGACCGAACGCAGTCAAGAGCTGTGAGTAGATTATATCGTCGACCATGCCTAGTTAGCCTCACGAAATGATTGAATGTAGACGCAAATGTGCTCTCAAACGCTGCCAAGGGCGTTCAAGTAGGCAGTCCATCGGAAGGACGTTTCAAAACTGCTCACCAGTTGCCTTAACAGCTTCAAAATGTTGCATCAGCGCCGACGTCGTGGAACTGGAACTACGCAAGTCAGTCCGCAGGAATACGTGCTGATGTCTCGTGAGATAAAGCAAAGGTTCATTCAAAGAGACCGTGACCGCTCACTCTCTGAATTAGCTACGATATCTGGTTCGGCACGGCAAGCTCTGGACAGCCAGCGACCGCGGCCTCGTCGTATGAGATGTAGGCGATCCTGATTGTCTTTTGATTCTGTTCCACTCAACTTCTTGTAGAATGATTTGGCTTTCTGGCCTCGGCGGGTATGGCGAATTTGTTTCCAATTTTTGAATACTTCTCGAGGCCTCCACGTTCAGAATTCAGCCTGTTGGATCGCAAATCACGACCGGCACCAGCATTGCAGGACACACCTGGAATCTGTGGAAGGTATGAGCACACAAAGTTCGAAGATAAAGCAACAACCTTATCTCAAAACTTTCTAGGGCCCTAACTCTAACTGGCAGGTCCTGTCGTTTGTTAGCTCCGCCGGAGACATCAACTCGTTCAATGTGGACTTGAATGACTTCTTCAGTACGTCGTGTTCAATCAGAAACCAGAGTCGGCGATGAACGCATTTTCCTAGAATATTTGATCCAGGAGCAAGGCGTAGCACCGACCCAGGTAGGCCGTCGATCGACATCGACATTGTATGTTGCTGATATTAGTTGCGCAGTTCGTTCAAGCAATTCAAACGGGAACTGAAGCCTTCACTGGCAATGCCACTCTAGTCACCACCGCATACAGCGTATCTCTAGTTTCGAAATAAGCACGTCTCAGACTCTATTTTGTTGTCGATGAATAAAAGTGTATTCTGAGTGCCGTTTACTGGCGTTATTAGCTGGTCAAAATAGTCCCCTTCCCACCGGCTGCGTGCCATTTTGCCGCCAAAGCTTTGCAGGAAGTTTCGACAGAGGTGCTGCGCTGGCCTTCAATTATTGTGCTGTTATCCAAATTGAATTGCCAGCCGGCATACTGGCCGTTCACTTGCAAGAGGAGCGTCTGCTGAGCGACCCTTGTTAGGGTGCAAGCTGAGAGAGGGAATATAATTCCGTTTCGGCGCCAGCTACCAGCGCTCTGAATGAATACCCTCCGATTCAGAGGAGTCGGCTTCACATTGAGTTGTTTTGGCGGTAGAATGGAGAGCATTGTGGCCTAATAGATGATGTGCAATCCATGAGCATGTATTGAGCGTACCATTCGGGTTCAAAACGCACCGTTCGTGACCGGTATATGAGCAACGACGCCGCTACTAATGCACCGGTGGCAATTTCCAAGGAACAAACTACCACACGCATCCATGTCGGTCGTAATTGTGGCACTTCACCTTCAGATTTGGCCTCGGTTTTCCAATTTCGCCATGTGACCGCCACGGTATTCACGCTGCGTATTCAAAGCTCGAAAGCGTTACAATAGTAGTGCCTCAACACATACATGATGAGGGCGTCCGCAGCTAAGGTGGACTTGAATTGTTAACGACCACAGAGAATTTTTTTGGGAGAACGAGTACCAATGGCGATTGGCGCGAAAAGGGCGAGTCCTGAAGGTGGACGGTGGTAGAGCGCTACTGTGATGTTCTTCACTCGTCCTGGCACTCCAGCGTTGGTTCCCTGCAGCACATTTTTTGCATAGTTTTTGGCGTAACCAAAGAAGATGGACATCGGCTGTTCCTCACGTGAACGCCAATCAACTCTTCCTTTTTGAGGCCTTCCGCTTGGACCGTTGAAAATCACTGCCCAGGCTCGCTCATCTGACAAAGTAAGATAGATTATGAAGCTATGAATCAGCCCGGTTAAGGCAGAACCAAAACTGAGCCGAGCTGCGCTTCCCCATCATGTACAGATTCTACACTAGGCCGTCCAGCGAGCTGCCGCTCTTTAGCCCGATCCAGTCGAACATTGACAACTTTCACCACGTCTCCTTCTGTCTCCGTCTCCGAATTCGTTTCCCGTGCTTGCGCAGGAACAATCGCCCGTCTCTTGTCCACAATCTTCATCCGCGGTACTTTCACATAACCACAGTCGATTGGGATTAGTTTCCAGGTGAAAATTTCCTCTCCACCTGGCAACAGGATTGGCACGCGACCACTTCTTAGCCCTGCGACTACGAAGCCATCGGCTGGGTCAGGTTCAAGTTGAATCGTAACGTTGGCAGATTGTGATGGATGCCGGTTTCGTAGGGTGATAGTCAGCGATATTGGGACGTGCAGCGTGGCAGTCGGAGGCACGTCAAGGAGGGCGATAACGCCATCCATTGGCGGTCGAAGTGGCGGTAAAGAAAACACACTGGTTGCCAGTGGACCTCGTTCATCAGTCCCAAGTAATCTGGTTTATTGTCAGTGTTGATGATATGAACACAAGCCCATGACCCTACCGTCTCCAACTAATCTCATATTTCCCGGGACCAATGATGGCCGACTCTTCGAGGTCAAGGTCCTCTCCAAGATCCAGGCTGATTCGGCATACAGAAGAAAACGCATCACCGGGAAGATAGTCTACGAGCGTCAATTGACAATAAGAACACAGAAAATCGGCTCACCTGAAGGAATATCGTTATCAGTGTCGATAGAGGCATCCGTCACCTTTGCGTGTTCATTGTCCTGCGAGGGGTCACTTTCAACATTCCCACACATTCATAGAGCACAAACCTCCCGAAGCAGTTTCACGCTAACCACTTCCAGACCCCAAGGACCCGTGCATTCCATCTGCGCTGTGACAACAGCCTCACCGCCATCCCCATCATCCCAGAAATCGTGGTCGTAAGTCCTGAGATCTGCAACTCCCACCCTTGTACTGGGTGCGCGCTTGTATACCACATCATAGTCGACCTTGATCGGAGCCATTGTAGGCACCGCTAGGGTCTGCAGAGTCTCCGTCATGTCTAGAAGTTCAGGGCTCTCAGGCTGTTCGGCTCCCGCGACGGTTGACTGCAGCGAAATATCGAGCAAGCGATCGCCAGCGCCCCCACTGCTGATCAAATGAAGCGTTTTGACGACGCTCACCCCTGGCTTCAGATTCCCAAGGTTGATACCCTTGATGAGACTTGAAGAGCGTTCATCGTCGAGAAGGATGACATTCTCTGAGAAGAAGTCAATCCACAATCTGCGAGAAATACCGAGCTCTCTCACCTGTACCGTCGATTTCTGTGGGCTGCAGAAGTACATCTAGGATAACTTCCAGTTCACGGTCGTCAATATTGGTTACTTCAATGAGGATAGAATGATCTTCGTCGAGGTATGCCGGAGCTTTTTGAGAGAGCGTCATTGAGATATTGTGCGGACGGTGGCGGATACTGGACAGGTGTTCAGATGCAATTCCGAACACGACGACAATGAAACTAACGTCACAGAGGAAACGTCTTCTCGATCAAGCCGTATGAATCGGGGAGGGTCGATAGAGCTCAGCCACTGCGCAGGGACCAGTGTGCTTCCGCGTGAGGCAAGATGATCAGGAATCTGGATCGTCCATGGGCCTTGCTTTAGCGTTAGCACTACTTTCGATATCTGCGACGACACAGATGTCAGCTTGTTAAGTAACAGATAGCAGGAAGAGCGCGTACCTTGATAGATGCAGGGCTGTCCGAGGACAATGTGCCAGCGAACACGATGGAGCCCCCCGGCTGCCAACGAAGGGAGGCTTCAGGAGTGCCGATCGCTGACGATGACGATATGTGACCCAGATCAACGCGCTGCACGAGAGGGGGAGCCGACTCTACAGCATGCTGAACAACGACAGATGGCAAATCGCCAGAAAAATGTATTTCCACAGATGAAAACGGCAATGAGGCTACGGAAGCCATGGACGGGGCAGCCAAGCATAGCTGAAAGGCTGCTGCCTCTCCTACTTTGACTTCCGAGGTCCAAAAGGCGACAGTCGATCCAACTAAGAACGTTACTTTCCGCAAAGGCGCTGAGAGGGAGACGTACAGATAGGCTGCGATTCAACAAGGTCAATGACCATTGGCTCAGGGTCCGGATTGGAAGGTACAGAGCTCTGTGTGTAAAGCGTGATAAGCAAAGGAAGCATAAACAAAATAAGCTTTGACCTTTAAAATGGCAAGCAAGTCTTCCTCCAAGGCAGCAGGGTCGTCGGATGCCTCCCCGCCTCAAATCAAAATGCAAAGTTTGTGAGGAGAAAGGGAGGGAGCTGTGAAAACGCCTCACCGTAACCAAGCATTTCCACCAACAGGCGGATGGTCAACTCAACATCGCCGAGCTGCCGAGCACAAGCATACCAGGTCGCGAGTAGCGGTCGCAATAATATGCCCCACTTTTCTCGGCGATAGCTCTTTGCTATGCGCTCGAAAAACCTATACGAACAATCAACGCGGGTGTTTCGCACGAGGAGACGTACGTACCGAACAGCCATCTCGAATTTACCAGATTCATAGTAAGTCTGGCCGATACGGTATGCGATCCACAGCGTCAAGCGGCCCTGATTTTGATTTTGGAGATTGGCAGGCGCGAATTTTTTGAACAACTCGTACGCTTTGGTGTACAGCTGCCGTA
This sequence comes from Favolaschia claudopus, assembly GCA_037176885.1. Taxonomy (NCBI): domain Eukaryota; kingdom Fungi; phylum Basidiomycota; class Agaricomycetes; order Agaricales; family Mycenaceae; genus Favolaschia; species Favolaschia claudopus. Next base: position 1,706,350 of record JAWWNJ010000004.1, on the reverse strand, counting down.
CAGTTCGCGAGAGTTCAGTCAGAGGACCGAACGCGTCAATTGGATCCACGTACCTCCAAGATGATGATAAGATGGTCGACCTTCTTTTCGTTGGTGAATCCTGCAGATGGATGTAACGACTGCTGGGCGGCCTGCCGATGGTTCATAAAGATGAGGAAGTCCAAAATATCAAGGCGAATCCTACCTCAGCCTCCGCCGCGGCCAGGAACCGTTCGCGCCGCGCCTCGGTGCATTTTGCAGCCATATAGTAGTAGTAGCCAGGATGTTGCAGTGCATGGCTGGGATTGATGCCCATCGTACGCAAGGTCTCGACTTCCAATGCACTGCTGGGGGGTGGGGCTGAAGGTCTGGGAGTTTGTGGCAGCAGGGTATTGACTGGTCGATGATCAGGGATAACCAGTTTTGACTGAATTCCATGCTCCAAGAGTTCGGCTAAGATACGATGCCTACAATGCGAGTGTCAATTGATTGGATTAGTAGACCTGGCTTGGGACTGACTGTCGCGCTACCCAGCTCCAGAACTCGAAGGTGTCTTCCCCGATACCCCAACCTCGAGAAAAGTCCCCGAACTTGCGGATATGAGTATTATGATGGGATAAAGCGAGAGCATGCTCGTTATTATACAGATAAAGCTTTGCTACCTGAGGTGTGAGCGTGAGAAACGCTCTAATTGAGAGTGAGCACAAGATATTTACTTTGATATTTATACAATCCGCTAAAACCTTTGCCTCTGCCCAACGCTTAGTGCGCGGGGGAAGAATGGCGGTTGATCCAAACATGATTAGCAACGTCGCGTAAGCGTCTTGATAATGTCTGTGGGGAGATGAGAAGGATGCACCAAGAGCACGAAGGCAACACAACTTGAGAGCGATGTCGTCTTCTCCTCGGAATTCTGCGAAGCATGCCATCTTATATTCATATCTCACTGTCCACCCTTCAGGACGAAGTGGCCGACCAATTCCAGGTGTACCCAGAGGTGTGTGCGGTACTTGATAGGAAGAGGTTTGCGAGTGTCTATTGCGTTTCCGTCTCACTCGCTTAGAATGCGCCGTATAATATTCTAGTGCAGGTTCATAGAGTGCATGTTGTAGACTGAGAAATAGTTAAACACGGAGGTGCAATCAGCAGACAATACACACCTTTTCACGAAGTCACCAAGCTCAGACTGGCTGACGGGGCTGAGCACGAATAGCGCAGCACGAGAATCGAGGCCACTTTGGCGTCGGATGTAGGTCAATCGAGCATCTAGGGATGGATCATCTGCAAGGGGTTTACACACGGGTTGCAAGCGACAGCAAAATGAAGGACCTAGCATTCGCCTGGTGGCCATGAGAACAACAGTAAGTTTGATGTTGCGTTCATTCGTACTTTTCTTTCTCGACGCAACCTCCGCAGCCAACTCAGCATCACGTTTCCGCTCTTCCAACTCCCGTTCGCGCTCCCGATCAGGATCTGGGGGGTCTAAGGGAGATTTCGGCGTATGTGGCGGGTATTCGAATATGCGCAGAAACATAACGAACACGGACGGCACCAACGAAGTGTGCTTTCTTATCCATACGGGTGCAATGAGACCGTCAGGATGAAGCGGGGAGGATGGGGTTAACGGGGAAAGTGGAGAGTGTGAATTCGACCATCCGGGGTCATCCTGAGGCAGTAGTTTTCGTGGAGGAAAGCGCACGGCCTTGTCGACGGGTATTATTTGGAAAGTTTTCGACTTGTCCGGCTGCCAAATGGCAACTTTGCGTTGTGTTAACAAGGCTTCCCGAAGGCGAACAGTGAGAAGAACGAATGGATCCTGCTGCGACTTGGGTGTGGTTGGAGTAATTGGACTTTGGGCCACGGAAGCGGGAGTACTGGTAATTGCATCAAGACCAGCCACGAACATGACCGGGGCCAGTTGGGCCAGCAATTCAGGTGGATATGAGTTCATCGGCGCGTCCCCAGTCTATTCCACCAAGAAAGATGGTGGATTCGGTGACCAGAAACGCGGCCAATGGGAGTCGCGTACAAGTCGCGTATGTAGTAACGTCGATTAACAGCTGTAAATACGATTACGAATCCTCTCTTTATCTGCAGAGCCCGGACTCAAAGAGAAAAAAACTAGGGCGTAGTGTAGAATAGTTCGTCTCGGAGGCGAGCTGACAGTAGAGTTGACACCAAGATTTCGACTCGCAGAAGGCACCACTTCGTCCAACATCAAAAGGAACTTGGTCTCACACAAGCGTAATACTGTTGTTCACTAGTACTACTGCTATCCGCGAGCTCGGCCAACTGCTTCTTGGTCAACGGCAGAATCCGCGGCTCTCCATTCAACACCACCATCGCGTACGGGATTCGCGTCCAAATGGGCAGGCTATTCAGGTCATCCGGGAGAAATGGCAGTCGAGCACTCTCTTGACAGGTAGTATCACATATCGGAAGCCCAAGGCTGCGAAAGCGCGGGCGGCGTGGAGAGCTGGATAGCGGAATAGAACTGCCAACAGATAAAATCAAGATGGGCGATCGTTGAGTACTGGCCAAGGAGAAGGAAACACACGGAGGCGGTACCATGAGGGATTCCAGTTGTAAGAGTACTTCCTGGGTATCGAGGTGCCCTTCGTCAAGCAAGGGTCTTGTTCGAGTCGCGTCAAAAGCCGAGATGTTGCGAAGAATCTCGAAGTGGCGGAACGCATCGTCGAATGCGCCATCACCATCCGCCTCAGTCCCCGAGTCAGCGACCGCGATCGTCATCTCAGTAAACAGCGTCTTCAAGTCCTTTCTTTCATGTAGAGTCCATAATCGGCATATGTTCACAGGTCCGGTCGACACCAGGCGGCCTATCAAGCCCCAGTCCGCGTCGGGAAAGGCATCTCCAAGAAGAATCAAAATCATCTTGCGTAGCCCTTCGACGAGATGTAACATCTCAAATACTTCCATGGTCTGGAGACAGTCAAGGAAGAGGCTGAAGCACCAAAAATTCAAACAGGGTCAGTGACATAGAGCTCGAAGAAGGTGCACCTTTGCTGCATTTGGCTGGAGAGAGAACAAAATATCGCAAATCGATAAACCGCTCGTCGAAGACGTGCTGTTTCAGTCAAAGATGGGCTACAAAACCGCCAACGACCTTCAGCGTCCTATATTGTACTGAGCTACGCGAACAGTTCCGCGCAATACTGACCGGCGGGTGGGTTGTACATCAAGGTCGGCGTCGGGTTCGAGGAATCGAAAGACGATAAGTTCAAGGCTATCAATGGCAGGCTTTGCTTGTACAAGGAACTTGATTGCTTCAAGCATATTCGGCAGGTTAACTATCTCTTCACCGATTGTAGTCCCCAGGAAGTTCTCGGCAACACATTTGAGCACGAAATTCTGTTGTATCACGAACAATGAGTGCATGGAGCGGGATGTCAAGATCAACGAGTTCAGAGCAGAAAAATCGGGCAGAAACGTCAGGAGCATGCATTGAACATCGACTGGGAGGGTAGATATAGACATGAGGGTCCAGGGAATGGCGGAAATTTGGTTCAGGCATATCGACAGGTGCAGAGCATGGTGGTGGTGGGCAACATTGTTTCCGACTTGGTCCGAAATGTCGGCGATACTCGGAGGCGAGCGCAGAAAAGAAAACAGAAGAAAACCCAGTCGGATATACAGTACTGTAGTCAAGAGTCTTCGCGGCTCAACGAGTTCTATCCATCCCTTGTCCCCGTAAGAGGAAGATAAATCAAATAAGACCACGAAGTATCACAAAGCCAGCAACCAATCCGTAACGCGATTTGCACCAAACCGATTCCTGTACTCCTTCGTCATCCACCGCAACGGCGTGCTGTAATAATACATCCTGAAGACCGTGTAAATGTCCGTAAGAAAAGTACGTTTATACAGCCCGCTCCCCTCCAGATTCGGCTTTCGCGGAATGTACCCAGGGCAAAATATAGTCGCGATCGGATCTGTAATGGGCGGCAAACTTGCGCTCCCGCCGATGTCTGTGTAGCACACCTTTCGGACAACGTCAGAAGAGTCCGTGAAGGGCAAGTGAAGGGCTTGAAAGTCTACAGACCTTGATAGGATACTGCCACTGACACCACAATGGTTTAGGGACTGGCAACCAGGGAATTGAGAATACAGTGTTCGGGTACCGAATGGCAACCCAGGGTATCACAAACTCCTCGCGAGCGGAGTACCACGAATTGGCGTCCATAGCATCAACCGTCGCCATATAACGCACGCTATAATTCAACATCCCCAGCGAACTACCAACATACGCGTGCGCGATGAACGTATGACAAAGCCACGCTTTGCGAGGATCCCTCCAACATACGTGGTTGATGTCCTTCACCCCGTACGCCGGGCTCTGCATGTATTCCCCAATCACAACGCCCGAGTCGCCTGAGATGGAAATGGAGCGGTCAAATTTCTCTGTGGACAGGCTCGACTTTATAACGTCTCCCCATATCTCTCCGTCCTCATCATAAGGCCCGATCTGGTCGAAAATGCCAGCGTCGACATAGAACCACCGCTCCGAGCCGAAAGGGTTGCGCATGATCGCGTCATAGCTTGCGAATGCCTTAGCGTTGTATGCGGCGCAGCGAATGGTATGGTCGCGCGTCGCGTCTGGATACCACCCTTTCACCTTGGAATGTCCATTAAATTGTCGGAAAAGAGTCGGTTGTACGTGGGTGAAGTTGTGTTTTTGATAGCTGTTGTTCGGGATGTCCCAGATGGTTTCATAATCGTCGATTATCTGCCAATGAGGATCATGGCGCATGAGTCGGAGGGTTGGAGCCAAAGAGGGAGGTGCGTAGATGATGGTTTGCTCCATCATCTTTGCAAGCCGCTGAATCCTATCCAAGTACAGGTGAAGCGGGCGTCGCGGCTTTTTGTCGTGATCTGGATAGAAGATGGCGACCATAGTTGGTGCATTGGGTCGGAGGGGCTGGATATCTGGCTCCGTTCTGTACTCCAGCTCACCGTCTAAACCGAAAAATCGCTGTTGCCATTCCGCGACACGCTGACCAAACGGCAGTGCGTGGTACGGAAGGTAAGCGGATGGGGTTTGAGTTGATTGGTGTGGCCAAGGAAATAATGGCTCATCAAGTGGAGTGATGTCCAGTTTGTGGTCGAGCAGAACTCGTTCTCTCGGTGAGGGCACCATTGCGGACGAGAAACAACGCTTCAGTTGACAGCCAAACGCTATTTTAGTGGCATTGTTTGATATTGAGAGGGACCATGTCGCATCGCGCTAGCATGAGCAGAATTTTTTTCACGTTGACCAGCGAAAAAGCATCCGCCTTTCCGTAGACTGCATTTCATGTTCTCCATCACCGAAAACAAGAGTTTCCGGAATCTGTCGCGTTGTCGATTCCGCGAATATACAACGGGCGGCGTACATAAAGCTTGCTGCAATAAGCCGTAAAGCATGTTATTTTTTCACGACGATTGCACGCGAAGCACCAGGTTGAGTTGGAGAATTGCTGGAGAAGAAAACCCGCGACGCATCATGATATCGAAGCGCGCTTCATTTTCGGTGGTTTCGCTGGTTTTTGCTACCTTGTCTCGTCAACGGGATTTGTGAAGCGCATAACGTACTGCAAACCAGAGAGGGTGTGGAACTCGCAGTGGGACTACACTGATGAGATGAGGGGTGACTGCGTGCGGGAGATCGGGAGTCCCACAGAGAATACCAGGAAGTCTTGTGCGAAGAGAACTGCGTTCCCGCGAAGGTCGGGAGACAGCCGCAAATCTTGCTTCCGTGCAACCAAGGCCGATCATGCGAGGTGTTTCTAGAATCTGAAGAAAAATGCCGACAGTCCGACATCGGTCGGGTGAAGGAACAACGCAATAACCATTCATTCAACTTGATTGGGATACATATGCTTGTATCTTGGGGTGGAGTGCGGATTCCGAAACCAGTTCCGCCAGTCCCATCTGAGGAGACTCAGGTTTTTTTCTGGCAGGAAGGATCAAGACGAGCGGCTTGTCTCCATCATTCGAGCACTCACAAGCTGCAACGACCCGATGTCAACGTTCCTTGCACTCTCCTTGTAAAGTCTCTTTGCGAATTCAAACTGGGTGTTGCTCAAATATGGCGTCGATTGTGCAGACTGTGGGACTGGAGAGAAAGTCTTGTCATTCAGCGTTGCGCGGCAGAATGCAAACCCATACCTCTGCCTCAAAAGCCAACATTGTATCCCCACGACGTCAGCATCATCGTTACGACGGTCAACACGCCCGACTCGTTCACGGAGGCCCTGCGCACCTGGCTCGCCGCAAAACCGAAAGAAATCATCCTCGTCACGGTCGAGCGCGATGAGCCTCGCTTGCGGGAACTTCTGGCACCAGTCCAGTACGAATCTGCCGCTGTTCCAATAACCGTGCTGCTAGCGCCGCAAGTCAATAGGCGGGAGCAGATGGGCATTGCGTTTGATGCTGCGTCGGGCAAAATCTTGGCCAACGTCGATGATTGTGTATTCTGGAAACAACCTGCCGACATTCTACCCCATATGCTTGCACCGTTTGAGGATGAAGAGATTTGTGGAGTGGTAGGAAGGCAGGGGTAAGAACTCGATGGTCTGCGTGGTCGGCACTGATTCGGACGAGTAGCGCTTACATTGCTCCTGAACGCCGCAAGCGAGGTATAGTTACCGCTGCTGAAGTCGCAGCCTTGAAATACATGGACGCGAATCAGAAGCTTCAGGCGGCCCGCTTCGCTGCAGATGGTGGCTGTTGGACACTGGAAGGACGGACATGTTTGTATCGCAAGGATGCTCTACAAAAAGCCAACTTCCGCCACGCACTGACAAACGATATGTGGATGGGTAAGCCATTGAACACGGGCGATGATTCGTTCATTACGCGGTTCATGATAACGCATGGGTTCAAGATGGCCGTCCAAGACGCGCCTGAAGCCGAAATCTTCAAGGTGATACTGTGCAGCCAAGTCGCATGCGAACATTTTTAACGCTTCGCAGGTTGTAATGCGCGATACCAGTTTGTATGCGAAGCAGACAATACGCTGGCAGCGAACCAGTTTGCAAACGTGTACCAGTCTGGTGCTGTTAGATCCAGGGTTCTGGGCATTGCGGAGGTGTGCCGCAGTATTCTCTACCTTGCTCTGCGTTCAACATCCAATGCATCTGGTAGGCAATATCCATACCTAGCTCGCAAGTACACCGAATGCAGTCTGAGACTGCCAATAGCCGTTGCCCATATGATAGCACTAACCCTGGCCGCCCAGAGAAATCCTTTGGTGGCCTGCTTATTTATCCTATACCACGCATATGGCACCTTAAAGGATTATAGTGCTTTTGTAGCAAAATACCCATGGGCAAGCGGCCAGATCTGGTTTCCGGTGGTTCTCGACTATTTGGGTTGTATAGTTCATGCATATTGTTGGTCGACGATTGGGAGAGATGAATGGTTGACTCGAAATTGAATACATTTGGGAACACATATAGAAACGAGATGAGGGTTAACGTTGAAGAACTTGAGAGGCAGAGACAAGAGGTACCGGTGAACAACCAGGCCCAACAGTGTATGTCATCGACATGGCATTTCTCATCTTGTCTTCAACTCTCACGCGACTCTCATGAAGGACGGCCAGGGGCCCCGGTTTTCAGAGACCGAGTTCCTGGTGCGGTCAGTATTGGCAGGCGGTTTTGCAGGCGGTCTGGTGCGGTTTCGTTTCCTTTTCATCCTATATGTATTCACTGATTGACTCGCAAGGCGTTTGAACCAGGCAAAATCCGCTGTCGCGCCCTTGGATCGGGTCAAGATTTTACTGCAAACACACAATGCTGAATTTATACGATTTGCTGGTGCGTTCAACGCGTCTCGAAGAGCCTTTCCAAAGTTTAATGGATAATTTTAGGTTCATGGCGAGGAGCAGTGCAAGCATTACAATACATCGTCCAAACGCAGGGCTTTCGCGGCTTATATCAAGGGCATACGCTGACGTTGGCGCGGGCAATACCTCATGCTGCAGTTGGCTACACTGTCTACGATAAAGTCAGCCATGTCCGTACCATTTATGTCTGATTTTTTTTGCTACCGGATCTAAAGCAATTGGTTAGTGGCTCATGCCGGCCCCCGAATATCAAACTTCTGTGCGTAGGCTCACTGCAGGAGCCATTACAGGTGCGCAGCGTCGTTTCTGTGCACAAAACAAGACGCTGAGATCAAATTCAGGATTGACCGCCTTACCGTTCACGTATCCATTCGAACTCATTCGCGTCCGAATGGCTGTAGAGACCAGTCAGTCAGCGATCCGCCCCACGCCTTGGACTGCCATTCGCGGAATCATGGGCGAAGGTCGCTCGTCGGGCGGCATAACCGGGCTGATGCCCTTCCTCCACTTCTACCGCGGCTTCACGGTCTCCATGCTCGGGACTGTTCCGTATCGTGGCGGTATCTTCCTCGTATGGGAAACTCTCAATGCTCAGGCGCGTGCCAGACTGTCACCTGCGACACTGCGAGCAAATCAAACTCGAATACACCTCGTCATCGGTTCGATTGCTGGGACGACGGCACAGGTCGCTACGTATCCGTTAGAGGTCATTCGCCGCACGCAGCAGGCCAGCGGTAAGGGGACACCCAATCGAATGATTGGGTTCCAGGAAACCGTGCGAAGCATCTGGATGGCAGGCGGTTGGCGCGGTTTTTTCACTGGCCTCGGAGTTGGATTATTCAAGCAAGTTCCGACGCATGCTATTTCCCTTACGTCCTGGCAATTAGCCAAAAAGGTTTCGCTTTTCATCTGCCCGCAACCGCTCTCCACTTACAGCGACGTGTAGGTGCTCGAGATATAACAAACAGCACTCATTATCATTGCCCGGATATGCTCGTTGAGCGCGATTAATCATACACAAAGTACATTGTATCACCCCCTGCAATTTAGAACTTATCTACATCCAATGTTATCACAGAAGACCAGGCGCGATCTTCGAATGCCCTGTAAATGTCGCTCAGCGAACGCCATCGAACAGCTGCTTGCGGATCGAGCCTATTCACCTTATGAACTTGTATCCCTTGGCATTCTCCTCGTTCGCCAATGCGCTTACAGGTGGGCGGAGTACAGTTGAGGACGAGACGAGTATACAAAGTGTTTTGGCTCGACTGATGGCTACGTTCAGTCTTCGGCGCTCCAGTAAGAATCCCAGCTCAGCCGTCGCAGCAGGTGGGAGCGAGAACAGGCAGATCACAAAAGCTGCTTCCGACCCTGGTACACTTAAATATGAAAACCGTCGCTCGTTGGAAGTATAGATTACTGACCTTGCAGCCGCTCAACCGTGTCCACTGTAACGACCCCGAAGGATCTTACAGGCACATCTCCGTCGATTGCGAGACCCTCCATTGCGCTGGCTAGGTCATCCGTAGCGGCCGATCGAGCGTTGGCTAGCACAGTTCGAACTGCCTGGCGTTGGATCCGATGCGGAGTAGCAACGAATATGTCCTCTCCCGGACAGCACCGTTGCAGAGAAATAATCAACGCCGCAGCCAAAGACGCCTCTGCTCGGACGTGCGCCTCGTATCCAACGCCTTCCGGCCAGCTGCTTTCCGTTTGCAAACGTACTAATGCAAGCGAAATCGGGGTGGGAGTGAATGATTCACTTGTTTCGATGGCTGTGATGGCGTGAGGGTCTTGGACGCTGATTGGAGGCGGACGTAGGGTGGTTTGCGTCTTCCGCAGCATAACATCCGACAAGGCCAACAAGAAATTCTGTACATTTCGCAAAACTTCAGGCTCAATATTGAGATCTATTTCTTCATCGTTCTCGATCGACTTCAGCTGCATCGCGAGTTGCTTGGCCTGAACTTTCTGAGGCTTGAAGGCTCTGGAATATATGGTAGACCTGGTCGAATATCAGACCACAACGCCGAATTTCTAGTCGAGAATACTAACACAAATTCGCCCAAGTCCGGATTCAGTCGAAAGTTCTCCGTGAGCTGGACGACAGTGCCTTGCGATGACGACATACTCGAGTAGTCGCTCAGCGTTGGCGAGAGCGGCGGCTGCGATAACTGAAGGTTCCGAGCGGGAAGCTTCGAGAGATGCATGAGACAGTCTAGAATGGAACCAAACAGTAGTCGAGACTGAAGCTGAGGATATTGGGCGGTCAGGATGGGAGCGAGCTGCTCTGAATCGCCTGCAACTACAATACGGCCCTTGGAAGCAAGAGAGCGGAGAACTAGAGCTGCAGAACTCAGAGCGAGTTGTCCTGCCTCATCGATGACACAAACATCCACATCGAACGAATGACGCTTGGAAAAATTGTAGAGCTTCGAAAGATCAGTGGAACAGCATGCATGAAGGAATAAAAACGACATGCCTGATACACAGTGCCCGCATACACAAGGCTCATCGAAGGATCGGATTTGGATGGCCCCGGGTGATCGTGGCCTTTGAGGACATGTTCGATCTTGACTTTATTCAGCCAATCCGTCGGAAGCGAGTCGATTGAGGTGTAGCAGTTTCTCAGATTGAACAATTTGCTCAAAACGGCTTCGATCGCGGCATGGGTCATCGCGGTAATGAATATAATTTTGCGCGTTGATTCTCCAAGTCGGTGCTGGGCTTCGAGGAGTCGCCAGAGTCCAAGAGCTATAGTGTATGTTTTGCCTGTCCCCTGTCGAGTTGTCCTCAACTGAGAGGATTCTTCGTGAGTGGGTCAAAAAGTGCTTACCGGTGGACCCCAGAGAACGGATACTAGGGATGTGCATCAGGTTATGCATGACTGCATCAAACACGAAAAACGTACGTCGGCTTGATAAGATCCTCTGAACCGCACGATGCTGAGAGGGCTTCAACACGAGTGCTCCGGCCGCCCCACCCGCGGCATCCAAGTCCTTGAGTTGGCGGAAGGTTCCCTGAATGTTGTGCTCTTCCTTGACGAGTTCTTTTCCTGTCTCCGCGAACTCGGGATCATCTCCAAACGATCGAGGATCGAGGATTAGCTGTAAGAAGGGAACTTCCGCACTCCGGCGAGAAATGGCAGCAATGTCAAGCTCTAGAAGAGTTGTGAGAACTTTGGTGGTATTGAAATCAACGAGGCGGGGCGAAAGTCGGTAATGGCGCCCCGCGACCAGTTTGACGTCCCACTCTCCCCATGTTCGAACGAAGACCTTCGTTCGATGCCCATCCACAGTGATGTCACGAAGATCAGCAACAAGCAGCTTGCGGCGCACTGTCGCATTTTGACTGTCCCATTTCCCCTTCGTATGCCGATTCAAGGGGAAGAGCAATCCAGCGACGCTCAGATCATCGAACAAAGCCTCGACCGGTATATCATCAAGGTTGTTGTCGTCTTCAGTCAAGATATAGTCAAAGAATGCCTTGTCTTTGTCGCGGGCGGGTATGTCAACGGAACCAGAAAGCAGATAGAAGATGTGTTCGAGCCCCTTGGCCCCTTGAACGGTCTCCTTGTACTCGAGTATCGGAGCGTCTGGACTGCCATCAACGCGAGCTTTCCACAAGTCGCTGAGTCTGGTCAAGACCTCAAACTATAGAATGGGTAGGTATATCAGACAATGCCGCGTATATGAAGAGATTGACAGACCTGCTGCATAAAGAAAAGCTTACGAAGATTGTCTTCCTTACACACATCCATGAAGTTTGACGTTAGCTTCTTCGCTTCGTTGACAAGAAGCCTCCGGTTATGAGACGCAATTCTTCCCCTCATGTTTTGAAGCACCGCGTATATACTGGCGTTCCTTTGTTCCAGCTTGTCCTCGAGAGCTTCTGGGTCATCAACATCCCGGTATGCAGCAAAAATTTCGTCGTCGTTGGGACACTTCCGATCGAGACAAGACACAGGAAGCAGAGTGAAAGCGCATTCAGCTAGATCCCAGTATCCTGGAACAGGTAGAGCAAGGAGACTCTCAAGCTGTTTCTTCAAGATTACGACCCTCGGGAGCTGCCCGAGCTCTGTGCGCCTGTCATCGTCAACACTCCGTCCGTCGTTCTGAAGACGCTGAATTTCCGTTTGGATCCGAGTCCGTAGTTCATCGACCGTCCCTGTAGTGGAAACCTCCAAACCCATTCGGTCCAGATACGTTTGCAACTCGGATTTGTTACCCTTGGCCATGAAGTTAAGGAGCGCGCCTGAGAGGAGGAGTGGCTGGAACGTGGTCTGGAGTAGGGAAGCTCCTTGGGCTAGGGCACCTATGCACAGGCGTATGTCGTCAACCGAAGTCGCTGTCAGCGCGTTGTCGATGAGGTGCGCTTGGAGAGCTCCATGCTCAGCTGCCGAGAAAACATAGAACTGCGTAAGTGGCACAGGCCGCACGGTGTCATTGACAGTTAAGATCTGCCTCAGAATGGCGGCCAATGTCGGGATGAAGGTAATGCTGAGACCATGTATAGGCTGGGGTTGAAACGATGGAATTGTAGAAAAGATGGAGATACAGAACGACGCAAATCCACGGGTAGAAGACGACGGGTCAACTATGAGCGAAATGACTAGGGCGATATCCTCCCGTCGAGGGCAAGTGAAATTGCGCCGTGGAATGATCTAACAATCAGACGCTGTGGAACTATAGCAAGGACGTGCACACCTGTACTTGTCTTGAGATGGCAGCATCGACTACAGGGCTGGCCCGATTGGACCGTTGTATCGCCAATATCCGCTTGGCCTTTTTCAAAGTGCTAGGAAACGACTTGTGTATCTTATCGAGTTTTCCAGCGTCGCCGACTAGCTGATGCAGATCTTCAATATCTGTGACCGCAGTATGCGGAGTGGAGAGACTACGGGAAGTTCCAAGCAGAGTTCTGATTGTTTTGACTTCTCCCAGGGAAATGTTGGGCAACGAGCCCAACTCGCCGTTTTCTACGGTCGCTTTCGTGCAGTCATTTTCGAAGGGACAGACTCTGCAAAGAGGATTCAGATGCCACTCGATTTTGGCACGAGGGAGCGAGAGAATGCGGGGCAAGCGACGGAACAGAAATTCGTCCAGGGAGGGTTTGAGTAAATTGAGATCGATGCCTTTGAGGTCATCAAAAGACGGTGTTGACTCGTCGAACCCATCAGCTGGGGGAAGCCAGATTGCTGCACTTCCCGCAGGACGAAAGAAGGGCTTTGGGAGCAAATACGACAGGCAGAGGCTGTAAAAGTAGATCTGGACGTGATGGGAGGTCTGATGCGCGTCGATTCAGCGCAGATTCACTGGAGGCGTTACTTGACAAACCTTGACCATTTTTGAACTCTTGGCATCCACAACTTTCCAGGTGATCACCCCAGACGGAGCACGAGTGATCTCGACTAAGTCGGGTTTGGCAATCGTAAACTGGATAGGTGGAGCACCTGCTTCAACGAAAAGCTGTTCCAGATCCTGCGGTGGCCAGAATTCCACCCCTGCAATGAAGAAATGATCACGATCGTCAGCATCGATGTTTGCACTCAGAACATCGCCAGAAACAACAACGCGAGGAATTGTTAACAGAAGATTTTCTCGGTCCAAAAACGACAGCAGATTCTCCTCCCAACGGACCCCTCGTTCAAAGGTAGCCTTGCTGAGTTCGGACAATTCCTGTGCGCTCTTGGATGGAGCTTTCTGACTACGGCGGTGGTATTCATTGTGCAGGTAGAGGTCGCAGCTCAAGTGGTGATACGCAGCGAGGATTGTAGCGGTGAGACTCATGAGAGTTAAGGTGAAGGAACGTGGATATTAAGCTCATCGAAAGAACAAAAAGAGCTCGAGTGACTCGTGGTCGTGGTCGTCAACATCGAGCGTCACAACCGCGTCACGCTTACCCTGGCTTACCTCTTGTTTTCTTGCTACCATTTGTGGTACAGCGCAAGTGCAAGAACTGTCGAGTTTGGAGCGACGGATTAGCTGCCTTTTAACCCAAGCTCTCAGCCGAAAAATGTCTTTCGTACTCCCCGTCGAAATGTGGGCAGAGATCATCCGCTATCTTCCCCCTCGTCAAGCTCTGCCTCTGCTCAGTGTTTCTCGCTTTCACCATGACATTGCAATACGGAGGGTCTTCTCAACAGTTAGACTCTACTTTATGCACGGCCAACCAGCATTCTATATGCTCCATACTGAGAGCGAAAAATATGCGCTCGAAACCTCAGACTTCCTTCTGAACCGCTCTTGGGAGTTGATAAACTATATCATCACGAATCCCGTCTTTGCAAGCGCCGTGAAAACCCTCAGCGTCCATGCCTTCACCGATGGGCCAGCTGTATTCGAGCATCGTGCGTCGCGATACTTTCTCGTTTCTCTGTGCTCATTCAACCGGACAGGCAATCTTGCACAGGCATTACTTTGCCTTCCACATTTACAGTCATTCCACTACTTCGGTGACTGTCCGGAGTTCTCCAACGTCGCGGAATACCTTCCTAAAGGTAAGGTCATTCATTGATCAAACTCATCTTTTGCTTGATCCTTGACAGGCTTGAAACACCTCCGAATTCAATCGTAAGTTGACGAAAATTTGTTAACCTCACCCGTCGATGACGCCAATAAATTCAGAATGCCGAATCCAGAACTGCTCGGTCACCTTGACAGCCTCAAATTCCTCCAACCAGCTATTCTGTTTATGTATGTGCGGGATCAAAAGCTAGACCAAATCTTTGCCGAATGGGAACGTGGACTCGGATATTCACAAGATCTAGTCTCGGTCGTGGAAAGCAATCCCGTCCAGGAACTCGTTCTTTTGTCAACCCACGTCGCCCTCCTGCCCATCCGAATATGCAACAGGTTGACACAATTGGATATATGTGTCCCACAATTCGAGCAGCTCGTTGGCCTTGATCTCGTCTTTCACCATGCGCAATTCCTCGAATCTCTCTCACTGGTGGGATACATCGAGCCATCTGTGTTTGCGGACCTTCCCAAAAAGTCTGATGTCCTGCCTTACCTCAGGTCGTTCAGACTGTCCTGCGAGTTCTGGGATCAGGAGGCCACGGAAATGCAAGTGCCCCTTCTGTCCGAATTTCTCAGTCGACGTCCGTCCTTGCGTAGGTTATACCTCCGTCTCCCCGCATTGGGGTTGAATGCTGCTATGGCTATTGCAACTGTTATTGGAGAGTTACAAAGCCTCCGGGTCTTGGGCTTTCATGCTGGTGAAGAACCGCTTGATGAATCTGCTGCCTTCCATCTGGCCGCTCAGCTTTCCCCACAGCTGGAAGCTCTCCAGCTCACTCTACCATGGTCTAGCGACTTGCACGTACAAACTTGGACCCCCTTGGTACGTATTTGTTGGCCGCTTTGTCCTCAAACTGATGTACCCCGATTTCTAGCTCAGCAAGTTACACCAACTTCCTCGTCTCTCCTTCCTCCATTTATTTTCGAATGGTGAGGATCCAGTGCCTATTCACCCTCTCGAGTTAGCCACTGATCTAGAGCATCTCGAACTCGTCGGGTTGCAACGCTCATTATTCACGGTCGACCGCGACGCCGGCGAGGAGTGGGAGCCCAAGTCCTGGTCACCGTGGTTGGTCAAGTATTGTTTGCCCGAGGACTTTTCATGCGCCGATCACGCGTGGTTGTTCAGGTATCATTGAATGTACTTACCTTGTTCTGAGGTTTGTTTCTCTCTTGGATTCATGCCTGAAAAGGCCCATATTTCACCCCCAACCTCACGCTTGAGTTATTTCTCTCCGATTCTCCCTCCTGTTCAACCGTACTGTAAAAAAACGCAACCAATGTTACATCTTAACGCTACAATATGATAGAAGACGATGCGAGACGATACAAAGTAGAAAACTCGTGTCATTCCCCGCATGACCCATTTCGTGAAGTGTTCATCCCATTATACGAATCGACAATCGTCGTGTAGTGCCGGGTCGAATGTATTTCTTGGTTTCCAGCAATATTATTGATCTTGATATTCCCAGTATGACCATTCAGCAAATTGCCAAATGGATTGTCGGGCGAGGGAGATGCCGGCTGTGGGGCGTCTTGCCTTGCTTTCTCTTGCTCCCTCAATTCCTGGAGGTAGAAGGTAGGCAGGTATCACACGACACGGTCCGAATCACGAACTTGGAGAATGGAAACCACGGTCTCATGAATACTAATGGTTGACTGGAGCTGTGAAACACGACTTGAGCAGCAGACACAACAACCTTCGCTCACAACGCACCCCGAAGACATCTAGCGCTTGCCTTAACCGCATCCGATACTGCTGGATCTTGTTCGTCTCTGTCTGGATCCGGATAATTCTGGTCAACATTCCTTGCGCTACGTGTTTCTGTGCAAATTGATTTATCGTTTGAAGCAGACTGAACATCGTGCAAAGCCTGTCAGTGTGAGTGCGAACTCTGTTAACGGGCGAACCTAATGAGATCTTCTACGTGTTTCTTCAGACCCAAAGACGGTTTGAGGCCGTCCTTCTCCATGTCATTGTACACGCATATTATCGCTGAAACCAACTCGCAAGCATCGTTGGCCAAAGCCTTGAACGACTCTTTATTATCCCTTGCTTGCTTATGGCCCATCGAAACATTTCAGCTGCGCCCAAGGAATCAGGTTATTTGATTTGCTGACCCGGACAGTGTTTAACAACGCGAGCGCCAGTACGCTCGCATCTTGGAGGAACGGAACAGGCGTGAATTGAGCCGCTGTCGTCAGAGTTGCCAGCACAGTTGCCGATATGTCAAAGGTTTTATCCACAGCTGGTGCGTTGGGTCCCGCAACGGAGGAATAGTGGACCATAGGCATGGTGGGCGCGTGTAAAAGTATCGACAAGCTCTGACTTATTGGTGTACACAATCCGGGCGCCTATCGAGACGCGTGAATCTACAGCCCAGACACAGCCATATATCAAGCAGGACAGCTCCTTTTGAATCGCCGTCATGGGGCATACATAGCCTTGCAAATGGTTCCGCGGATAAAATACAGAGAGAATGAGACAAGGTAAACTACGGCTTGGATTTGGGTCGGAATGGAAACACTTTTTCAGCGAATGATTGTGTGCGCTTTGGCTGGTTTCTTTCCAATGGGACGCGACTGGGACCAGGTGTAGATGGAGACGTGTTGAGCATTGCCTCAACTGTATCGGCATCGTCAACATCCATCTGCATGTTGGCCATAGCTCTCCTCATGTTTTCCAGCCTCGTTGGATATTTCTGTGCGGGCTCCGTATCCACAGGAATAGGCACAGGAGAAGCTGTAGCGCTCCCGCCGTCCAGCACCTCTGCTTCATCCCCGTCGGGAGATGATTCTGCGGAGGAATGTTCAACGCCGAGGACGTCATCGATCGCAATGCAAACTACCTGAATTGAGGCTTGCTGACAAAGTATCTGGATCGTTGGGTGAAGCATCTACCCCAAACTCGAATGTCTCTTGCGACGTGACTAGTGAGAAGATTACGAAGATTCTAACGAGCCAACGATTCAGGTCGTACCTGGCGATACATGCGAAAATCTTTCCGCTGGCTCCGGTTGATATACGGGGCTGCGACGACGACGAGGACTGGCATGGAAATCCCCGCCTGAGATTTCAACATGGCTTTCGGGCGATTGCAATAGGGTCTCGAAGCGACCGGAGCTCTGGGGTCTATCGGTGTAATATTGGGCGTGTCCATATTCACCGCGCTCCCGATGACGCTGAGACCGACGCCGATGATTCCCACCTTGAGGAGGCCACGGGTCGTAGTGTGCACCGTCATCAAAGTGATCTGGGTTATAGTCCTGAGAGTATGCATTGGAGATGTAGGTCGAATAAACATGGTGCTCTTGATTCAGGTCTCCGTGAATGACATTGAAGGTCCCCCCAGTGATCTGGAAATTCGAGGAATTGTTGAAGAATGTCATCGCGGGGTAAAGGCTGGGGATGGATGTGGGGGACAGCGAGCAAGTCGCTTGAATATCGATAGTGCACTGCCTGTGACAGTCTTGTTGTACTTCCAAGCTGTACCAGCGGCCATTGTGGGATTGTGGGCGTCTACGATAAAGATAACCTAGCCGGACTTTGCCGATCAGCGTAAACAAAGACAAGCACACTACCGCCAATAGCTCAAAATGGAAGGTAGACAGGTAGGATTCCGTAGGAAGGAAGGAGTTGATTGACTCCCCAGTTACGCAGCGGAACGCAGGCTTGGCAAATCGGTGACTAAGCTGAAGCATTGCATTGAATTGAATTACTCAGCCGGACGCAGCCGATGAAGAGCGAGACATCTTATCCGGCTGGGCTGTTAGATTATTCGGATATGTTCGGTTGAAGCAAAAAGGTGCATTTGAAATTTAATTATCTACCGCCCTTATAAAAACCAAGGCAAGCCTTGCACCTAACATTCCTCTCATCCTCAATCTCGTTTGCGACCATGCCTTCTGTTCTGTTTGTCTTTACCTCTGCTGCGAAAACCCTGACCGGTCTGCCGACTGGATGGTACTTGCCAGAAGCAGCTCATCCATACTACGTCCTCGCTCCGCATGCAACCATCGATTTTGCGAGCCCCAAAGGCCCAAATCCACCTATCGACGAATCTAGCATTAAGGTGCGTCGGACAAAAATGTGATCATGAGCCTGAAAAATGGCTCACCTTCATTTCCTTCACAGTTGTTTGAGGATGACGCAGACAGCGTCAAGTTCCTCAATGATGAGACCGTCAAGGCCAAGCTAGCGAGCGCCAAAAGGCTGACTGAAGTTGACGCAAAGGTAGTTTGGTTGTATGCATTCACCCTGGCACATTGGATTGACACAAGAGGGACAGGATTATGACGCGATTTTCTACATTGGCGGACACGGACCCGTCATTGACCTTGCTGTGGATCCGGCGAACATCGAGCTTGCGAACAAGGCAAGAGTCCTAATGCTCGGATTATTTCCTACTTTTGACCGAGAAACAGTTTTTGCGATCGGGAAAAATCGTTAGCGCCGTATGCCATGGCCTAGCTGCACTTGTCGGCGTTATCGACGCTGAAGGGAAATCGATATTTGCTGGGAAAAACGTTACAGGGTTTTCCAACCAAGAGGAAGAGATCCTCGGGAAAGCGAAGGTCGGCTACAATTGCTTTTGCACAATCTTGAACCCAAGAGATGCTGACCCATTCGTACGAACGCAGGATTTGCCATTCTTGACGGAGGATAGGATCATAAGCCTCGGGGGGAAATATTCGAAGGCCGACACACCGTACGACGTGAGCGTCTTGAAGCCTTTCCTTTAAAGCAGAGTACTAACGAAACACCAGCCCAAGGTTATTGTTGACGGAAAGCTTTTGACCGGTCAGAACCCCAGCTCGTCTGGGCCACTGGGTCAAGAAATACTGAAGGCATTGCAAAACGTGTAGCCCCGTTGATAATGATTGTAGCACTAGTAGCAGTAGACAATTGAATTGATGTCATTAAACGCCAGCTGGTGCAGTGGGTTTCTTCATTGTCATTCAAGAATCAACCAAGCTTGAACCCGAGCCCGAAGCCATACTTATTCGCCTCAAAAAGGTTGGAAAGTACGTCGAGTCTAGTAGAGGATTGACCCAAAGTCTATTGACAGCGAACGAGCGAAAGTTCCATGCGGCATCTCAGTAGAGAGTGTCGCCGCAGAGTTGAGCGCAAGGGTGAGAGATTTGGTCACGGTTGATTACGTTGATTGGACTTCCCTCTTTGACAGCAACGTCCACCTCGATTGCCTAGAACTGTGAGCGCTCTGTGAACTAGGCTACGAATGGATAGTCAAGCACGCCGAAATATGGCGAACTTCATCATTTCCTCACTTGCTGGCGAGCTGGACACTGGCAGCCACGTTGAATCAATGCGAAGATTCGAAATCATACGTGCTCTTCGACTCTTGATCTCTCAGGCCTCGCTCGCAGACAAAGATCAGGCTTGTTCCATTCTACAGATAATTCTCAAAGACTTGAATATCGAACCGATTCAGCCATGCATTGGAAACGAGGCCCTTCAGGCCCTTGCCAGTGTCACGCACTATCTCGATGCGACGTCAACCAACCGTCCCCCCCAGCGACTGATGCGCATTTTAGAGGATGCTTGGCCTCAAGTATTCCAATGGCTATGGAGCCAAATCTTTACTCTTACACTCCCCCCCGTCAGCTCTGACGATGCCACCCTAAATTCGTACTACTATTCCGCCGCGATCAGCGTCTTGAGCTTATATTCCAGCTATCCAATCCTTTTTCACGTCGCGACAGAAGCGGACCTCCCATTGGATCTACTAGTTTCCCGGTTGTGGTATATCAGGGCGAAACGTTTAGACCCTTCCATCCCCTCCGCCATCGTACATCTTTACCGCACATATCTCAGCCCGCAAAAATCTGCTCCAGATCCAAACTCTCAGTGTGCAGCCCTCGGAGTAGCGAGTTCTTTCCACATGTTGTACACCAACTTCCAGTGGAGAGACTCGGACAGAGATGTTCTGCATAGCGCTATATCGTCGACAATCCAGCTTTTACTCCATGCTCCCCGTGCCGAGCTTTCTGCAAAAACTCCCGACCTTGCCCTAGTCGAATCTCACCTCGCAATCATTGTCGCTCTTTCTCATGCTGAAAAGCATCCCTACGCATTCATTAATAACCATTCTCCGTCGGTCATCGTCAAGTTACTTATGTCGTTAGGCAATTTTTCCGCTAATGATGCATTCCTTGCCAAATGCACCTCCCTTTGTGTCGAACACCTATGCTTGGTTTTAGAGAGTTCCCCTGGGTTTCAGCCAATACTGGAGGCGCTCGACGCAATGTTGCTACCCGCTCTCATCAAATTGCATTCCCGCCTTCCCCAGCTCTGTAGTCTAACTCCTGCACAACACGACGCTCCCTCTCTTCTCTGCAACATCCTCTCCAAATATCTGATCTTCATTTCTTTCCGCGAAAGAGTCGCGAAATCGCTCTCAATCATTGCCAAAACTGAGTTGGAGAATCTCCTGCCGAAAGACTCCCCGTTCACCACTGCTTGGATCGATTTCAAAGAACTGTCCATGAAGCGAAGCAAAGTCATTACGCAGCCGCATCGCGGTCGTGCCAAGAACGAAATAGTATGTAGTAATATCACGGTATGCACCACCCCTTCGTCCACTTTCCAATCACCAATGTCTCGTTTCTTAGTGCCGGGAAACCAAACAGAAAGCCGACCTCGCGTGCTGCAGCCGCTGTCACGTCGCCTTCTACTGCTCGAAGGCTTGCCAGGTCTACGACTGGAAGCATGGCGACCATAAAGCGACATGCGTAGGCGCTTATGACCGTAAGTTGATCGCTCTTCGAACCTTGCATATCACTACACTATCGTACGCAACTCAGGACGCAAAAACTTCCCCATTGGGAATCGTGACATGTTTTCCGTCGACGAACTCGTCCGATCCGAAGTCAAACTCAAGCTTTCGGAAATCTGCGCCGCTTGGGAGGATCTAAGCCAGGACTGCATCGTCCCCTTGGTCATCTTTGACTTGGTCACCCATCCTCTGAGTCTCACCATCACGAAAGCCGATCCTGATGTTCCTCCGCATCGCCGTACGACCGCTAGACAGACGGTTTTTTGGAAAGAGACGGTGGAGATGGTGGATGCTGAGCGAAAACGAGGAGTAAACAAGGGCATCCTCCTTGCCTACATTCCCGCTGGAGCTGAGTGCTACCATTCGATGGTCATGATCACTTTGGACGAGCTGCGAACTGTTGTCTTTTCTTCGAAACCCATGTTCGGACTCGGACCTGCAACAGTCAGCGTTGGATGATTTGCTGCTTTCGGCAGAGTTTCGGCAGATTGTTTAAACATCTTTTGGCTCGTTTCGCTACATTGAACTCGATTTATTAGATCTTGTTGCACTCCTCTTGCTGTATACCAGACACCCTCTCATGTTGATTGTGCCCGTCCTATATATCCTCCAACACCTGACATTGTCGCACATATCGATCCCCAACTAAGAGAGTGAATCTCACCGCAGCGACGTGCACGAGGATCTGGCAAGCGTTTTCGCAGAACCGCCAACACAAAGACAAGAGATTACACAAACGCATCTTTAGAATGCCAAAATTGAAGATCGTGTCGAAAAATCCCCATCGAAAAGTCGATTGAACAGTACGATTGCATTCTAATTCAGAGTGGCGGAGGACCAAGAAAGCGATGAGCGCGTCTTGAGGTCGCTACCATTTTGAAAGGGTGGGACGATTGCCATGGAGAGAGTTGTACGTCGACAAAGTGGGATGAGCTCTTTCACTCATTATGTGGACACCATGAACGAAGATAATATTCTTGGAAAATGACAGGAAAGCGAGGGTCACCGTCGATGACTCATCCTCCCCCCGGTATCGTGGCATTTAATGCACACAAAGACAAAGGCACAGACTGCCAGATACAATAACACGCCCGAGCTAAGCTGGAGAATGTGTTGTATTCGGGCCAATGGGCTGTCTGGCGTCGACGGAAGGTTGACAAACTCTATACAGTTGCGTAGTGATCAGTCGAAGCAAGGAGAGCGGGATACGAGCTTGACTGACCTACAAACCCCCGAATGACCAACGCAATGACCCAGGCGCCGATGCAGGAAAGCAGCCCTGGCAGCAAAGCTCCAGACACATCTTCGGAGAACAAGAAACGTCCTCGCGGGCCCAGATCAGCATCTTCCAGAAAAGAAAGCCAATAGGCACTTTTATTGTCAAGAGCAATCAGCAATTGGCAAGAGAGTTTGAGTACGACTGACGCACATTACGACCCAAAGTACGCCGACAATCCATTCTAACGCTGTCGGAGCGGTATCTTGCCCAAGGTATGCCAATGCTGACTTGTATAAACCAAGTCCCAGCACAAGAAATGTGTTGAGCAGTCGCCAGGGAGTGACTTTGACCTTGGACGCTGTTCTATATCCAACTTGGCCTTTATTGAGGCGGATTTCGAGTTCATAGATACGATCGGAGAGATCTACAAGTGTGTGATGAATCTCCGAGTAGTACGTTGCAGCTGTGTTGGATGGACGCAGATCGCCTGCAAGTTGGCCATGGGTGGACATCGTGGATCAGGTTGAAAGAGGTTGAACAATGAAAGGCACAAAGGAATTCGAACGCCAAGGAAATTTGACACATGCACAGCGACACCACAACGCATCCAGGAATAGGTTGTTCAACGAAGAAGAAAGATGAGAGCAAGCTAGTATGGAGACATGGAGACATGTTCGATGCATCGATGTACTTGGAAGTGAAGACAAACGACGAAGAGGTGCTTCGCCGTGGCCAACTTCAAAATTTCGGTTGTTCTCACGAATTGCGCTCTTGAAGTCGCTCTCTCTAGCCTCTATGTGGCAAGCTCGGTGTCCTGGCTACATAGAGCCTGAGAACGCGTCGAGTCTCCTCAACAGGATCCTGGAACCATTCCTTCACGGTTTCCCACCCAGACTCAAAAGAACGATGGGCAAATCTGGTTCAAAAACTTTTTCACAAGCATCATAACTATGTTCAACTTGAATGGACTGTTCGACCCATAGAAATTCCCCTCATCTTTGCGTTACCTTGGACAGTATTTTCGACAACTGGTTCATACATCTTTGATACACTCTGGCTTCCTTTCTTCCCCTTCATCTCGGATATCCGTCTACTTGGACAACTCGGGGCTATCCAGCAACATAGTGCCCATCCTAGCGTTCCTGTCTCCCGGAAGCTCGGTCGCCTCCGCAGCCTTGCGAACGGCGTCGATCTCTTCCTTGCTCAGTTTGACTTTGGCGGCACCAAGATTTTCCTCGAGATACTACCGAGTGTATGAAACATCAATGTCGCAACAAAAATAACAACAAGAGTTTTTATACCTTGATCTTTTTGGTACCAGGGATTGGGATAAACTCCGGGCCCTGGGCCAAGATCCATGCGAGGGTGACCTGTCCCGCCGTCGCATTGTGCTTCTCGCCGATTTTCTTCAAGTGGTTAGCGAGGTCGAGGATCTTGGGGAAGTTGGCCGCAGAGAACCTTTGGACAATGGTCAGTCAACGAGATTATAACTGCTAGTGAATTTACTTGGGCACTGTGCGTCTGAAGTCGTTGATTTCGAAGTCGTCAGGCGATTTCTGTTACATCAGTCAGTCACGAATGGATCCAAATACAATTAACACATACATATTGCCCAGTCAGCAAGCCACGTCCCAGCGGCGAGTAGGCTACGACGGTAACCCCGAGCTCGCGGCAAGTCTCGAGTAAGGCGATCTTGGGATCTTCAATGTCGAGAACGAAGGGAGAGTATTCGATTTGGAGAGCCGCGATCGGGGTGAACGGCGTGGGCACGTCGGAGGCACTTGGCTGAGCATTCGGACAGACCGAGGTACTTAACCTTCCCCTCCCTAAACAATCATGAGGTTGGAAAGATGGATCAAACCAAATTTACGCACTTGACGAGCTCGGCCATAGCGCCAACGGTGACCTGTTGATTCGTCGATCGCGGTCATGATTCCATGCATCGGAACTGACCTCGATGGGTGTGTTGGGGTCGACTCTATCGACGAATCAGCCCAATCACGCAACGATGAATGCGATCCCGATTTTACCTGTGTTGGTAGTACAGGTCGATCGAGTCCACTCCAAGACGAGCGAGGGACGTCGCGCATTGCTCCTTCACAAAATCGGGGTCACCGCGCACGCCAGTCATACCGATACCGAACTTCGTGGCCAAAAAGATATCATTCCGCTTGCCGGTGCGCTTGAACCATTTGCCAATGAGTTCCTCAGAATCACCGTAGATATGAGCAGAGTCCCAGAAAGTCGATCCCTGGGCGTGAGCTGCGTCGAGAACCTGGACATGGATGGATATGCGCGTCTGGATGTAATCTTGTTATTATGATCACCTTGAATCGTTCTTCATCGGACTCGATCGCGCCGTAGAAACTGGAAATTCCCATCGCTCCGAATCCAATCTCAGCCACCTTGGCTTCGCCGATTTTTCTGGTTGGGAGAGTCATTAATGTGGTAGTTGAACTTTGTGAATATCGTCGTGTGCAAGAGAGTCTCTCAAAGAATCGCAGTGACGTCGGAATGTTTTATGTCGCGTGATTTCCGGCATACGTAAACCTCTTTACCAACAGCCCACAAAGTTCTCCGCACAGGACTGCCCAGGACCGCCAGTCTCCGTCTTGCACACCTTCACATAGTCTTCACATCTGCCTTCAAGTTGAACGGTTCTTTCTGCTCGCTCTCGACTTCGGCTGGGCCCGAACAAGACATGGACCGCCTTGCCAGTGGTCTCCCTTGGTCTCCTCCAAGAGCGCAAATGAAACCGAAATCTTTGCAAAAATATCCACGTCCGGCAGTAGCGTCAAGGAGACCGGCGGAGAACGAAATGTTCGAATATGTAACTACAAATATGCTTCCGTTCTTCCGGTTTCCACTCTTCCTCTAAGCACATTAAATCAATTGTTGCTCTCCCCAAGCTCTCTCAATTCATTCACCGCCGAGTTGTCCTTCGCCCTGTCTGTTCAGCTCAAACTTGTCTCAAATACCCTCGACATAACATGGGGCCCCACTCCAAATGCCGATCTATTCACTATCCGATCAAAGATAACATTGAGTCGTTACGTACATCATTTAGTTATCTAGATCTAAAGCAGCTGTCAAAATCTACGCCCCATTTTTGGCCGCCGGATGCCCGGTGTCACGCTGTCAAAAGCTCCGGTCGACTTCCGGACGAAAATTTCCCCGCATTCGGATGCGAAACGTCGTGACGGGGATACCGTCGGCCCAACGCCGGTACCTTAGGAGGCGCTGAAAAACACGATTCGGATGTGAGTTCCACATTTTTTGCACTCAACCACTTCCGCTGATCATCGCGTTAGTCGCATCTTCACTCCTTCCACCTGCGATATGTAGCACTCACCGAAAATTAGCATGGCCCCCACTATCACCAGCAGCAAAGATCTTGTCGCGCACTACAACGGCTACCTCTCCATCATAGGAAAAGCCTCCACCACCGCAACCGATCTCGGTCCATACTTTGCTCCTACCCTCGAGGTCGACGGCAAAACCATCACTGTCGAAGAATTCCGCGCGATCGTCCCACCAGACACTGTCACCACCGCAGAGCTCTTCGTTGCCGACATCGAGGCCAGGACTTTGGCCGTGCGCGTCAAGATTCATGTCCCCGCAATGAACCTGAAGATGACGGAGCATGTCTTTTATGGGCTAGATGAGCAGTGGAGGATCAACAAGTGCACTCGGTTGTATTCTATCGAAGGGAACGAGGTGCCAATTGGGAACTAGAACTTGATGTTAAGATTATTGCGTATTCATGTGCACTGAGAATTCAAGCACCTCTTGTACAGAACCGCGCAATTGTTCTTGAGTTGATCCTCAGCAAATCGACGACTGAACGCGCCTATATGAAGTTGTACGCAGCTGCGACATAATCAAGAAAACTATTTTAATATCGGTGTACAGACAGACGCATAAGTACAAAGAATGGACATTGCTCGATCGAGACAAAGCGGTCGAGATTACGATTTCTTCACGAACGAGGCGGAGCAAAATCGAACTGAACAAGACATCGTCAACGGAGACGAGAGATATTCTCATCGAGAACGCCGCCATTAACGGCAGAAGCAGATCTGCCGCCTCGGAAATTTCGAAGCTGGTATTGGCAGGAACGGTAGGAATCTGATTTTGGTTCATTCGAATACGGAAAACTTGCTGTAGCGCCTCGATGAAGTTCTTCAAGGGCAGGATACCCTTATAAATTTGTTTGATTCTCGCAACTCTACAATTCAGAACAATTGTGATTCTACAATTATACGCACAGTTTACTTTCGCTCAGCAGCCCACGGCTCAGGTGTGAAGTACATGGTCACTTCCCAACCGCCCTTCTTCGCACCGACCGTCACATAGGTGATGATGCCGCTCCGTGCATCCAATTTACGGTGAGCACTGAACGATCGATAGATGTCAGACACTCAATGTAAGGCGAGGAAAGAGACACATACTAAGATTTCGCCACCTCACGAGCGACCCATCCTTGTCCCTGCTCGCCCCCTCCGGGACCCTCGACCCCGATTTCGTTGTAGAACTTCTCGACAGCCTCGCAGATAGCAAGGTCGCTCTTGCAGTAGGTGCTAAACAAAAGTCAATGAAATTGATCATGAACAGGAGGAAGCAGCCAACCGGACGGGGAGGTAGATCTTAGGATACACGATGTTATCGTTGGAGTACAGCTCATAGTAGAAGAGCAAGCCAATGGAAGGCTGAGCAGGGCGGTCATCGCCCGAGGCGGACACGGGAACGGCAACCTCCGGAAGGTCGATGTTCTTCTTCGAGGTAGCGTCGGGGAAGAGGAGATTCCACAACAATTCCAATTTCTCGAGACCAGCGGCGACGTTGGGACGGTCCGCAAGCGCATCGTTGAGAGTGAACCCGGCGCGGGCTTCCGACCAGGCGGTACCCTCGTGTCTGTGGAGGTAGATCTATTGTATACGAGGATGAGGAAACGACACAAAAATTATCTTATCTCGAACCTTCAGTCGGTTGACGTCAGGTTCAACACAGTCCATTGCGGCGATTCCCGCATAGGGACGGCGAGGACCGTCAATGCTTTGGATGTAGGTTTTGACCGCCTCGAAGGGCTGACTGAGAGTCGGGTGGAGTTGGGCAACGAGTTTGTCGAGAGGTTTACCATCAGTGTCAGTAGCAACCTGCATTTGGTTTGTGGGTGGGCAGAAAGCGGTCACATAGTAGGCTTTTAAGGTGATGGCACCCTTGGGATGGAAGTCGAAACCTATTGCATTGTTGATCTGAGATGAACTTGCAAAAGTGATAATGGAATTTTAACTCACCGACGAAGAAGCGGCTGCCCATGGGAGCGGCTTCACCTTCATCGCCGGGGAAGAGGTAGTTCTCAGTCTTGGTGGGCCAATCGAGACCAAGATCGTGGCAAGAAACAACGCCAAGGCTGCCTTCGGCACCAGTCAAATATTTCAGAATCGATGCACCTTTGAACAAAGCCCCGGTTTCAGGATCGCTAAGCATCCATGTTGAGATTTGGATTATCCGGGAACGTAAAGTAAACACACCGAGGTTCGATGCAGAAGCGAAGCTGACGACTGACTTCGCCGGCGCGAGGCTTTGAGCGATTGGGAATCACCCAGCTGAGTTCGACGGGGCAGCCTTCCGAGGTCATGATGGATCCAGGACCGACGGACTTGTCATCGGGCCCCATGAAGCCAATAACTCTGGCGTAGATGAAGATGAGGAAGCGAGCCTGGACGGCAACAGGGAAGACTCCAGTCTCCATCATCGACGCGAAGGATTTCCCAAGTCTATTCCACCAGAATTCCGCTCTCGAGGGCATCGATGGTAACAGCTGCATGATGCTCAGCGGCGACCGACTTGACGAAGAATAAATTTATTAACCTGCGTTAGAACTTCGAAGACAGTGCCATCGATGGACTGAGATTGAGGTTCGCGAAGGGACTTTTCACCAAGTAAATCGACAAGAACTTGCTTCACGGCGGCAGGCAACGGGGTGCCATCGGCGGCCGCGACGAGGCCTTTGGATGAGGCGCTAGGAGCTGCAACGACGAGTCAGACGACGCCGAAGGTCGGATTGCGGAGAACTGACGGAAATAAGTTGTTTTCTGAACGAGATTTTGCATGGTGCGTAGAATGACAAACTAAAGTGTTGGTTGTCCATTTATTCGACACTTGGATCTCTTGTAAGATCTGTGACACATCCATCCCAACATTGCTTCCGGAATTCGGCCGGCGAAAGAGACAGGCACCGCTTCGGCCGGCGCTCGAAGCTCCGATCGAGATGCGACGAGACTTGTCCTCAAATAATTTATAGACCTCCGGGTCTGACCCCGCCAACTATCCTTCACTCTTTTTGTCGGGCTTCACCATGGAGAACCAAAAGCATAATTTCAAGGTCTTGATTGCTGGGGGCAGCATAGCTGGTCTTGCTTTGGCCAACATGCTTGAACAAGTTGGAATCGACTTTCTTGTGCTCGAGGCTTACCCGGAAATTGCTCCTCAAGTTGGCGCTAGTATAGGCTTCTTTCCCAATGGATGTCGCATTCTGGACCAAATTGGCTGCTACGACGGTGTCCGGGGAAAATTAGACGAAGAATTAGAGGAGTTGTTCTATAACTCGCAACAAGGAATTCCTCTTAGTTGCATTCCGCATGCCGGCCAGCACTTTGTAGAACGGTAGGTTATTGGTTCAAGTTTTCAGCGTCTCCGAGTGCCAATCATCGTAGGCATGGTTATGGTATAATATTTATCGACCGCCAAATGGCTATCGACGTTTTCTACAAAAAGTTGAAGGATAATTCCAAAGTTCTCGTCAATAAACGAGTGGAAACTGTCACTCCTCTCGCCGACGGAGTTCAGGTCACTATGGCGGACGGGTCTACATATGTTGGCGACATTCTTGTCGGCGCCGATGGTGTTCACAGCACAGTGAGGCAAGAGATGTGGCGCCTTGGTGAGCAGCTCGCGCCCGGGCGCTTTCCAAAGTCGGATAAGACTGGTAAGCCTTGATACTCGTTCGCAGACGATGTGATAGGTTTTGATTTTATTCTCGCCAGAGGTTCCATGCGATTATCACTGTATGTTCGGAATCTCGAAGGGCGTAGTTGGCTTGAACAAATCGTCAACGCAGACCGTTCTGGGCAAGAACAATAGCTATCTTGTTATTGACGGTCCCGGCTCTCGTAGTTACTGGTTCCTGTTCGAAAAAAACGAGAAGACACTTCGTGGCATGGACACCGAAATACGTCGCAAATTTTCGGACGAAGAGAAACAAAAAATGGCGGAGCGGCACTGGAATGACCCAGTCACCCCCAAGGTCACATTCGGAGACCTTTACAAGAACAATATGTCCGCCGTTTTGACCGCCATTCCCGAGTACGTCAATACTAATTGGCATCTGGATCGAGTCACTATCGTCGGCGACGCAGTTCACAAGGTTAATCCCCTCTTTCATTTTTCTTTCGCAAATTCTCAGCGTAACTACAGTTCAATCCTATCTCCGGTCAAGGAGGCAACAATGCGCTCGAGACCACGGCCACTCTCACCACCGAGCTCTACAATATGCTCCAGTCCATCCCGGCAGGACAGCGCCCCTCCAGCGCCGACATCGCCGCCGCCTTTAAGCGGGTCCAGGATTCACGAAGAATCCCCGTAACTCAGGCGGTCGACATCTCGCACCAGCAGCAGAGTATCTTCGCCTGCGAAAACCCCGTGTTTGGTGTCCTTGCCCGAATTATCCCTTTCCTCGGTGCGGAAGGGACATTCGAAAAATTCGCCGACGCAGCTATTCCCGCAAGACGTTTGCCCATGCTGCAGATGCCCTCGCGGCCTCGATTCGAGCCGTACTACGACGAACTTCCGGCGAAGCCTCTGGGAGGGCTTCCCTTCGCGTTATCGTTGTTGACCGTGACTGGCATCCTTGGTCGCTTGGTCTACCTCGCGACTCACCGCACAGAGAAAACTCTTCTGAGTAAGGCGTTTCCTTTCCCTTCGTGATCTGTCTGAACAGTCAAACAAATTGTGCAGCATTCACCGGCAACGACACAACTCTATTCGACCCTGTGCAATCCGCTTATTTCCTGCCGCTCGTACTAATCTGGACCCTCGAGTCGTATCGTCACACTAACGCAGTCTCATTTGTCGGTTTGTAAGTAAACCTCCCCACTGCTTGTTCTGGTCATGACATCTCTCCGCAGGCCTATTGCATTCGGAATTGCGTCTCAACTACTGGGAATTGGGGTCATCGCCCCTCTTTACTTCCTGCTCAGCGCCCTTGGTAACGCGCGCAACCTCTATACGCGCGCGATTGGACGGCCAGTCCCCATGTCCGTCGCGCGCACCATCCTCCCTATCGTCCTCCTCGCCTACACTACCCCTTCTCTCCTCTCCGTCGGCAGCCTCGCCGACGTCCTACCCACATTCCTACCACGCGCCTACGTCCCCATCAGCGTCGCCGTCCTCACATACGCCGCCAAAACCCTCAGCAGCCGCCCTGATGCATTCCAGATGTACAGGAAAACGGACGTCAAATATCTGCGTACTGCCTACACTGTCGCCTTCCTTCTTTCCGCCGCTGCACATGTTGCGCTGTTCCTCCTCCCCAAAGGCCAACTGAGCGACATCTTTACCACGCCGTCTCCGCTGCAGGTGGATCTGTCGCTGCTGCTGGCGCAGACCAATGACTTTGCGTTGTTCGCCGTTGCGAGCGCTCTGTATTCTCTTCACAGCGTGTTTGAGCTCAGGCGAACCGGATACGCTCGAACAGGGCAGGCGCTCACTGCGGCGGTAGCAGTCCTCGCTGGAATCCCGCTGGTAGGACCGGCCGCCGTTTATGCAGCTGTCTGGTCATGGAGGGAGCGCGTGTGGTCACAGGATGTAAACATCCAAGGACGGAAGGATAACTGAGGAACCAAGAAAGCAATAGCTAATAAAACGTACATATCTCTGGGTAATCTTAAGAGTTGTATATACAGTTCGATGCTAGAAATGTCTTCATTGCATAGATTATATATTTGATGTCATGGAACAGACGACACAACTTGCAGATTCGAACTTGCCGTCGAGCAACTACGAATAGCCAACGGCAGAAATATACTGCTTGATTACTCGAACAACGACTTGCTTGTAACAAGTGTGCATTACATACAGCGGAAGATAATGCGGCCACGGAGCGATCTTGGAAAAGTAAGTCTCGAACTTGCCGCTATTCGCTATTCGACGATTGATTTCGGGTTGTTGTCCCAGAACGCTTGCAACTCGAGTACTCCGGTCAAGTGGGGCGACCTGATAATAACGCGACTTCACCGAACAACTGTCATGGTCCCAAGAGATGTTTCCGGTTTTCCGATACGCCGTTTTCATGCCCGAGCCATGGGAAAATTCCGTGCATGTCGCAGGATAATTGAAGCAGAACCATATCATCCCCGCTATTTGCAACATACCAGCTTCATTCAAGTATGCCCTGTCTCGGCAGATATTGAATCCATCGGCGAAGTAAACATGAATGGGAGATGTCTGTGGCAAGGCAGACCGGTCCGAGATTGAATGCGTTCCTAGTATACGAGTATACGATAAGCAAGAAGGCCGGAAAGTGCGCTGATACGAGAATCGGTCTGCATTGGCGGTCTATGGATTGTTGCGCTCGTCGCCGTCTTGGAGGGAGAGGTACATTCGGAATATGATAACGAAGTAGAAAGCACAAAAATCGGAACGCAGTCCCGAATAAACTGGAAACCCCCTTGATGCAGAAGCAGAAAAGTCGCGTGAAGTAGCATTTATGATCTACCGAAGCTGAGTTCCAGGAAATTGAATACAGGAGTCGACACCTTGCCTGCAGACCGCGCCAAGATCGCGCGTAACACGAAAAGCTCTCATCCCTCCGGATCATATTCCGATTGTTACGCTACAGTTGCATTGGAAAACAGAATAGTGGCGCTACTGCCAGTAGTCCCCGAGCAAAAAAGTTTCAAACGAGCGCGCTGTCGGTGGCAACACCGCGTAAAGTAGCATGAATGCACGCGACACGTCGCATACAAACACGGCTACGACAATGGAGCCACAACAGTGTCCGGAGTGGCATGTGTGAATCCGGTTCCAGACATGTCGGTTGAACCGAGAGAGCCTCCGCAAGTGCATTCCAAGTTCAACTGGCTCAAGCGCATTCCAGCTGCCACGAAGGGACCTCATTTCGCGGAAATCGAGGCGTACCGTACAGGCGGTTTGAAGTAGAATCTGGATCGAAATCCATCGAGCCAAGGATTTGCCAGACCGCCGTAAGTGTTTGAGTTGCAAAGACTAGTCAATCGCAAGTATTTGGAATTCAAACTTTGGCTCCCAGTAAGTTGAGAGGGTAAACCAGCAGTGGAGCAAATGAGCCTGGACAGTGCCTGGACGTTGGGAGAGACCAAGGCGCGTTGCTTATGTTTGTTTACCAGTCTACTGCCCTCTTCATGCGGGGCAACAAAAGTATCATTGAAATGATTAGAACTGCCTATTTTATTTTACTTGCAATTGGATAAATATATTTTGCAACCTTCCCCGCGTCTAGATCTAGGGCGGCTGAATCCCTTCACTTCAATTCGACGCCGCCGACCTCGGCGTCAGTATCACCTTCAACGGACCCTTGAGCAAGATCTGATGATCCTCAAGTCCATCCAACCACTCCTTCTCAAACACCTTGAGATCCGGCTGCTCGGGCTTGACATCGTACTTGTACACAAGCTGTGCAAGGACAAGACGCATCTCGCGCATAGCAAGGTTGCGTCCCACGCAGTTGGCTGGGCCGACAGAGAAGGGCATGAAACCCTCGAGATTGTGGACGAAGGGTTGATCGAAGGTGCTGTCGGCATTGGCGAGCCAGCGTTCGGGAATCCAACTGTCGGGGTAGGGGGAGAAGTATTCGGGGTCACGGTGGATGACGCGCGGGGGGAAGTCCATTGAAGTGTTTTCGGGAAGGTAGCTGAAAGAAAGAGAATGAGACGCGTCGAAGAAAGTAGAAGTTGTCGAGCTTACACGCCACCAACATGGACGCCTCCGTAGCCGCGAGGGACACCGCGAGAAATTCGTGTTTGTACCGGAGGGAAAACGCGAAGAGTCTCGTTACTGTCAGGTACCAGTGAGTGCAATTCGCGCACGAGTTGAAAAACCCTTACATGCAAGCATTCAGGTATGGGAGTTCGGCCAATCTCGCAGAGTCGTTGAGGTCGACACCCTCTCCGTGATAGATACCATCAATCTCCTTGCGGAGCTTCTTGAGCTTGTCCTCGTTCATGAGAAGGCAGAAGACGGTGTTCGAGAGAGCACTGGCGGTCGTGTCTGAGCCTCCAACAATACCGGTTTGAACATCTGAGTCGATGACATTTCGAGGTGGCTTAGGCTTGTCCTCGTCCTCAATGTGTTGTCCGGCCTGCAGAGAATGGTCAGCGTGGACGAACACCAGCGCAGGATGGAGTCTTACAATATAATAAGTCACATCCTGTATTTTGTTCCCCTTGGCAAGTCGTTTGTCGACACATTTGATGGAGAAATCGAAAAACTTCTGAACCGGAGCGTCTTTTGCTCCAGGAAGTGCCAGCAAGATGGGGGTGAGCCAAGGGAGGTAGAACAGCGACGCAATTGCGCTACGAGGAATTCAGTCAACAGAATTTTACACAGTTCCAGCTGGACGAACGGTGCAAAATCTTCGATGATTTTCCACAATCCATCCGCATCCTGGTCGTTAAGCATATCGAACCCGCCATCGAAGAACAGATCTCCCATGAAATCGAAGCTATAGGGTCGGGAAATGAATAAATTGAAAAAAACTTGAAGCGAACAGGAACTTACGTGAAATAGCCGAACCATCTGCCCAAGTCAATAGGACCCTTTTGCTCGCCTATCTTGGTCATCAGGCTGGCGATACGGGGGAGCAGGAACTGGTCTGTTTCCCGAATAGCCTTGGAAGTAAAGGCCAATGCCCAACGCGCTCTGCGTTCGGCGTGAACCTTGGTCGGGTTGGGGTAGAAGGCGGCATAGGATGTCATGATACTGCCCGGAGTGTCGAGCGTTTCAGCCGTTGCGTAGCCTGGAAGCGATGTCAAACTCGCTCCAATTCAATTCAATTCAGATGATTCGCGTACCAACAGCACGAGGGAGACCCTTGTTGCCCATGAGAATTTTGGCGGCCTCAGCGTCCGCAAACGAGATCTGGTCAGAACCTGCAAATCGAGGGAAGTTGTAATTATCACGGCGCGCTATGATGAGCAGAGGCGTACCCATTCGGACAATTTTGCCGTAGCGTCTGTGGAGCTTCTCCATGTAAACATTGCGCTTCCCCCGAACAGAGTGGTATGCGATGGCAAAGTTGGAGATTTTGAGAGAGATAGGACCAGGAATATGGGCGAGGGGATGCAGAGGCGAGATACGATAAAGCACGACCGAGAGAGTAAGAGCGGTGAGATGCTTCAG
This sequence comes from Favolaschia claudopus, assembly GCA_037176885.1. Classification (NCBI taxonomy): domain Eukaryota; kingdom Fungi; phylum Basidiomycota; class Agaricomycetes; order Agaricales; family Mycenaceae; genus Favolaschia; species Favolaschia claudopus. The sequence goes on along the minus strand of JAWWNJ010000004.1, from coordinate 1,671,551 downwards.
GGCCAACAAAGGCACCGAAGTGTATGGTAGATGGAGGCCATACGCGACAGCAAACGGTGGAACGAAGAAGAGGAAAAGCCAGATTAGAGGTCTGTGAGGCTCAAAGCGGTTGAAGATGAAATGAGTTAACTGAAGAATATAGACAATGAGCTGGGGAACGAGAAGAACGCCGAAATAGACATACGACACCCCCAGCAATGGCCGCAGTTGATTCTGGAGACAGATACTTGTCCATTACTACCGATGGAGGAAGTAAGGAGAGAAAGGGAGATTATAAAGGAGTTATGAAATGGAACAGACGGATTGCGGGGGAAGTAATCTAGACCAGAAAAGAGAGAAATGAATGAGAGGCCGGGAAGGGGGCTGGCCAAAGTGGAATTTGAAACATTTAAATCGACTGTAGACATGATCGTTTAGCGACGGTTTGGTAACGTAACTTAGGCACAAGTGCTATAGGTGATCGCATCATTCGCATGACTCTTATTATGGCAACTCCCCGGCCGTCCGGATCAGCACTGCCACTTGCCCCATATGTGATTGAGTCGTTCTCCCTCGTTCTCCCATGTCGCTCGTTATGGAATTTCTGCATCCTTCTGCATCCGTGGTAGGATCCTGGACCGAGTCTAGTCAAGTTCGATTGCAGGTTCTGTTTTTACAAGAAACTTGGCAGCAACACTATGTATCCACCTGCAGCACTCGGAGCCCCGCAACATGAAATTCACGATTAGCATTTTGTCTGTCTACTAATCGCAAACTCGTTAGCGCAACTTGAGAGTTTCTCGATCCACAACTCCCTCCACATTCTGTCTTCGACATATGCTTCGACATCGACTAGACCTGTCCAGGATTTCTAGGTCATTCAATCTCCGACAATCTAGAGAACTGAATTCGCGGCTCGATCTTGAGTTACCGCAATGGGATCTTCGAACAAGCTCATTTCTTGCAGCGGCCGCGCCATGAAAAACCTTATAGAACTTCAACCGCACGCATCGTTTTCGGCGGCATTCTTTGGACCCAAATCGATGCTTATTTTGGCTCACAGAGAGTGGCAGGGTTAACTACTCTCTGATTTGTCTCCCCGACGCTCTTGAACGCAAATCCTTCGTACATGAATAGTACCCGATCTCTTCTAAGTATGACACTTCAAAGTTCAAGATGTCTGCCATCACTTCTCGCTTCACCGGTGTTCTCGGAAGATTGGGTTTGAGAGTGCATCGCGGCGCGTCCCGATACCGCAAATCCGAACCGGATGGACTATAACACCGGTATAAATTTAAAAAGAAGCCACCCCGGCTCTTGAACAGCGTTCCTCATCCACCTTCCCTGTCTGCAATGGCTACCCAAGCCCATAAAGTCGACCACGCTTCTCTTTTTGCAGATGGCAGATACTTCGGTCAGTTTCTTTACCCTGTCATCATCTTTTGCTGAATTCAAAGACATCGCAGCCCAGATACCGGTTGCGGGCAAGATTACTCCACCCTCAGAGACTCTCCCAATCAAAGACATTGTCGTTTCTGTCGCCAAACAACTCATCGGCGATAACTACACGCTGCGAGAGGACATTGCCGCTCCTAAGAGCGACGATGCCTTCGCAGTTTACAACATCTTGACTCAGGTTCGTGTATACTTTCTTTGTACAATGTATAATCTTTCCGCGCATCCATATCTGGACGCTCATTTATTCAACGCACAGCTTCTCCCAGTCCTCTCCGAGCAGTCCAAATGGTATTGGGAACGAGCGGGTCTCTCGTTCGCTTCGATGCTCGAGTCCGCCAAGTATCCCATCCATTCGCAGACTTCCCATTTGATTTTCTGGTGGGCCCGACTCGGCGGTATCAACGGCCCTACGGTCAAAGGTACTACCAAGGAAGAAATCACTGAATGTACTCGTGACGGCGCCTGCACCGAGTTCTCCTGGGTTGTACCCCGCGACACCGACCCAACTTCTCCTTGCAATAGGAAAATCCGACTCGCCATCGACCCTTTCCACCCGGATCTCAAGACGCGTCTTGCGGGCGGAGCGACGTCTGACTATTTGTGGTCGACAGTGGGCGGTATGGGTCTCGTCACCCAAGAAGGAGGTAAAGGATGGAAAGACGCTATCGAGAAGTGGATGTTCCCCGGCCTTGAGACTAACGAGCAGGTTGTGCCTGGGTGCACTTATTTTATCGGCAAGTTTTCTGTTCTCTTCGTTTCTGATCGTTCGCCAATTACCAAATTCGACAGGCTTTGACTTTAACCCGTCGGGAGTTATTACCCTTAAACACTACTTCATGCCTCCCGCGGCCGACCCCAACGTCGACCCCATGTTCAAATGCACGGTTAACCGTCTCACCTGGGACCTATCCGCTTGGAGGACCATTGTCCCCCAACTGGAGCCCTCCATCATGGAGCCTCTCAACTTCTTCCTCGATTATCTCGATAACGAGGGGAAGGACGCGGCTCTGATGTTCCCGATGGTGGCGTTTGACTCCTGCCCTGTCGAGAAGAATCGTTTGAAGGTTTGATTTTCCTACCTAATCGTTCGCCGGTTCTGACGTCTTCGCCAGTTGTACCTATGGTCCCCGAAGCACACCATCAAGGACATCGTTTACAACATGACGATGGGCGGTAAGCTCAAAGGCAAGATTTACGACGACGCCATGGTCGACATGAGAAAACTCTGCAAGCACATTTTCCCATACGCCACCAACGACGATATCGAGTTGAAGAATCAGCATGTCATCGACGACGTTCCGGAAGCGTACCAGGAGGACCAACCCGGCCGACACGACTGTGGTCTCCTCTACTACTACGAGATGTTCGCTGGCGATCCCGTCCCTTACCCGAAGGTCTACTTCTTGATGGACTTCTTTGGCAAGGACGACAAAACCACCGCTGACGCCGTGGAGGCGTACCTCACTGAGGTCGGTAAGCCTGGCGAGCCGGGTTGGTTCGCGAGTGATCTACTTCGTGCCAAGTGAGAATTATCTGGTTTCTTTCGTTCGATTTGAATCCCCACTGACATTCGTCTTGAATCAATAGCCCCCACCGCCAGAAAGACTACGGTACTCGGACTGGCACTGCTACCGCCCTCGCATTCGGATTGAACCCGAGCGGTTGTGATCTCACTGGGTACTATTCTTCAGAGGTGTTCCGTCGCTGAGAATTTGTTTGCACATGTGATAGATGGATCCAAAGAAATGCAATGAATGTTTAACTATTCAAGTGTGAACCTCATTGAAATTTGAAGCAACTCGCCTCGTGAGACGAACGTTTTGTTCTAGCGTCAGTAATGGGCTACATCACTGCCGCAAGTTACTTATGTGAGTCTATCTTCTGATTACTTGGTTGTTTCGTTGACCAATTATAGTAAGTTAGTTGGTGTTCTTTCGATGTCTTCCATCTGCGGCCACAGATATACCATCATACTACGCCGACTCGGAGTGATGCAAACATCCCATCTCCGTATGTGTCATTCTCCCTACCGACCTACCGAATCCTACCGTCCTAGCGATCGCGGAAAAGAGGTCCGAAGATAGACACGTTGCGACCCGTTTTCAATTGAATTCCCCTCTCTCCAATGCCACTGAGACTCTGTGGGAGAACTTGGAGAGTCTTGGACTCGGAGTCCGTCGTTATCGTGAGCGTGACAGCCCAAGTATTGATCTCGCGGAGGAGTCCCGGAGTGTTTCGGTAATCCAACGTAATTCAATCTCCTAAGCAGATGTTTCAATTCCGGCAACAATTCAGCGAACAGGAACCAAAGTGGACCATACATCACAGTATTTATTGATTGCTAGACGCAAAGTGCGTTAACCCACCAACCCTCCTCTAATGGCCTCCACCAAAATTGACCACGCGGCTCTCTTCGCCGATTCCAAATATTTTGGTTTGTCCTCTGCTTTGCCCCGTTACGCTGTTCCTGAACGTTTTATCAGCTCAACTGCCCACCTTTGGGAAGATCACCCCTCCCCCCGAGACCTCCAGCGTGAAAGATACTGTTTTCTCTGTCGCCAAACAGCTTTTGGGCGAGCATTACAAGCTTCGCGAGGATGTCGTTCCCTCCAAGAACCCAGATGGCTCCGAAGTGTACGACCTTCTAACCCAAGTGCGTTTTCCTTGCTCCTCGTTCGATGCGATGAATCTCAACTTCTTTCCGCTCAGGCGCTGCCCGTCCTTTCCGAGCAGTCCAAATTCTACTGGGAACGAGCCGCCAGAACCTTGGCCTCCATGCTCGACACTGCGAAATACCCCATTCACTCTCAGACCTCTCACTTGGTCTTCTGGTGGGCTAGACTCGGTGGTCTCAACGGCCCTACCGTTAAGGGGCAAACCAAGGAGCAGCTCTCCGAGTTCACTCGCGATGGATCCTGCGTCGAATTTTCTTGGGTTATCGCTCCTGACACTGAGCCCACTGGCCCTTGCAACAGGAAGATTCGCTTCGGTATCGATCCGTTCCACCCCGATCTGACAACTCGTCTTGCTGGCGGTGCGGTTACCGATTACCTGTGGTCTGAGGCTGGTGGTTTGGGCATCGTGAGCCAGAAGGGCGGCAAGGACTGGCGGGACAAGGTTGAGAAGTGGTTGTTCCCTAACCTCGAGAGCACAGAGCAGGTCGTCCCTGGATGCACATACTTCGTCGGCGGGTTTTTTTTCTTCTTTCCGTCAATTTCGTTGCTGACCTTATTCTAGGCTTCGACCTTGAGCCGTCTGGTTCGATTACGCTGAAGCACTACCTCATGCCTCCGGCTCCCGACCCAAATGTCGACCATGTCTTCAAGTCGGCGACCAACCGTCTTACTTCGGACTTGGCCCCCTTCAGGCCCATTGTTGCCCAGCTTCATCCTTCCCTGTCAGCACCCCTGGAGGTTCTCATCGATTTCCTTAGCAACGAGGGCAAGGACTCTGGTTTGCTGTTCGCTATGGTCGCTTGCGACTTGAAGCCTCTCAAAGATAATCGTCTGAAGGTTGTTTTGTTTTCTGTCTTGTTGAATACGTTTGTCTAATAGTTGGCCAAAGTTGTACATGTGGACCCCGAGACATACCCTCAAGCAGATCGTCCACAACTTGACTCTCGGCGGCAAGCTCAAGGGCCCCAAGTACGACGCTGATATTGCCGATCTGAAAAAACTGTTCAAAAACCTCTTCCCTTACGCCACCGATGAGAACATCGAGCTGCACTCTGAGCATCTCATCGACGATGTCCCCGAAGCCTATCAGGACGAGCAGCCTGGTCGCCACGACGCTGGTCTCCTCTACTACTTCGAACTCTTTGTCGATGAGCCGAACCCTTACACCAAGGTTCGTACTCACGTTTGTTCTCGTTGGATGTGATTGATACGGCGATTTAGGTCTACTTCCTTATGGACTTCTTCGGCAAGAACGATCTTAAGACCGCTCAAAGCGTTGAGGGCTTTTTCAAAGAGATTGGCAAGCCTGGGCAACCTGGCTGGTTCGCCGGTGATATTGGACGCGCCGTGTAAATTCAAATCATCTGACTTGATTTCCTCAATTTAACTGAACGTATTCTCTAGGCCCCACCGTGATCTGGCTGCTCGCACTGGAACCCAGACAGGTTTCTCGTTCGGTATCAAGCCGAAAGGTTGGGACGTTACAGGCTACTACTCGCCTGAGGTCTACCGCATTGCTGAGGAGCTTGCGGAGCGCGCAAAGAAGCAGAAAGCCTAGAGAATGAAGTCTCGCCGTCGGTTTTTTTGGTTAGCGAGGACAACTTATTAACAATATTCGCATAAATGTACTAGATACGCTTCAATGTCGTGCACCTCTGACTCCTGATTGCGCTTGAGGGACGGACGGTAGACGCGTGATGTCACGAAATAAACGTGACCGTTCTTCTGTTTTCCCACATTCGCTGATGACTTGAACACTCGTTGAACGTTGAAGCGAACAAGCATTCAGCCAGGCGACATGGATGAACATCCTCGAAATCCTCTCTATATGTGTTTCTGTGCCGCTCCTTTGTGCTCAACTCCCCCAAAAACGCGCCTTTCTTAGTGTCCTTCGAAAACTTCGACCTTGAACCACGGTGGCATTGGAAGTTGGATCAAGTAAACGCTCGCTATTATACAATGCGCATATGCTGGTGTATCGACTCGAGTCTCAGGTATCAGAACTCTGATGCTCCGACCCCTCTCATGCTTCGTCGCCTTGCGATTTCAGACTTGTAAGAGAATTCTGGAATGCGTCAAGCCAAGTCGAACGTCTGTCTCCTCCTCAATAGCCTCTGGCGCATCGGTTCGGGCTTCAGACTGTTATCCCAAGCATTCTGAATTTGATTCTCTCTCTCGCATTGCGCTGCCTTTCAAGACTGCTCAACATCTTTGCGACTCGACTGGTTTCAGCAAAATCTCGGTACCAAGAAATACAATCCGTGGCCACAGCATAATTCTATCGATGATTTATCGCCAGGACTGGCTGCCTCGCTGCATTGGCTTCACCAATTTTCGCGGCGTCACGCTGCAGACTCTGATCTGCCCCGGCCGCCAGAGAATCGTCGGCAGGACCATAGCTCCTTTAGGCGCCGTAAACTGTGAATCATGCACCTCGAAACGAGCGACGACAGGTCTCTTTCTCAACGGCGCGCGAGAGCACGATAAGGAGAAGAAGAGACTGCCAACGAATATATAAAATCTCCTGCTTCGTTAAATCTCCTGCTTCGTTTATTGGCGGGATTTTCATACTTCAGACTGGCAAGATGTCGACTTTTCTGGAGTTATCGCCTCTCCATTCCCTATACGATCGGGCAACTCGGTGCGTCATATCTTGACGCTTCTTTTGACTGGTCTACCCAACTTCGCGATGCGTCAAACAGACGGATCACGATTCTGTGGGTGTTCGTAGAAGCCGTCCAAGCGCACCGTATCCTCTTCTCCAGCTCCAAACGGCGCTGGGGGTCCGATTGCCAGTGCTTACTACAGTAAATGACGATGCTAACTTCTCTTACAATTTCCTGATCACCAGATTCGAAGATCATATGAACGCAGGTATATAAGAGCGACGGCCAGCAATCCACCGAGAAGAAATCTTCCTCTGCAATCATCTATGCTCAGCCTCAAGCTATTGTATGGCAGGCGCTACCCCGTAGAATGCCTGCTGCAAGCGGGTTTACGCAAGACCAAGGGTCGTGGGGTTTTTGGAAGACCTGTCTTTTCGAGAGGGAATCTCTGCTGAAAGCTAATTATTGTGTTGCTAGGGATCTCATAGTTCTCACGTTGAACCCTCAAAAAGCTTCGTCTTCAATAAAACGATCGCTCAACCCTTGCTTTGACCTTGCTTTACTCCTCCACGACATCACGCTTTACCTGTTTTCCCGCCCTTGATCCACTTCCTTTACTCTACCTCGAATGCTTTATCATGACTTCTTGAAGGCCCACTGGCTGGTTCAGTATTACTCGACTGCGTCTCTGACTCTTTCGCATTACTTGGAAACCGATCTCTTCTGCTGCTTGCCATCAATCTCGAACTCGAAGCTACGCAAACGCCACGCAGAGTCTCACAGCTCAGGACTCCTGCTCAGCACTACAAGATTTCTTTCAAAAGAAGCGACAAATCTTAACGCTGTTACCACCTCGTCGATGCTTCAGCCGAATTTTTTTCTTTCGTTGGCTTCCTCGCTGGTCTCAATATCTACTCCAGATACAATGTTGTCCGCAGTCCTGGGTACGATTTGGCTGGAATAGTCCCAGGCATCTGCGCAGTTCGCCGATATTCTATCTCTGCTTACGATGGCAAGTACGCCGTTATCCATGGTGGTGATATAACCCAACCAGCGCCACTGCGTTGCCCGAGCAAGTGCGTCGCCTATGAATTTCAAAACCTCGTCGTAAGGCTTGCCACATGCATCGAATCGCAGCGCGATGTCTCGGACAGTCTCCGCAACTCCGTGATGTCTTGCTTCGTTGGGATAGATAATGCGATCATTCCAGCGGCCGCATCGCCGTGTCACGCCCGGCGCCACGGCGGAGCTCCCGGTGTCAGATCTCCGGGCTCCGGAGAGTCTCAAAAAAGTCAGATCTGGACCCACGAGATTGTCTTCCAAGATCTTGACAAGAGGATTGGCGGAATCAAAATATTATAACACCGATCAGGCACCTATTTCGGAATGGTTGCAGTAATCTGACTAATCTCCCATGTGGTTTCCACCCCGCGCTCCGAAACATAACATCCGTGCCAACCTCAGCCACTCTGACCAATACGGAACTGTTTCATATTCACTATAATCGACAAACTCTTCCGGCAACAGCCTTTCCGACCAGATTTTTAAAGATGGCGATTCTCCGAAATTCCCTTGGGATTTGGAGATGACTTGAGTTTGACTTGTTGTGGGTCTCCTCGCAGTCGCGACTCTCCGGGCAGCAGACCGAGGATCCAGCCTGGTCCCGCTCTAGGTTCTACACTGGCCCCAGATCCTCTGAATTTTGCAAGTGTTGGTTGAGGACGGATGCTTCTCGTTCAAGGTTAGGCGGAGATATTAACCTTAACACTCAGTCCCGATGGAGGTGGGGAGGAACCTCTTGGACGCGTACTTGTTGAATGAATTATTATGTTTGCTGAGTTGAACCATGTAAGGAAGGAAGATCGGTAGGATTGAGTCGAACAAGAGGCTGCAGAATAAGAACAACAGAGGACTTTGAAAGAAATCGGATAAAATTCGTAATCATAATCGAGTCCAGCCCCCTGTATACTCCGGCGTATAAAGTCACTTCAAGTTGCCCTTGAACGGACAACATATCGAGCATCTCCGACTTTTAGTCGAACTCACACATTGCCCAATGGCCACAGCTCCGAAAATCCGTGTTGCGATTGCGTGCGTACAACCAGTTCGGTTTGCATAATTCGGTTAGCCCATTGTTTTAATTTAGTGGTGGCGGAGTCGGTGGGCTCATTGCAGCTCTCACCTTGTCCAAACTCGAGAAACTCGATGTTACTGTCTACGAGGCCGCGTCTGAATTCGGGGAGATTGGTCTCTCAATTGGCATGCCCTGGCGGCCATGGAAAATACTCCAGCTCCTTGACTTGCAAAAATATTTGCTGCCCATGTTGAAGCCGGAGGCGATCCCCGACATGGACAAGACTGGTGCGTACTTTATGAGGCTCTGAGACGAGATCTGGAGACGATCTAATGGTTGGATTGTACAGTGGACACTATTCTGTACCGCAAGTCGGACCAAGCAGTCGGTCAAGATATCTTTATGTGTACCAGCAAGGTTGGTTACGTCAGGTTCCGCCGCTCCCACTTCCATGGCGCCTTTTTGGCCCAGCTCAGCTCGCGCGCAAAAGCCGTCACTAGCAAGCGGTTGGTCAGCTACACCGAGGCCAACGCTTCTGAGCCCATTCAACTTCATTTCCAAGACGGAACGACTGCTGAGTGCGATGTTCTCATTGGCGCGGATGGAATCAAGTCTGCAGTTCGGGCGTCAATGTACAATGCGTTGGCCGATAAGGCTGAGAAGGAAGGTCGCAAGGAGGATGCGGAGAAGCTGCGGTATAATGTCAAGGCGCGCTTCAGTGGTGTTGAGGTTTACCGCGCCGTAATCTCAGCGGAGAAGCTGCGCTCCTTCTCGCCCGATCATTTTGCTCTCCGGTGTCCCACTCAGGTTCGTCTTCAATTAACTTGGATCGCTGGATCGTTATATTGACTGACAGGACGTGTCGACAGTTCTTGGGCAAGGAAAAGCACATCATGTCCTACCCCATTCTTTCTGAACACTCCGCCGTTTCGAACGTCGGTGTCTACCACTGCGATTACTCACGCGAGGGCGACGATTATCCTGAACCTTGGGTAGCGGATGTAACTTCCGAGCACCTTGCTAGTTTCCACGTCGGTTGGGAACCCGATGTTCAGTCTCTGTTCAAGGTGCGCGCAAGGCGTTAGTCGTGATTATTCCTGGGCTAATATAGAAATAGGTCATCGACCCGGTTGTCAGTCGATGGGCGATTTGCACGGTCACTCTACCGTTCTTCAACTCATCGCGTGCGATCTTGCTGGGTGATGCGGTGAGCTTCAAACTTCTTCCTCGTCAGTGAGCGAATAACTGATGACCTCTGTTTATTTTTGTAGGCGGTTCGTAAAGTACACTCTGCACAATTCTGTTGCCTGATCACCCAACATTAGCACGCCATGACCAACTTCCAAGGTGCCGGTGCAGGACAGGCCATCGAAGTATCTATTCTCTTTCCTGCTCACTCGTTCATTGTGCTGAACACATCTCAAAGGACGCATACATCCTCTACACCATTCTCGCCCACCCTAACGTCAATCGCGACAACATCACCAAGGCCTTCGAAGTCTACTCCGAAGTCCGTGTCCCCATGTCGCGCCACGTCCTCGAGAGCTCGCGCCAGACGGGCATCGACTGTGGCTTGCACGACGAGGAAGCGGCCAAGGACTTGGACTCGCTTGGGAAGCGTATGCAGACTGAGATGGAGTGGCAGTGGGAGTGGGATCCCCTGGATGAGAAGAAGAAGGCATGGGATTTGGCCGTCAAGGCTTTCGGGCCCGCAGAGGCCCCAGCATAGAAAAATAATCTGTAGAGATTGTAGATGTAGTAGACATAATTTAGCAGCAATTTATCAAGGTTCTCCCGGTGTAAATCTTCCAATCTATTCATCCGAGAGAGCAAAATGAATACAAGTCGAGAAACGAGGACAGACCTCGTTTGCAGAATATCAGGGTAAATGTCGACCTCGAATTCATGAGAAACGCGGAGCTCGTTGTTACAACTGACTCGTGAGTCTGAGTTTAGTGCAGAGTCTGCTTCGTACTACGTAGTTCAATTTGAGGAACGGGTCGCGTTCCTTATATTTACATCCGTCAGCCTTGGTATGTACTACTTGTAGAGCGAACCAGCCTGAACCAGCGAGTCTGGAAATGGATATCCCCACGGGCCCAACCTGGGATGAAAATTGGATGAATCAACCCTCGTCTCTAACCAACTTGAGCAAGGCTCGGACGTCAACTATTCTGGATCCTTTCCCTCCAGCAATAATAAAATAAATGCGTTCATTCATCCCAAATGAGTAATTACTGTATCCAATTTTAAAGTCGTATCTACTACTATGCAATACCCTTGATGAGGTCCGCCGCCCGCTCAGCCACAGCGACAACAACCGCCGTAGGATGGCCCGACACCTGGGTGGGGAAGCAGCTGGCGTCGCAGACTCTCAAACCCTCAACACCGTGAACCTTAAGACGGCTATCGACGACACTGGTAGCAGGCGAGCTGCCCATACGTGCGCTCGATGTCTAATGAACGCAATTAGTAATCAGAGAAAAAGAGCGAGGATATGTGAAAGACGTACAGGGTGTCCAGTGGACTGGCCGTGCAGTCTGGTCCAGGCTTCGAGGTCATCGTCAGAGACCTTGAATGACGAAAAATCAGTACGCGTCGAGGAGGTAGAAACGACGGTCAACTCACAGTGTCCGGGTTGCAGTCAGTGATGTAGAAAAGCGAGGTCTTGTCGGTGGAGTCCTTGGGGAGGTTGAGGGAGTCGACAAACGGCTTGGTGCGTGCAATGCGCATGAGGAGTCGCAGGCCCATAATGCATAGACCAATGTCGCTGGGTTCAGCAATGTAGCTATAGGCACAAGGAGGTGAATATCAAATCGAAAACGGCTGTGGAAGACACGTACTTGGCGTCGATGTTAGGATAGTCCCAAGGGTTAGAGCTGGCCAGTTTCACGGAGCCGTAACTAGCGGGTTTCAGCAGGAGAGAACCCTAACGAAGGTGTGAGTTGTTGGTATACAAAATCCGAAAGGATCACGAAGGCATACAGCGGTAAGACCAGGGAAAGGATAAGGAGGAGCGCCAAGAGGAGGGGTCAAGAACGGCGCGAAGAAGAGTTCGATATCCGGGGCGGTAGGTCCAGAGCAAAGGTTCTTGATAGGGTATTTCTTTGCGCCGTTGTGCATGGGCAAGCTGGAGGATCAATTAGTTATAATCACAAAGGAGACCAAGGCATCAACCGTTTGTTGTCCGAACGAACGAAGCAAGCCACCTGGACACTGAGAGACGAGAGAGGTCCGCTGCCGAAGAGATACCATTTTGCGAGCGCCCAGATAGCACCGAGAGGTCGGAGGACCCAATCCCAGGTACCGCGCTTAGCACGAATCAACACGGGGCCGGGCGAGAAGTGCTGTACGACGGCAGGTCAGTTTCAAGCTACTCGGGAGGAGGGGAGGAAGGGAGAAAAACGCACGTCCTGGAGGTACTCCCCAACCGCGGGGAGATCACGAACGACCGGGATATTGTGCTTTGCCAACTCGGCCGCAGGGCCGAGTCCAGAAAGCAACAGCACCTGGGGAGTTCCAATCACACCGCCAGAAAGGATGACCTCCCGGAAAGCGGGGACGTAGAATCGTTGGCCGTTCTTTTTTGTGGAGAAGATGATACCGGTAGCGCGGGGCTTTTTTTCGTCCTGGGTCAACACGACCTTCTCGGTCAAGCATTCGACTGCAACAGTCAAGTTGGGACGACGCATGACTTTCGAATTGAGGTATCCAGTTGCAGTGGAGACACCTGAGGGAGAATTAATTGCTAAATTGGAAAGAGACTCAGAGCACAGAGGCACGTACGTTTGCCGTTCGGGAAGACATTGCGCACAAACAAGCCGACACCGGTGGGTCCAGCGTCGGTGTTGAAGTCGCTAAGTAGAGCTTGAATACCTTCATACAAAATTTACAACAAAATGAGCTTACCGCACATGAGGAATACCAACATTAATGCTCGCCTGGAGAATATCCATAGTGATGGGCTACAAAAATCTGTTAACTGACGACAAAAATGTGAATTCAAGCAGACCTACCGCAAGCGTGCCGTGAGTGACCGTTGCAGGTCCTTCGGTACCATGCAGAGTGGGGTTGATGTCGGGATAGCCCGAGTGAGGAACATATTTCTCAGCCCTGCGGAAGTAACTGAATGAAAGAATAAGCTTGTTGAACCACTTGAATAAAGCAAATAGAGCAGCGTACGGTCTCATGCTTTCATAGTTCCATCCCTTTGCACCTTCTTCAACCCAGGCAGAGAAATCTGAAGAGGAGATAAGGCTTGTGTTAGATATATTATGAAGAACGGACCCTCGGGCGCGCAACGGTGATACATCGAACCGTTGATAGCACTGGACGCGAATTTAGTTTCTACGCCGTTAATCATTGAGAAACCGACCTGGTTCCTCCCAAGAGTCGTCCACGAGGCCAGTAGCTAGTACGGCCACCAAGAGAGGGCATCCCACTGGCGCGCATGGCGAAGTCAGACGGTCCACATTTAGAAATGTTCTGAAGCTCACATTGTCTCATAGTTCCAGTCGTACTTGCCCTTCATCAGCAAGGGAAACGCGAGAGGAATCGTAGAGGCTGTAACGCCCTGGTTACTAAAGCGAACGGCGCGTTCAGAAGGCGCGTTAATTTTGAGGGGTAAATTGCGCACCTCTTCCCTGCCTCTACCAAAAGTACATTGACGGTGGGGTCCTCAGAGAGTCGGGCAGCCAAAACACAACCAGCAGTTCCTGCACTTCAACCTGAGAAGCCGTTGCAAGAAAAGCCTTGAAACAAACGCACCTCCGCCAACAATGATATAGTCGTAGCGCTTCAAGGGCTTTTTCTCGACCGTATGGACATCGCCGTCGAAGTCAATGGGGGTGGCGAACTTGTTAGGGTTGGATACATGAGAATGGGAGGAACCCATGTCGTGGACGACGATGGAGGAGGAACAAGTTGGCTGAAATGATTTGAGGCAACAAATTCAAAAGGCGATATATAATTGCATATTGATTGAGCGTCCATGAAAATCAGGGGGTATTCATCAAAAGTGTTACCTGCGCCGACGAGAGTCTAGCTAAGTCTCGTTCAGGCCGGGAATCCTAGTGGAATACTTCAGACCTGAACTCTTTGACAATAGTTGTCTTCTGTCCGCCTTGAGCGCAAAGGATCTCATAACATTCTTCCAGCCACAACTCGTTTTCCGTATCCTCGTTTAGGGTCACCGAGGAATTACGACAAACGGAAACAAGGCACCTCCACGACCAATTCCGATCTTACAAAGGACCGATGATAATATGGGTCAAGGCCTGATGCAAATCCTGACGGAAATTGGAGATTTTGGCGATTTGGCCTGTACGAAATCCTGACTTTTGACCCCCTTTGGACGCGAAGGGCTGGTCTGAATCCTGACGAAAATCGCGGCAGCGGGGATTTTTTTTCGGAAAACACCCCCGAAACTGTCAAAATTAGCCGAAAATCCGGCGAAAAGCAGCCGAAAGCCCGAATCCTGACGATTTTGGACGAAATTTTGGGTCCAGGCCTGTGTGAATCCTGACTTTTTCATCGAATTCTGGCCCCAAAAATCCTGACTTTTTGCCTCCGAAAAAATCAGGCCTTTATGGGGATTATCATCGGTCCTTCTTACAATCGGTGTTGCCCGGCGTTTCAATGAAACTCTCTGCCGCAATGTCACTCACCACGACACCCTCCGGCCCGTATAATCTTGATGTAAAGCTCAAGAATCTGCAACTCAACTTTGCAACTCTCTATCATGTCTACCCCTGCCCCCACCGCGTATGCTCTAGTGGTAAGCTGTTTTCGAGGTGTAGTCCATGTTGCTAAAGCACCAGTCTAGTCGGATGAAGCGGAATGGGAGAGGTAGGCGTCAAGTCACGATTTTCTGCAAGGTAATGAACAGTATAATTAGACTCGACGCTCAGCACAATGGGATGGCCAAGTACCTCGATTATAAATTATGCCCCGCAGACCTAGGCAACCCACGCAAAATTTTGGAAATCGGGTACGAATACTGTTCTTGCGCGGAGGATCTCTTGAATCAACGCTTTCTCCAGCTCTGGATCGGGAGCATGGTGAGCTGGATCTCAATCGATATTTTCTGCGATGGACAAGCCGCGTCACAGGGCGATTCAAGCCGCGAAGCAATACCCTGATGCCGACGTCCTCGCGGTCGACATGAATCCCCTTCCTGCGAGGTCAGTTTGCAAGTTCAACAGAATCTCGATTAATTATTCAACGCGACCGCCAGACCACTTCCCTCAAATATTCGTTACGAGAACGTCGATATATTAAAGCCATTCCCTTTTGCCCCAGGAACCTTCGACGTCGTCCATATCCGTTTCGTTCTTTGCCATGCAAGTCCCGAATTTCCCGCTTCTGAACGTATTCAGACTAATTATCCGTCCTTGTGACCCATAATGCAGCTCCCTCACGGGCGAAGTGTCATCCCCCGGATTATCGACCTCGTCGCTCCCGGCGGCTGGCTTCTCATCGACGACATCGACTTCCTTGCTGCTTTTGAAGGATTAGACAAGGCTACCGGAGTCAAACAAGGTTTCGCCGGCCTAATCAGCTCTATGGAAGCCCACGACGGAGACGCCCATTTCGGCACGATCCTAAAGTCTGAATTGGAATCCTCCAAATTATTGAGCGAAGTCAACGTGGACAAAGTGGATGTGCCGATAAACCCCATTCCCAAGGGTACGTGTTACTGTCTATGCTTTTAGACTTAGTTGTTCTCTGCTTAATCTGCCTTTCATTTCACAATAGATCCCAAAAAGGGCGACCTCAGCCGGACAATGCGTCGGGCTTTCATGAACGCCGTCGGCGCGCAGAAATTAAATCCCGAGGCAATTTCGACCGGTGGATTAACTCATGAGGTACAGCAGGCGTTCCTCGCCCAGATGGGTGGAGACGCAGAAGATTGGTCTTACAACGTTCATCTGTATTTCTCCTGGTCGAAGAAACAGGCCTGAGTAGCTATTTATCGTGTTCATCAATAGAGGAATATAATGGAAACGTGATTGTATTCATTGCGAGCAAGTCGTTCTGCCATTATAACATGTAATTTCCTGGGCTCGAGAGGGACCGTGTTGTGTAATGCTACCTACCTGCGGCATGGATTTGCAATGGCGCTCGGAAAGCTGGTAATGAAAGTGTTCTTGGTTACAATTTGCTTGAAGCCACCATTCACTTTGCCTCTGGACACTCAGGTAGATTCGCTGATTTCCCTCAGGTCAAAATAAAAAACTTTCGCCTCTATATTATTGGCCATTTTTACATCGTTGGTACAGTAACAGGGATCCCTGCTCCACGTCAATGAATGTTGCGCAATACGTCGTTGATACAACAACGAGAGTCGCTCGTATATAAATATTCTTTAGTTAGAGTTTGCGAACAACCCCATTACAACAGCTTGCATCTTGCCGTCCCGGATAGCCTCATGAATCAACGAAACATTCTGGCCAACGGTTATATCCTGGACGCCTAAACCCTCGCGGAACACGCCCAAGTTCTCTTGCCCATGCATGCGGACACCGAGCGTCACACGAATGAACTCGTAGATGGGGAGCAGTTTGCCCAACCATGCACTGGCAGGAGCGGGGCCGCGAGCACCGAGGAGATATTCCTCGCGCAACTCAAGGAGTTTAGCCGCCGCACGCGTAGCGACGCTCTCCCGGAACCGCGGGAGGATGTTGAGCGCGTTCATCGTGGCGGCTGCGTCGGCAGTTGCCATGAAGTAGTCGATCAAGATGGTAGTCGAGACCTCCGCTACCTTGACCATACGAGCCGGCGCGTCCATGCTCGTTGTGTGGTCGACGACGTGGTACATGCAAGTGAGGAGTTTGTTGAGGAGAGCGAGGTCATCGGCGCTGCCAAATTGTGCCGGGAAGTGAGTGCGCAGTTCTTCCTGAACAATTTCGGCGAGACCGCGTCGGAAGTCGGCCTGCAGAGCACGCAGATCGTACCCTTGGCAGAGCATGTACAGGTAACCAGACACCAACATGGAGAGGACTTCCAGGGAGTTGATGGTGGCACGCGCAGAGATCAAAGCCAGCGAGCTGTAAATGATGAGTAGGGCTTAGGCGACGAGTAAGGCAAGCGTACTTGACGGCCTGGTTGTGCATCTCAGCGGATTGAATGTGCGTCGAGACGGGATTGGCGAGATAACCGAGTTCCGCTACATATGCTGCAGAAGCGATGTCGACGCCCTTGCCGTGATAGTTGAGTGATGGGTCGGTCGCAGCAAGGGAGGGCGGTAGGCCACGGTTCATGGAGGGGTCAATGAGCTCGGCTTGTTGGGCGAAGAGCAATTTGCCGAGATGGTGCAGCGAAAGACGTGTCTTCTCCATGGCGTTGGTAACTGCCATAGCTTGGAAATTACCACCATGGTGAATCTCGCCGTTCTCCCCATCCACAAGAGGGTTGTCGGTTGCTGAAAACAGGATGAGCTTCTCCAGAAGACAAAATAAAAGGAAAGCAACGTACTGGAGTTGCATTCGAGAGTAATGGTCTTCAGCGACACAAGCAAATCCTCGATCTGGGGACCAATGAACTGAGGAGCTGTGCGCAGGGGATACCGATCCTGGCGCAGCTCGCCCTTGTCTTCCTCGATCGTGACCTCTTCCTCGTGCCCGTGAGCCAACTTACTTCCACTCAAAAGGTCCCAAATCGTATCAGCAGCCTCAACCTGTCCAGGGTGAGGACGAGCGACAGCGTGAATGAAAGGTGCATTGTTCATGCGTTCTCCGAGAAGAACTTCAGTTCCCATTGCCGTGCAGATCTGGGTCAACATCGCAAGATGGGTGGCGTCGTTCAGTGCGAGACTGGCTACGGAAGCAGAGAAGGCCGTGCCATTGAGAATACCGAGATGCTCTTTCGAGAGCAGCTCGATGGGCTCAATGCCGTGCTTCTCAAGGGCTTGGACGGAGGGTACAACAAGCCGCCCGCCGAATGCAGGCGGGCCATCAAATACCTGTATATATCTGAGTAAACAACAGAATGAAACCAAAATTAGCATAGAATTACCCGGATGGACGGGTTACCCATCAACGTGCCCGCGATGTAAGAGAGAGGTGAGAGATCTAGTGGAATATTCAGTTTTGCTATTGAGACTGTCTAAAAAAAAACGGAGATTACCTCCCGACGCGCTGATACTTCCGCGGAGAGGGACGAGGGGGGTAACATTCGCTCGCAGAAGTTCTACCATCTTCTGGATCAGCTCGAGGCGGACCTGAGCGTTTCATGAACACTGAGCTATGAACAAAAACTGTGGAAGAAAGCGAACTGACCCCAGAGTGGCCTCTAATCAAAGAGTTAATACGGACGAGGATAGCCCCCCGCACCCACGCTTCGGGCATACTCGTGGATGCAAGAGGGTCAAGGAGTGGAAGGGGTCCATGTACCCCAGTCGTAGAGGAGGGCAAAATGCCCGAGTGCTGATGTTGGAGTAAGGCTTTTCCAAGAGCGAGCGTATTGCTTGTACGAGTATCGGCTGTTCAATTGTCAGTAAATAGCCCTGCCCGCACGTATAGGTTGAAAACAGCCTACCACTGCCGCCGAACCCGGTGCTAACGCCGTAGACGCTTTTATTGCCCTCTACTTTGTCGACAATGACAGCACGGGCTTTTTCAAGGCGCTCTTTGATATGGGGAGCGTCCTTCAACACCACTGCAGTACCATAACGAGCGGCGGCGGTGACGGCGGGAATAGATAAAGAATAACCATCGACTTCGATCACCCTGCCGTTCCTGGAACGGGGTTTAGCAAGGCATTCAATTGGCGGCGGCGGCACACGACAAACTTGTAGGACTCGAGCTCGAGATATTGGTTGACGAACTCGGACAGCAGGGGCATGGTCTTGGACTCCGCCTCGTTGAAGAGTGCACCATTAGGAGGGGTTAGTGACATGGTGAATATCTAAAGTTAATGCGGACTGCTGTTGAAGCAAGAAGGATAAAAGGGTGCAGAGAGCTTTAAGGAGGAGAAAGAGGTGAACGCAGAAAGGCAAAGCAAGATATGGGGAGAGGTAGAATTGAAACTAAGTTCGGTCTATATCAAAGTAAGCGATCTTAGCACTACAAAATTGACGTCGTCCCGCAGCGCACGCGCCCGAACTTGAATCTGGAACAGTTTAAGAACAAGCATATGGGGATATGATTAGGTGGTCTTATATAGCCTCGTTACCGTAACTCTTGATAAGTTACATCCTTTACACTGAGACACTCACATCCACCTACGCACCACGACTGAGACTACTGTACCGCGTCAAAAGTAAACCATAATTTAACCGTTGCATTGACCGTGGTTCATAGTCGGCGGCCTGGCCCCCAAGGATCACTGCCAATTTCCAGTGATGGTTGACCCCACATCGGCGCCGACCGTTTCATCAGAACATTGAGGGGGTCCGGGCGGACGGCCTCGGCACTCCACCAAAGACGAGCATACGAACGAAACAATTGAATCAATAATGCACGGCCCAAACTTATTACGCGCTTTTGTCGTGGATTCGGGGCCAAATCGATTCAAAATTCCAAGTGTTTCTGATTATCTCCAACCTGAATCACCGTTCCTGAGCAGGCTAGACCGAAGTCCACGGCCAGTTGTCTGCGTTGAACTTTCATGTTCAGTTGTTCAGTCAATGTTCAGTTGCGGAAAAATTAATTGCCTTCTACCTTTCCAATGTAGTGACACGCCAAGAACAGGGTCCAGGAGAGAGCGCTTTTAAGTTTTCCGTGCTGTTTCCGTAACTTCTGTCTCTGAGACCTTGAACATGCTTCGGGACCGGATCCTGACCTACATTTTGAGGAAAATCATCCGCGCTGTGCCTCGAGTAATCCACACAGGAATAGATGACTGGGAAGAGACAGGAATGAGGTCAGAGCAGTCTTCTAGCGATCGGTGCAACAGGTCATTTCATGCAAAACGAAGGTTTTGTCATCACCTTCATTTCATTGTCTCGCGTAATCGACTTTGCATGTTCACTTGACAAGAACGGGGCCGATTTGAGGCGGAGGCGCATTAAAGCATATGCATTGCGCCTCTCGCCGTTCACCCTGCAATGCGCTCGCGAAGCATTCAGACGCAAATTCCGTATCTCGGACGAACAATCGGCGATGTGTAAGTTGACTTCGCGGAGGTCATGTCTGGCTTCGATTTCAAATTTGCAACGACTGTTGTAATCCCGGACAGAAGGTAGAACGTATATCGGAAGTCTAGATTGAGCAAGCTAGATAGTCCGTTAGGTGAACCTTCATACACATGAATGAAGAAGCCTCAGTTTTGTAAAGCCACATCTCTAGCTATTTCATTAATGAGTCAACGACCTAAACCACGCAAAAAACGTTATTCGCAAGATACCTTGAGCAACTTCCGTAAAATTCCCGCCACTCTCAATCATAGACCCATCAGTGTAGACAACCTGCCGCCTCGCAAAATGTACGGGTTGTCGATGACTGACATCCCACTCTGTGCACCACAGTCCACAAAGAACCCCGTAGAGAGATAGGTGTCTTCTCGGCGAAAATCGTGGTCCTTGCAACTGAAAAACATCCTTTCTCTCACCCCCTTTGAGATGATACACAGCGCGCGCTCACGAAGCTGAGAAGCAGAAGCCAACAACGGCCGCCATTAAAAAAATCGAAAGGCCGTCGGCTCGATTCATCGGCACATCGTCTGCTGTAATCGCGCTTTCAGTCCATGCAACGTTCCAAGACTAGATTGTTACAAGTCCAAAGAGCTGACTTGACGAATGACCGAAATGAACCTTGAACTTTGAAGCTTCAAGTCCGAGAGGCCCAATGCCAGTCTACATGATGAGCCACGCCCATAAACAAAATACCTGGAGTTGAACACGTCTCGTAAAGCACCTTTCACCGAAAATCACCGGTGTAAACATTCTTGCCAGACAGCATGGCCTCTAGGATCTGTATGGCATAGTCACGATGCGCATTATTTTCGCATTGCAACAGTCCACATAGAAGCCCGCAATGCAGCAGAGATTTTCCTCGTGCCGCGTCCGTGTTTCTTCGGTCTTTGCGTTGTCTTCTCGACTTCTATCGTCCCCATAGGCGCCGTGAACGCTCCACGTCCTGCACCGACACCGGCATCGATAGGGATCGTCGTCGCGATCTTCAAGTTGAACCCACGAAAGCACCGCCAATGAGAAATTCAGTAATAGCGGACAGTCTCGGACAGTCAACGAGGTCCGACCGGTGCTTCTGCGCTCAGCTGGAAGCTTCTTGCCGATGGCTTCGAGACCCACATCGAGCTCAATGGGTATGCCAGACGTGGATGAAGAACATGGGTGACATGAGCGCTACGGCGACATTCATGGCCGGTATCCAGAATCGACCACTTTTCCGTAGAAAACGTTCGAGAGAGTTGCCAGAGAGCTATCTAGAAGATCGAGGTCCGGAAGGTTCTGACAAGAGAGTTTGACGCAGATAAGTTATCCTGAAGTGTCCGTTCGGACGCGTCGAGATTGGAGATTGGAATGAATGGTACTGATAGCCCCAGACCTTGTGGGGAATTTACGGATATTCCCCGCATGAGTATTCTTAACGTCGGGGCGAGTCTATCGGAGTACGGCTACCTTGAAGTCAAGGTTGAGACAACGTTTGGTTTGAGGTACCGGCAAAGTCCAGATTTAGATTTCGAATTTCGACAGACATTGAAAGGTTGCGTGCTCAACGGGGATACTCCAGCCAGAGTATCCTTACTGTTGGGGCGAGTCCAACGGTTGAAGGGAAACCAACTTGAGTCAAGGTTCAAAGCTGAGATGAGTTTGGTTGTGGCCACAATGGTCCCGACAAACAGTCCAACTTCGGTAAGCTTTCACCGACACAGTGAAAAATATGAATGCAAGTAATAAATATTGTCAGTAAATATCGCAAAATCTCTAAGCTACATCTAATGCATTTGAATACACATCCTCTTGGACATTACCACCCCAACCACTCGTATTACGCTTTCACCGTCACCTCGACATTGTTAATCTGGGGCCGATCGCGCAACAGTCGCCGCAAAATTTTGCCCGAAGCCGTTTTCGGTATCTCTTCGCAGAATTCGATACCACCCCCAAGGTGCTTATATGTTACTTTGTGGTCCGCAACGTGCTGCAAGAGAGTTGAGCAAAGAGGTGGCGATGGATCAGAAAACTCTCAACGTACCTGCAACAGCTCCGCTTCCAATGTAGCCCTCTGCGCGGTATCGGCATCGAGGCGCGCGCGGGCAGCAGGGGTAAGGACAACGAACGCCTTTGGAATTTCACCGCTGAACTCGTCTGCGACGGGTACAACGCAGCAGTCCGACACGTCAGCATGCTGAAGGAGCTGACTCTCCAGCTCCTCAGGATTAACACGGAAGCCCTTGACTTTCATGAAGTCTTTAAGCCGCTGCACGACGAACATTTCGTCAGTCTCGTCGATATAAACCTCGTCGCCGCTTCGTAGCCAACTGTGCGTCAGAGATTAGCGAAACGAATGTGCGGAGAGAATGAAGCGACGGACCCATCGACAAAGGTATCTTGCCACGACTCCTCGTTATTGTGGTAGCCAGCCGCCATCGAAGGCGTCCGCACCCAAAGCTCACCCTTCTCCCCCCTCGCGGCAAGCTTCCCATCAGGTTTTACAACCTTCCACACAACGCCAGGCAACAGCTTCCCCACACTCGCGGATGTGACACCGGACGAGGAGGTACCTGCCGTTGCGATCTTTGCGGTTAATGATGGCGCGGTGAGGGCACCAGCCTCGGTCATGCCGTATATTTGCCCAATGACGGATTGGGGGATGGCTTGAGCAAAGCGCAAGACAAGTGCGTTGTTGAGAGGGGCACCTGCGATTGAAACCATACGAATGCTTTGCAACTCGGGGACATCGACGCCCAACTTCTTGGTGAAAAGAACCACCATCGGGGGAACGAGACTTGAATTCGGTGAATCTCCTGCATATGGGGGAAAGACGGAAAACATACAGCAAATGGGTAATTTTGTATTTTTCGATGGTCTTGACTGTAGGGCCCAAACTGAACTTGGCCGCAGTTACGACGCTCATCCCCGAGTACAAGGCATGATGCAGCTAAATTCACGGATTATTGTCGGCACTTGGACAAAACAAGGCAAGCGTACATTGATTAGCAGTCCCAGAATGTGGAAGAACGGGAGCACCGCCAACGACACATCGCCGGGTTTATACCTTCTTTGAGCAACAGGTATCCGCTCTTTTCCCGTTCCCGCGTTATATACCGCTGCCTGCAGTACGTTGGCAATGAACGCGTAATGAGATACGGAAATCAATTTTGGAACGCCGGTGGTCCCGCTAGACGGGAAAAGAATGGCGGTTCTTGTTTTCCCTTCCTCAGGGCCCAAGTTGAACTCGACAAAAGTTTCCGGAGAGGAAACCATGCCGAACTCGACCAAATCTTGGATCGAAGGGGCTGCATCGATTGGGGTGGTATTGAACACGACGATGCGTTCGGCTGGGGCGCCAGCAGCGATGACAGTCTTGAGGATGTCAGGTTGAACAAAGAACAAGGTGGGTTTGGCAGCAGTGAATTGTAAAGAGAATTCTTCGGCAGTGAAGGCAGGATTAGTGGTGCTGGTATTGCAGGTTGAGTACACAGAATCGATCAAGACTGAAAGAAACCTACAAGACAGCAGCGCCAAGGTGGTGAGCAGCCCAAACTGTGGTCGGGTAATCTGCCGAGAATTCATTGACTTGAAAAAAGTAATTTTCGACTCTTCAACTCACCACAATGGTTTTGGCTAATCACACAGACTGGACCTCAATGAGCAACAATTTGATAGGGCGAATTAAGACAACGGCGCACCAACGGGATTCTCCCCTGAACAGCAATTGGCATAAAGTTGGTGTTTTAAGGAAAACACAACGCACCTATATCATACCGAATGCTGATTGCCTGTGCTAGAGCGCGAGTTCGGTCGCGAAGCTAAAAACACTTGATTCAGGACATGAGTCGCGCAAAGAAAATCTTCCGCTGACCTCATTGCGTTGATATGAACGCCCAGATCCGGAGTCAATGAGCCAGGGTGTGTCCGGATAGTGCTGAAGACGGGCGAAGTGTTCATAGTCAAAGATAAATTGAGGGACGGTGAGATTAGCGGGTATTTCGAGGTCTTGTTCGGAAACAGCGAGGGCATGAGCAGAGTCTTTGGGGTTGTTCCAGCCGTCGAGGATCTCCGTCGCGGAGACGGAGGAGTGGTTATGGATTGGGAGGACGGTCATGTGGAGGAAGAAGAAAGAGAGCAAATGAACAACAGCGTCGGAACGGGCGCAGGTAGAAGTAAGCAAGGGAGACGAACAAGGAAGAAAGCGGAAACGAGATAGCTGAGAAAGGACCAAATGGTGGGTTACCGTGGTAATTATGCTTTGATCGCTCATTCTTGGATCTCAGTTCCGTATATATGTATTACGTACACTGCGTCACTTCCATCCGGTGGCGATGACGCTGCATAGTTTCCATCTGATTCTCCCCATTAGTCAATTTCCTCCTCACCGAATTCGAGGATCGGCTTTCCCTTCATCCGAGAGCTAGACTCGAGCTTACTCAAGTTGCATCCGAAACTCTAGGCACAAAATTAAAATCCGACGCGTCGCGTCAAAACGCGTATATTTCAACAGGTACATACACTTGGCACTGGTCTCTTAGGCGCGCTTCTGTACATGAGCAAAGTACAACTTGCACGAGTACGACCACTCCATGTCGTCCCGCGCCATCTCCGCCAAAAAGTTCTGCTGCACATCCTTCGTGATCCCCACTGTCGCCTCGCTGACCTTGGCTGCGCCGATCGCACCCACGAGGGCTTTGCGCATCATGTCGGTAAGACCCGCAAGTCCCGGCTCTGAAGCGGAACAGAATTTGAGACAGTATCAAGCCAACAACGAAATATCGCACCTTGTGGAACAGGGTACACAGGCAAGTCGACTTCGCGGACGTGAACCTCGCTGAGACGATCCGATGCGTCGAGATACGGTTTGAGACTCTTGCCGTAATGCGGGTCACCAGCTTCCGCCTCCATGGACCGCACGAGGGCAGTGAGTCCGGCTTTGATACCGGGCGCCTTGTTGAGGTCGCCGAATTCCTCGGTCCAATCGATATCGTCGATGAGCAGCCAGCCACCCGGCGCAACGAGGTCGATAATGCGGGAGAGAACAGAATGCGCGTCGGGGAGCTAAGACTTGAATTTAATTTTTTATCAAGCTGTAGTCGGAAATTCTGGCCGTACATGGCATAGCACGAGACGGATGTGAACGACATCGAAGGTGTTGTTCTCGAATGGGAAGGGCTGAAGAACATTCAGGTTCTGGTATCGGACGTTCGGAGGCAGAGGTCTGCGAATCAATCATCGTCTTCGTCGAACGCTATGCAGTCGGATATTACGCACCTAGAAGGGAGAGGATTCATGTCGACAGCGAGGACATCTGCTTCGGGGAATTGCTTCGCGGCCTGAATGGCCCACGCGCCGGAACCAGCTCTGGAAATGAATGAATGAACATCGCAAATCCGCTGGAATACGCGAAACGCACCCGATTTCCAGAATTTTGTTCGGCTTGTTTAAGGGCGCGGGCGTCAATTCATGGTTCAGAAACTTGGCGATGCCATTGTGCATCGCATCCAGTCTGCGATCGTGTCAGATCGTGGTCAAACAGCATTAAGCTGCACAATACCTCGCCCATTCAGCTTCATCGTTCTGCAACGCGTGAATTGGGGAACGATACTAGCTGATTGAAGAGGTAGCGTACCACTAGCACGTAGGGGGTTTTCTCAGCGTTAGCCATGGTGTTGAGGAGTTGACGGTGGGTCAAACGGGCGTTATAAGACTTGTATAAGATGACAGTGTATAAGACAGCGGTTGTCGACAAGCGAGACGACCTCGAACCTGTCAAATATGATTAGAATACTAGTCCACATGTGAAAAGAGATCGGGCCCGAGTTCAACGGACGATCTGACATGCGCCGGCGCCGGCCACGACCGGAGTCCCGAGATTGTCACACTTTTGGACCCACTTTCTTTTCCGTATGAACTTGGGCTGCTTTAAGGCATTTTCGTGCTGGGGATTTTCTCTAAGTACAGACTAGGCCATTGGGCGGTATTATTGCAATTCATTGGATTATTCTGACGGTAGAGAATTGCAGAAACTGGAAGATATGTCTGGTCGTAATGCACCTCCTTTCGGTTGCTGTAATGTGATCTCCAAGGAAAGGTTTCTCCATGCGGCATCGTTTCAAAGTTCTGTGCAAATCTCTCGGATTTGATGGACGTCCGGGAAACCTCCGTCAGCCTCCGCCTCGCATATCCGGCCTCGTCTTGCTTTAAAACTTGTCATATTCCGTCTTCCAAGGTTTTACACACAGTGGTATCACACAATCTCTCGGTCTTCTGTATTTCTCCGGACCGCCAGCTTCTTGACTCCTTTCATTCTAATACTTAAGTTCACGACCCACCTATCTTGACTGGTTGCGCGGCTTCAAGCCTTCACTCTGTTCTCCAAAATCATGTCCGAACCACTCAAGCCCATTGCGGTGGTATGTCGCGTTGTCCTTCGCTTAGTTCATATTAACAATTTATCCGCTTCGTAGGTTGGAATGTCCGCAGAGTTTCCTTCAGGAACTCTGTCAGATTCCAACTTTGACCACCAATCTTTCTTCGACTTTCTGCTTTCTGGCAAGGACGCTGCTGAACGCGTTCCTAAAGACCGTTTCAACATCGATGGGTGAGTCCCCTGTCAGCGCCCTTTACGCTCTGTGTACTCAAATTTCATAGATGGCAAGGCACGCACCTTGGTCAAGTTTTCGCTGAAGAAGCTTGCTTCCTCAAGAATGTACAAAACTTCGACCACTTTGAATTCGGTATCTCGTCAAAGGACGCGCTCACCATGGGTCTTGCGACGCGCAAGCTCGTCGAACACTCCTTCCTCGCTCTCCTCGACGCGGGTATCAATTCACGCTCCCAAAACGTCGGAGCCTATACGTCGGGAATTGCCTTCGATTTGTTAAGTGCCGCGGATGCGGTGAGTTCTTCTTTTTGATACGGTGGAGACGGCGCGCCGAACGTGGTCCTTCAACAGGATGAGTGGGACGTACGGGATGGTTTCGGCGGCGGTGCGGCCGCAGTTGCCAACCGCGTGTCGTATCAGCTGGATTTGCTGGGGCCTTCGATCCCAGTCGACACTGCCTGCAGCTCCTCGTTGATGGCTCTGCACCTGGGTATACAAGCGCTTCGCACGGGCGATTGCGAAGCAGCGGTCATTGGAGGGAGTCAGATCAATCACAGGTGCGTGCTCCTCCATAGCCCATTGCTAGATACTAAAGTCACCTCGCGTAGATTCCTCGACTGGATTTTCTACAGTCAATTGTCAATTCTGTCGCCAGCTGGAAGGTCGAGTCCATTTGACGAATCGGCTGACGGGTAAGCTCTTTCTTGGACTTGGCTCTTTGTTTCAATTGAGTCTCTCCAGGTTCGGACGTGGAGAGGCTGTTGTAGTCCTGGTGATCAAGCTGCTCGAAGACGCGATTCGTGATGGCGACAAAATCTACGCCACGGCAAGCATCAGCCTCACACGCCTATTCAATCTCTAGTCACTCACACGACTATATTTAGGTGTTGAACACTGCAATAAATTCCACTGGATCTGCAGGTCCCGTAAAGACGCCGATCCCAGAGTCGCAGGCCGCCGCCATGCACACGGCCTTCAAGGGCATCGGTCGGTCGCCTGCAGAGGTAGACTTTGTCGAGTGCCACGCCACAGGAACGGCGGTCGGCGACCCTATCGAGGCCAACTGGGTTGGCAGCCACTTTAAGAAGGAGAATGCAGAGCTCGTTGTTGGTAGTGTTAAGGGGAACATTGGACACACAGAAATTACATCGTTCTTGTCTTCGTTCACCAAGGTATGCGGCATGTTCAAGACGAACACTATTCCGCCGCAGGCGAATTATTCCAAACCCAACCCTGCAATCCACTGGGAGGAATATAACATGCGAGTGCCGACGACGATCGAGGAGTTTAAGACTCAGCATAGTTCGGGCAAGAGATTGGTTTCAATGTGCGTACGACTTGGTTCGTTCTGTATTACTTTCCTGATTTTGTATTCCAGCAATGCTTCGGGGCTTTTGGGTGCCAACGGGCACGTCATTGTCGAGAGCCCGCCTCCCAAGGTAAGGCTCACTTGCTGCTTACCCTTGACCGTCGATATTGATGCTATATGCAGGCCGCGCAACCGACCCCGCTTGCAAAAGGCAGGCCTGTTCTGCTGATGGCAGGAGGATTGTCGCCGCGCAGTGCCACAGCTATCGCAACCGACTTGGCCGGTCTTGCGTCGGACATTCCCAATGAACTCCCCGCACTTTCGAATATTTTCGGGCGGCGTGCTCGACAGCTCACTTGGCGTTCTGCGGCCGTCAGTACCGCAGGCAAGCCGTTTGTCTTCCCTGCACCCCGCTTCGTTACAAGAGGCGCACCACCTTTGGTTTACGTTTTCTCTGGTCAGGGACCACAGCACATTGAGAGTGAGTTTTCTGGGCTCACGACTCTGACAAAATGCTGATACCTTGTAGTGGGTCGGCAGTTGTTCAAATTCTATCCCGCCTTCCGCGACAGTATTCTTCGCATGGACAAGATCCACGTCGAGATCGCCGGCACGTCCATTGTGAATGAACTTGGATTCTTTGCCGACGCTCGTCCAAAGGAGGCTCTCCCCGATACATGGCCGGTCACACTTACCGTCCCCAGTATCGCAATGATTCAAATGGCGCTCGTCGATCTCCTCGCCGAATTTGGCGTTCGCCCAAGCATGGTATTTGGACACTCCGCTGGTGAAGCCGCGATGTCGTACGCGTCCGGCGCGCTACCGCAGGCGCTCGCGATGGAGATTGCAATCCGCCGTTCGCGCGCGATGAAGATGGTCGAGGGGAGCGGTGGAATGGCCGCTGTGTCGTGCACACCGCCTGTGGCGCGCGAGATCATTCGCGGAGTATTGCTAGAGGCAGGTCCTGGGGATGTCCTCGAGCTAGGGTGCTACAATGCTCCCGAGGCAGTCACGATCTCGGGGACGCAGGGTATGCTCGATAAGGCTATTGCGGTGGCACAGAAGCGAGGAATGTTTGCGCGCCAGATCAAGGCCAAGGTTCCCGGCCACTGCAGTTTGCTCGAGCCGTGCAAGGATCGTTATGTGTCGGAGATGGAGGAGGCCTTTGCTTGTTATCCGGGCGCCCATGTGCCCACAGTGCCGACGTATTCGACGCAAACAGGTCAACGCTGGGAGCAGGCTTTCACTCCGGAATACATGTGGAACAACGGGCGTACGTGCTTGCTCTCTTCCGCTTGCTTCATTGAATAACTCTTCATTCCAGGCGTCCCGGTGCAATTCGAGCAAACTGTCACTACCGTTGTCAACGAGATGCCAGAGGCTGTCTTCATTGAGGTCGGCCCGCACCCTGCCCTCTCGTCGTACATCTCGGGGATGGGTGCTAAGGCAGACAAGGTTATCTGCCCCATGCGTCGCACCAAGAACGTTACCGAATTCAACGAAGTCACCGACCTGCTTCTGTGTGTCGGAAATCTCTGCTCTTTGGGCGTTAACACCATCAACTTCAACGCCGTCAACGCTACCGACTGCCTTGAAATTTCCAAGCCCATTCCTGCGTACCCCTTCGCCCCGAAGGCGATGCCGTTCTATTCGGAGAACTCCCGGATGGCTGCGAAGCAGAAGCGCACGCGCAAAGGGCCTCTCAACTACGACACACTGGGCATGAACGCGCTCACGCACCCCGATCTTGCTGAGCATGTCATCAAAGGCGAGCCTATTATGCCGACCACTGGTTTCTTTGAGATGGTACGTGTTCAAGAGGTGTTGCCTCTCGATCGGTGGCTGATCGCTGCTTCTAGATGTTCGAGGAAGGTGCGCGAACGATGTGGGACATCGAGCTTCGCAGCTTGCTTCCTCTGCTTCCGGAGAAGGTCCTGGACGTTCAGGTAAAGTCGGACGGTCACGCATGGAGTATCGTGTCGTCACAGGGTCTCGGCCGTAACGTAAGCCCAGTTTGACAGTTTCTGTCAATCAATCTCTGAAAGTGCCTTTTTCACCTGCTTAGCCCCGGCTTCACGCTTCTGGGTTTATGACAACGGAGGTTTTAGACAAAGATCTTGGACCCATAGATCTTTCCGCTATCCGCTCCCGCTGTACCCCTGCCGACATCAGCAGTTAGTATCCCGTTCCACCTAACCCATATATGGCTCATCTAACGTGTTTGCCTTGTAGATCTCTACGCAATTTTGAGTTCCACTGCCGCTTTCGGTCCCTTGTACCGTCGAGTCGAGGCAATTTATGAAGGCGACCACGAGATTCTCTACCAAGTTCGTGGAAACGCGCCAGAGCTGACTGCGTATGCACCGAATTTCCTTTGCCAAAAAATTAGTCAGTCTGACTTGAAAACATGCAGGCACTATAAATACATTTTCCACCCGTCTGTGTTGGATGCCTGTATACACGGCTTGCTGCACCCTGTTTTTACCGGCAACGCCGACAAGAGCGTCTTCTACCTTCCATCCCACATTGGGCGTGTGATGCTGTATGACCGTGCTGTTGAGGAGGGCATGCCTGAAACGCTCTATTCCTATGTAGTGCCTCATTCTTGGACTCCGGGTACGCCGAGATGACTTTGAATTCCTTCGTTTACGGGCTCAATGATTTCCAGAGTCTGTCGCGTGCGACGCCTTCATTGTGAACGAGAAAGGAGAGCGACTAGTGACCTTGATAAATTGTGTTCTGTGCGTGGCGGTCCTAGTGACTATAATGCAAATCTAACCTATCACTCTCAGTTCAAAACATTGGGCGGGAGCAGTGCCTACGCGGCCGGAAACAAGCTACGAGTCCATCTACCAACCTCTTGCTCTGCCGATCGCCGAGCTCGCAGTTCCTGTTCTCAAACAGCGTGACTATGCTTTCTTGGACGAATTAATTCCCTCTGCTGAGGCAGAACGGAAAGTAAGGAATTGATTTTTCAGCCTTGTCGGGATGCTCAAAGTTTTTAAGGTTCCCAACGGGCATGCCAACGGTCACGCGAATGGGCACGTCAATGGACATGTTGGCAATGGGCATGCAAATGGGCACGTTGTTGCGCACGTCTCGCCTGAAGAGCGGAAAGCTTTCGAAGATGTCGTGAAGTCGATAACTTCCGACGTGGTTGAGGTCGGTTTTGCCTTGCCAATCTTGTGGCCTGTGGATCTAAATCAAAATATTCGTAGGCCAAACCGTCCACAGTGCTGTCGCTCTTCCCCTCTTCTTTGGAGGCATCGGTTGCTTCGGTTCGCCAGGTCTTGGACCATGCCGTGAAGTCTGGAAAGCAAGTCGTGCGCCTGCTCGATATTGGGGACGGTAAGCTGTGTGCTTTGCTCGTGGGAAATCTGACCAACAGCGCACAGCCACAGGATCGCTCTACAAGGTTCTCTTGGGTGTTGCGTCAGAATATCCTTCGTTGAGGCTCGACTACACCGCCTGTGGTCACGAACATGCCTCTCCGGACGTGCGAAAGGCGTCGTTCAATGTGGACTCTGTCACGAAACAAGCCGGTCTTACCTCCAACACCTATGATCTGATTGTCGAAACGCATACTCTTGGCTTTGCCTCGGAGCTTGACCATTCGCTCGAATATCTGAACACCCTCCTCGTTCCTGGTGGATTCCTCGTCGGGATAGAGGTCAATGGGATTCCCCAGGCTCGCGGTGGAAAGTGGGTCGACTTGGTTTTCTCGCCACACGGGCAGTGGTTCGGACTCCGATCCGGAAAGCAGCATCGCAGGTGGACACCGTCTGAATGGGACGCACAGCTCTCGAAAGCGAACTTCAGCGCTGTTGATGGTTCAGTCGGTGTTGAGAGCTCGTTGTTCCTCATCCTTCGGGCTCAGAAGCCGTCTCTGCCCCTCATCTCGCCGTCCGCTGCCCCATCTTCGAACGCCGAAAAGCCTATCATCTTCTCGTTTGAATATGCGCGTGCCCTGGACTTCCAGCAAGTTGCACTCGGCGCCATGTCGTCGTCTTCTGGTGGGGCCCCGACAAAGATCTGGATTGAAGCTACAATGGACACTTTTGATGGCGCTGTTGCAACCGGTTTCGCTCGTTCTTTGATGCGCGAACTCGTCGCCGTTGAGATTCGTTTGGCTCTGTTCGACGCTTCCTGGACGCCGGAGTCCAGAATTGCCGCCATCGAGCAACTGTCTGCTCTCAACTCGTTGGAGGCTGAAGTAGCTCTCAATAAAGCTGGAGTGGCTCTTGTTCCCCGTTTCCGCTCCTATGCCCCTCGCAATCTTGACACCCTCGACCATTCGAAGTACTGGGCTGTAGAATCGTCTAGCACCGTCGTTCAGTGTGCCCCTCCTTTGCCTGGCCCCAATCAGGTTCTTGTGCAGATTTCCTCTCTCTCAGGCACGGAAGGCGGGCTTCAAGGTCTCGTTGGTACCGTCACACGCACTCGATCCTCCCAATGGCAAGTTGGAGCCCGCGTCGTCGCTGTTGTGCCTTCAGCTCGCTCCAACTTCATTGTGGTACACGAGGGTCAGATTTCCGAGATAGCGAAGACCGTTGATGAGAAGAGTGCTGCGAATCTCGCACTGTTGTTGGTTTTCGCTGCTCTCGGGCTTCGCCTGGACTCGCGGCCGTTGAAGAGCTTGAAGCAAATCCAAGCAGTTGTCCTGCATACGGGTACTTTCGCTGCCTCCGTCGCCCGTGTTCTGGAGCACCTCGGTGTCAAAGCGGTCTTGGTCTCGCCCTCGCTCCCTTTGATATTGCCCCGCCTTTCTGCTGGCGACATCATCATCGGCGGACTACCTGCAGACTCCGCACGAACTGTCCCCAAGATGAACGGAATCTCAGTGTTCAACTGGATTGACTCGGAACAGGGGGCGCTCGCTGCGGTGGTGCAGAACCCCTGGTTGGTGGGTACGACTCTCGAAGCGCACCTGTCGCGCACATTGTCCGCGATAAATCTGGAAAGTCGCGCTCTCACCCCGGTGCAATTGCTGCCGCCGACGTTTGAGGTATCGCAAACTCTCACCTTAGCGGATGACAAGTTCTACCTTGTTGTGGGCGGTATCGGGTCCTTGGGCTTGCAAATCGCCATTTGGATGTACCGCGTGCGTATTGACTTTGGTATCCTGACCAGCTTCTCACCGATAGACATTTACAGAAAGGCGCACGGCACATTGCCCTCACCTCTCGCACAGGTGTTGCCCGACTTGCTGGCCCCAAAAACCGATCTCTGCGTGGCGCTGTCGATTATTTGCAAAGCCTTCCTGACCTTGATCTTCGTCTCGAGGCTTGCGACGCCACCTCCGTCGAGGCTCTCACGAAGCTCGTTAGCTCATTGGATCATCCACTCGCCGGATGCGTGTTCAGTGCAGCTGTTCTTGCGGATCGTCTATTCTTGAAGCAGGACGCTGAAAGCTTCCCGGTTCCCTTCAAGCCGAAAACCGATGCGTATTTCGCTCTTGAGAAGGTCGTCGCTCTTGATAAGCTAGACTTCTTGCTTGCCATTTCCTCTGTCGCGAGCTTCGGCGCAGCAGGTCAAACCAACTATGCTAGGTTAGTATCGTCGATTCCCCTCTTCATGCTCAACCCCTCATTTCTTTAATCAGTGCCAACACTGCCATCCAATATCTGACAGCGCGGTATCCCAATGCATGGGCTTTCGTTTCGCCCGGTATTGCGGACTCGAACGTCGGGTTTGACCTGTTCACATCTGCTAATTCCCATATTGAGATGTGGGAAACATCGACGTATAACAGCTACGGTATGAACATCTTGTTTAATTGGCTTGCATGATCAGCTAATGTTCGCTCTTCAGAGATCTGTCTGTGTCTAGAGGACGGGTTGCTGCGGATGGCAAACGGGGAGCGTATCTCAGTGTACATTCCCAACCTTAACTGGGACGCGATTTACACCTCTGTCAGCGAGTCCCCGCTCTACAACCATCTGGTCAAAATCGATGCGATGCAAGAGGATGTTGAGGTTGAGGACCCATACCAAGTGCTGCAGGAGATCGTGCTCAAGTTTGTCGACGCTTCTGAGGATGAGTTCGAGAGGAATGTCCCGCTCACGTCTTATGGGTAAGTATATATCTATTATTCTGATTTCCGTTCTATATTCACAATCTTGTTCAGCTTGGATTCTCTGTCTGCGGCACGGATGTCTACCGCGTTGAAGCCTTATATGTCGATTACTCAGATCCAGTTGCTGGGTGACCTCAGCCTCGAGGACTTGGTTGGGAGAATGCAAACTACGAAGCAGACGGTGTCGACTGATGAACCGGTCGTTGCGACTGCTGAACGGCCCTTCGCATGGGATGCCCTGCACCAACCGGGTCAGACCGTTCTCAAGCTTACTATCGGAAGCGGCACCCCCCTCATCATCCTCCATGGTGGTGCAGGCGACGTTGTCGCTTTCAGAGCCACGCAAGAACAATTCTCGACGCCACTCTGGGCGATTCAGCCAACCCCCGAGGCTCCGCTGGAGACAGTGGACACGTTGGCACAGTTCTACTTCGAGAAAATCAAGGAAGCGAGACCGGCCGGCCCCTATCGTATCGCGGGATTCTCCGCGTCCAGCATGGTCACCCTCCGTCTTGCTCAGCTCTTGGAAGCCAACGAGGACGAGATTGTGCAGCTTACCTTCGTTGATCATCACCCGATGGTCTTCACCTCTCCCCTGCACGGCTTCACCGCAGATGTCCAGACCTTCGATGATCTGAACATGTACGGACGGAAAGCCAGTGTAGGCATGGTTGCCGATTGCTGCAGTCGAGACTCTGCCCCTGCTCGTCGCACATACGGTGATAATCTCGTTGCCGCCTCTGAGGGTCGTCCGTCTGCCGCCAATGCACTCGAGTCCTGGGAATGGATCAAGAAGACCACCGAGATGAATCTCAGACAGGTCGTCGAGCTCGGTGGCGGCTGGGAAGCGTGGTCCAAAGCTGACCCCAAGATTCGGGAGGAGACGGCCAGACAGCGTATGGTTGAGGAAATCGCCAAAGTACGCGCGCCGATAAATGCGTTGATTAGCAACTGGGGTCTACGATCTCTCCTTGGTCTGGACTGGGGTGACTTGGGTGTTGCGCACAGCAAGCGGGAAACCAAAGTAACGTACTTCGAGTCCGGCCACTTCGACATCTTCGAGAAGGCAGATTTCGCTCGCGCTCTTGAATTTGACTGGGTGGTCGAGCAGCCGAAGCACGAACTGGCCACGATGGTACACAACCCTGCCATGAAGGACTTGAGGGTCATGTGGAAGATTGTGGATACAATGGCGCTCAGGGTCATGGCAGATACACTGAAACAAAATCCGCGCGTGGGCACAGAGGTGACGTTGCCGCTCTTTCTTCGTGAACAAATCACTGATAGTTTTACAGATATCCCGCCAGCGCCTCTTCCACGTCACCGAAGAGTTCGTCCGAACACAGACGCAAAGTACATGGACCGATGAAGAGCTCGAGCGCTCGAAGAAACTGTTCCCATTGTACTTCGAGACGACAGAGCGGATCTCAAAGGTTCACCCAGCGATCATGGAGTCGCCTGCGGTATGTGACATGTATTCATGCATTCAACATTCGCTAATGTCTGCGCTCTGCAGGCCGCTGTCGGAGCCCTATACTCCGACGATATGATGGATGGGTTCTATCGCGAGAATCCCGTCTTCACCAGCATGAACCAAGAGGCTTCGAAATATTTCAAGTCTCTTGTTTCGTCTCCCGACTTTGGCAAGCAGCGTCCCATCCGAGTGTTGGAAGTCGGCGCAGGTTTGTAATCTTTTATACCTGAATGAAATCTGAACTGACGTCTATATTCGCAGGTGTCGGTGGCCTCACAAAGTTCTTGGTAGAAGCTTTGTGTGATATGCCCAACGCCGACGTTGAGTACACCGTCACGGATCTTTCGTATGCACTGGCCAGCAGCTTGGCACAATCTTTCACCTACAAAAACATGGTTGCCAAGATGTACGACCTCGGAAAGACGCCCACCGAGCAAGGACTGCAGCTTGGCCACTACGACATAATAACTGGGCTTAATGTCATTCACGCAGTTTCAGAATTGGACGCGACGCTGCGCGATCTCCATACCCTCCTTGCGCCCGGTGGCCGCCTCCTCTTCGTTGACACCGATGGCACTGCACGCAGTTCGAATCCTCCTCGTCCTGGTGCTATCTGGAACGATTTCATCTGGGGATCCTTCCAAGGGTGGATGGGTTACACCGATGATCGCCCACACTGTACTATCGACGAGAGGCAATGGCGGGATCGTCTCACCGCGACTGGTTACTCGAACGTCAAAATCTGCCACGAAGATGCTGGGACGTGTATCATGTTCGAGGCTGAAAAGGTTTAATTGGGATTCATGATCTATAATAACGTATCTCCAGCAAAATATTTAATAATTTAGAATGTACTCGTACGAGGTCCCTACTTAGAATGAATGTATCTATTCCTTTGCGTTTGTCTGCCTCGAGCACGAACAACTCCGCAAAGAAAAGAAGTCACAGTCACAGTCACATACTTGCTCTTTGCTCCCACCTTGGGACTTTGCGCGGTTGCTGGCACATGGACCCTCCCATTTTTTATTCCAAGACAGAGTATATTGAAACGGTGAGGTTTCTTCTCTGTCTTCAAGGCTCGTGAGCTGATACAGCGCAGGACACGGGCAATAAGGTGTCTCGGCGTGCAACAATCGCTGGTCCTCAAAATATCATTCTGGGCGGCAAGACGATCATTTCCAGCGGTGCAATAATACGTGGCGACCTACGGCGTACGGGTGCAGGCCATGCGGTGGTCATTTCGCTAGGCAGATATTGCGTCGTCGGCGAAGGCTGCGTCATGCGCCCACCGTACAAAACCTACCGCGGAAATTTCAACTACTATCCTATGAAAATCGGCGACCATGTTCATATTGGCGCCAACACTGTAGTGGAAGCTGCTACTATCGGCAGTCATGTTGAGATTGGGAAGAACTGTGTTATTGGCAAATTCACGATTATCAAGGACTGTGCTCGTGTAGCTGACGGAACCATTGTCCCCCCGAACACTGTTATTCCCGCCCTTGCGCTCTTTGCTGGCTCCCCTGGACGATTCGTTGAAGACTTGCCTGAATCGACGCAGGAAACGGTGGAAGCATACACGAAACGGCATTACACAAGGTTCCAGCCACTTGACCGGTAGCGGTATCGACCAGTGGTGAGTTCATTTCCATCTGGATCATGATGAATAAAATAGAAGTCAAGCCCTGAATCAACGATCCTGACGAATTCTATTCTACTGAATCATTCCTATGTCCGATTCTGTGAGACGTATGCTGACTTCTTCGCTCAGAATTCGTATATATCCTCGCGCGCGGTAACGAAGGACTACAATGCCCACACGCTTCCTGCGCTGCAATACATTGCACAGAGAACAATGGCGAAGAAAAAATACAAGGTCGCGTCCCAGCACGTGATTTGGTCTTTGTCCTCATCTGGTTCTTGCTTTGTTCGTCTCTGCGCCTTTTACTCTGGGCTTTGTATTCCTGCCCATAAATGGCTGCGTTTCTAAATTTGCGAGCTCTCCATCGCCCTCCTCGCGCTCACGAATCGATATACGATCCCGCCCACCCTCATTGCCTGACACTGCATTATCACACTCCCTCTTCTCAAAGTTCCACGAGCTCCACCACAATCCTAATCCTATACGAATACCATGTTCCCCCGCATCGCGCTTGCCGTATTCGCCCTGGTTTCGTTTGGTTCGTTCTCCTTCTGTTCATGCGCGACCCGATGCTGAAGTTTTGACCCAAGTTGCGGCAACTCCGGCCCCCATCGACGAAAAGCTTCAACCTATCATTGCATATAAAAACAACATGGGTCTCGTCAACCCTGTACGTTGTCGCCTGATTTCTTCTATTGGGATTCAGCAAACTCATCGCGTCTTCCAGCCGACAGACAACTCGAACGCTGCCTCTGCGCGTATGGTGTCTGGCGCTGGGGCGGCATTGACTGTCTTTGTCGCTGCGGCGCTTCTGTGACTGTATCTCCGAACTGGTTTTCGAGGCACCAATGTTGTTTATCTTGTCTGTAGCATATGCGCTATACCATAATGAGCCGCGCGCACGGCTCAATCGCTGTCATTGCGTTTCCAATACAATTGCATTACATGTCTCGCTCGCTCGAGAACACTGACGATCCCTCTTATTCGGTAACCGGTCCGGAGCTTAGTCACCGATCATCTGAGTTTCAAGTGAGCGCGGCATCGTTCGGTGAGGTTGTTTTGCTTGCATTTGAGCATCCGGATGGCCTTGGCAATGCAGCGCTGGTATGGATGTGTTGTACAGGCCATTTTTGAGCACGAAATTTGGAGAATCTGTTCAATACAAATCACTTTTTGTCAATATGTCTATTCAGGCAAAGTGCAGGTTACTAGCAGGGGGTCAAAGGACCATTATGACGTTCCGGACGTTTCAATATTAAAACCACACACATATATTGGGGTGTAATGGGTTATAATTATATTCTGAGTACTCTTTAGCTACAATTCCCATGTACTCGATGACGTGAGAGAATAATCTACTTTACCTCCTACAACGACGATCCTTAAGGTCCAAAGCGCTATCAACCGCTTAGGATTGAGGCTCTGAGTTTAGGTGAGTTCAGTATTGCGAATACTGACCTATTGTGCTTCTTCAGGTCAGCGCTCCCCTCAGTAGATATCTCACGAGGGGCGGAGCTGCACACTCTCAGATTTCTGTCTGTTGCGCACTCCCTTCAGCGCTACACCATTCGGACCGCATCTATCCTACCAAAACATCAAGAACAAGACTCGCTCGCCAGTGCTCCCTCCGTGTTTCCCTTATATTGATTTTGTAGACTAAACGGGTCCTACAAAGGTGGACACATTGGGAACGCGGATACGCTGGCCGGCGAGAAAACTCACCTATAACATCCCACTCCATTCCATTTAATCTCAACCTCAACATCCTTGTCTCTACTTTCGTCTTTCTCAGATTCCTCCTATGGGGGAGGAAGGACTCGTCGTTGAGCAGGACGATCTTCCACCCCCAAACAACATGCGTTTCCCATGCGGCAATCTCGTGACAGGCCGGACCGAGTTAGCCGAAGATTTACCGACGGACCAAGAGGCTTACTTTCTGGCATATCAAATAGAGCTGACGGCGGAGCATGTTGTTGACCGCGGAGCCAGACGTCCGCCTGGCGTAGGGCGGTTTGCGTTAGCTGAAACCTTTTACAGTCAAGTATGTCGAGTGGTGGAAGAATTGCAATATTCCTTACAAGGTGCAGCTTTGTTGGTGCCAGGAAGGCAGCGGTACTTTCATGTCGACCCAGAAAACAGTCTTCTATCCATTCTTGAGGGCTGTGGGTCCCTGCTCCAGCTGAATGCCGCCTGGGGAATTCTGCGACGACGTTTGGATCTGGGAAGAGAGTTTGTGAAGAGATACGTTAAAGAACTCTATATGCTGGACGCACCAAAGACGTTCACCCCCGCGTGCACTAGTGCAGCTCATAACGAAGATCTGGTCAAGCGCGAGCAAGGCCATGATGCAGAAAGAGAAAGTCATCAGTTTGTCGACGGCAGCACGAAGAAACTACTCACCAACAAAAATCACACTCAAAAAACCTTCGCACCTCCTCACACCTCTCCTCCGCACCCCGCTCCTCCTCGTGTCATTGACCGAGATGCAGTCGAGCTTGGGGGGCAAGAGGAGAGTTCTGCCGTGGCGAATCACCCGTCCACAAACGAGAGCACTCATAAGATTTTGATTTTCCACCGATCACCTGCCCCTTCCCCTCTGTCCCCCGCTCCCTCTTCTGGTACGCCAGCAAGCACGGTTGAGCTTGGGGGGCAGAGATATGGACACCTCTGCGCCTCCGACAGAGTAATGGCCGAATCTGGGGGGCGATCGGATGAGCTCGCGGAAGCGCACAAAAGGCGTGGCTGCGTTTCGGAAGACGAGGTCAATACTCCGTCCACAATCGAGATTGGGGGGCTGGAAGACACGGTCAGTCAAGGTTGCCAAAGCTTGAAACAAAAAACTCGCACTGTGCACGTCGCATCGCCGCATCCAAAGCACCCGGAGACAGAAGAACGTGACGAATCAAAAGCAGCCTTGGACAAGGGAATACAAGAGGAGGAGCCAGTTAAATCTAACGAACAACGAAGTGATTCGTCACTCACAGATGACCCTTATCCTCGACTTGTTGGGCTGTCCTCAAACACCATTGAGCGACCCACGTTTGGGCGAGCGTATCTCAGCTCATTAGCTCAGCATGCGATGAGTCTGGGGATCGACAAGGCCCCATCTCCATCATACGCAAAACCATTTGATTGGTCCCCGGCCGATGCGGAAGAGTGCGCTAGTCGACTCGACTCAAATAAGCTATGCTGGAACGGGGCACAAAAACATAACGGCGCACCTGTCGTTCGAACTAACAAGTCACCAGTTCACACTTACACATCTCACCATCGCGTCGAGCGGGCTGTGGTTGTACTGAGGTCCACGGACGCTGACCCCGTGCCGGCGGGGACTCCACGAACACCAAGTAACCTGATTCCGGATATGAGCTGGTCGTTGGCGAGGCGAGAACAAGAATCTCCCTTACCGAGTCACCCAAACACGGGCAGAGATGAGGGCGCCCTACCTAAGATCGAGCTTGGGGGGCTGAAGGGCATAGGAAATAAGTACCACCCGGCGTATACGAATAAAAAAACTCAAACCTTAGAACGTGCTCGGAACTCTTGCGGCGAATTGGCATTGAATGACGAGTCCGTCGGCGTTTCACCGTCGTTCAAGCCTGCCATTGCGAGCGCAGTCAAGTGCGGCGGGCTTCAAATCGCACTCGAGGGACTGCTCGTCGCCCACAATTCGCGCGAAGTCGACGCACAGCATGAGGTAGCCGTTGCGTGTGAAGCTGTCGAGGTCCATGTTAGCGAAATAGCTGACGCAGGGGTTAGCATGCCCATGTGGATGACGATCAACAGCTTACATATACGGTGCGAAGAACATGACGCGGGACTCGCATGGGAACGACGAGGCATAAAGTCACTAGCTGCCGTGCTCATTGCCGACGTTGACGTTGTCGGGGTCGAAAGACGTACAATGGCGATGGAGGATTTGGTATCGACAGTGTCAAGGAGAATTGGATGGCTTGGTGTGATGAAAGCGTACGTAGAGCTGGAAGAACAAAAGAGAACGTCAGCTGGCTGCAAAACCGTTAGCCAGAATGAGCGCCGTACCAAAGATTTAGACAGGGATCAGATTGCAGATCTGGAAAATATGACAACCTCATCCAAGTCCCCGCCTCCGGCGCTCGCAATGGCGAGCACCGTCGAGGGTGGGGGGCTTCGAATGAGGTTGTCGAATGAGTTGCCGCAAGCCCCGCTGGTCGGTCCCTACGGGCGACGCGACGCTGTAGTTGCGTCGTCCTTCAAATTTGATTCGTTATCAATGACCCTTCCTTCGTCGATGAACGTACTATCGGACTTCGGTTACTCGGTTTTGGTGCCAGATGACGCGATCGTATGGACGAACCGAAACGCCGACCTTGCGCGTAATCGACGCGAGGACGGCGCGTCGTGCCTACTGTGGAAGCGTGAAGGTATTGGCACCTGCGTCGTAGCTTGATGACGCAGGCGCGGGCGCGCGAATACGCTGCTGACTTTCGTTAGCTCATACAACTTCTGTGGAGGTTAACGAACCTACCTCAACCTTCCATCCGGTTTACTAAACGGCACGGCACCTCGACCCTCGCGAACAGCTCGTCCTGGAGTGTTCCGAGGCCACCTATACCCAAGCTATGAAATCTTCCTTCCTCGTCTCGTCATATGGCCACAAATTTCCTATGTTCTTTTTTCTTTCAATTTCATTTCGAGCTTCCATCGGAAGACCGCCAAAATGGATTCAGGGATGTGTCAGTCTTCCTCGACTGAAGTGACACGCGCTCAACAGCCGCACGTTGGACTGGTCCCAAGGATCGCCGTAGGACGTGTGGTGCTGCAAGGAAACAGCGCTGTCGACGAGGAAGAGAGAGGAGGAACACATACCTACGGCAGAGAATGGACAAGAATGACCTGAATCTTCTGCTCTGTCAATTGATCGTCACGGCAACCTCGAAGCTCGAAGACGACTCGTTCGCGAGCCTTCCGAGGGCCCCTATACCCAGCTACGAAAATTTCTTCATTTTTCTTCCATTTCTTGGTTGATATTTCGGGCATCTCAGCCGGATTTCAACCTCCCAGCAATGAGATACATACCTGCTTGAATTCAAGGCGCTTTTTCGTCCCCTCGTCGCAGAAATTCGGACAGAAGATTCGCCCAAGAGGTCGCGAGAAGAGAACGGGTGCCGAAATTTGTCTTCAAGCCAGGAGACAGCGGTAGAGTTCTACCAGATGTTGTGACATCTAGCAAGGGGAACGTTCTGACAAAACGTAGCTGAGACGTGCGGGTGAATGGAGCGACGAGAACGGAAGCTGCAGGCGGCCCAGAGAGGGCGGTGTGTGACTATCAGTCACATCGTCACAATATCCCCGCTCTCACCTGCTCTCACTCTCAGCTGGGCTCTTTCATGGACGCGTTTCACGCGTTCCATCTTGTGAAACACGTTTCGTCTCCCTCTCCACTCCCTTCTGGCTCATATTCAGCTGCTCTCTGGCTTTCAAGCAACTGCTCAACCTCCAGACGTGCGACACTTCGCTAGAAACTGTAGATAAACGCTCCCCCTCTCTGGAGCTCTTTGTCCTTGGTTCTGGAGATCTACTATCGTTTGAAGCTATGTTCGGCCCTAAAATCTCTTTTCTCGACACGCTCCGAAGTCTCCGACAAATGAAAAACTTCCCCAAACAAGTCAACTCGTGGGGAAGCGTTGAGAAACGGATTCGGAGGATGGGGGGCTAGATACAAGAAACGAAGGCACCACTAGCGCGTGGCCTTGATGGGGGCTTGTTTCGCACGCGAACGCCCCCGCGAGGCACGTCTTTTTAAAATTTTCAGACTCGAAACTTGCTATTGACCATTTACTTGGATTTTCTTCTCTCCCAACGGGCTCTCTTCGTTGGATGCCTTCCAACGCGAACAACGCAGAAGTCTTGCTGCCCAAGCGTCGGGACATCGACCTCTCATTTTCTGCAACCTACAAACTCGTTCGGGGCGCAAACGCGGACTCGTAGGACTCGACGCCGGCTGCACGTTCTTAGCTCGTTGTTCTACGCCATCAACTCCTTGGCCATGGTTATCTGGCCTATCTTCCGCTGGTTTGGTTAGGACGAATTCACCACCGGTGCTCCAAGCACGGAAAACTTCTTGAAGCCGCTAGCTATCAAAGGGCGTTCGGTGACGCTGAATTCACGTCCCGTTTGGCTTCGCTTGCGATGACGCACAGCACCGCGCTCCTTCGAGACCATAACAACTACTCAGGACGTCATGGATTTTGGACGAAGCTGGGGGGGTAGATTTATTGTGGCGAGGCTCAGCGCTTACGCGTGGGCATCACTTTTGAATCCTGTTCCCTCTTGCTCAATCTCCGTGTTCGCTCGGCGCCACACTGCGCTTAACCCACCCAGGGAGACCCTTCGTCTCTCCTCCCTTCCCTTCCAACAACTACCTGCCCTTACACTTTCACCCGCCGCAGCCCAGACCAATGGCTGACTACAGGCAGGGGGGGGCTGGCTCATCTCA
Source organism: Favolaschia claudopus (assembly GCA_037176885.1). Lineage (NCBI taxonomy): Eukaryota > Fungi > Basidiomycota > Agaricomycetes > Agaricales > Mycenaceae > Favolaschia > Favolaschia claudopus. Next base: position 1,628,057 of record JAWWNJ010000004.1, on the reverse strand, counting down.
CATGGAATTCCGAAACTACCCGGTCTCACTCGACCGTTACAACCGGCCACTTTCGTGGGGGGCAATAGGGGTAGGTAGGTATGGTATGGAGCATGGCGACTTTGGAGCGATGGAGAAAGGCTCGGGTATGGTGGGTACTGGGAGCGAAGCGACCAGCAGCTGGAGCAGAGCCGGAAGGTCTTGGACATGGAGACGTAGGACCTGTGAAGCAGCATACGGAGTTGGAATGGGCATGCATTGGAGATGAAGGGTAGCGGAATTGGAGAGGGATCGGTTATGGAGGCACAGTGAATGCACAACAGTGTATGGAGATGAAGTGGAGGAGACTTGAAGGTGCAGTGCAACACGAAAATTTTTCTCCGAATTTTTCCCCGCCGCCCCGCCCTGTATGCATCTCTTCATCTTGCAGCTCAAGAGTGGGGGGCTCTGTAATGGGTTATAATTATATTCTGAGTACTCTTTAGCTACAATTCCCATGTACTCGATGACGTGAGAGAATAATCTACTTTACCTCCTACAACGACGATCCTTAAGGTCCAAAGCGCTATCAACCGCTTAGGATTGAGGCTCTGAGTTTAGGTGAGTTCAGTATTGCGAATACTGACCTATTGTGCTTCTTCAGGTCAGCGCTCCCCTCAGTAGATATCTCACGAGGGGCGGAGCTGCACACTCTCAGATTTCTGTCTGTTGCGCACTCCCTTCAGCGCTACACCATTCGGACCGCATCTATCCTACCAAAACATCAAGAACAAGACTCGCTCGCCAGTGCTCCCTCCGTGTTTCCCTTATATTGATTTTGTAGACTAAACGGGTCCTACATGGGGAGCAACACACATATCTTCTTAGAGGCGTACATATGTACTGCATCTGTACAATGTACACTATCGGGTTATGGCCTCAGGCGGCTGCCATCATAATTGGCCCAAACAGTTCGCGTTCGTCGGTCCCTGATCATGCCCGCTTTGACTCACACCGCAGGACCGCGAATAATAAGCGGCTTACAGTATCGTTTTTATGGCACAAAAAAGGGTCCAAATCAGGCCCCTTTTTATCTGAACAGAAAAGTGACCGGAAAGCTGCCTTATTTAGGGAAATATCAGGGGCACATTGTTTTGTGCCTGATTATCTGCGATAAAAATGATACTGTAAGGGCCTTATTATGTGCGGTCCTGCGCAGTGGCAGGCCATCTGCCGGATTGGCAAGGATGGTGCAGGGCAAACCGGCAACTGGCAGCTACAGCGCTGGACCGCAAATAATAAGGCCCTTACAGTATCGTTTTTATCACAGATAATCAGGCACAAAACAATGTGCCCCTGATATTTGCCTAAATAACGCAGCTTTCCGGTCGCTTTTTTGTTCAGATAAAAAGGGGCCTAATTTGGACCCTTTTTTGTGCCATCAAAACGATACTGTAAGCCGCTTATTATTCGCGGTCCTGCGGTGTGACTAGCTTTGACTTCGCATCAACTGACCCGCCGTGGTACCGGGCTCACGCGCGGTGTGAGACTCTGGTCATTGCTGCAGGAACCTGAGGTAGATGGAAAAGAATGTTCTTATGACCAGCACTCACATTCTCGAGAACGTTGTTCAAATGAAAATGAAAAATTTTGGATCCGTTGATTCTCATCAAAGCGCGATGAGCCCGACAAGCGCCCGTCCGCATCAAAATTGGCCGCCCATAGACGAATATTATGTACATAGATAGATGCAGTACATAGTACATACCAAACTGTTTTGTCACACCGCGGGAGCGCGAGAAAAAGGCTCCCTACAGTTTGATTTTTATTTGACATAAACCAGGCTCGATTTGGGAACTTTTTATTTAGACTAGAAAGCGGTCTAATTTGGGGCTAATTACCTGACAAAAGTAGGAAGCTTTTTTGTGCCGAAATATCTGTAATAAAAATCAAACTGTAGGGAGCCTTTTTTCTGCGCTCCCTCGCTGTGGGTGCCAGTTCAAGGCAGGATGGTGCAGGCGACCGGCAACCACAGCGAGGGAGCGCGTGTTTTTATTTGACATAAATTAGGCTTGATTTGGGAGCTTTTTATCTAGACTAAAAAGCGGTCTAATTTGGGGCAAGTTACCTGACAAAAGTAGAAAGCTTTTTTTCTGCCCAGATATCTGTAATAAAAATCAAACTGTAGGGAGCCTTTTTCTTGCGCTCCCGCGGTGTGTGTACACCTATGTAGGCTTCTCAGAAGATATGTGTTGCTCCCAAACATATATGTGTGTGGTTTCAATATTGCAACGTCCGAAACGTCATAGACCATGGTTGGTTCTTGGGTGAACAGAATGTAGTAGAAGGTAGTAGAGAGTGTTTTATAGTCGAATCTCAGCGCTGGGTTATCGAAATCCGTATCTACGAGTGGAATTTGCCGACCGAGTGCATGCCCGGTGTTTGAAAAACCAATCTGGGGCGGAACAATGAGTTTTCGACCCATTTCACTTACTTTGTGCATTTAGGATGTCGATACATCAAGCGACAAGCCCGCAGTACCTCACGCAGTTCGAAAGAAGGGAAAATTCAGAAAATCTCGTAATATGTTCAAAACATGCAGATTCCGTCTAAAAAAATGAAAAGAAAATTCAGAACATGCTCCCGACGGCTTTGAAATGTAATCTGAGGCTCTCTATATGTTCCTTCAGTGCATTGTAGTCTCTAGGACGGCGACTATGGTGCACAGAACAAAGCCGAGGAATTTTACATAATCCCGAATAAGAGGGATCGACCTTCCCCTCCGCTCCCGAGGAAGAGAAATGGTCAGTGTGAGGTAATAAAAAATACATCATGGTGAGATTCGGTAGATGGTTGTTGTACATAGTGGGCGACCAAGTTCGGCGCATCTAGTACATTTCCAAGCTCATGCCATCGTGAATCTCGTAGTCAGACAATGTGATGTGATCCTTGTATATTGTGTACCTGTGCGACGTGAATGAGCAGACCAAAACGGTGGAAGAACGGCGTACGCACCACTTCTTAAGCTGGATCTTGGTGTGGTCTGTGCCCGTCTGAGCCGCAATGAGTTTCTTTAGGTCGCCTACAGTATCGTCTGGGCTGCACTTTACGCGCACTGTGGTTCGTAGATTGGTGGGTGTGCTCTATTGAATGGAACAGGACGCACCTTTACGCCCGAGACGATCGTTCGCGATAACCTAAGTGATTTGGTCGGCGCAAGGCCTGCATCTATTAACAACAAGATGTACCTCGATGAGGGCCATGAGAACGAGAGAGTAGAGTTGGGAGACGAGGGAAGAGGTGAGCGGTGATTTCCAAATCGGGACCTTGACTCGATCTGCTTCAATCGAAGGGCTTATAACATTAACAATGGCTACAGCTGCAAGAAGCTAGCTACTCTCGTCAAGAAAATTTATGCGCTACTGCTTTCGAGTCCCTCACATTGCGCCATGAAAAATTACACCTCCACCGCCAGGCAACATCGTCGACTTACCGGGCCCCGCCATTGCAGCGAATTGCTTCAACATCTGCGACATACCTACCGGTTTCCCCGGAATACCTGCGTCGACCAGCACGCGCCACAAACTATGTTTCTGGTACGCAGGACTCTCGGGATCGAGCAAGTCATCTAACTTTTCCGAGTCGCACTTTTCGTCCCAATAGCATTTATCCAACTTCGCGGCCCACTCGCTGGCACCTTTGGCGTCTCCAAATCCAATGCATCCCTGCATCAGCAACTGCATTATGTCGAAATACTCTGGAAGATGCTCTAGTCCCTCCTGGACGATGCGCTTGTATTGTTTCTCGCATTGGGCGAAGGTCGTTTCGTTCAGGCACGACCCGGTGAGGAGCACCCCGTCTGTTTGTGAGAAATAGGATATCGCGGCGCGGCGCTTGTCGGATCCTGGGTCCTTGCAGGCGGTGCAGGAGCAGGTGAAGTCGTATGGCTTCAGCGCCTCTTGGCGCTTTGCGGTAGCGTTGACGACGTGGGTATACTGGAAGGTCAACTCCTCCCCTTCAGCGATGTCGCGAACGGCGTACAGCCGGTAAGAGAACGAAGGGATGTCAAATCGCGGAAATGTGTTTGGTGAGCAGCTGTTACCGAGGTTGTTAGGTTCTGCAAGGGTTCGATGGAGGCGCTTTCAGCATACCTATGGTTCAGTCGTGAGATCAACTTGCACGTCGCGCAGTAGTCCGCGCTTTCGTCATTCACACCGGGCCGAAGACCCTCCAGAGCTACCGAGTTGGTGCGCGCAATACCTGTTAAGGGTCCACTGCCGTCCTCTTTGTGACAATTCCACAACGCCATGTACGCTTCTTTGTCTCTTGGGCGCATGCGTTTGAATGAGACCTCGCGCATCTTCTCGGTCTCCTGGAGCTGATACTGAATACACTGCTGGCGGGTGAAAGTCGCGGGAAAGGGGATGGGCATCCCTTGAGCCCAGGCAACGAGCGGACGCTCACTCAGGATGAGGTCGCCTGCCTTGAGCGCGCGTTTACTCACGAGACCGGTTCCTTTGCCGGGGATTTTGGCGATGCGAAAGCCTGGCGTGGCGGGGTGCTTGAGAGGGCGGGGGAAACCGGGGATTTTTAATAGCACTTCCTTGCTGCCGGGGTGGAAAAGACACTCGCAGCTCGGATCGTCGTCGTTCCTCGGGCCGCCAAAGGGGACCGTCGTGTAAGTCATGGCGTCCGGCATGCTTCCACCCATGGGATCGCGTTCAAGGTATTGAGCTTCATTTTTGTAGCCTTCAGGTAGTGCTGGGTGGCGCGTAGTTATTTTGAATGGGTTTTCGATTCGGTTTACGACCTCCGCGCGACTTACTAAGATCTAGTTTCTCTTGTTTGCCGATTGGCAAGCGTTCGAATTTTTTGGGGGCTGTATCGCAGTCAGAAACGCTTTGATAGCGTCTGATTTTCATTTCACCATGATTTTGATTATTGGTGGAAGCCGCTCCGTCGAGAGCCGGCCCCAACGGACGCGATTTGGCCTTGGATCCGTTTAGAAAACCGCGTTTCATGCTGAGCTGGACGCGATAAATTTTTTTTCGAAGAGGAGAGAGGTCAAGAAGCGTCGATGGGCCTTCTTTGTTCTTTGTTCCCTTTGTGGGTCCCTCGTGCCAATGATTCGCACGGACCAGGGCTTCTAGCAGCTAATTTACCATTGTAGCGCAGCAGCTGTTGAAATTGATTTGTTAGACCGGAATGGTGTACCGAAGAATTCCTCCGAATCGCGAGATAAACCTGGAAAATCGAGGTAGGTATCCCAAAAAGGATAGTATGTTTGCTGAGTCGTCTCTTTGTCTGAGTCTCTTGATATGACCTGTTCCGCGACATCCTCTCACTGTTTGCTCCTCTCTGCCCGTACCTTCTGACGTCCTTTGAGTTGATCCTTCGGCGCTATTCCTCCTCGCTGTGCTCGCCATGCGACTATTCTCAAGTCATGGCGCCAACCGATTCAAGGTCAAAGGCATTGATTGAGTGGTGATCCATAATATATTCCCCCGGCCCGTTAATATGGAGAGATCCTCGTTTTAAATAACACTTGGTACAACTTCTTGCTTCCAATTACCTCCGCCTTCACGCCGTCGACGAAATTGTGGGTCCAGCCGAAGCCTCCTCAACCGCCGTTTCCGTTGTCAATGTGACCTGAGGTAACAGTTCCATATGCACATTGAATTGTCTGAAAACCATTAATAGGATGCATGCACGGGGACTTTGCACACTTACCTGATGACAGTGCCCTGTGCATAACACGAACCTTCGCCGTTTTCTCCCCAGCGAACAATCCAACGGCCAAGTACTCGATTCTGTGCATCAGTAGTCTCGGCGACTGTTTCTTCTGTTCCGGGAGCCGGAAGAGTATCTCGCAGATGCGGGGGGAGAAGGACAAGTTCTGGCAGCTCCAATTTCGCAAACGAGGACGGAGGGTCAACGGGAACGAGGAACAAGGGGTCGTAAACCTGCATCAAAGCGGAATGTTGAGTAGAACCGTCGAACAAGATTTTTTCATGTAGAGCTCACGCACGCGGGTGATGCGAGGGCGCAGAAACATGGTCAGGGTTGTGAGTTCAGTGGACTGGACCTCGCCGTCGGTGGGGGAGGTCTTGACGCGCATTGCGGTAACATAGCTGCGACTGGCCCAGGCAATGACCAGGGTACTAGCGCTGGAGGTGCCGACGGCGGTGCCAACGAGGAAAGCGCGCGCGGACCATGGGAGGTTACTCTCGACAGCAAAAATTACAGGAGCCATAGTGATACAGAGGGAGAGAGATCCAATAGAGAAAGCTTTAATTCGTTTGAATGTGGGGGTGAGTGGTCCGCGATAGACGATTTGGTCGGGCGTAATGGTGACATGGGGAGAAGAGGTATTACTATTAGCGACTGTGCTTTCAGAACGTCGGAGTTTGGGGTATACGCTCAAGGCAAGTGGAGACAGACGGGGAGTCAAGAGACGCGCTGTGAATGAGGGGAAGCATCGCAGAGGCTGCCGCAGCAGCATTGGGTGAGCGTCGCCGTCGTTGTGGTCAATGAGCAAGTCTAAGCATTTATTCGGGCCGCAAAGTCGAGGCGTGGCGGGACGGCTGCCGGCATTTTGAGGCTGATGTGCTAATCGCGAGCACGCAATTGGCCGGAATCAAAAAACGCGATCACCTGCTTCCGAATTCTGAGTCCGCCCCAAGTCCGCCCTGGTCGCGTCCACTCAAAGGTGTCCTGGCTTTGAACTCGTCCTACTTTCGCAATTTACAGGAAGAGTACTATAGGCTTTTGAGTAATAAACAGCCAGCCCCGACGGCTGTCCCATTGCCAATTGAACCTCTACCTCGTCGCCTCGTCGTCGACGGCGTGGCATCTCTCGAGCGGTATTTTGAACTCCTTCTCAAAGCACTATAAGTATACTCCGTGCGTCCACTTTTTGTTGGGATGCGCGAGCTTTCTTACTCCAAAAAGCTCTCTCAGCCCAGCTGTGTCTGCCCTTATTCGAAATACATACTCCTTTCGTACTCCGGCGTCCCGCACTCGAACAGTGCACGTTCGAACTTCGAGTACTCTGCCACGCTTGAGGAACTGTATTCGCGCTCTAAGGGAAGAGGAAAAGATGAAGGATATGGCGCGTATTTTGTTGGATGCTTCATATGTTGACAAGTTGCACGGATCCGCAGAAGTGCGGCGCTGCACGACGCAGCAGCTGTTTTTTGCAGCGTTTGAAAGCGGATGGTTCAGATTCACCGGTTCGGGAAAGCTTCTTCCGCTTTGTACCTCGTGTATCGAACACCGGTACACAGTGTAGTCAGCGATTGCGGGCGGGAGGCGGAAGCATGTGCGGGAAGAGTTCCCCGTTTGTTGCGGCTGGCCAACTTGACTGTGGCGGCCTCCCGGTACAGCCAACCGGTAATAATTTAGTCACTTCCTACTACAATTTTGTCCTGGAGCTATCGGCCTCCTCGATCACACTTTTAGCAACTTTCCCAATCACCGGGAACGCTTTTGCATGTACGAATGCTCGCTCCGAGCTGGCCTGTTTGCGCGCAACACGCGCCGCAATGCCCTGTGAAATGACGGCGAGCTGTATACAGTAACACAGAAAGGTAGATAAACATGAGATTGTAATGGGAGAACGCAAACGAATTGCATCTTACCCGGAAAAGCATCCAACTGCGGGCAAACACCATCTCCTTGATGGGGTATGGCTGATTTGTGAGACGGCAATACTCCCGCTCGAGGGCTTCGAGCTCAATGGGCTGCCTTTCGGGTGCGCCTTTGAAGCTGCCGCCCATGAAGGGTGCGTTGGGATCAAAATTGAAATCCGAAGGGCGAATAGACCACGGCATCGTAAGATTGGCTAGGTCCGCGAGCTACACGCAGTTGAGGATGAGTATGGATAGTAGTTCTGCTTGCGCAAATGAAAGACAAACCGGACTGCCTAGGGTGCAGAGTTCCCAATCCAAAATGGCGAGTACGCGGTTCTCAGTCGGATGGAAGATGAGGTTGTCGAGTTTGTAGTCGCCGTGGACGATGCGGAGTCCGGTTTTCTTTTCGTCTGGGAGGTGTTTTCGGTACCAGGCCATGAGTTCGTTGACGTCGGGGATGTCGCCGATGGGTGTCTTGGTGTCGAGATCGACCACGGCGGCTTGAGCGCTGGAAACACGGGACAGGGATTTGATTTGGCGGGGGAAGTAGTCTGAAGAGGGGCCGAATTTGGATAGACCGACGGCTGAAGGGGAGATGGAGCCAAGGGCGGCGAGGGCGGCTATTGCGGAGAGCCAGCTGTACTTGAGAATGAAGGGGAATCGCGACGAATTGAGTTGTGATGACGGCGTACCATTCTCGTCGGTCCTTTGGTGGTATTTCAGGCATTGTGGTATCGGTGAAGATGCGGCCGTCGACGAATTCCATCACGTAGAACGGTGTCCCGATTATGGATTTGTCTTCGCAAAGAATGATGGGTTGGGGGACAGGGACGAGTTGCGAGGGGGGTGTTGCGGGGTTGGTGTTGTGTTTGTGTAGAGCGTGAAGCATGGTGTATTCGCGCTCTATTTGATGAGCGGTGTTGGAGATGAGTTCCCCTGCGGGTTTCTTGCGCAGTACGAATTTGGTCTTGCTGGGTGATTCAAGAATTGAGCAGCGTTCGAACTGGCCGCCAAGAAACTTACTTTGCATCAGTGAGGAAGTACGTTGGGTTAGACTATGCCGAGGGTTAGAGCTTGGACAATACTGGAAATACGTGCAAGAGCATGCCTGGCCAAACTAAGAACTAGATTAACCATTCCGTGAACAAAAGGTTAGGAGGAATGGCATACTTTGAATTGTTTCACGTCTATAGGTCCCCGCAGAGTTTTGACATTCTTGAGGAGGTAGGAAGTGAGGGTTTCAACGTCGATGTTGGCGCGAACGTCGCCAAATTCGCCCCCGATTTTTTTCTGGTCGGTGGACATGGTGAAAGTGAAGAGTGCAGTTCGGGAACAGGTCGGCTATTGAAACGCCGGTTTGATGGATTGATGAAGAATCACGACGCGTCGCGTCGCGTCCTCCTCATGCTCATCTGGGCTATTTCGCGCGGATTCTCGAGCTGAACGCGTAGTCGTCATATAATCAAGCTTATCTTCACAAAGAGAGGATGGATCCAGTTGCGGTTGAGAGCGCGCGACTTGTTGTACTTTCCGCACTTGAATTGACACATCGGTTACTAGTAGAATCTGAACCCTTTCCTTCCCCTACCTTTCTCAAGGTGATCTTTTCACGATAGACGATTGCATCTCGGTATTTTATTGCTGACAGTAGAAGGACATCCAAAAAACGTGAAAGCAGCAAGCCTTTCCGAAATACACGTATGCTGACTTGACGCTTACAGCGGGCACTTGGCTAGCTCGCTGAAGGGGTCGAGTTGGCAATGTTGCTGGGGGATATACAGGTAATACAACCGCGCAGTTTCCTTGCGCCAGCTGAGAACTTCGTCTACCTGCACGTCGAAAAGTTGAAATAACCCTAACCCAAGCGGTGTCTGGATGGGGAAATTGCGGTACATGCGGCTCACAGCCCAAATTTGCTCAGCTTGACTCGCATTGCCTCACCCCGCATCCTTGCTTTCCCCTTCTTTCTTAACGATTCTCTTGTGACCAGCAATGGCCTTTTCTCCCTAGTAATCGCTGTTCTGGTACCACAGGACTTAACGACAATGTAAGGCGTTTGTTCCCTCTATTCTCTTGCCCAGAAGGCCAACCATCCACGCAATAGTCAACCCAGATCCACTTTACGACTAGGAAATCATTGCAGTGCCTCCTACATTGCCCTTCATATTTGGCGAGCTGATCGTCAGTCGGCCCCATCTCGCCAAAATTGTACAATTACCGGAACCCTACCTCTGTCATTTACTTTGTCCATAACTTTTCTTCACATCGAACCGCCAGTCGCTATCGCCATGTCTGGTCCCTTCGTCTACACCCCGTACCCAAATCTCTTCTATCCGCCTCCCGCTACGCACTGGGGTCAGGGCTTCTTCCATACAACTGCCGTCGGTCCGACCCAGACGATCTATCCTTCTTCGCCTTTTGTGCCGCCCGGAGAGGCTGGACCCAGCACACCCTATCAGCCTGCACCTGGTTTCTTCCCTGCCCATAACTATTACCCCCAAGCGCAAGCCTGGACTTCACCGCGACAAAGACAACGACGCACTTCCTGGAACGGCCAAAGCGCTCCCAGAGTCTCCCCCTTCATTCCTCCCCCACTCCTTCCCGAGCAACTGGAGCGCAGACCCTCTTGGGGCAATGCCGATGCTGGTATACATGGTGGCACGTATCCCCCTGCACCACCGGTTCCTTTCTCAGCTCCATCATTGGCATCCGGGCAATACTCTGCTCCATCGTATCCTGCGGCCCTTCCGCCATTAGCGAATTCATATGTATCTGGCTATCCGCAATTCCCGACTCAGTTCCAGATACATCCTTGGATCAATGGCGACGTTCCTACGCCTGACTTCGTCTTTGACGTTTCGGTCACGCATTTCGCGCCTTGTCGGATTGTTGGGCAGGAGCTTATCCCACTCTCAATGGCGGATCTTCAGCAGTCTGCATTCTATCCTGCCATCACCAAACTGAGGATAACGTCTGAGGGCCTGACGGAACACTGGCCCGTGGATCTCGTATATCCTGAAGGGATGGGAGTGAATCCGCCTCCGATCACGCTGGGAGATATCCTCGTCGCGATACACAGGACTATGCACACACGCATATCGCACCACGACTTCGAGCGGCTGTCGATATCCGAGGAGGGGGAGGTGTCGCGTGCGTTTACGCGTCGGTGCAGAAAGGAGAACATTCGTCCTGGAATGACGTATCGCTCGGACGCGGAACTGCCGGCGCGACAGCAGGGCGTTAAGGTTGTCGATTTCCTACGGGGCAAGAATATGTTTCGGGGGTTGGTTCGCTCGCCGGAGGGATACGTGCGAATGACTTTTTCTGAATGAAGTGATTGGGGTCATCCACTGTCCTTTTTTCGAGGTTTCCTTCACGACTTGTACACTACTACCTGGAGATGTAGCCATGTAATATCACTGTATTGTCGAGAATCGACCATGTATTATTTTCGCCTGAACTTGAGTAGAAAGCGAAGTCCTTCGGACGCCTTCGGCGAAGATTCCGAAGAGAGCCGAATTCGGGTAGCGTGAGAATTTCTGGAATCTTCCCGCGGGTGATTACGTGGGCTGTTCTCAAAATTTTCATCCTTCTTTCCTTTCCTTCTCCCACCATGTTCTCCGCTGCGAGACCCCTCCGTGCCGCTGTCGGCCGCACGGGCCCCCATGGCGTGCGTTCTGCGTTCCCCCTCGTATCCACTGCACCTCTCTAACTCTTTCATAGGCCGTACCGCGGTCAACATACGCGCGGCACATGAACTCAAAAGTCAATGGTTTGTCTTTTCTTTCTTTCGTGTTCTACGGCTTTTCGAACAACATTGCGTAGGCCCTGTCGTCGGTATTGATTTGGGCACGACAAATTCTTGTGTATCTATAATGGAGGGCAAGACGTCCCGCGTCATCGAGAACGCCGAAGGTCAACGGACAACGCCTTCTATCGTTGCTTTTGCAAAGCACGGCGAGCGTCTCATTGGTCTCCCCGCCAAACGGCAGGCCGTTGTGAACGCTCAGAATACCGTCTTTGCGTTCAAGCGTCTTATTGGTCGTCAATTCCGCGACAAGGAGGTCACCGATGACATGAAGCACTGGTACGTCGGTCTTGGCATACTGGATTCTTTCTGTGCTCAAGTGCGTTTAGGCCTTTCAAGGTTGTTTCTAAAGGCGACGGCCGGCCTGCGGTCGAGGTTGAATATGACGGACAAAAGAAACAATTCGTAAGCGCTTCGGCACAGAAACATATAATGACTCGTATCTAACATTCTCGGTGCAGTCGGCCGAGGAATTATCATCCATGGTTTTGTCAAAAATGCGGGAAACGGCTGAGCAATATCTGAACACCAAGGTCAAGTAAGTATTGTTCTGAATATACCGTCCAACAAATTCTGATTGCACCAAGCCACGCTGTCATTACCGTCCCTGCGTACTTCAACGACGCACAACGGCAAGCTACCAAGGACGCTGGACAGATTGCCGGTCTCGAAGTTCTCCGGGTAATCAATGAACCTACGGCTGCGGCTCTCGCGTATGGCTTGGACAAGGACAGCAAGGCAAAGGTCGTCGCCGTCTACGATCTCGGTGGAGGAACTTTCGATATCTCCATTCTCGAGATGCACGACGGTGTTTACGAGGTTAAATCCACCAACGGTGACACCCACCTTGGTGGAGAGGATTTCGATATCGTCCTGGTTGAGTACCTCTTGAACGAGTTCAAGGCTGAGAACGGCATCGACCTCAGCGGCGACCGCATGGCTATCCAGCGTATACGTGAGGCGGCCGAGAAGGCCAAGATCGAGCTGTCATCCACCGCGCAGACCGAGATCAACTTGCCGTTCATCACCGCCGACGCCTCTGGACCCAAGCACATCAACACCAAGCTGCTCCGCTCCAAGTTCGAGTCCCTCGTCGCGCCTCTCATCCAACGCACCGTCGCCCCTTGCAAGAAGGCTCTCACGGATGCTGGTGTCAAGGCTAGCGACATCCATGAGGTTATCCTTGTTGGTGGTATGACTCGTATGCCCCGTGTCACGGAGACTGTCAAGAGCGTCTTCGGCCGCGAGCCCAGCAAGGGTGTCAACCCCGATGAGGCTGTCGCTATTGGTGCTTCGATCCAGGGTGGTGTTCTTGCTGGCAACGTCACCGATGTTCTGCTCTTGGATGTTACTCCTCTCTCCCTCGGTGAGTGGTTTTTGTTGACGCGTCGTTCTCCATGCTGACGCCGGCATAGGTATCGAGACCCTCGGTGGTATCATGACCAAACTCATCATGCGCAACACGACCATTCCTACCAAGAAGTCGCAGGTCTTCTCCACCGCCGCTGACGGTCAGACCGCCATCGAGGTCAAGATCTTCCAGGGTGAACGCGAGCTCGTTGCGGACAACAAGCTCCTCGGCAACTTCAACCTCGTTGGTATCCCCCCGGCCCCCAAGGGTGTTCCCCAGATCGAGATCACCTTTGACATTGACGCCGGTATGTTATGTTCCTTTCTCTTGAAGATCAAACGACGTAGCTCACGCTGCAATTCTCAGATGGTATCGTCAACGTCTCCGCCAAGGATAAGGCCACCAACAAGGACCAGTCTATGACCATTGCTTCGTCTTCGGGTCTCAGCAAGGGCGACATCAACAAGATGGTTTCCGATGCCGAGCAATACGCCGAGTCCGACAAGGAACGCAGGGAGCTCATCGAGGAGGCCAACAAAGCTGATTCTGTTTGCGCCGACACTGAGAAGGGTAAGTGGGTACGTTACCTGTCGTAATTGACGCTGAATTGTGTCCTCTGCAGCCATGAGCGAGTTCAAGGACCAGCTCGACGCTACTGAGAAGGAGAAGGTCACGAAGCTCGTTGCTGAGCTGCGTTCCGTCGCTCTCAAGGGCCAGGCCGGCGATGCCTCCGTCACTGCTGACAACATCCGGGAAAAGATCAACGAGACGCAACAAGCCTCCCTCGGGTTGTTCCAGAAGGTACGTCGCGTTTGTTAGCTTTTTGTGTCCCTCGCTGAGTGCGTCCCGTGCAGGTCTACGAGAAGAAGAACGCCGAGAACAGCGCTTCCGAATCCTCCGAGCCCGCTGAGGAGAAGAAAGAGGAGAAGAAGGATTAAATTTTTAATTCCTTCGGTTCTCCTCCTTCATGCCTCTCCCGCCCGCCCACTGCCTGCTGGGTGTGATTTCACGATTAGATGAAAAGTACCACAGCATACATAATACTCACATTACTCGCGCCATCGTGGCATATACTGGACACCGCACGCATGACTTGCCACCCCCAACTCAATTCTTGTAGTAGAATAGGAAAAATAGGAAAAGATTGGATAACTAGGTACCCTGGTGTGAGAATTTGTGCGACAGTTTTGACGGTACTGCATAGTGACATGCGTGGAACGTTCAGCCTTCCGTTGCATCTTCCCCCAACTGGTTGAATATCGCTGCTCAACATGAGTATCATGCTAGCTGAGTTTGCGCCCAATACGGTGAATTCCGACTGGGTCATGAACAATTCATTCACTCATGATGACTTGGCCTATCTGCAGAGCTCTATGGTTAAAATGCTGCTTGATGAAAACAAACGACCGAGTGAAGCTCAGAAGTCAGAAATACTAGAGGCTATTCCCTCGCTGCAACAAGAAGTTCTGAAGCTTGAACGGGAGTACAACGAAATCGATATAGCTCTAGCCATCATTCCTCCAGAACAAAAGCCGGACGAGCATCTCACAGAGCAATTCGAGCGGCTAACGACGCGGCTCAATAATGCTAGAGACATACTTGCTCTGCATACAAAATCTGTGTCATATGGTCGACAAATTCCAGTCGAAGTCTTGGAGGTCATCTTTCGCTTTTGCCTCCCCGACACCGACTTTGTAATTTGCAAATCTACAGAGGCGCCTCTTCTGCTATGTCAAATTTGTAGTGATTGGAGGAGAGTAGCTTTACTTGCTCCTTTGCTCTGGTCGTCACTTTCTCTCCATCTTAGCCGTCGTCCTGGTACATGGAAAGACCTGCTCAATACGTGGCTTGGGCGATCTCTCTCGAGCCCCGTCTCTCTCAGTATCAGTGGGCCGAACAACCCATATTTCAATGATCACATCGTCAAAGTGTTGGCCAAAACTGCGAACCGATGGCGACGGCTGCGACTGGAGGTCGAACCCTCGTCCATGGCGAGGCTACTCAATCATTCGATGCCACTTCTACACACACTAGAGATTGGCATGGGCCAGTATGGCTCGGATGTCTACCTCTCGTCCTTGGACGCACCTAATCTGCGTAAATTAGTCTTGGTCGGCAAAACGGACCCCAAACGCGTCCATGTGCCTTGGGGACGACTAACCCAGCTAGATGCTGGGGCCGTCCCCATGAAGCTGGATACATGTCTGCACATCCTTTCGAAATCCAAGAATCTCACGCGATGTACCGTCCAGCTCGTTGCAATTGCTGGAACGGAGACCGATCTCACGCAGATGCAACCCAGCTTGCCACTGCCGATATGCTTGTCGCATTTGCGCAGTCTATCGGTTGCAGGGTCTATTCCCCACAGCGACGTGGGGAAATTTTTTCGCCACATTGAGCTGCCAAAGCTCGAGGGTCTCGTACTGTCCAACTTACACGAAGGAGGGAAATTCAATCTCGACGCACAGTCGTCTATCGTTGTGCTCGCTAGGCGGTCAGGCATACGACGGTTGCGTTTGGTTGGTGGAAAGCCCCTCGAGGGACTGTCAGAGATTGTGGTCTCTATTCCGTCATTGAAAGAGGTCGTCCTCGAAAAAGAGTGGCCGTTGCCGCGTACAGTCGTGGAGGCCTTGGAGATGCGCAAGTAATACAACTATGCAACTATGTATTGTATTCTATTTATTTGACTGTGTAAATGGACAATTTGTCACTCGATCACCTACACTTTGTTTGACGCGTCCATGATCAGCCATGATCCTACTTCAAGTTGTTCATTTTTGCTTGACTGTGCTGGCAATGCTTCCGCCTCTCGTACTTCAAGTTGACAGCGGTCATCCGTCGCGGCGGTCGCGCATGTGGTCGCGACTTCTTTGGAACTTGAAGCAAACTTCTCTTGCTCCATGTGACGTCTATTGGCTTTACCCAGATTCTGAGCATTCACAATGAGAGCTTGTATCGCTCGCATTCTGTTTCTCTCCTCTTTCTCGGTACAAGTGCTTGGCCAAACATGGTTTGTGACTACGAACAGCGCGGTAATGACCGACTAATATGCCTGAAGGTGCAACAAAAATTATATGGCGTCCGAGCCCGTAACTGATCCAGGTCGGTGTCGTTTGTCGCGCCACGTACAGGCTCCAGGCTAAGTGGACGTCTAGGTGGTCGTTTCCCGATCCCTGCCACATCTTCCAAGCCCCTTCTAGCTCTTCGATGTGCCCCTGCTATTCGACCTTATCTTCCGGAAGATGCAGCACACCCCTCCGCTACTTCTCCCACTGAAATTATCATTGACGCCCCGATTGTGTTTTCTGGAATTGCCAATGCCGCCCCAATTACTTTGGGTCCTGGAACTCTGGACGTCACTGTAACAATCAATGGCAAGCGAATTGCTAGTGGCGCTGTGCCCCTCAATGCTACGAAACATGCACTCCCGTTTTCCCTTGCTGGTCTGAAGCCTCAGAAGGCTGCTTACACTATAACGTGCTCAGCGACGTTTTCCAAAAATCAGAAGTTCAGCGCTACGGAACTGCTTACTTACTTGCCCGATCCTCCGGCCGACATAGGCTCTGTGACGAAATTCGATGCTCGTACGGGAGCACTACTTGCGCGGCCGCTTGGAGGTCCAAAAACGGCGGCGTTCGAACCGGTCTATCCCTTCGGGTTTTACACTGGATTTCAGAATTATTTGAAGACCAATTTCTCGACGGCTTTACCGGAACTGAAGTCACAGGGGTAAATACCATTCCACACACTGTGTAATGCCATTCCAATCGTCTTGCCTAGTTTCTCAGTCGTGCGTCCGCATAGAAATGTTCAGGTTCCAGATGTTCTGAATAAGTGATGACAAAGGTGCACATCATTCCCGACTTTCCTCCTAGTATTCCAGACCTTCAAAATACGCTGGACGAGATGGAACGAGTGGGGATATACCTCATCTACGATATGCGCGGGTATGAATCCATATCTGTAGCTCGTGAACGCCAGAGCTCTTATCGCTAAACTAGCACTTACATGAACGACACTCTTGTCACTGAACAAGTCAACGCAATCAAACAACGTCCGAATCTCTTGCTCTGGTATACCGCTGATGAACCGGACGGCACCTCCGACCCTCTTAATGCGACACTTATTTCTGCCCGGCTTATCAACTCGCTGGATGGTGGCGACGGACGCGGCGGCGCAGGATATCACCCAGTTTCACTCGTGTTGAATTGCCAAAATTACGAGTTTACTGCGTATAGCAGTGGCGCTGACATTATACTGCAAGACGCTTACACCATTGGAAACAACCTGAATTTCTCCACTGTCTGGGGAACTGAGTGCACAGATGGTATGTGTTAACTCCCTGGGTTGGCTTGATGTTCATATCGAATTGTGAATCAGACTATGGTGATTGTGGTTGCGACAATTGCCACACCGGCTTTCCTGACATCTCGAAACGAATGGACGAGTTCAAAGAGCGGCTGTTTATCAATGGGTGGGAACTAACCAAGGCCGTGTGGGCAGTTCCTCAAGGCTTTGGAAACGAGTCGTATGCTCAATCTTGCCCCTTCCTTGTCCTCCGTTGAGTCGAGTCCCGCAGATATTGGCCTCGGTTCCCCACTGGCCGTGAATGGGTTCTTGAGAGTGCTCTTGGAATCAATCACGGCGGCGTTGGTATGCCCATTTTGCTTTGTGCAAATAGTTTTACTCAATTTCCAAAATCCAGGCGTCACATCCTGGGACGATCCGACTACCGCCGATATAAAGGCATCGGCCTCGTCGTTCGCCCTTGCTGTGCAGAAGATGAAAGCATTCATTCTCAGCCCGGCCGCTACTGTCAAACAGGCCACCTTTGCAAACGGCATTGACGTTGGGATGTGGACCGTTGGCGGTCAGACTCTGATTCTTGCCACAAACATGAACTACAAAAACCAATCCATATCCCTCGCTCAGCTACATTTGTCCGGAAAGGTCCGCCAGGTGTTTGACAGTGGGGCTAGTTTCAGTGCGGACAGTGGCACACTGCTTCTTGGTTCGGTTGGGACTGGTGGGTTTGTAGTAACAAAGTGAATGCCCTTCCACTGTAACCTTTCCCTTTCTGATATTGTGAATGTACAACCAGTTGTGTTAGGGAGGACTTCGTGGCTGTTAGTGAACCTCAATATCCTTTTTCGACCAGTGAAGCGTGCGTTAGTAATCCAAGTTGAGAGTAGTTAAATACAGGGTATCCAACTATTATGACCAAGATTCACACCAAAAATCTAGAGAGTTATGTCGAACTATTTGCCTAGTCCTTTCCGAATGGCGTTCTGGAGTGTCAGGCCGTCGTCCTAATACGAGTTCAACTGGAGTCAATGTCAACAGCTCAACCACTCACTTGATCCAGTGACCATGTAAAGCACCCAGCGATTCCCTTCGACTTGGCGAGACTAGATTTCGCCTCGAGGGATGAAGTATCTAGAACAATTGAGTCAAGGAATTCAGAGACTAGATAAAACCCACCATCATATGATACAACCGTGTGTTGCTCGCGACTGTATAAGAATGGTGTTTTGCTACAGCCGTCCCAAGCTGATTTTGATCAGTCGAATGAACACAGGAAGGCAATAACGACGAACCCCTCGTGAATCCGTTGCCCGCGTCGTATCTAAAGATCATTTTCAGGACTTCATGTCTCAAAAAAGCGGCAAATGCTACGCACTTTCCCTCGGAATTCTTCACCAATACACGCAATGCGACAAGAGAACGGAAAGAGATCTGTTGGCCCCACCAACTGCTCAGCTGGGCTGTCGCCTCGGTACCGATCGCCGATCTGATTTCAGCACGCTCCAGCTCTGGATGGATTGGTTCCTTGTGAGCACCACGAATCGCGGCAGTATCTGGCGTCAAAATGTCTTCGTCGCGCTCGTGAGCTTCAGAGTCGGGAGCTGCGTCGCCTTCCGGTTCTTGGCCCTCGAGGAGCGTGAACTGCGATAGAGTTGTCCTAGTGGAGTTGTAGACGTAGCCGTAGAGAGGTAAGCCAAGAAGGAGCTTGGATGCAGGGAATTTGGCCGCAGTCCATTGGTTGAAGGCGCTTTCGGCGCTGTATGCAGGTTGCGACGAATTTCCGCACAGGTTACCGTAAGGTGCATTGGGTCCGGGCTTGAATCATTGAAAATCAGTGCAGGTTTCAGTGAAATTCGACAGTTGAAATTCACAGTGCTTGACCATGGACCATTGATGTCGTAGTTCATCCTGGTTTTGTTTGATTAGTGCATGTAGACAGCAGGAGATTACGAGACACACAAATTGGCGTAGGTGAGTTGGGAAGCATACTCGGAAAGATCGGTGAGGGGCCGGCCATTTGCACCAAGCCAGGGAAGATCCGTGACAGCGGCCGAAATAATCTTGGACGAACCTAGACCACTGGTTTGAGCTCGGAACGGCGCTGGGTACACCAATGAATCTACCTAACGCTGTACGAAGTTGCTTCAAAAAGATGAGCAAGTTCGCGGCATCGGCAGGTCCGTAGGCGTTTCCTGCCCCGGCGTCATTAGGGTATTCCTTTGGAGGTGTCAAAATCCACATCCTTGCTGCGCATGAGTGGCATCATACCCAATCGATATCGATTCCTAGGACAAAAGTTAGCTTGAGTGAAATACGAGGGGCCCTATCCCTAACACATACCATCAAGTTTATAATTCGTCACAGCACTCTTCAACGCAGACACGAGCTTCGATCGCGTCGACGAGTTCCCGGTAATTTGGTGGAACGCACCACTTCCAGACCAACCGCCTGAACTTGCCGATTAGCTCGAGTTTGAATTGAAGTGTGTGAAACAGAGACCGACCTACGGAGAGGACAATCTTCGTTCCCTTCCCACTCTTCTTAGCACTGGCGACCAGCCTTTTCAACATGTCCTGTGTTCCCGAGTCCCAAATCAGGGTGCCGGATGAGCTTGGGATCGCAAAAGCTATATTCGAAGGGTTAGTCCTTGGGGCAGTAACGTCAACGGCAGATGTAGGTACCAAAGAATAAGATGTCGAACTTGGAGTAATCTAGCTTCTCGGGAGGATAGCTTTGCGTCCAGGCTGGAGAAAATGAGAGACAATAGAAAAGAGCGATTGAGGTAATTACATGGATAGTATGCAGCCGAGATGAAACTCTTGGCGGCGGCAGCCACGAGTTCTTCAGCAGTCTTTCTAGATAAAGTGGATGGAACTACGTCCTCAAGTTCAACAACCTCGGGCAAGCTAGACAGGGCCAAAAATTCCTGGACAGCATCGACTTGTTTGTACTGCGGTGTCTCCAAAAGCTTGATCAGATATTGTTCCAACCCTGCCTTTCTCTCTATCAGGAGAGTCTCTCAGATCTTGGTTCCAGACGACTTACCTTTCTCTCTGCGATTAGGGTTTCATCGGACCATGCCGAAGGAATGAAAGTAGTGACCAAGAGTCGCTTCGGAGGTAGCTCGAATCCGGTAACGCCTAACTTCACATGCAGAGACGCGAACTGATATCCACGAAGTCAGGAGCCGTATTCTGTCGACCTAAGGTCGAATACAGCACCTCTGAATAGCGCTTGCTGATACTGTCAATGATTCCATCGCGTTCGATCTCGAAATTATAGACAATGTGAGGTCTGGGAAGAGATTCCTGGGAGTGGCTGACGTGTTTGACGAGAGTTGGCATTATTGTCGTCGATGAGGGGACGCGTCGTTCGAGAGATGAACGATGGCATCGAGGCGAGGTACTCCTCGTATTTATTCAATGTACCTGAGTACCTGTTTGAGCCAAGAACTGGGATTGTAAGCTCCGGGGTCGGAGTGAAATGGCCCACGAGAAACATTCAGGAGCCAGGGACACCGGCGTCAGGAGGTGGTATAGTGGGTGAATGTATTGCAGAAGGAAGCGCGTCACGGTAACGTGATGGCGTCCGGCTCTGATGACGCTGCTTTCTCTTTCCCAGTCTCGACTCTCAACCACGAACAAGTGCGACTGGCTAACTTGCAGTCGGTATCTATATGGTGTGAAGCCTCTACGCGCGTATGAAATAATTGTCGACAGATCCCGTCCGTCGTTGCTGATTTATCTCCCTGCGTTACTACGAAGCGCGATGCGACGAGCTCTGGTCCAAAACTTCAACCAATCCGCGTTCAAGTTCGCCCATTTCCACATGCATTATGTATGGGTCTCTATGGGCGTGAGATGCTCTCAGAAACCGGGATTCGTGCCATGCTCGCTGATTTCCCGCCCATCTGGTGTGGCCAAAATTGTACTCGGTGCGTCGACTTGGCATGCGTCGCTCAGCTTGTGATCTTTGCTGTTCGGGAGCTCGACAATAATGATTGGAAGAGTGCCTTTGCATTTACTTCAAGCTTGCCAGTTTCTGGGTCGGTGCGGGTGGTGAACTTGTTTTCCTCTCTGGGAAGCCATCTGCAGTATACAAACCTACTCTATCGCAAATCGCTAAGCCCTGTTTACGCCGGTAGTGTTCTTTCGGACCCAACATGTATGTCAATTACAGGGCCGGCGTCAACATACGTGTGGACATCTACTGTGGCAGCCGGTAGGAGAGAGTTGTCGTCGTACATTGTCAACATTTTTACTTCATGCATTGGCTTACAGGTACGACTGAGAGGTGCATGTGAGCGATAGCAGTGACAATCCTGCACAGACGAACACCTTCAATGTCCAAACGGGAAGTCGGTGTACTTGCGAATAGCTGATACGAGCTGTGTTGTATCGCCGGATGCAACAAGCGCCTGACTCCGGAGCGTGCATACTTTCAGTTACTACCCCGGTAGCCAATTCCACCGAATCCGGAGTTTGGCGACAACTACTGGCCACGCATCCGGTTCTGCTCACCCAGCAATACAGTGAATAATCTCGCCTGGTGAGTGTGTTTCCACCTTGCTTGCGCGGAAAGTATGTTTGACTCTTTCAATGACAATGCAACAGGGTCGACCGCAAACCATGTGCTGGTCGTGACCATCGTGGTATCTCTGGTTCTTTTATTAGGACGAGCAGCGTTTTTCCTCGTTTTGGGATGACGTGCAACCAGGCGGCAAGAAATGCAGCCTTACTAGGGTTCGGGTGTATGTACGCGGCGACCGCATTTTGCACTGATATAGTTGATAGATCCCGAGAACGTTCCGGAACCCTACCAAATTGTGTCATGGAGGTCCAGAGCAAGCTACGTCAAACCAGCCGCAAGCCCTTCCAGAGAAATCTTTGCCAACGGTTCCCATGTAGTACAACGCCAGCGGCAAGTCACTTCGGAATGCAATCGAGAGAACAGAGATCATCGGGAGATGCAACGGTCAACCACAAACGCTGTTGTGGGTGATACCGGGTGGCAGAGCCTCAAAGGGATATCCGAGACGTGGTGAACAGTTGACCGAGTCCGATGGTGTACTTATCACTGTAGAATATTCGTTCGCATTGTCCTGAGTAGTCGAGTCAAATGGGATCATTGTTCGCCGGATCCGGAAGAGCTGTTGTGTATTGTTTATCGGGAGCTCTGAGCTCTTTCCCTGTGCTTCCTCTACAGGGCATCTCTCTGCCGGATCGCTACCCTCAGCGTCCGCCGCAAGACCACCTTAGACCCAGTCTTTTTCCAGCCGCTTTCTAGCCTGCTGGCAGGTCTCTTTTGACGACCACCACACGCGCAGAAATCCACCCAACTCATAGCCAAATCTACTTTTTATCTCTTTGACCATTCGTCAGTTTTTTCCAGCTTTTTTCTCCATTTTTTCACTCATTTTCCCCGCTGCAGAATGAGCAAATCCTCGACGGCAACCCTACCAAAGATTCCGCTTCCGCAAAAGTCAGCCTGGGCAAAGGGCCCTCCGCAGAACTCAGCTATAGCTCCGTCTCCGAGGTCTCAGTCTCCTGCCCCCGCCAGTCCTTCAAATGCATCTCATCCTACCCACTCGCGCCGTCCAAGCGCCCTCGGTGGAGGTGTCAACATCAAGGACGGCGTCAGCATTCCCAGGAACAACGTCGGAGCCGTAAAACAAAGTGCGGCTTGTTTCATTGACTCGAGATCTGTCCTCAGTGGTATTCTAGGTTCAGCCGTTACCTTTGGTTCAATAGACGATGCCTCCGCCCCAATATCGTCGTCTCCAGCAGCCACACCTGCCAGCGTCATCAAATCCGAAGTTGTCAAATCTTTTGGGTCGGTAATGGTAAATTCCACCCCCAGCACCGTCGGCCATGTCAACGGCAAGGCCACCATCTCAAAACCGCCCTCTACATCGAACCATGCTTCGACTTCGGCATCCACTTCCTCGACACCGCCTCCCTCTACTCCTGCTACGACCCCCGCAAAACCGCTCAAAATGGACGTACGAATGTTCTTCCAAAATCCTTCTTCCCCAGCCCCGCCGTCAGACCCACCGACAACGTCTCCCTCCGTCCGAACCTCTGCCCTTCCACAGCAACAGTCGCAAAATTCCTCCCAACCTCCATCTCAACCGTCACAACTTGGCGGCCACCCATATTCTACGTTTGTCCCCAATAACATGCGTCCCCCGTCACAACAAAATTCGGGTACGGGTGGATCCGGAGGTCCACGGTCCCCTGGATTTTCAAGGCAGCCCATGACTAACGGGAATGGCCCTCGACCTGCAAACGGTCCTAACGGACCTCCCTCTCAGATCCCGTCGGGAATGGGCAGCCCGCGACTGTCGCAGCATCCTGGGCAGCCAGGAATGCCTCAAATGCCGGCCCCTCAAATGCAAACTCAGATGTGGGCGCCTCATTTCTACGTAGGTTTTCCGAAACACATTTTTTTGTTCACACAACTCACACGCTCATCTTAGTATCCGGGTATGCCTGAGCAACCAGGCTACCTGCCCTACCCTGGATGGTACGGGATGCCTGCCCCACCGCCGCATCCCGGTATGCCCCAACATGCGCCTCCGCCAATGCAACATCCCCCGCCTCCCGTCCCGCAACCTATACCGATGTCTCCTCACACCCATCCTGTCCCAATACACAGTGGTCCTGGTACTCCCACCCCCGCCCCCGCTGTTCCCTCTACGCACCAAGTCCCTCCTCCATTAACTCAGCATCACTCCTCCTCTAGCAGCGTCACCAATGTCTCTTCCCCTCCTCCTACGCCTTCCGCTCGCCTCAATACTAATGCCATCTCGTTCGTGCCCGGAAACTCTTCACGGCCGAAGAGCAAGATCGTGTTCAAGAATGCTGACGGGACCGAGGTCAACCTCGAGAAGCTGAAGCAGCAGACACAGAGTCCTGCACCGTCTGGGGCGGGCTCTACCGTTACTCCACCAGCACCCGCGCCCGTTGCTAGTGGTAGCCCTGGGCACAATAACCGCAAATCGGTGCAGATTCGTATGGAGAGCGAAGAAGCCCGCAAGAAGCGGATTGCAGAGGAGGAGGAGAAAGAGAAGAGCAAGGCCAAGGCCGAAGCTGAAGAGAAGGCACGCAAGGAGAAAGAGGAGAAGGAGAAGGAGCGACTGAAGAAAGAAGCTGAGGAGAAGGAGAAGGCGCGTTTGGAGGAGGAGCGGAAACGCAAAGAGGAGGAAGAGAAAGAGCGCAACCGTCTCGAGGAAGAGAAGAAGCGGAAGAAGGAGGAGGAGGCCAAAGCCAAGGCTGAGGCAGAGGAGAAAGAACGCAAAGACAAGGAAGACGCTGAACGGAGGCGAAAGGAAGAGGAGGACGAGCGAGTCAAGAAGGCAGAGGAGGAGGCACGGCTGAAGAAAGAGGAGGAAGCAGCGGCCTCTGCTGCAGCCTCGACGATAACTGAAGAGCCTGTCCCGATATCCGAGGAAGAGGGAGAGGTGCAAGAAGTTTCTGCCAAACCCAAAGAGGAAGACGACACCGTCTCCACGCCGGTGAAGGACAAGACAGAGGCACCTCTCCGCATTGATACCGCTTCTTCTTCTTCTGGTCCGGTCGAGTTTCCCCGCCGTCGGCCAGGTCGCCTCGACCTCTCAACTACGTTCAAACCCAATATTCCTGCCGCCCTTCCTTCAGCCCTCGCTACCGCCCGTATTATTGACGATCTCAGTCGCGTTACTTATCCCGAGAACATTCAAAGTCCAAGCGTCGAGCTCAATGCTAACGCCAAAGACGGCAAGTTCAGGTATTAGAGTTTTTTTTCTTGTTCCATCTGCGTAACGCTGAGTCATTGATCCAGATACGACCGCGATTTCCTCCTTCAGTTCATGTCCGTCTGCAAAGAGAAGCCCGACTCCCTACCTCCCCTCGATGCTATTGGTATTGGCCCAGTTGACCAGCACACGATGAGCCGGACGGGTTCCAGGGGCGGAACTCACAGGTCCGCACGTACTCCCTCCATCTCTGGCCCCTCCGGCGGCAACAATGGAGGAGGATTTCCCGGATTTGGGCCCAAGGCAATTCCTTCGGGCGGCATGGGCAATTTCGTTCCTGGTCCCAAGCTCACCAGCCAAGAGCGTTTCGAAATGGCTACCGGTGTCCGGTCCGCAAGCGTGTCTGCTATGGGCGGCTCTCCTTTCAACCGTATGCCGCCCATGACGCGGTCAACGAGTCAAAGTGGTGTTGGTTCTGGGTTGGGTGGGAGCAAGCGGACGAGAAGTAAGCGTGGCGAAGCTCGGGATAAAAACCAAGGCTCGCAACTTGCACAGGGCACCAGTGCCCGAGATAACCAGTCTATCTTCGAGGCCCCCACGCCGCTACAGGTGTCGGCGAACCGTTGGGATAGGAAGGCAATGGCTGCCGAAGGCGATTCGCCTGAGCTTGTGGATCGTAAAGTCAAGTCGTTGCTGAACAAGCTTACGATGGAGAAGTTCGACTCGATTTCGGACCAAATCATCGAGTGGGCGAACAGGTCGGAGCACGAGAAGGATGGTCGGACGCTCATCCAGGTCATTCGTCTTGTCTTCGAGAAGGCCACCGACGAGGCAACCTGGTCTGAGATGTACGCACGTCTTTGCAGGAAGATGATGGAGCAAATCAGCCCGAAAGTGCAGGACGATGGCATTAAGAATCAGGAGGGAAAGCCGATTGCTGGTGGTCAGCTCTTCCGGAAATATCTTCTGAATCGGTGTCAGGAGGATTTCGAACGTGGTTGGGTTGCTAAGGAGGCCACTGCTGCTGCCGCCGCGACGAAAGCCATGGAGGACAAAGCGGCCAAGGCTGCCAACGAGAAGAGCACGGAAGCTGCTGCCGCTGGAGAGGCAGCCGATGAAACTGTTCTGTATTCCGACGAGTACTACGCTGCGCAGAAGGCAAAGCGTCAGGGTCTCGGTCTGATCAAGTTCATCGGCGAGCTGTTCAAGCTGCAGATGCTAACGGAGCGTATCATGCACGAGTGTGTGAAGAAGCTGCTAGGTAACGTCGAGAACCCGGAGGAAGAAGAAATCGAGAGCTTGTGCAAGCTTATCTCGACCGTCGGGGCTCTTCTCGATACCGCCAAGGCTCGCGCACATATGGATGTCTACTTCTCGCGCATGAAGGAACTCGCCAAGAGCAGCCATGTTGGTTCGCGTATGCAATTCATGTTGCAGGTAAGGGCTTTTCGCGTACGTTCCGGTCTCAATCTGATCTTGTTACCAGGATGTGATTGAGCTTCGTGACCGTAAATGGATCACAAGGACCCAGGTTGCTGCTCCCTCTACCATCGCTGCTGTGCATGAAGCGGTATGTTGTCATGTTTCTGATCTTACTCTCTGAACAAGGCTGACTTGCGATCTTCAGGCTGCGAAGGAAAAGGCTCTCCAGGAGAAGGAATCATACCAGCGCACGATCAGCATGTCGCGTGGAGGTTCGCGGCGCGGGGCAGACCGTGGAGAGTTCCCGGGCCCGGGCGCGGACGGATGGACGAATGTTGCCAGCAGCAATACCCCTCGTCCCCCTCCAAAGGCTGGAGATCTATCGAACTTCGGCAAGATTGGTAGCAACAGCAAGGGCCTGCCGATGACGTTTGGTCCCAGCAGTGTGTTTGCCGGCAAGAAGGATAACAAACGAGACTCCATCTCCCGGGCAAGCTCTAACTCCAACATGTTCTCTATGCTGCAAAACTCCGACCCGGCGGCCGAACCCGCTAAAGCTGCTCCCGAACCTCCCGCCCAGCGGAGAAAACTCATCCTTCAACCTCGCACGAAGCTCTCCGACGAACCGGGCACGACAACGGCCGACGCCACTCCTGCAGGGTCAGACAACTCCGATAGCGAGGATGATGCTGCGCCGGAGATGACCTTAGCGGATGCTGAGAAGAAGATTGCTGAGGACTCAAAGGAGTTCTTCGCGGTTCGAAATCTTGACGAGGCTGAAGTCTACTTCACCGTTCTTCCTTCTGTGCACCACCACCGCCTGCTCGAGAAATTGATTGGCACAGCGGTGGAGGGCAAGGAAGGCAATGCTCAATTGGTAGGCGATTTGATCGCCCGTGCTGTATCCAAGGAGCTTTGCTCCGTCGATTCTTTGGAAGAAGGTTTCATACCCCTCGTCGAGATACTGGAGGATATAGCGATCGACGCCCCGAAAGCGCCGAACAACATGGCCTTGATGATGAAGGCGGCTTCCTTCGACCAAGAACGGACTGCACGTATCGCAGGCAAGTCGGCGGAACCGGAAACTCTTCTTGCGCTGCTCACATAGACGTCTCTGGTATACTTACGATTCTGCCTTGGTTGCATCTATTAGTTTCACCATTTTTATATTTCGTAGGTACAAATATTCGACCTGTTCCACCCGCGTTCCTTTGCATTGTTTGTTTATGGTACCATTCTGCACATAGTAGCACTACGCATGTACATATCAGCTTGAGCAGAACAAGCTTGCTGTCTGGAAGTTCGATGTCTGACTAAGCAGGGTTAGCTATGACCGTGTTCGTGATTGAGCCAATGATTGAAATGGACGCAAAATTGCAATTAACCCCTTGACGTTCTACGTCCTGGTCTCTGGCGGGAAGATAATCGGCTGCGAACTTTGCTAGCCAATGCATTCGGTCTGGAAGTCCGCAAGGAAACAACTCAACTTTTATCGAGTCCATATCATTTTCTTGTGCGCTGATAAGCTTTTTCACCATTCTGCGTATTGACTTCTGAACAGTACATTTACTCCGTTGATCTTCTCCGCCATCTTCTACGCCAGCAATGGACAATATCACATTTCCTTCGTCGATTCGCTCTTCAACTGTATCAGCGCCATGACCGTGTGCGGCTTGGCTACAGTGGATCTCAGCTGTACATTGCTTGTTTTTTTGTTGAATCTGATGCGTTGTGTCTCAATATCTCTATGTTGCAGCGTTGACTGGATGGCAGCAAACTATCTTGTTCATTCAAATGTGTTTGGGAAGCCCTGTAAGTTGCCAGTCATGTCTCCTTTGGTCGTCTTACACGATTGAGCAAAGGTGGCGGTTTCATGGTTCATGGTTTATCTGCGAAAGTACGCAGCAACCACCCTTTACAAGGCTGCTCTAACTTGTTTACCACGGCAGATACTATTTCGCCAGGAAATTCGAACATATCATTGAAGTTGCGAAAGCCAGGGCTGCCAAGCCTGGAGAAAACGAAAAAGCAACTCCTGGGTGGACGCGCCGCATCAGCACCATGCTTTCCCGAAATTCTCCGCTGACTTCCGTGAAAGAGAGGCCAGAGTCACTCCAAGATGGCCACCCGAAAGAGAAAAAGAGCTTTATGCGTAAACTCAGGCCAGAAATGATTCGCCGCATGGATAACCCGCCGCAACTCATTAATCCGAGCGGATGGATCAGCGAAGGGACTCCCACTCGCGCTCCTACTCCGCAGCTTGAAGAGAAAAGGGATTCATCAGAGCATGTGCGACCCAAGTTCGCAGACACGCTGGTGTCAACCCCACCCTCTGAGCATGATATGGAGCTCTCTTCCCCTTCTCCGTCTCAACTTCAAGCATTGGGGTCAGTCAACTCTCACTTTATTTATACGATTTATTGACTCAAGCGGCAAACAGACGTAGATTGTCTGACCCCGGACGCGTCTCTCCGCTGCCGTCGTCGCCTGTCACTTGTAGGCTGCCTGTCTCCCTTTCCTTTTCTTCCCAATTCAAAAGCATTCTAGCGGCATTCCCGCGGACTGGCACTATCCCCCGAACCCAAACAGTTGAATTTGCTTCAGGTTTGATTCTACCCCTTTGTATTTCGTTTCAGTCTACATATCCAAATCAGATTTTCGACGAACTGGCACGATTCCCAGGACGCAGACGGTAGAGTTCGCTCCGGGGACGGTCCCTCGGCGCGCACGTATCGAGCGGTCCTCCCAAATCCCGGAGTACGAGCAGTCTGTCTTTTCACAAGATCGAAGTACGGCTTCCCCTCATATCTTCTTTTTCTGTCATTGACAAGTATATAGGATCGTCTCTCCCTCGGGGGCCGTGGATCCCTCAAGAGACATTCACTAGTCATAGTCATAACCATGGGCATCCTCGCCTCCCGGCCAAGCACAGTGGCTTTGGTGGCTTTCCCATGCCGCATGAGATCCTGAAAAATGTTTTTTCCCACTTCTTTCCCAAGTTGCAGCGGCGACTCACTCGGACAATAACGTTACCGAGGACGACCACACTCATGTCGCGCCAAGGGGAAAGTGTTGGTGGTGCCAGAGCCGCGCCTTACATCTCTTTTGACGCCATCGTAGGGCGTAATTCAGCCTTTCATCTGTTGACAACTGAGCAGCAGGAAGAGCTAGGCGGAGTAGAGTATCGTGCCCTGAAATACCTGCTTTGGATCGTTGCTGGTGTCGGTCACATCTCCACTTCCAGGTTGGCGATGCAGCTGACTATCTGTTTTTAGTATCACATAGGCGTCCAGTTGATCGCTTTCACCGTTATTGCCCCGTACATAGCGCAATCAAGATGGAAGTCCAACTTTCTACCTCCCATGCAGCACAAAAAGATTCCTTCGACATGGTCAGTTGCTTGCTTTTTCGGTGCGCTCGAAATGCTTATACTGTTTTCAGGTTTGCTTTGTATCAAGTCGTATCAGCCTATACGAATACAGGAACGTCCCTTGTCGATCAGTCCATGGTGCTTAACCGGGCGTGATTCGAGCATGAGCATCAACTGAACTCATTCTGATTCAGGTCCCCTTCCAGCACGCATATCCCATGATTGTTTTCATGGCTTTCCTTATTCTGGCTGGCAACACGGCCTTTGTGAGTCCTACTTCTTAATCTTTGTATCTATCGGCTCATAGATACCATAGCCCATCTTGTATGTTTGTCAGTCGCTCATAGATTCGCGGCTGACTATTTTCGTCCTCACAGCCTGAGACTGACAATGTGAACTCTTATTTTATTCATCAATCCTCTTCCATCCTCTGATTACCCGGCATGCAGATGGACCATGACCCGTTTTGTCCCTAAAAATTCCCGCGCGAACGAGACTTTGCATTTCCTTTTGGATCACCCTCGGAGATGTTTCATATACCTTTTCCCTTCTCATCAGACCTGGTTTCTTCTCACCATCGTCCTATTTCTAAAGTGCGTTTCTGAATAAACTAGTTGAAAAGCTTCTCATTGGATGAATCGCAGCGTAACAGATTGGTTCTTCTTTCTGGTACTTGACATCGGGAATCCCGCCATGGACAGTATCCCTCTGCACGTCCGATTTGCCATTGGTCTGCTGCAAGCAATCGCTGTTCGTGCCGCAGGTTTCGGAATTGTGGCACTGGCCACCTTGGCACCCGCCGTTAAGTAAGTTGCAGTATCGTTGTAGTTTCTCATTGTCGCTGACGCCGTTCGCTGCAGAGTTCTATACCTCATCATGATGTATATTAGCGTCTGTAAGTTGCCTTGCATTACATGCCAACTCAGCGTTATAACACTCATGAAATTCAGACCCCATCGCCATGAGGTATGTCCATGGGCCAGCCCCCAGATCTTCCGGTGTTCACTTCCACGACAAGCGTACGGTCGACAAACGTTTACGAGGAACAGTCTCTAGGCGTTTTCCAGGATGATGATTCGCAAAACGATGAAGAAAACTTTCAACCTAGCGGAGGAAATCGAGTGACGGTATGGAGTCGATACCTCGCTATGCATGCTCGAAAGCAGCTCGCATTTGGTAAATTCGTTTTGCTGACCAAACGCATTCCACTCACACGCCGCTAGACATGTGGTGGTTAGGACTCGCAGTTTTTCTCGTCTGCATCATCGAGGTACGCTCTCCGACATCTTCTAACACGGTCCAGCCTCAATGCTCGTACCCAGAAAAATCCGTTGGACGATCCCAACAACTTTGAGTGGTTCAACATATTTTCCATTGGTAAACTACCATCTTCGACCCCACGTTGTGTTAACAGCTTGTTGCAGTTTTTGAGCTCGTTTCCGCGTATGGCACAGTCGGGTTGAGTCTTGGCAGTCCTACCGTAATTCGCCCCTTGCAACACTACTCCATTTCTGATTCCTGTCTTGCACAGCAAAACTATTCTCTCTCGGGACAATTTTCCCCTCTTTCCAAGTTGATTGTGTGCCTCGTCATGCTTCGCGGCCGTCACCGTGGTCTACCCGTTGCAATCGACCGCGCCGTCATGTTACCGTTCGAGTTTTCTGCATCTCGTGATATTGATGCTGAAGAACAACCTGGTACTGAGGAACGGGACGCTGGTGCTTCTGTGAATGGATTTGGCGGACAGGAAGGGGCACCGCGTATGAGACGGAATCCAAGGAGACAGAACAACAGCAGTGAAGGACTGTCGTTCAGAGAAAGTCGGCGGACGGCGACTCGAGAGATGACATCTGGTAATTGAAGCGGTTCATATTATAATATGTATACAATTTACAACTAGAGACATTTATACCACATAGACGACGTAGACAACACGGACTGTACACTTAGCAAATTCACAATCTTGTAGCTGTTTTCATTTTGGGACTGCGTAGTTCGGAGAAGGTCCGCATTTGTTTGATCCGATTGAAATCACCATGCTCTTCTACGCCGCAATCACTAATTAGAACTTACGCGGTCTGGGGTTTCTCCACCGTCAACACCGTCGACGTTGCTCATACAGTCTACTTGCCTCATTCACACTTCAGTTGGCTGGTGGGGACACCGACGTGACGTATCGCGTCATGAACTCCCTTACCACCGAAGTACGCTCTTGTCGCGTGGTTCAAAGCACTTTCTGATATACCCCACCAAAGGCCGGCTTCAAAATCGGTCCCATTCTTCTCGAAACTCTCGTCAAACATTACTTCGAGCGTCTGAAGCATAATCTCAAACTACAGACAGAGCTACAGCCAGGGACCTCCCAGTTGAGGAAAGAGGAACTGTTGTACGATGAGGCGTTCAATATTATTAAGGTTTGTGTTACACTGGCCAAGATTACATATAGAAAGTGTGCTCAAGCTTAGACTCACGAAAGGCTTTCTTGAATGCGGCCAGCTAGTAAGGGAGATTTCAGATCCCAATGACTTGTAATTGACCCTCTGTCGCAGTCATACAGTCGAAGAAGTGCAGGGTAGATGAATCCACAGTTACAAACTTTTCCGCGATGTTGACTCTGGTCAGCATTCTCCAATACTCGGACCCCTTCACCGCCATGGGTGCACGTCGTCAGACTATTGGTCCCAATGTCTGTATGCGACGATGCAGCTCAATATGTCATCAAGGCTTTAGGAGGAGAAGACATGGCACGCAAAATGGTCGGCGGGTGCAAGTGGTGGCAGGTTCGGGGTGTGCCTGGGTAAGGCTTTATTCGCATGACCGCAAGATGAATTTGAGCCGATCTATTTCAGTGTTGACGCGCAATGGATCACGGCGAAGAAGGACTGGCAGGAGGCTAAACGACGTTACAAAATGCAGAATAAGACCAAACCTTCCGTCGAAGCCCCACCTGTCGATCCCTTGGCTGAACCTGCCCATTACGAGGAACATATGGACGAGATGCGCTGCATCCTCTATTCTCATGGAGGTGTGCAGCATTATTGTTTTGGTTGGTGTCAAACCTGGCTGTAATGCGCTGTCAAAGGAGGATACTATTTTGGAAGTGTCGATCAAGAGCGATACAGCATACAAAGACATGCCAGAAAAATAAATGGTCGTGTCTTTGCTATTAATTATCGGTTGGCTCCACAATATCCCTTTCCTTGCGCGTTACAGGACCTCGTCGCGGCTTGTATGCAATATTTTCCTGCTTGGCTTGTTCCTACAATAATCCCCTCTTAGATTTATACTTGATCAGGCCTCCGCCAGACGCTTCTCATCGGCCTGTAAACCCCGCCCACCTTGTGGTAGCTGGTGATTCTGCAGGCGGTGGCTTGACGCTGGCCCTTTTACAAGTGCTTCGTGACACTGGGCTTCCTCTACCTGCTGGTGGGGTGCTCATATCGCCGTGGTGCGATCTAACACACTCATTCCCCAGCATTCATCTCAACACAGCGACGGTAAGACGATTGACCAGCCATTCACTGCAACGCTTCATCTTCCCCACAGGATGTCATCCCCGAATATGGGCTCTCTTTTCAAAAGCCTAGTTCGTTGTGGCCTCCCCCTCCGGATGACATGAGTCGGAAGGTACACGCCTCTTTGCGGACCTGGATTCGCCATACATTCAAGGATGATCCTCGGCCGTCAACGCCTCCACCTGGCCCCGCCTCCGCTGTAGCATCCACGACTTCTCTGGCTGTACCTGAACCCCCTATCTCCGCAAGTCGACGACAGTCCGTCGAATCTCTTGACATGGGGGCGACAACTCCTCTACCCCGGGATAGCGAGATCATAACGTTTACAGCTAACTCTGGAGAAGAACTGCGTATCGATCGACAAGTTCACATGTACACACAGAACTCTTCATTGACGCATCCTCTTATCTCCGGCGCGTTGAGCTATCTTGGCGGCTTGCCGCCTCTTTTAATCATTGCTAGTGACAAGGAGGTTCTTCGCGATGAGATCATATACACGTGAGATTGGATTTTGTGCGCTCCTCTTCCTTGTCCAACCACAGCCTTTCAGAGCACACAAGGCAGCAAATCCAGACAGATTTCCCGTTACAGACGATGTTCGTGCTATGTACCCCCCTCTTGACGGGATCGAGAAGAAATTTGGACCAACGAAAGTGCATCTCCAAGTCTATGATGGGGAGTTGCTTTCCTTCATCAACAACAAGCTCTTACATAAATTTTATTTAGACACTGCTCATGTTCTGCCAGTTCTATTCTCATTCACCACCCCTGGCAAATTCTGTTATCGCGCTATTGCGACCTTTTCCAGGCACGTTACAGGCATGAAGCAGACACCTCTACGCAAAGGCAGCAGCATTTCCCGGCCTGAGAGGTACGATGACCTCAGTCAGCTTCCCCCGTTACCTCCAACGCCTGCTGCGCCAACATTTGAAGGGAGCCAGGGCGATGGTTCCGTGCCCAATGGCGATACCACGCAGGCTCCCAAATACAAAGGGGTGCGCCGCGCCGCATCTGCTATCAGCCGTAGACGATTGTCCATCTTTCGCTCGTCGACTGTCCCATCAATCAAGCCTGTCCTTTCCGACTCGCCCGAGCCAATCCCCAAATTGCCGTCCGATGCTTCCGGCGAAAATGGGTCATATTTTGATCCTTCACGCCTCAGCACGCCTCCTGCTTCGACGATGTCCAGTTCCAAAGACTCGACCGCGAGTGATGTTGCTGGACCTCGGTTCATCGTTCCCCAACCGGAGACACCTCAACCAGTCGGGGAGCGGGCGGCGGGTGAACCAGCTGTGTATTCTTCACCTGACTGGACGCAGGGGATTATGGTTCGCGAGCGAGTCTCCACTCGTGGGGTTCTGCGTCCTTTGGAGGCAGAGGAGGATCTCAGCGCCTTTACTGTTCTTCCGCAAAACATCGGCGTTGTGTCTGAGCTCACAGCTCGTCGATTCCAAGATGGAACTCAGCGCTGGGATCGCAAGTTTGCGAGCGCAACCAAGAGCGTAGAAAAACACCGCCGACGAAATCTAGAACGCGCCAAAAAGGACACTTTACATAATATGAACGTCCTTCACAACTTCATTGGCCGGGAAGTAGAGGCTAAGAAGGGGAAAGGGAAGGAAAAGTCAGACGAGACTGCCAATGGAATCAAGGATGGTCTTTTGGCGTCTTCGGGAAGCTGGAGCTGGGCTTGGGCGTTGGATGGCAACGAAAATCCCCCGCCGAGTAGCATTGTTTCGCGCAGGGACACAGCCGAAGCGTTGCGGCTAGCACGTATTGCTGACCAGCCAATGCTGCAGTCGGAGGAGCATTCGATGTCAGGCAATAACCTTTGGTCGGTCATTACCAATTTCCTGACCGTCACTCCGGACAAGGATAAATATAAGGACGAAGATGACGGGGCGGTTGAAGGGGAGAAGACGATCCTTCGGAGGAAATCTACACTCGCAAGAATGTTGTCAAGGCGGAGGGACAAATCTCGAATTCGAAGGGAAGGAGAGAAAGAGACGGCGCCGTGAATAATCAATGTCATGGACGTACTGGACTCAGATGCGGTAATTTATATCCTTAATCTTAAACGTTGTTGTAAGTATAACGTATATAAAATTCAATACCCTTTGTTGTAGGCCTTTACTGATGCCTAGTCGCACTGACAATGATATGTGTTTCGCTGCGGAGGACAGTGATTCAGAGGAACTCGGATATCAAGTACGATGACAACGAATTCATCAAGGTTCCTCGCTGAATGAATCGTGTGCTCTCCAGTCCCATGCACGGCTTGGTATGTTGGTGCACTGGATACATTTTTCACAATATGAGGATACACAGGTTATCATGTAGGAAACAAATGAAGGATTTAATGAACTGTCAGTTTTGAGTTTGCAAAAAGCGCTGAATTTGCGCTTGAATGAATTCATTGTCGTCCTTCGTTCCACCTCCGCCACCTGCGAAATGTCCCCATATACTATTCCCAATTTCGTTAGTTGATCTTGACCGAATCTAATGGAAAGAGGGCACCCAGTCAACACATACCTTTCGATAACTTTGAGTTCCCCGTACTTGAGATGCTTGACCTCCTCTTCACTGTCTTCAGGCGGGAAGTAGAAATCGCTGCGACTCGGCATAATGAGACACCGAGCTTTGATGCGACCCAAAGCCTTCGCAAGATCTCCCTTGTCCTCCTCTGAACCAAAACGGGAAATATCGCCCTTCTGCCAAGTCTTCAGCATGCAAAGCAGGTCGTGTGCATCCCATGCACCCATGCGCTCTTCCCAATCCACGCGCAAGTAATCTTCGAGACTTTTGAAGCCTAACGTATCCCAACACTGTTGACGGAACCATGCTTGAGAAAGTGCCCACGTCACATAGACGCGGGAAAACGCCTTGGTTCCTCTGGTCGCAGGCGTTTGATAATTGCCATCGTGGAAGTCGCTGCTGTTGACCAGTGCGGCTTTGGGACCTTCGAGGAAGGACCAGTTGTGCCAGCTAGTGCGTGCGGAGCCGGCAAGGACCACGATACGCTCTACGAAATCTGGATAGAGGGCAGCCATGTGGTAGGCTTGCTGTCCGCCCATGCTGAACCCGATGTACGCGGCGAGTTTGGTGATGCCTAGGGCCTGGCAAAGGGCGTACTGGAGTCGGATGTTATCCTCGTATGTGACTTCAGGGAAGTTCGCGCCCCGAAGTGCTGTGGGGGCGTTTGATGGCGAGGAAGATTCACTCCCGCCAAGGAGGCCACAGACGACAACGAAATGGTTGTGAAGAACGGGCGGAGGACCATCTGAAGATGGTAGATAGAGGAAAGTCAGTGTGTTTTCGATTTTTCCTGAATAACAAGAGGGAATGAGGACTGCAGGATGTTGAGGATCGCCGTAGGTGCGATATGCCAGTGTCATGGAGGTGTCTTGGGAAGGATCAGAGGTGTTGGCGTTGGGGTGTACATCGTTAGTGAAGAATTTCGTGGTTCCAGGCATGGTTGCGAGACGTGAGAGGGACTGGTGGGGGAAACCGTAAGGCAGTCTTTCTTATCATTCTGAGAGAAACAAGTTTTGAGTAGACCCGGCAATTTGGACGGCCCGCAAAGCGTCGTGTCATGCGAGCAGAATTCAAAGATGAATGCGAAATCTACGGGCTCATTCCTGAGAAATCCAAGTTGACGCAAAGTAAACTTGAGTTGCACGAGCTAGATTGTACTTCTGCTCGACAAGCACTCTGGGATGTATTGAGGAAAGCGAGAGTAGACGTGCTAGCAACCACGGAAATGAACAAGAGATGAAGAGGGCGGGAGCTTGCTCTGAACTTGGGTCCGTATACCGTAAAGCGATTCGGGGAGCAGAAGATAATTCCGAGAAAGACGTAAACAGGCAGAACACTTCACCAGCTCATTGCACAGTGATTGAAAACGCAAGAGATAGGTACGCTGGGTCAACGCTGAGCAAACCTGCAAACGTTTACTCTTCGGCTATGTTGGTGTCTCGCGTGCAGCGTCGACTGGCAGGAAGAACGTGAAACCATGGCCGGATCTCAATTGAGCAACGCAGGCAAGCAACGGGTGGGCCGATGACGCTGAGAGGTTTCAGGAGATCGCCAGGAGCACCGTTCCGAGGCCCGACTTGAAACGACCGTGCGGGTGCCCTTCGAAATTTGCAGGTGAATTTTGCAGGACGGGGATACTGAGAAAATTTTCTGATCAGAATGGACGGTTGCAGCGTACATATGCCAGAGTTTGCCATATACGAGCACGACAAAGGCGAGGAGTTGATATTTGCTCCGCGACACCCACGTTCTCTGTGTGGTACGCGTC
Source organism: Favolaschia claudopus (assembly GCA_037176885.1). Taxonomy (NCBI): domain Eukaryota; kingdom Fungi; phylum Basidiomycota; class Agaricomycetes; order Agaricales; family Mycenaceae; genus Favolaschia; species Favolaschia claudopus. The sequence continues at coordinate 1,590,659 of JAWWNJ010000004.1, read as the reverse complement.
CAACTTCAATCGACAACAACCAATTCGCCGCCGGCAAACTGCCTTATATACTCCTGGACTTGACTCGCTCTCGACTCTGCTTCTTTGCTTTGCTGGTCGACAATGCCCAGCAAGAATACACTTACAATTCGGCTCACTGAGGCCGCAGTCTTCCTCCGCACTAGCGAGAACAACACACGCCGTCGAAATGCAGACGATCTGAATGAAGAGTCTCGCCCAGCAATGCTCAGAGGTCTTCTCACTCTCGACATAGGTGGGTCCCGTAAAACTCTGACTCAACAGCGGTTGACGCTCTCAAGATATCCAGTCAAGCCCATAAAAGTTACTAGCATCGATTTGGAGCTTCAAGCTAAAACCTCAACTTCTTGGCCAGAGGGTACGGATATTGATATGTTATTGCCTTTACTTGAGGCTCACGGCGGCTAAATCAGGAGTTGGCGCTCGACGGGTAGATGTTCAAGAAGACCATAAAGTTTTCTCAGAGTCTGTCGTGTATTTCCGGGCAGGGCCTGCTCCGAGACGAAATGCTTCTGTGGGCCCTGGTGTGGATCCCTCCCATGACGACTGTCCCTTCGACCAGCCTTCGCGACCGCAGACCCCTCGCGTAGATGAATTCCAGCCACGGCCGTCTCTCCGTTCCACTCGCCGTCTCAGTGCAGACTCGTCGTATTTCCATAACCGTGACGCCTATGAACAACCACCCATACCACCATATACACCTTTGCCAACCGCTCCGGGTACCCCTTCGTCTTCCAACCACGCAAGCCCAGGACAGTCCTCAAGGCATCTTTCGCGCATCGACTCCTCCGACCCCGCTCATGCCCTCGAAGATTTCCGCAATGCACTGAGGGTTGGCCTCACGTCCGCTAACAGCGCTATCATGAATAACCAGTCCCCTTCTGCATCATCTTTCCGCGAATACGATCAATCAAGATCTGTTTCGCGGCGACCTAGTATCGACACCCTCGATGAAGTCGATGAGATTCAACGTGCTCCGTTACCGGGAAGCAGCAGTCCAACTCGCGCGGAACAGACTCGTGGCCGCCGTGCCCACTTCAGTTTATCCAGTGTTTCAAGCGCGCTCATGGGAGCCGTGCGCTCACGATCGCCTAAAGCACGTTCATCGCACGAGCCCCGTCCGGATTCTATCCGTCGCGGACGAACCCGGGAGAAAAACGCTCGCGACGACGGTGGTTTATCCAAGGAGCGAGTTCATGTCGGCATTCTAGGCACATTAAAGGGCGCAGGCGATGGTAAAGAGAAAGAGAAAGACAAATCCACTAGTTGGAAAGAGTTCAAGAAGGGTTTGTGGTGCCGTCCACCGATTCTCTTATCGTTGGCTCAAACGTCATACAGGGACATACACCTTTCCAATATCCTTCACGATCCCTGCCAGTGCGCCGCCCTCGATGGAGTGCACTTATGGATTTGTCCAATGGCGACTGAAGGCAAATGTTCATCGACCAGGCACATTCGCCACGCGACTGCAGGCGATGCGTCCGGTACTTGTTGTCGCTGCGCCCGTGGAAGATGATCCAGAGGAGTCTGAGAGTATCGTCGTCGAGAGACATTGGGAACAGCAGTTGCAGTATCTCATCTCTATCAGCGGTCGAAGTTTTTCCATCGGAGGTATGGTCGAGGCGTTGTCTATCTGCCAACGCACCCTGCTAACTGTTTGTTTCGTCGCAGGGGTCGTTCCTGTCAGCCTCACGATGATGCCGATGGCCAAGGTGAAAGTTCATCGTGTCTCAATATTGTTGGAAGGTGCGCTTAGGTTTTGTTGCCTACCTTATAAGCTGAAAGGCGAGCAGAGAGGGTCGATTATTATTCCCACATGAAGCGCGTTGCTCGATCGGAACCTATTACGCGCATTCAGCTTCTTTCGATCAAGCAAAGTGAAGACAAACCGCGGGAACCCATTCTGCCGCTGCAATCTGATGATCCAGACGCCCTGAAAAACTCGCCCCTCGTTGCGCTCACCACGCCGGACGACGATCTTTCCGAATTGGCGTCAGAGTGGATGGGTCCTGGTCCGTGGACGTTTCACCGGGACCTGCAACTCCCAGCTTCCTGCAACCTGCTTCATTTCACGAACAAGAACAAGGCCAGCAATATGACTGTTACACATAACTTGAAATGTGTCATGCGCGTTGAGCGGGGAGATGATGAAGCCATCGAACCGAAGACGGGCAAACGCAAACTGTTTGATATCGTTGTGCAGACGCCAGTTCACATTCTTTCTGTGAGCGATTCCTGGATTGAAATGAATTGTGCTGATTGAATTAATTCAATCCAGTGTCGGTGTAACCCCGAGTGGATGTCTCTTCCACGGTACTGTGCATCGTTTGACGATCCTGACCACGACGTCGCGCCAGATTGTCCTTGCGAAACGACGCACAACGGAAAATTGGAGCGTTTGGTGACGCGCCAGTCGACGGATTCGGCGGCCAGCACGGCGGACACTAGCCCGATACAGCCTACGATGATTTCCATGCACCATCCTTCGAGTGACACGCTCTTTGCACGGAACACGATTTTCGAACATCTGGTTTCTGGGCAAGAAAATGAACTGGGCGAGGCACCGCCGGCTTACAACACATGAACAGCTTTCTTATTCTTGTTGATTCGGATGGTTTGGGAATGCACATTTCATGGGCTTAGAGATCTATGTTAACCTTGGACTAAGAACACACTATAATAATGTAGCTGGATTGGTTAGATGATGGTACAAATGAGTTGGGGGTAGTCTATGTAGCGGTAGCATATTAGAATAACAAGTCAATCCTCACTGAACACCCGTCAGTATGTATGAATGAGGTGAATGGGATGCGCAATCACGTACTCCGGCGTCTCTCGTCTCAGGAACATGTCGATTGCGGCTGAGAAAGCTGCGAAAGCCAGGCCGCCACCGAATGCTGCTTTGGGCCCTGATGCTCTTGCAAGTACACCGCCCGACATGAAGCCTGCCCCAACGGAGTTGTAGATATCTGTTTTTGCGCGATACTTTTTAACGTTTCGTTCAGTCAGAAAATTAATTGCGTGCAACAGAGAAAATACGACTGACCGATTCAATGACACATTCAAAACTGGAGTAGAGTATTCCGATCTTCCCAAAACTTTTCCCACTCGTCCACATACTCCTACCTGTCTCACGCAATATATCGCGTGCACGCTGGGCGGTACCGGCGTTTTGCCGCAATAAAGGATCCTCATACGCCATTGACGCGGTCATTAGCGTGAATACAGCTCCAAGCGCGAGACCTGGGGGAGTAAAACTGAAAATGGTGGTCCACGCCTATGCACGCTCGGCAGCAGGACAGACTTACCCGCGCCGCCTGCCATGATAGCTTTGGCTGGACAAGAAGTCATTGCTTCGCCCATGAACATTTCCATCTTCTTGGCTTGTCGGACGTTCTCGACATCTTCGGGGGTGAATCCAGCTGGAACGGGCTCCTTGCCAGCAGCGTAGGGCACTTGTCCCGGGAAAACGCTGGTCATCGCCAATGCCGAAGAATTTAAAAGTTCAAATTGTTGTCACGTAATTTTCCCGACACCGTTGTCACACCTCCTGTCACGCGTTTGTGACACCAATACTTAAGTTGAAGTCTGCTCTCGAGCTTGAGGACGGCGACGACAGCGAAACCGGTGGCGGCGCGCCACAAACTGCACTCAACTAGCCAACTCTCTTCTTGGCATTACTTTGTATCGTCATGAACGGCTATACACCATGGGACATCCGCGACACAATCTTCGGCATTGAGGAGCATGAAGCGGACAGTGAATACGTTGAACCTGAGCGCGCTATCTTGCTGGAGCAGCTGGAAAATGCATCGGCAACAGGTGCCACAGGGCCGCTTCGAGAATGCGACCAACCTTCTATCTATGTCCTGGTGGCTGAACGAGCCATTAACAATGTTTACGAACACGAACGGCACCTCTTTCTCGAGGAAGAATGGGACTTCGTCAAAGCCATTATGACTGCATATTGTAAGCCGATAACTAGACGGTTTCAACGCGTTTTCTGATTGCAGTCAAGATTGCTCTCGTTTTGTAATCATCCGTCTTCTTTTGCGAAAGCAGGGGAAATGGTTCCGCCATCACGACCTTAGAAAATATATCAGCGAAGTTGGGCCACAGGGTCTCGACCATGCTATGGAGGAGCTGTGTCGATCACACAAACCCTCCCCCAACTCTCCGGAGATTATTGATTTAACCTTGGACTCCGACGACGAAGAGGATTCGCAGCCCAAAGCCGGCCCCTCGAGCGCCCCCCAGCGCCCAATCGTCACAGACAATCACGAACTGTGCTTGGACTATTTCTGTCAAGGCGTGGACAAGCTTTCTCTGTTTGACGGCCTCAACCTCCTCAAAGTCGACGAGATCAAATCGTTGTGTAAAGACTTGAAGATTCCGGCTGCCAAAATGAATGTATGAGTCGATGTATACCCAAGATGATATTTACAGTCGCTGACTTGACACAGAAAGAAGACATGATCACCGCGCTCATGAACCACGCCTCAAAGCAGTCGACTTTGGCCGTAGTTCCCAGCCCTAAATCTAAAGGAAAGGGCAAGGCCAAAGCATCTGATTCTGGATTGCGCCAGACGGTCTTATCGTTTGCCACTCCTAAAATTCGCCAGAACCAAACAGAGAGGTTGCAGACAATGATGCTCAAGGCTTTGGGTACTCTCTCCTTTGGTTGCGCCAGAAATTTGACTCATCGTACTGTAGACAAAGCTGTGAAGGTGAATCCCGACCTTCATACACTCATCCTACGCCTCCATATCATATGGCTTCGAAGGTCGTTTCCTTTCTCCCTGTCATCATGGTGGTTAGTTCTAAACAAGCAATAGCACCGAGTACCCGGAGTCACTTTTCCGTCCCGCGCTATTTGCAGGCTTCAAGAAGACAGTATTCCCCGAATACGACTTTGCCAGGGATCCAGACATTTGGCGCACGAGAGACGAATTTCTCGCCTATGAGAAGGCATTGCGCCTGGATGCCACCATCGACGAACTTCTCCAGCCAGATCCGAAACCGAAATCTGGGCGCCCCGCCAAAGCCTCTGTACCTGATATATGCCAGAAATTCATCCCACCAGGCACTCCAGGGTTTAATTTCATGCATGCGATGGCAACCCCTCTGCGCACTCCAGGTCCTCAGGCTGACGACCATAATTCTGCGGAAGATGAAGAAGAGGCGCCCGCGGCCGACCTGGCGGATGCCCCACCCACTCAGGCAAACGCATTGGCTGTGAAGCGAATTTACGAGGAACATGTTTTGCCGACGTGGAAGCAACTCGCTGCAACAGAATCCGCTAGCCCGCGGGTAAGGAAACCCGGGTTGGAGCGGTTCGAGGCAGGCAAGTTCCCTGATGTAGCTGACCCACATGTAGACAACTAATGCGCCGTAGGTTTCCTGTACACCCGGATGATGCGAAAGTGTGGGCAGGCTCTTGGGACCTTGAAAGAGTGGCGCGCCGAGAAGGAGCTATTGGATCTATTGCTTGGCCAACGGTTTTGGCGGCGGAGCCGGCGAGGGGGGTGGCAAGACCGACGGGCTTTGCTATTGACAAAACATCTCAACAAGAATGAGGATGGAACTCAAAACCTGGAGGTCTGGTGGCAAGCCCGACGAGGTCTCATCGAGTCTCTGGGAGACAAAGACACTGCCATGGGTACGGCGGGTTATCTGCGTCTCTTCTTCATCTGCTAAACAACTGCAGTTGACATACATCCTCTTGTCGCGCGCCTAAATGCGGTGGAGAAGAAACTTAAAATACCCGAGGAAGAAAAATTCAGACACGACTATGTTGCGCTCAAAGAAGCAACCGTAGTCACATTCGCTGCTATCCGTGTCTGGGAAAAGCCCGGAGACGTCAAATCTGATGGATCCGAAGGCAAGGAAAACAAGGTCGCTGAAGGCGGCGATATTACTACCTATTTCCCGCCGGACAGTCCTGCAAAGATTATTGAAGTAGTTTTCCCCCCATCACTCATGATTCAAACTCATTGAATTTCCGCAGCCTCAGGAAAGTGTTACGAAGCGAAGCTGGACAGGCAAGTCTTACTGGAAAGGCAAAGACGGACTGCCGATATATGTCGAGGATCGGGCACTCGAATACTACGATGAGGTCCATGGGATGAAAGGGTATTTTCTTTTCTAGTGACGGCGTTTCTCGTCTGACTTGCCACTAGCTTTCATTCCGAGACCCAAATTCTGACGACCCTTTTTGGCCTTCTCTTCTGGGAAATCATTTTTGCCCCAGTTCCTGGAGCGTTCGAAACGCCCTTTCAAATGGGCCCGCTAGATGTCGGGGAAGACTCGTTCTATTATGCTCGACAACGGCAAATCGACGAGCGTCTCGCTGCGATACGAAGCGGACAATCCTCAGCCATACTCGCAGACAACGATGCGCGGCATCGGGAGAAGAAGACCGGCTGTATCGGAGTGAGCTGGGACGTTTGCACTCGAGAACATCTCCTTGAGATTGTCGAGGTTTGTCTGGCAGATCACGATTGAAAACTGCTCCCAAGTTGATTTTATCTTGCGCAGTGCTTGGGGGGTCATACATTGGCGTCGATCTGTCAAATATTCTGCCAAGATTACTATGGTCGAAGCAGTGGCGGGCCTGACCTCATCGTTTGGAACCCAGAGACGAAACAGTGCAAGTTCGTTGAAGTCAAAGGACCCGGAGACTCTTTGAAGGCAAACCAAAAGGTCGAGATTAGAATTGTTTGGTATTCTCATGTTGCTCATGAGATTCATAGCTCTGGTCCCATGCTCTGCTCACCGCTCGCTGTGAAGTGGAGCTTTGTCAGGTCGAAGACGTGAATCGTCCCAAGAAAGCAAAGGCCACTCCGAAACCGAAATCAGAGAAGAAACCGAAGGCCAGTACAGCGAGAGGCTCCAAACGCAAAGGCAAAGGCAAAGCCTCAGCGCAGCCTGACTCGGATATCGAAGTAGAGGGGAGTCAGCTTGCGCCGATGAATGTCGACGCTGGCGACGAAGAGTGGACACCTTCGGCTGAGATTCGCAAACCGCCACCGCGTACCAAGCGACGACGGTCCACCCGCGAGGACGACGACGAATTGCCTGTTTTCACAATCGATTCGCAGCCAGAACAGTCCGAACCGATTTCCCCTCCTCCGAAAAGGATCAAGACAAGCTAGCTTCGCACTGTGGCATTTAACGATTATCTATCTTTCTTTGTGTTACAATCTACCCTGTATTCATGACATCGTATCTACGGATTAATGTATTACTATGATGGTGGCTGCTGCTTTTCTTTCCCCGTCTTTTCCTCTAACCGCTTTAATAGGACGGACAAACATGTTTCTAATGCCTGCAATTCGGCTAGCGTGGCGTCTCCCCCCGCGGCCCACCGAATCTTCAGATTCTCGTCAATAAGATACACATATCCCACCATCTTGTTGACGCAACCCATAGGCTCTCGCAGGTATTCCATGTTCTGCGTCGAAAACAAAGAGTTCCCATATAACTCTTTCGGAACGTTCGCTCGCAGATTATGCAGGAAGAGGTTGACGACCATGGCTTTGAGCATGTTTTCTTGGATGTTTATGTGCACCCGTTGGTATAACGGATTAGATTCGAAGCGGGGATGCACAGTTTGAATGAAACTTCTGGTTTGCAGCTGTAAGAAGAGTCGATGATTCACGCTGACATTCAGTATTGAGAAAAGGAAAGAAACTGACAACGGAGAGTTCTGTGGATTCGATGGCGAGCAGGGTGATTTTTCCATAGCACATGAGAGTGGTGTGCTTCTGCTCTTTCTTCTCGAGATCTTTGCCTTTTATGTTAGGCAGGTATAGGGCTTTCTAGCACTACATCAAAAATCACAGTAAAATTCAAAGAAAGGAACACACGTCTTCGCGAATGAGAACCTCCGGAGCCAGCCATGTCTTGCCCATATGGCCGGGACGAATAAGTTTTGCAACGTCCGTATAATACCCCTTGTTCAGCTGCTTGATTCTACTCGTCGACGAAATTAGAGCCTTGCTTGAGATTTCAGTCCGCGACGACGACGACGCACAAATGTTTCCGCTCTTCCAAGATCGTAGGTTCATTCAACCAGATGTCTTTAATTCGCTGAAGTCGTGTTTGTTTTACGAGCGTGGGTCGTTCACGGACACCGAGAGGTCTGTCCAAGAGTTTGAGGGTTGGGATAGCTCTGTCCGGCGGTCTGCGCGCTGTGGCGGCCCATCGCGCGACCGAGGGTTGGGAGTGCAGGTCTTGATTTTCGTCGGCCCATTTCCGGACGGAGGCGCTGCGCGGTGTGGGTATAGGGACCTCTTTCTTGTCCGGTTTTGTCGAGTACGTCGTCCGCCTGGGCCGTAGATAACACCCAGAGCGCCGTAGAAATGGGTGAAGGGGAAGGTTAGATGAGAGCATATGAGCGGTCACGTGGGAGACGCGTCGCGAGTTTTCTCTGATGAATTACTACTATTCCTCACCGGTACATATTTTCTATAGATCCTTGAGAACAACTATGTTCTCATCGACTCAGCGGAAAGTCTGAGTAGCGAGAGTAATGCGAAATGAGGGGTCACCGGGTATATTCGTGGAAGGTTCATTACAGTAAAATTCGGGTATGTACATTTTTGTTCATCGTTTCGTGTCAGCGAATACCCATATAAATCCGCCGAGCGCGACAGCTGTTGATATGGACGACACGATCCCAACCGACAGTGGATTCAATACCCACGCAAAGGACACAATCCCCAGAAGAGCAAACACAAAACCAGCAAAAGTCAGCAAGATGCACAGATTGTGACACCGGCTCAGCAGATGCGTTGGCGGGTGTTGATTAAATGGACCGTATGTTTCTAAATGAGGGTTCGCGGTCCACACAGGGGTCGTCAAGTAGTCCGCAAGAGAAGCAGTCGTCTTGGGACGCGTCATTCCGCGGTGGGAGTTTGGGCTGGCAGGGCCGCCGGCCTCTTTTTCCTCGTTTTTGGCCTCTTTGAGCTTGTAGCGCACGAGAAAGAAAGCGCCCATGAAGGATATGATTGCTGTTTTGCGAGATCAGGTTCAACCAGTGAGAGAAATTCAAGAATTCGACCAACCGGCCCATATGTGTAGCACGAGGGCTACTAGGAAGGTCGCATTGACGAGTTGTTGTCCCGCATCATCGTCTTTACCTGGATTGGTGACTTGTAATAGCCCAGCTTCGGTCGATGCAAAGAATGTTGTCTAAAAGGTGTCAGTACACATGTCTCGAATCAAGGGTCCTGATGCTTAAAAAGAATACACATGTCTCGAATTAAGGATCCTGAAGCCTAAAAATTACTCACGATAACTGATATCAACTGCAGACGGTCCATCCACGACTCAGTGAGGTCCTTCGAAGCTCGTCGCTTAGCGTTCTCGTCGTCTTCGTCCGTTGGCTGCCATGGTTGTTGCTGCTGCTGCTGCGCTGGGGCAGAGGGTCCGTTTGGAACAGCGTCCTGCCGTGGTTTCTCGTTCGAAGTCGCAGCATTTGGGGTATTATACGGCGGTTGGGTTTGGATGGGATGCAAAGGCACTCCGTTTGCTGCGAAGAGCTTTAGACGCGCGACCAGACGGATTCTCGAGGGCCATTATACTCTGAGATTGGGGGTCTGCTTGCATGGTCTCTGCTAGGTGAGAGGAGTGGTTGAGAGGTGTGCAAGTAAGTACATAATCAAGTCAGCCGATTCCTCGACGTCACAGCCCTCGCCAGGTTCGCCCCAAGGTTGCCGCCTTCATCGGATTCAAGTGTTTCAGAGTAAGGCCCACAGTTTCCCAGCACCCTTGAAGTTTAGTGAGGTTGAGTAGGTCGCCGAACGGTGGTGGAGGTAAATCGTAATGGAAGTAAAGCAATCGGCGATCGCCGAGAATGTCTGCCAAGCTCACTGTGCCTTCATACAACTTGCAAGTTTATGCAGTTGACTTCAAGCGCACAAGTGGTGTTAGGCAGCTGATTAGAAAGGATTGCAAGCTCTGTATACACATTACATTATTAGTTACGATTCACTCTATTGTCTATAGTTTGAACGTCTAGTCTATGACTCTATATCGGTTCGGGCTTCCCAATCCCTCCTAGACTGCTCCCAAAAGTCAGAGAAACCACGGCGGCGTCCAACCCTTGGGACAACCGATTCCTCATATACAACTGAATCAACGCCCCGGTTCTTGAACCCCGCCGAAACCAGAATTAGCCGCTTATCGAACTCCGCCACAGTCGCCAGAGCAGCCCAGATGCTGCTAGATTCGGCTGACACGGTGCCTGCAGCACCGGGATAGCTGTCATCACAATACTGAGGCCAGTGTGCGGGGAAGACGCGCACGACAATCATCTTCAGATTGCGTCGATTCGCCAACAAATAGCGCAATTCGTTCGCAAACACTTGGTCATTGTCGATGTTTGCGTCCATGCGGCGTGCGAGGGCCAAGTGGGTGAGGTGGGGCGTGGACCCGAAAAACGCGAGGATGGAAAGGGGGGAATGCCATGTATCTCCTGGTTCGGAGATTCTAAGATGCGTGATGGAGGCGGACAAGTGGGCTGCATGTGAAGAGGCGGAGGGGGCAGCCGACGCGTCGAAGGATTGGATGGTCACTTCGCTGGGGAGAGCGCGGGGGAGGGTAGGATATGATAATGAATGGCAGAGGACTCCTGGTCGCGAGACAGCGAGGGCGCGTAGCCCCGTGCAGGCGGCGACGACGCGTTCTAATTCTATACGTGCGGCGGCATTGAAGCGCCACGGCTCTATTTCGACGGTCAAAGTTTTGATATGGGCATCTAGGAATTCGGGCGACTTGGACTTTGCCGTCCGAGAGAAGAGTGAAAGGGTTTGGAGAGAGTCGAGAACGATATGCCGGTATAATATGGTCGAAATTAGAGCGGAGAAGGATTTGGAGACCGCGAACAGGATAGTGAAGGGGGTATGAGTCAGAGCGAGCTCGAGAATTTCTAGTCCAAGCTCAGTAGGGATATCGAGTAATGGGGCAGTCCTGGATGCAGCAACCAGAGCCAAAGAAAGTGCCCGGGCGCGAGTTTTGTGGGCTGGTTGAATCTCCGTCATGGTAAGGGACATGGTGGGTGTTAGCAACTGGGGCAAAGCCAAAAATTATTACGGAGTTCTCCAGACGGGAAGCCGACATATCCCGAAAGTTGATAAGCAGATAACGGCTGGCAAAGCATAGACCCAGAACTCATGTTTCTTCGTGGAGGTATTGGACGGTCCATTGTCGGGGGTGGCTACAGACAGGAAACTGGCACATTTAGAGGTAGTGAGTCGCAGGAAACAAAGAAGCGGGAAGTGCAGGTCACAGGTTGGCTATAACATTTTTGGCGGCATATGATGTCACTTGCTTACGTTTGTTGAGTTTTGGTTGAAATGTTCAGTTCTTCCTCTACAACCACGACGATGGCGGCCCGTCACCTTGCCCAGCATTATTTCTGTTCCTCTACCGGTTGGAACTTGGCTGTATTCAACCCCGTTTCTTTTCGGTACTTATCATATCATATCTGTGCTCCCAGCGGCATGCGCTTTTACGCTCGAAGAGTTCTGATGTCAAGGAAAAGAAGTGATTTCTAAACCAGCTGGTCGCCCCCCGCACATGGATGCTGTACAACTGTTACTCGGCTGGCTACGATCTCAGATGGCTGTTTCTCAAGTCTTGTCCGCTCTCGGTATTTGCGAAACAGCATGGGGCTTGCAACGGTACATCACGGCGATCTTCAGAATAACAACACGAGTATAAAAGCGAATTCTATCTTGTGAAGCATTCCAGTGCATCCAGCACCTACCCCCGCCATTATGTCGTCCGAGGGCCACCGTGTTGCCGTGTACTACCAGACCCAATATGACAAGAGCATGGCTTCCAACTCGCCCTTCGGACATTACGTTTCCCCCCTCCCGCTGCTGACCCTCGTAACGCAGTATGTACAGCCAGTAAATGTACACCACATTCACTGAACATGCCTGCAGCATTTTCCTAGCTGCTTTCCACATCAACACCGACAAGAGCATTCATCTCAACGATGACCCTCCCGAGGCAACTAAGTTTACCCAGATGTGGCAAGATCTAGGGCAAATGCAGGCTCAAGGCGTAAAGGTTCTGGGTATGCTAGGCGGTGCTGCGCCTGGTTCATACAGCAATCTCGCTAGCGACTTCAACGCTTATTACGCCCCGCTACGAGATTACATCTCCGAGTGAGTCTCAATTTATACATGTCATCTACACACCTATATTCTGTAAACCTCAGATTCCATCTGGACGGTATGGACTTGGACGTAGAACAAAGAACGGACATTTCGGTCATAGAGCACCTCATCACGCAACTCAAGGCTGACTTTGGCAACGACTTCATCATCACACTGGCCCCCGTCGCGACCGCAATGACAGAAGGCTCCAATCTCTCTGGCTTTGATTATGTCGTTCTTGATAAGGCGATGAAATCACAAATAGCTTGGTACAACGTGCAATTCTACTCGGGTTTGTTTCTTTCTTTGACCTGTGCTCTCCAGTGTGTAGCTCATCCGAAAGCAGGATTCGGCTCGCTATTCCCCGACACTCAGTATATCAATATAATCAACTCGGGCTTTGAACCCAACAGGTACATACTTATAGTCCAACTGCATCCTCTGTGATATAACACTCACGATATCGGCTCTACAGAGTTGTCGCGTCTGTCCTTACCAGTCCAGCCAACGGTGGCGGCTACATCTCAATCGATCAAGTCGTCAGTAGCGCCAAAGACCTCTCTTCACGATACGGTTTCAATTTCGGAGGAATCAACGGGTACGTCTATTATATATTCTTCGTACGTTTCTCGTCCCGCATCTCGCTGACCACCACCAAAGCTGGGAATACTTCAACTCGCTTCCCGATGCTACCCAGCCCTGGCAATGGGCCCAGACGATCAAGAACGCTATGGCTGATATCGCCGCGCGCAAGCGGGAATTGGAGGCCAAGAAACGGTCCGCCTGGACGTTGAGCAACCTGTGAGGAACCATGGGTCTGATCGTTTTAAGCAATATGAACGCGCAGTTGGGCGTTTGTATATCATCGTCAGCAGTTGTACATTGAATGTGTGTAGTTTGTAAGGGAAGATAACGGAATTTAAATTCAAGATACCTGCTCGTGCTGAGGCAATCCATCCATAGTCAACAGCTCAAGCTTTGGATCCCCAAACCTGTCGTCCCTTAACCCAGGTGCTCACGACGTTCCCTTGTCTATCGAGTACGACTAGGTCAGCATCAGCTCCAGGTCTCAGCGTACCCTTCTTATTCTCTATTCCCAGGCATCTACGGCATTGATTAGCTGACCCTCGCCTTGGTACACGCAGAAACGGAACTCACTTTGCCGGGTTATAAGTAGCACACTTGATGGCCTCGCCGAGGGAACACCCCGTAAAGCGCGAAAAGTTGCGAACGCAACTATCCAGAGTGACAACACTTCCAGCAAGGGTATCCGTTCCTTCCAGGTAAAGCTTGTAACCTTCCTTCACAAAACGCTTCCCGTCGCGCCATTCGTGGATCCCATCTCGGAGATTGGGATCCAGAATTTTCATCGCTGCAAACAAGAGCTCATATGTCAGTCAACCCAGAAAAGCTCAAGAACCCAAAGAAAAGTCCTCACCGTCCGTGATAAGGATACACCCTTCAGGGTATGAGGAATATGCCAACTGGGACATCAGTAATCAGCCTCTTTGGTTTCTTGGCCAGAGCGTCGAGGAGAAAACTAACCCGCACGGAATTGGGATGCGAATGAATCCCATCCACAATTATCCCATAATGCGGTCGGTCAAAAGCCATATCCGCAATCTGCCCCTTATCGAGATGCAGCTCCGTCCTGCTGCCCACGCGGCTCATAACGGGCTTCAGCACGGGGCTGGCTGGACCGGAGTGGTAGTCGAATGCCTCCGAAGTGATGCCCGACAACGCGGCGGCGGAATGCGGGCTCGATGTACGGAATCCTTCTGTGGGCGTGTTCGAGGACGAGATGTGTGGGGAGGCGCCGAGGAGACCGATAATCGATGGGTCACGGTGGTGAAGTTGAGGCATGGCGTTGAAGAGATGGGTGATGAGACGGGCCCCTTGTATGACCGCATTCGTGGCGATGTCGGAGCTCGCAACACTGAATAGACAGTCCCTTTAGAGAATTTGGGACCCCAAATATATATTTACTGGCCTGTGACCGATGGAGAAGACGATGCCTCGTTTGCTCAATTCATGTACTGCACCCATCACGCCTCTGATTTCTGGGGCGGCTGTGATGATACGGACGCCGCATTGGCCCTCGCTCGACATCAACCAGTCCTCCGAGTCAACCAAATTGTGTGCGCCGTATGCGTCCTCGAACGACCCATATCCGTCCGGAGCCGAGAGAAGGAACGGCGGGGCATGGGCGCCGCGCTTGGCCATATCGATGAATGGACCCTCGGCATGCCATCCTAGAAGACTGGCAGAGGTAGGAGTAGAAAACGGGCGCAGCAGGTTGAGAATTTTGGGGTAGAGAGATTTCTCTTGCGTCTATATTCAGCGCGATAAGAATATGCTAGAGTGTGCGGAGAAAACAAAAACAGACAATGAGAGTCGGAACAAGACTGCGACAAGCACAATAAGCTTTGGCTTTCCAAATGACCTGACAAACTTACGAGGTGACTCCGGTTTCGACTATCTTCTCTGCAACGAGCTTCATTCCCTTCTTGTACGCCTCATCATCGCCATCGTAAACCGAAAAGTCAAAGCCATAGGCTCCATTTATCTGAATATCAATCAAACCCGGACTGGTCTTCCTTGAGCATGACCCGCGCCATTCGATCCAAGGTGACTTGCCTAAGGATATTTCCTCCCAAATCGATGATCTTGTCTGGTCTCTCTCGCCTTGTGAAGAACGTAAGCTGGAATTCGTCCCGTCAGCAGCGGCCTTCCTAGAAATGCAAAACGAAACTGACCTGAGAGTCCAATATGACTCCGCGCCGCTCATCGATCCAGAGATCCTTCTTAACGAGCTCACCGTCCTCCCGAGGCAGTAAACAGTTAGTGAAGCAAACGAGCCCGTTGGGGGAAGACATGATCAAGGTTCTGAGCAAGAAGGAAATGATCTAAAGTGGGAGTCGTATGGCGCATGGGTCAATGCACATGCGACGCGACCTGGACCAATATAATCTTTCTTCCACGATCGAAAGCGATTTTCGTTAAATTGATCCATATTGAACGACGTAGGAATACATTGTCGATAGTAGACCAAATTCTAGTACCAATCTCACTTCCGGCGCTGGGGGAAGAAGAAAAGAAGAGGAGCGATGCTGACTGGCCCCCCTTTTATCCTTGTGATTCTGTGTGACGTCACGCGTTCGAGATTGCATCAAACAAACGATTGACAAACAGTGCTTACGACACCCCGCAACTTGCCCGCAACCTCCGCATCTCATCCAGAACGAAATCAGTGGCTCTGGCTTCGCACCTCCCTCGCAATTGGGGGACCTGGGTCAGCATCAAACAGTCGACTGTATCAATCCTTCCAATGGGTCAAGAGTCGGATGCAAAAACTCCGACACCCTGTTGAGCTGATCCTTCTCGGCCTTTCTTCAGACTCCGTGCCCGCGTCCGTTCCGCCCGACCAAAGCCTGGACCCAATCACGCTTTTCAAACACTTCAAGAAGGAAATTCCCCGACCCAGGATGCCCAAGTCGTTTCAAGCATCTCAAAGTTGAAACAGAACGCCTTCGCCCATCACCGAAAACAGACAGTTCTCGAAGTCCACCCGCATCAGCCCGAACAGTGGTACACCTGGACTTGTTCATCAACTGCTCGTATACAGTATGTACGCATCTACATCATCCGCAAAGAAAAAAGATCGGAACGAGGTCCACAAGTCAGATACTGTAAAAACCCATTTCAGGAAGTAACCAAAAACGGCCACCGCACCCGTCGCACCCGATAGCAAATTTTCTTCATTCAAATCGACGACTACGTACTACGTAGAAAACTAAG
Organism: Favolaschia claudopus; assembly: GCA_037176885.1. NCBI lineage: Eukaryota > Fungi > Basidiomycota > Agaricomycetes > Agaricales > Mycenaceae > Favolaschia > Favolaschia claudopus. The sequence continues at coordinate 1,574,673 of JAWWNJ010000004.1, read as the reverse complement.
TATATTCTGTAAATGGTACTATACAGTTTTTGCGTGACATTCCGAAATAAATACGTATATTGTTCGTTCGTTCAGATCGACGGGTATGGTGTGTATGAGAGCGAGCGGGAGAGAAAGAGAGGAACGAGGAACGAAGAGGTTTCGCAAGAGGCTGCGTACGTTACTTTTTTCGATATGTAGTGTACGATAACGAACAAATTTGAATCCAAATAAAGATAACGAGGCGGCAAGGGAGCAGGAGCAGGTGTCGCAAGGTGTAAATGCAGCGAAGTGGGTGGTATGGTATGTGAGGGTGGGAGGTGATACAGATGAAATGCGAATGGGTTGGAAAAAGAAGAAAAAGCACAGCGACAAAGCATGATAGGACGAACCAAAAAACGACGAGAATTTTTGCTATTGAAATCGGTGGATGGGCTGGAGCCGACCGACCGACCGTTCAAGCTTGTTTGGTAAAAACTGGCAGCTATCCGCACACCGATTTCCATCAAACAAACTGCACCTCCCACTCCCCACCCTCCCCACCGTCCGCCGGCATACTCTTCAACGCGATCCTTACTCTCCTTCTTCCCCCCGATGCGGTACTATCCGGTACAGAGTATTCCGACGGAACACCACCGAAATCCGATTCGCCACCACTCAGACTCCCACTGGCATAGTCCCCCATGTCGTCCGGGTTCCCGCTGTGGTACATGAATGGTGAGGACGACGAAGACGAGGGGTAGGCTGCGTTATATGGTCCACCGACACCCAAGAACGGATCACTTGACGGAGCGTAGCCTGTACCGAGCACGCCCACATAAGGTTCCGACGATTCGCTGAAGTACGGAGCAAAGCCGTCTCCTGCTTCCTGTTTTATTGCGACGCCAAACCCTGGTGAGGCAGCCCTCGACGAAAAGGATGATGTCGAGGTCGAGGGATGATGTATTCTCACACGAATTTTGCCATCATCCAATGGGGAGGCATCGAATGAGATGTCAAGCCCACCCAAACCCGAATCATCGTCTCCGGAAAATTCAAGCTTCCGTTTTGTGGCGGACATAGAAGTAGGGGCAAAGCTTGTATCGACAGCTCGTCTCTTGTCATCATGGTGGTCGAGATCCATAACCGCGCCTGTTCGTGACCAGTCGTATTCGCTGGGGAGGAAAGAGTTGAAATCGAGGGCAGAAGAGGAAGATGTAGACAGGTGGGGAAGCGAAAATGATGCGGGAAGGGAGGACGAAGAAGACGATGATGATGAGTTGTGGGGCATCGAGAGTAAGGACGGGAGGGCACAGAGGAGAACCTGCTTGGCCGCGTTCAGAAAAAAAAATCTATTTTTACAACACTCCCTGAAAACAGCAACGATGATGGAGCTTTTTTTGTGCCTGAAACAAAGTACCAGTGTATCTCGAGAGATGCAAGACACTTTGTCTCAGGAACAGCAAAAACTCGATCATCGTTGCTGTCTTCAAGAATTGCCGTAAAGAGAAGAGAATATGTACCATAAGACCGCGACTTGCCGCTGACCGATGAGGGGACTGGACGCGGGGCGGAGCAGGAGAAAGCGGGAAAGAAGGTTCTGTGGGCTCTATCTTGACTGCAGGAGGGATGTCAGAAGCAGAAGCGACTTTTGCGGTCAGCTCGGCGTTTAGTTCGCGTTCGCGCTGTTCGGCGGCCCTTAATTGGGCGCGAAGCTGCTCGACTTCTGAGACGAGAGCGCCGTCTGTTTCTGCTATCCTGCGAAGCTGAACAACAGTGTCCGCGCTCGCTGCAGGGTCACCCTTTGCGATTGCTAAGAGTCTAGCATTTTCACGCTCGAGCTCAGCTACGCGGCTACGCAGGGTCGATAAGCCGGCTGAGTGTAATAACGGAGGGCTGTAACGTACACTTCCATGAGCTCAAACTCCTCGCGTTTACGCTGGCGGCTGAGGAAGGCCGCGGCGCGATTTTTTACGAGACGGGCCTCGCGCTTGCTGAGACCGGAGACGTCTGGAGGGATGAAGTCCTTACTGCTAATGCGCTCAGCTGTTGCACGCCTGCGTACTGGGGCTTGGGCGGAGTCGGGGGTAGCTGGGCGCTTTTGAGCGGCGAGAGCGGGGTTGATAGAGATGGACAGCCGCGGGAGATGATGGTGAGCAGGAGAAGGAGACTGCGAAGGTGAAGGGGACATCTGCTGCGGGAAGTCCAAGTCGAACAGCTGGTGGGTGGGGACACAGTGGAGGCTGTCCTGAGCAGGGAGCTTGAGCATTGCTTGAGCGGGGACGGGGGAAACGGCGACGACGGAGGATGCGGAGGACGTCGAGGACGAGGAGGAGGAAGTGTAAGGCTGATAGACGTCCAGATCTGTGAAGTCGTGGTAGTCTGTGGGGGAGAGGATAGCTTCTGAGAGTAAGGCGCTGAGGCTGAGGGGGGACATTTTGAACCGAAAGTAAATAAACCGGTCAAAGTTTCTTCTGCGACCGAAATAGGAAGGTCTCGGCTGTAACATAAATGCCGCGAATTAGAACTCCCATCACATCAATCACTCCCTCCCATCCCTCATCTCAACAGTTAATCTGCAACCTAAACCCTACCTTATATTTCACTCGCACCTACTTCCAATTTTCAAACCTCCCCCCTGCTCTCTACCTTTTTTTTCTCGCTTTTTTCTGCCCAAATACACCAGTTAACGGCACCCCGAGAACGCCCCGAGTCCCCGACAATTACTTCGGTCTCCTTTACCTTATCCAGTTCTGAACGATACACGCCTCTCAAGTCGCTCTGCTCACCAGCGCACGGAACTTCTGGCCAATCTTCGGACTATTCCTCTCTTTTGCCCAAGGTTTATAGACAAAATCTAGCACGAGGATCCCTTCCCGGCCCGTGACGTTCCCAAGAGGCGCATCTAGGAGGGCCTCAGCTATACTTCAAGGCACAAGTCGCGAGTATCTTCTGTCTCGACTCCACTTTCGATCGCGGACGGAATTATTTCATTCTCAAGACATTTGCTTCCGTTCTCCAGACTGGTCCCCGCGGATTCAAATTGCTTTCAGTTTCAGAACACCAAGAGCGCTCAAAATTTGAATCAGGTCCGATAGTCTTAGACTAATATATCGACTAACATCGACCACCCGAACATCCCGGTGCGAATCGGACTCGGACGAGTTTACTATTTCTGCTTGCTTTCAAATAGTTGCCTTACTTTGATAGTCTACTCCTTCCGTTCTTCGCCCCCGACGCAGCCCTCGTGATTCTGTTCTGCTCGTTCAGATTGGTCTTGGACCTGGTGCACATTGGAACCAGCTCTGATACATATCTTCCTCCCAAGAGCCCTATCAGTCAACGCCGGCGCTGGCGCCCTCCATCAAGGTCATACCTGACACCCTCAATGCCCTTGTCCTTGCCCTGTCTGTCCCTATGTCAATACCCAGCTTCTCTACCTCTGAACAGTGAATACTGTTTCGGAGTCAGCCGTCGTCTCTTCCCTACTTCACGGCTGTTTCAGTCTCGGTCTCCGTCTCAAACGATCGTATCAAATCAAGCTAGAGTAACACTCCACTTCTCTTCTTCCTTTCTTCTTTCTTCTACTCCTACCCCCGTCCCAAACACCGAACCTCATCAAGTATATACCTGGGTTCCACGGAAACATCATCGAAAAACTGTGTTCCGGTGCCGCTTTTGGTCGCCGATTCAATTACGGGACCACAATCATCCCGTTCAAACCAACCAACCAACTCCCGTCCCATTCTTTGCAGTGCGGGTTGTAAAACAGTACATAGTTGGTTGCACTCACTATGAATATCTACCCATCTCCAAGACGATGCGGCTCGCGGGAAAACGGCTGCGGATCCTGTGCCTGTTCGGCGTCTGTAATAAGTAGTACTTACTCGGAATTTTGTAAGTTATGAGGGTCGAGTACGATACGCGGACAGCAACGAAAACTTGTATTCACTGTCCCCCAAGCACACTCAACCTAGTATTTTGAACTTGTCTTGAAGTCCTGTCTGACTCTCAAAAGAGCCTCCCCCATCCGGGCCATCCCGCCCATGATATTAACTCCCTGACTGGAGATGCAGATGAAGCGAAGCCGCACGGCTATCGCAGGAAACACATCAATTGATAGGCGCGCCTCTCCAGAATTCTCATCTCCCACTCCAAAATTGCCAAGTTATTTATGTTCGATGCACATACCCAAATTTAAAGTTATCCAGTTCAAGTATGAATTGAGAGCCTTTTTCCCTTCAAGCTGTATCGGTTTCGAGACGGTTAATATCCGTCTACACCATAGATTGTGGTCTATAAACAACTCGATACTGACCAGATGAGCGGAAGATGAGCAGATTTTTGTGAAGTCATCATTCGGACGGCGGCCGCCTTATGTCACTGTACTGTATCGTGTTAGATATCATGGACGAGGATTCGTGAACCAAAAGAACATGCCTTACGATCTTCACAATACAAAGGACGGAATGAACGCTCCTGAAGCTGAAGAGAAATTGTCGTATGTCCTCTTGATGAGCCAGCTGATTTGAATCCGAGACCAGGAACACGGTTGTTTTGACCTCGGAATTAGGTCGAAGCATTTGGAATGAGGTTGAAGCAAGACATAGAACAGACGGAGATTAGAGCGCGCAGCATATTACGCTCCAAGGTACGTAGAGCTTCCATTGGCTCGACATCGAAAAAACGATCAATACCACCGCCCTAACACTGGCACGCGACATACTACGGGAATTGAGCGATTGGGCAGAACTGAAGAAAGGATGCCTGACCTGGGAGATATCTCGGGAGATCCCAACCATTAGGATCCATGGCTTAGAGGGCTATTGTTTCCTCGTATGCCATAGGTGCGAATTGCTTCAAGGACCTAGAATGAAATTCCCAGGTGGTTCATAGACTTGCGGGGGATCTTGATGAACCTCTGTAGAGAACGGACCCTACAGCAGTCTTTAATTATCTGACGGGTGGGACGATACCTATTGTTGAAACGGGTTTATCGCGGTAAGATGTCAGATGGAAGCAAGTGACGAGTGGGAAACGGAACCGCCAGACCCTTGAGAAGTGACCAGCTTGTAGAAAGAAGCGTTCTCGAGATGAAATTCAGTGAAATTCGATCGAATTTTTCGAGTTTGGTTGTGAATACTTATGGATTCTGTGCCATTTAGAGGGATTTTTCTGCGAGCACAGTGAAATCGAGGGGCCTCATTCTTGTAAGTTGTTTTCGAGGGAGCTTGACATCTAGACGAGAAACTTGTGGTTGAATTCAGACCAGTCTTGAGGATCAGGAGTAGGATTCGGGAGGAACTTGAAGTATTCACGGCAAGTTGAGCAATTTCATTGAAGCGTATGCGACAAGATTTGATGATTGAGTACCACACGGATTGGCGCAGGGTCTTCATTCTGTGAATTTGCCTCGAAGCAATGCACGGTTCTATCACTGTCCCTGCCAGTGACGATAAACATGATTATTTCGGTGTTTTTCGTAGCATGAGGTCTGACAGTCTGTTCTGCAAAGAGACCAGTTCCCCGCATCATTGCCAGTTATTGCCAGGCGCAAGTTGTCCAATCTAGAAAGTACGGTAATTCCATGAGCACTAAGGTCGCTGGTGGAATTTGAAAGGGGAAAGGCGCCTCGGCTAAGAGCGCAACAACATCACACGATCACGGGCAAGTCACGGGCTCGCGTTCCCTTTCTTCAACCACGAGCTATGGGACCCGTGCCTTCGCCACTCAGGACCCTTTAAGTTTAACCGTTTTGACCTGCACTCACTTGCTGCTTGCAAGGCCGACGGCGCCGCACTGCCGCTCGCTGCACTCGCCGGCGCGCGTCGCCGCGGGGAGGGTGTGGGTAAATCCACGTGTTGCGCACGTGGTTTCCTGTCAAAGGCTGTGCCGTGCTCTTTTAAAGTATAGGATAGGATTTCCCTCTCAGGTTTCCGCGTAGGATGATCCACAACCTACGGAAACAACCTGCCCTAGGATGTAATCCAGCCTGCCGCAGGTTGAAGTTCAGTCTACCGTAGGATGTACTTCATGTAGCCAATTGTAGGATGAAAACTTTAAAAAACATCCTACGACCTGAGCACGATTTCCCATTGCCATTAACAACCTAGACAAGGCTGTATTTCAGCCTAAGCAACTCAGCCAACAATAGGCTGGAGAGCAACCTACAACTACAACCAAAAGGTGGTTGATAGTCAGTCTATACCTGGTTGCGGGCATAGACTGATATTCAGCTTTGATTTGGTTGTTTCCGATGTATGCGCAAAACAGGTATATTGATTCATTGCGAATTAAAAACAGGGCAGGTGTCTACATATACATATAGACGCGATGCGGCGGGCGAGTGGCGCCAACACACCGACACATTCGAGTCGTATGCGTGTTGTTCTGTCCAAGAGGTGAGCGGCTTTCGTTCGCAACTGACACAGCTTCAGGGACTCACCTAATGGGTTGCCGGTGTTGAGTAGACGCCAGGCAGCACCTCCGCGTCCGCGCACGTTCGTGGAGCGAAGTTGAGAGGAAGGAGAACAAGGCGGGTGGGTGGGGTCGACGTCGTCGGCGGCAGCATTGATGACAACGCAACGAGCTTGCCGGACAGCTCGATTGAGGTATCGGGTAGCGGCGGAAACGGTCTTGGGTGGGCGTGAGAGTGAACAACAAGAGCATGGGAACGTAGACGCACCTACAGTTCCATGTCGATGGCAGGCAGCGGCGCGCAGGCAAAGCCAGGAGAGCATAGGTCTTGAGGTTAAATTCCGAGGCGGCCGACAGTAACTAGTCCCCACTGCCCAGGTTGAACATTAAAGGCTTGCGGCGTGACGAGGAATGACAGGAACAAAGCCAAGCATTGGTCGAGGGAAGATTTCTTCAAGAGCAGGGTATTGCGTTGCTTGTGCAGCGTGAAGCATAGGAGTTGGGGCATTGAGGGGACGGAGGGAAAAGGGAAGGGAGTTGAGTATAGAGAAGGCGGCGGATAGCCGGCGAGAGAAGAAGGTAAGGGATGGGTGGTGAGCGCGAAGATGGCTGACAGGACGACGACATCATGTAAGGGGAGGGTGAGACTTGACGAGTGATATATTGACACTCGGTGGTCCGTATGGAGCAGTCATTGCGGCGGTGGTTTGTGTTTTATACGGCGACGAGAGCAAGGAGTAGGGCGGCACATTGAGTCGCGTCTTGTCGTTGTAGACAGCGGTGACGGTGACGTGCCGAGGTAGAACGCGACATTGAAGACGAGCAAGGCGGGCGTTGCAGCCGACGAGGGTAGGGTGTAGGTATGAGTTGGGAGGTTAAGTGAGAGCGAGGGAGTGGAGAGTGGGGAGGCGTGAAAGTGAATCGACTCGGCATCGGAGACGAGAGTGGGCAGTGTTGAGAGCAAGATCTTGCCGTAGATTGCGTTGGGAGAACATTTTCGTGACTCCGCTTGAGGCTGAAAGGGCGGCTTGCGGCGTTCAGGAAAGATGGTGGTGGTGGAAGGTCAAGATCAACAAGTTCGTTTTGGGATCATGTGACCTGCCATGTCACCGTATTTTGCTTCCGCTTTCTCCCTCCCGGCGCGTCCAACACGACAACTTGGGTGCTCATTCGTGTATTGAGAGCTTTAAATACATCAAGATGCAGTAACAACCGTATTCGAGCGCGAAAATCTAGCTACGGAACAGAAGGCTTCGTCTGTCCCCTTCAGTATATTCATCAACTCAGTCTTCCTCCAAATTCGCCTCGGGATCGTCGTCTACTTCATCGTCTGAGCAATCGAAGTTGGAACGTCTACCAGGGACCCAATCGTGGTCGATCGTTGGGTGGGCATCATCTTCATTGCCCACCGGTGGCTCTTGATCAAAGTCGCGAGACGAACCTTGGACAAATTCGGGCTGGCTGTCGTCGGTCCTCGGGCGCGTCTGACGCGCTTTCTTGCGTCGACGGCGAGCTTCCTCCTCTTCCTCCTCCTGCTCTTGCTCCAGAGCCCGCTTCTTCAGACGAGCCTCAAGATGTAGCTTCGCTTTCTTCACTCGTGAGCCCGACTTGGAGCGCATCGCCGAATTATCGACCAGATAATCGTATCTTGCGGGCCGTTGGAGAATTCCAGCTTTGTAGGCGTCACTCCGCCTATTCTTCAGGAACTGCGTGGCCAGACGGTGTGTAGCCCAGTCTTTCTCCATGCGACGTAAGTACGCCGCCTTTTCCTTGGCCTACTCCAAGCTCAGCTCACGTTTTCGTCATGAAAGGCAACTCACCGCATTGATGACCAGAAGCTTCTTCTCCAACGGCTGCTCCTTCCACTCAAGTGTCAGTTCCAAGTCGGCGAGTCTGACGCAGTCCCGAACCGCCGCCTATGATGTATTGCAGTAAGCAGTCGTTCTACGCGAAAAGCTCCAATCACTCACACGTATGGCATTGTACAGAGAATTTCCTTCAATGCTATTGGCAAGGCGCATGCCAATTTGCGTGTTGGAGCCCTTCGGGGGCTCTGGGATCATCTTCAGTGGCTTGGGGCGGGGGGTACCCTCGTCCCCGTCGTTGTTAGCCGCTTGTGGTGAGACAATGAAGGTTAGTGAATCATCACCCCAAGATGTACCTGACTCACAAGGATTGGGAGTAGTTACAGGAGGACGCTCCTGACGCGTCGATGGTGCCGCGGGCGTCGCAACTTCAAGGTACGTGTAAATCACTTTCGAACGCGTCATTGAAGCTAATTCGTCACTCACCGGCAGGTCTAGAGGCTGTAGCGGCGCGCCTGGGCGGCGCCGGCGTTGCGGGAGGCGGCACAGGCGTCACAGGAGGGGGCATTGTGTTCTGCGCGGCAGCTGCGGCCTCGAGCTCCGCAATGCGCGCGTTCAGCTCATCTACCTGGCCCTGGGTCGCAACCTTTTTGGGGGCTTTCTTCCTGGCAGGCTTCGTGCCGGGGATTGTCTTCTGGAGCTCGTCGTTGGTGTCGCGAGCTCCGGAGACATCCTCGCTCGAGGTAGCCTTGCCAGATGGCTTGGCTGGACGGCGGCCGTTTGGGACGGTGTTGGTGCGGTTGGCAAGGGGGTCTGTGTCTTTGCTAGACATGGTGGCTCTGGTAGAGATAGAGGTGCGTCGTACACAAGTCGCGTTTGGAGCTCGTGACTAATTTGTCTCAGATTTACGCTTGTGTACTCCACCCCTGAATACATCAATATTGACTTCGCACTTTTCGCTGACTCTTAGCACAACGACTCGCAGTATCAGCAAGATTCTTGTTCTTTCTTTTACCATTCTTTGCCTGTACCTCACTCCGGCCCGATGCCTGCTGACCCCACATTGGTGCGCTGTGTGTGCTGGCGCTGCGTAGATTCCAAGCATCCCAATGGGACCGATCGCTCTCGGTACATCGTAAATCAGCATCGGCGCCGGGACTGGAGAATGGTTGATCATGGAGCTCGCAATGACCACCCGAGAAAGCGATTGGCATTAATGGACGTGCTCGAACTGTCGGAGGAGGAGTCTGAGAGCCTTTCAGATGATGACTCCCTGGCCCCGCCATCCCCGTCGACACCTCCCGCGCTGGTCCATCAAGCTGCTGACATTGACGACACACCCATGTCGCCACCTACACTAGGCACACCAGCTTCCCGGAGCTCTGACGATGATATGGCGGACCTCACCGGGAATTTCAGCATGCTCTCGGTAGGGGAAGATATGCTGCGTCCAGTCTTGCGGCGGCGTCGCATCGAGGGTCGAGATGCTCTGTGGGATGTTCCGGAAGATCAGGAAGTGCTCGAAGAGAGGGTAGGCGGGGATGAGGAGGAGGAGGAGGAGGAGGTCGAGATTGAGAAAGAATGGCGGCAGCAGGAAGACGCGGATGCCTACGCATTGCTTGGCCCGGGGGAAGGGTCGGAGCTCACTGCTTCTGAGATCTTGCAGGGGAATTTCATAGCCCAGGCAGTGCGCGGAAGTGAGTGCGACAAACTATTTCTAACCTACTTATACTAAATGACTTCTCAGGTGTGCTTTCGGACGTGGATGTTGCTATATGTCGTTCCTATGCTTGGAAGATGCAGGGGAAGGTCACGGACGACGCATTCGATGCAATGAAACTTGCTTACCCGCAGATCTTCAATGAGGAGGAGGACGGGTTGCCCAACCTCCATGCTCATAGATCCCGTGTCGCTTTCCTCTCGGAACTGGAAGCAGAAAAATATCACTGCTGCCCTAATTCCTGTATCTGCTATGCCGGTCCTTACGCTGAAGACACTCAGTGCCCCTTCTGCCATGAAAGTCGATATCGGCCAGACGGCAAACCTCGAAAGATCTTTAGCTATCTCCCCATCACGCCCCGCCTCAAAGGCTTCTTCCGCAACCGCAAATTGATCGAATTGCTGAATTATCGAGCCGACTACAAGCCCAAGGACGACGAAATCCAGGATGTTTTTGATTCGGCCGCGTACCGTGAACTGTGCGAGAAGGAGGTAGAGGTGGAAAACCCGGATCCGCAGAAGAAAATGCCCAAGTATTTTGCCGACAGGCGCGACATTGCGCTGGGGTGTTCTACTGATGGGTTTGCAATATTCAAGCGGCGGTCGAAAACGGCATGGCCCATCATTGTCTTCCTCTATAACCTGCCACCTGAAATACGGTTCCATTTGGAGTTCATTCTCTCTCTCGGCGTCATTCCCGGTCCTAACAAACCAAAGGACGTATGCTCCTTCCTCTATCCCTTTGTAAAGGAGCTCTGGAACCTTGCATATGGTGTTACCACCTTCGACATCACCACGGAGACTCAATTCAAGTTGCGAGCCTTCCTCATCCTGGTCTTCGGCGACATTCCGGCAGTCTCGATGCTGATGCGTATGAAGGGCCACAATGGCTACTCACCGTGCCGGATGTGCAAGATAGTTGGTGTGCCGATTCCCAACGGCACGGGGAACACACTCTATGTTCCTCTCGACCGTTCGACCCATCCCAATGTTGTCAATCAGCCGCCGTCGGTGGTCCGAGTATACGACCCGAAGAACCTGCCCCTTCGCACCCACACCGAGTTTAAGGCCCACGCCGATGCTGTCGATAGCGCTCCCACCAACAAGCGCGCGGAGGAGCTGGCTCGAGAATACGGCATCAAAGGCTTGCCCATTCTGTTCTTTATTCGATCTCTCCAATTCCCTAAATCCTTGCCGTACGACTTCATGCACCTCGTGTGGGAGAACTTGCTCCCCAATCTCATTCTTCTCTGGACGAAACAATTCAAGGGCTTAAACGAGGGTCGTGTCCCATACACAGTCCAGGCCGCCATATGGGAAGCCATCGGCCGGAGCACTGCCGCTGCCGGTTCCAAGATCCCTAGCGCGTTCGGTACTCGTGTCCCCGACCTTGCCAACAAGCGCGGCACTCAAATGTCTGCGGAAATGTATTCTATCTGGGCGCAATTCATTGGCCCAACCTGCATGCGCCGTGCCTTCACGGACGTGAGGATTTACAACCACTTTATCTTACTTGTTCAGATCCTCAATGTCTGCCTTCAATTTTCGATCACCCGCGCCGAAATCCAGTGGTTGCGGGATCAGATCCCTGCTTGGGTAGTGGAGTACGAGCAGTAAGGTCGCTTAAATTTGTCTCTCAATTGGTTTCGACATTTCATGACAGGATATATTATCAAAAGGATCCATCCCGTCTTTCGACATGTACTCTGACGGTGCACGGGCTTCTGCACATCCCCGATTCCATTGAATGGGCCGGTCCGCAGTGGTGCTATTGGGCTTTCCCGATGGAGCGATACTGTGGTGCTCTTCAGCCGGGGATTCGCAGTCGGCGTTTCCCTTACGCTTCGTTGGATCGTTGGGTTCTCGAGACGGCCCAGCTGGCCCAGATCGGCGTGCTCTACAATCTGACTTCAGAGCTCGCCTTGCGCCCCAGTCGCACGCAGGATCCTCAGGGATCTCTTCGCGTACGTGGATGTAAGATCAAATCGTCTATCATCTTGCGATGCACTTACCACATTTCTTGTAGACTCGTCCGCTTTGCTGATCGGACCTTCTACCCAAGTTCACAAACTACCAGCCCGGGTCATTGGGGCGCTGGCTACCCGTTTCAGCATGGGGAGTCAGAGTAAAGTATTAATTAACCTCATCTTGAAGGACGCGATATGCTTAGAATGGTCTAAAATCCGGCGAGTTGACTCGGAAGCCGGGGACACAATGGCTGCCTCTGGCTCTTCGTCAACAGCTCTCGCCCATCAAGAGGATCTAAGAGACCGGACATTTGTAAGGGTATGTTTGTCGTCAAAATCTTTTATCGCAAACACTAATAGAGAAAAGTATGAAATGTATGTCGACAAATTTGCACGCCAGAAAAACCGTGCCTCTGTTTTCGAGCTCCGTACCTTCTACGGACAACTCGAACACATCTATCTGATAAACCTCCAAAACCCCTTCCCTATCCAAAGACAAAAACCGAAGCTCTACATCCCGGCTGACCACTCCATCATCTTGGTAGCCGTCAAGACTTGTCAACTAACTGGAAGCGATGAACGGCTGGACCTGCATTTTTATTCGCACTTGCGGGAAGTTGCTGATGTTGTCGATGTCACGGCTTTGCAGTGCGTTGTTGGGCGAGTGCCGGATGAGCTGAGTAGGGACCACGGGATTGTTGACAGGAGCGGGAACTTAGCGCGTGCTCTGTATCTCGATAATTTAGAGTGAAATACACGATTTTACATTCAAATTACACCGTGAATGGATCTACCAAAGTCTCGTCCCCAGCTTGGATCCTCTGAGAATCTTCGGAAGTAGCATCATTATCAATACTAAGCTTCAAAATCTCTTCTGCCTGCCTCATACATGCGCGGATGGCATCGATACTTTTGACAATCTTCCACTCTGAGTGCGGGAATTCGTACTCGATTTCTTCGCCACGCCGAGCTGCTCGCAAAAACTCCTGTATAATTAAGATATTCTCCCCCAAATTTCCTTCTATCTTCTGCGCATTTAGAGCTCGCTTTTTAACGAAATACTCCCGCTCATGGACGAGCATGTCCACTTCACGATAGATTCGGTCGCGCGGAGGAGTTTGAGTGGTGTCCTTGTAGCTGCGAGGAGCGGGCCGCTTCAGAAAGGAGAGAATTGCTTTGCAGCTCTCCGGTGAAGCCTCGCTGAGATCGAATTTCGGCCACACATAGCTTATACAGACCAATCAGTTGAGCCTTTTACTATGCCCTTGGACAACAACTCACCTCTCCTTGTTATGCTTCCCATTCACCATGTCCTGGATGAATTGTCTTGCTTGTTTTTCCACCAGGCTGATTGATTCAAGTTCGGGGCCATTTTTGTGGGCCATAATGAGCGCGGGCAAGGTGGTGGTGGTTACGGTCAAAGAGCAATAATGTGGCTGTGTGTCGATCGACAGACATATGACTTTGAAATTGCTTTCGATAGTATTTTCTTTCCGAATTTGTGGCACACGGGGGCTGCCTGAAAACCGTGTCATTATTTGAATATATACTCTTACAATATAAAAGAAGGTCCGGACATTTTTTTCTAGGTATGGGAATGCCGCTGTAGGCGCGCTTCAAAAAGGCGTCGAGAAACCCCGATCATGTGACCGTGCCACATCCCGATCCGGAAAGCCGCCACGACTAGGCGAAAATCAGCCTACGGAAATCATCCTGCGGAATAGCCTACGAAAGGTCGTTTGAATCAATCTACGGAAATCAACCTATCCACCAAGCTACCCTTGGACGAAAAAAATCAACCTACGAAAATCATTCTATCAACTAGCCAACCATAGGTTGCCTGTGGTCCGGATTTTTTTTTTCGAATCCTGATAGGTTAAACAGTGAATCAACCTACAGCGATAATCATTCTACGGCTGGATACTAATACGGCACCAACCTACGGTAGGAGAGCGTCAACCTACGCTAGATCAATCACCAACCTAAGCCGAATCCGTAGTGTCCAGAATCTACCTTCCTCAGTCGTCTGGCACAGTGGCGACTCGCAATCGCTGAAGGGTTCACCAAAGTCGCGTAATGACGCGTGAAACTCTCTCTCTCCGACCTATCGGTTCCACGGACATCGCTTTGTCTCGACTGCCCACGCTAGACTTTGATGAACGTTGTGAAACCAGTCAGCACTTCATCCAAGCGAAGACACGAAAATACGAGACAATTTGTGATGGACTTTATACTTTTCTATATTCCACGTCTCGGCTGCCAAAAATCCAAATTTGAAGCGAACTCGAAGGGCCGTGGCGGGTTTGCCGGCAGGAGGCTTTCAACGTTCCCTGGCACTGACAGGACTTCATATTCCGCTCCCATCCTGGGCTTGAAAGCTTCAGGTTGCGGCTCTCGGTTCTTGGTCCGGACATCCCTAGCATTATAGATTTCCGGTACGGTGTTCTGACTCTGGCGCTTCACGTTCACGGAAACTCTCGTTCTCTTTACCGGAGCAACATGGGCATTTCTGACTGCGGCGATCAGAAAATGACAGAAATTGATTTACCCAAGACGCACCGCACCTTGATTGGGGATATGCGCAACAGGGCGGGCTGTACTGTAAGATGGAAGTGCCTGTGTCTCTTCAACAAGCAAATGCCTTCTACTCAACGAGTGTCCTTGAGTGTGTATAGTTTCTCCTAGCTGTGGCTTTACTTGAATTCACTTTTATATTCCCAGACTTTGAGAACGTGAATGTTTGCCCACTTTCACTGGGTTTCATAGCCAACCTACTGGCCCTCTAGATTGACTCACGCAATCTGCTGTAAGTCGACGCGAGCGCACATCCCAATCTGGCAAGGACCCTCTTATGGGAAGAGATCGTGATTGGCATGCCGTGCCATGAGGCAGCTGGCTGCAGAAGTTTTCTCTGAGTGTCAAAGCGCTCGGTGTGAGGCGCTTGTTTCCCTTCACCATGTACGGCCAGCGACCATTTCCTCAGCCGATCCCATACCACGCACCCTCCATTCCTTGGGTTCGGACCCACGGTGAACCTCAGACACCCAAGTCCCGGACCCGTCCAGCTACAATGCGCCTGGGTTTAATGCGCCCTCCTTCCGTAATTGCTCCGTCGCGTCCGTCACCATTGCGGAATGTCCCGAACGAAATCGCCCTCGAAATAGTTGAATTGGCGCTGCGTTATCAGAGCCAAAAGAACCCCACAGCTCTCGCACTCGTGTCAAGACGGTTCAACGACCTCGTTTGCAAATTAATCTACAGGAACGTCACCTTGGACAGCCTCGCCCGAATCGCACGCTTTAATAGAGCTGTTCATTTGAAGTCGACCGAGTTTCTGGCGACTCATGTAGATGCCCTGGCTGTGACCACCCAAGAACACTACACCAATGAAGCGCGCGTTCAACTGGAGGAAATCGTTGCTGCGTGCACCGGATTGCGCACTCTCGCGATCCCACGTCCAGGGGTTCTCGCTTCCAATCTCATCTCCGTGACGCGCCCTACCGAGTTGATCATTCAGAAATTCGACGCGATGACGCCGTTCGAGTGGGACCCTCCATTCGCTGTGACCGTCGTGGAATCTCCCGCATCGCACGTATCCCAAAACCTCAAGCGCTTGCGCATATGCGAGCCAGGTCAGGCATGGCATTCCCCGCTTGCCACTCTCGAATTCTTCGGTGCACTCGAAGGATTGACGCACCTGGCACTCACGCGTCATGTGAGGTCGGGCTGGCACATACCTTCACCTACAAACGACAATATTTTTGCCAGCGAGATTCAAATGCTACTCCAGACCAGGCCCAAGCTTCGGATGCTCGTCGTGAGCTTATACCCGGTGTCTTGGCCAAAGCTAGTGCCATTGGGGACCACCTTGTGCAGCGTTGAATGTCTTTGCAAAGCATTAGGACGTTTGGCTCAGCAAGATAATCGACTCGTGTTGTTGGCCACAGGTTGGGAAACTGTGACGTCCGATGACAACATGACGTTGCATCCTGCGCAGAATCATGGCGGAGATCGATTGGGGAACGTTTGTTTCTGGGATAGTTGGAAAATGTCTGACAAGCGAGTTGTATCCTTTGCGACTTGTTGGGAGCCTGAGATTTTGCCGAACGGCGTGAAATGGACGTATGGTGCCGAGTTGCTTGAGGGCCACGACTTTTGGGGGAACTGGGTCGGTATGCCTGACTGAAGGTTTGAAATGGAAGGATCGCCTTGTACCATACGTTGCATTTGTTACCCTGAAGAAGGTTCTGAACATTCTGAACGTTTAAACCAAGTTCAAACTCAGAGAGTTGTCCCGTGTCCGGACCGGAGATCCGATCAAGATACACCGCCACCGTTCAACGCACCTTCTTCTGCAGACTGCGTTTTCTCCGACTCGCAGTCAAGGACCTCATTCGCGACTGTTATCAATCGTGTTTCTGAATCTCACTACCTTCGAAATGCGCAAGCTTCTAATGTTGACTATAAGACGCGTTGAAAGGTTCCCAATGCGTCAAGATATTCAATTTGAAGCCTTCAAAGTTCAAATGAAACAGAGCCAGAGGTTGGTTGACTGTGCCTTGTTCATGTCGCGGATGATATTCTTGTATCTTAAGTTTTGTGGGACGCGAGGCTTGAGCTTGTTCAAGCCCAGGCGCTTGCGAATGACGCCGTCTGTTTCGCAGACGTTATCTTCTCTCTGATCTACTTATCTTCTGCCTCCGCCAATCTCTCAGATTTTAACAAAATCCCCAGGTGATACCAACGGATCAGCTCGTCCATTCACAATCTATACTGCGGTTCCCCGAGCCTCGAGGCTTTCACGTCTTGTGATCCTCTGAAGCGAGGGCAAGGCGTGTTCTGCCCAAGACACTCATATACCTTTCGCCTGGTTTCCCACTCGTACACTCTCCATGAACAGTCAAATGCTTTCTCTGGTAAATGCACATCCTGGCCTGATATATGCAAGTGACCGATTTTCTTCAGGATTATACCATGGACATCGATCTTTGTGAGCTATTACGCGGAATGAATCTCGGACAATCCGGAAAGCCAGTCCGTCGTCGTCCATTCGAAGTTTGTGGTTTTGCTGACATTTCCCGGAGACAGGTAAATCCAGAAGTAGAACTTCCAAGCTCGCCATTCGCGGCCGGCAACAACGAGTCAAGCATGCTCGAAGTAGAACCCTCACATGTACCTATCACTGCATCTCCTTCTGGGTACACTGGCTGACTGTCGACCAGCCCAGCGAGACATTACAATCGCGGCCAAATTCGCCGTCCGAACCGCCTTATCAAGGATGCGCATATCTGCAAGCCATCCAGTCCCAACTAGATTCGGAGCAATTCCCCACAACCGGAGGCGAATACATCGAGTCTATCTTCACCCATCGTCAAATCTTTTTCGCGTTTCCGGGCGGACACCGGTGCTGTGCGCGGGCGTTCAGTGACCTTGCTTGCTCTTTGCAGCGGAGGCAATGGAGGGCAGACCGCGAGGGTGACATGGAGGCGGTCAGCGCCTTCAATTACGAGGCTCAGCTCATAGCGTCAATAACGTCGTGACAATGTGCACCGTCTTGCTTGCTTGTACATCTCTTCGCAGACTGGCGATTGTATTAAACAAGCAATTTTCAATGTACAGGTTGATCCAAAAACACGGCGATGATACAAGAAAATCTGGGCGTACGCTAATGCTAATGATGTGCTAAAGCGTGTACATGAATCCAGGGTGCCCTTCGAGCTGGGCGGAGTTCCGGATAGCCCATGCATTTTGGCGGTGGAAGAACACCGTGGTCGCACACAAGACAAGGAGCAAGAAGCCTTGCGACACGATGGTCACAGTGATACCAGGCACATACCGCGGCGCCGACGCTTCCGTAAAGATATACGAAGCCAGTAATCCGCCAATACCCCCTGCGCTGACGATGACCGACGAAACAATGGCGCGCTTTGAATGAGAAACGATATTGTTTGAAGACTATAATCGTTGATGATTAGCTGCGAGCGAAAATAACTCAAGTCTTGGTACGCACGTATGCGAGAATTCCTATCACGGTCCCGGATGAGCCGGCATTGCTCAAGAATAGGCCTGCAGACGCATGAGCGAGGCATGAGCGATAGACAGATGTGGCCTACCAGCGTAACGCCAGACTCCAGATGGAGCAAAGCCGGTCAACGACCAGCCCAAGATTGAGACGGCAGTCTGTGCGGCAATGAAGATTGCTCGCTGACGATAGAAGTCGGAGAGGCGCGATACAGCGACCACGCTGATTCCCTGTTGAGATTTTGTTTTAGATAGCGACTAGTTGATAAAATGAATTACTTGCCGCAAACACAAAGGGCGGGGCACTCTGCGAGGAAGTCAATCTCGGTCGGAACAGACGTAGAGGAACAACTCACTAGAAGAAGCGAAGCGGAAACGCTCCAGCCTAACCCTCTCAGGATGAGCGTAACGAAGAATCTATGAACATTGATCAGCGGAAAGATCAAAGCGAGGTAACCAAAAGATACGCATACCCGACACTGTACGTCGATATAGTGGCACACAAAAACATAAACGCATACGCCGCCACCCGCCAGTCGAACGCGTCAACAAGTTTCTTCCGAGTAAGTACATCCGGGAGTGAATCGCCTCTGTCATTCTGCACTCGGTCCAAGACGATAGCGGTGTCGTCGGGTGAGAGGAATTCGTTCTGGTCCGGGAAGCCTGGAAGGAGGAACCAGCCGATGATACCGAACGCGACGGTCACTGCGCCTTCTATGATCTGTTCGAGTCATAGATTGCGGATATTCAGCTTCCATATGGCACTGAAGGCCAGAGATACAGTAGAAAAAACGTACGAATATCCAGGCCCAACCGGCGATACCGAGTTTTCCGGAAAGAAGGCTTATAGCGTAGGCGAGAAAGGCACTAAATCCACCTATCAAGATCGCTACGACGTAGAATATAGCCAGTCTGACGAGGATGAGGCATATAAGAGATCATAGAACAATGCAGGGGAATGGCGAGCACATGCCTGGTTTGAACTTCATGTCGTGTATACCCTGCAGAGATTCTCTTAGACCAAAATATGACAAGCCAAGACCGGGGAACTTACAAGTGCTGATTATGTATACCACCGAGGGAAAGAAGCCGGCCTGGAGACGAGTAGCCGGGTGAGATATGAAATGGAATTTGAAGGAGAATGAGATAGATTTATAAACTGACCTCCATTGCGCCGAGGACGGCTCGTAGGAAAGCAACGACTTTCCAGCTTGTCGCGAAACCCATAACGAGCTAGAACAAGATGATTGATTTCTTGGACTCTGACGCTTTCGAGGGAATGAAGCACGATTGACTGACCTGTGCCGTGCCCCATGAAATCACACACAGACTGACCAGTTTGCGTGGAGAGACTTTTCGCAGTAGAAGATTACTGGGCAACTGACTGCGATTGAGGGATTCGTCGTCAGTCTCGTTACCCTTAGAGTATAAACTCAAGACTCACAAAAGCGTGTAGGGGATAAAATAGACGCCGACGACGATACTGAAGCGAGTTCCGACGCTCAAGCCCTAGACGAATGTCAGGATGTACGAGTGAAGCCAAAAGAATCAAGATACCAAGTCTTCATCCATACCCACAACACGGGCAATAGAGATGTTGGTACGATCGACGAGCGCAAGTGCATATAAGATCCCAAGGATAGGGAGCAGTCGCCAGTCTATCCGCCGTCTGCATATCGGGCCTTTGAGAAGACGAAACGCGCAGCGCAGAAACATATGATACACACAGGAGCTTTCTCTCCGAATCAGTTTTCTGGTCGGGAGCATGCGGATCTACGAAAAGCCCCGAGTTCACAATCGTCGTCGAATCGGACTCCATAGCCGTTCACTAAGTTTAGTTGGGGCGAACGAGAGAGTGGATTGAGGCTAGAAGGAGGAACGACACGCTTTAAGTAGCCGCCAGAGGTAACCAAACATTAGTCGTTAATTGCTGTCGAGAGAAAAACAGGAACAGAGCGGCGTCGGAAGCAGCGAAAAGGATATATAGACTTGTTCCATAGACTTTGTCCGCCGAATAGCGCGCAATTTTGACTACTTTTTGGCTGGGAGGCGTTGCCGAAATGGCTTTTAGAAGCCTAAAAGTTGGCGGTGGCGAAGATGCACACGTCGAATTGAGTTGCGGACGAATGTTTGTTTAATGCCCGGCAGGCCACCGCGGAATTGCGAACCGTGGATCACAACATACATCCCTGTCTCTGTCTGCGGAGGAAGAACCGTACCTGGTCAATGACAAGTAATATCCGCCTCGTGTGCTGCAATCGATTTTTTTTCAAGGAAGCAATTAAACCATTTCGTCAGCGCCCAGGGATAAAATAATCATAACTACCCACTCGTACATCAGTAAAATACTGCCCTCCCTTATCTAGCGTCTGAATCAGACTTAATAGTGTACACACGCGATACTTGATTGATACACTTGGGGACTTGGTATTTGGCTGTAAACACACAGCGCATGCGTCACGGCAGGTTTCGGGCATAAACGGCAAAGGCATACCCTCTGACGGGCGACCACTCAAGAGGCGGAAGAGGCCGTCTGGGAAGTACCGGCGATGGACTCTTTCTCTTTCCCTTTCTCGGTGCTCGGGGAGGAGCTGTCTTCCAGGTAGAGGCCGTTTTGTTCGATATAATCGACGACGTTGGCGGGAAGGAGGTATCGAACGGAGAGACCGCGCCGCAAGAATAAACGGACCTGAACTCCGGGTAAATGAGATGATAGGATACAGAGAAGCATCCAACGGACCTTGGTGCTCGAAACGTCATTCTGGATGAGTTGGGATATGAGATGGATGTTATTTCGCCATCTGCTAAGGCTATCTGTCGCTTGGTCCATACCGGAGCCGGCGCGTTCGACGATGAAAGTTCCATATCGGCCTAAGATATGGTCGAGCTGAAACTTGATTAGCCAAAAATGCAGTGCGTCAACAAGGGATAGCACACATCGGAATAGCTCCACACGCCCGGCTCGCTCATGGTGCTGATGAGGTCGGACCCAGCGAGGAGCATCACGCGAATATTGCGTTGCTCGCCGTCCGCTGTATGGGCACCTCCCAAAACGGTGTTGATGTGATAGTCAAAGTGATCCAATACAACAGCCGTTCGTTGGTAGTCCTGGAAGGCTTCCCAAGGGTCGACCATGAGCCAGGTCGAGGTGTCTTCCGCGCCGAGGGTACACATGTTCACCCTGGGAGCGCGGTCAGCATTCAGAGCGCTGCCAATGGATGACAGAATCCAGCCGATTGTGTACCGGATCAACACTCCGGAGCGTCACGAATCGAAGTGGGTCGCGTCCCCGCCTGCGCGCGGGCCAGCAAGCCGAAGTAGAAGATATCGAAGAGAGGTCCTTACCTGTGCTGAGCACTGAGGAGACCCGCTTTCTTGTACATATCACTGACAGGACTGAGGTAACCGCCGACGATCTCGAATTCGGTGTTGTGGCGAACGTAGTCCTTGGCCATTTCGAACATGCGGAGATGGAGATAGGTGACAGGGCTGAAGGAGCCACAGGCGACCAAGACGACGGGAGTCTTTGCTGGATCGCGGAGAGTGAGAGAAAGACGATGGTGAGGGAACTCGTAGTTGGGCGGATTGGTAAAATCCCTGGCTGAATGAGAGACGGCGGCCATGGCGGGGGGTGGGGCGGGGGGGATGTCGGGGGAGGAGGAGGAAGGGAGGGGGTTGGGAACAAAAGATTAGATTGGATGATGGAGCGAGAAAAAGGATTAGGAGCTGCGCCGTGAGAACTCGGCGCGTCACGGCACCACTGACTCATCCGGCAAATTCGCCCGCTCGCCCGCACATCATCTTCGCCGCTCGCGTGCCCGCCAATTCAAAATTTTCCACCAGCTTCCCGCTTCGTCGCCGCAAAGATATTGGGCAGGGGCATGCGCGGCTTTCATGTACCCCCACAGTCCTCGGTCGGATTTTCCTGTGTCTGGTGAATCGAATAAGATCGAATATGAATTCAAGTGGTGGAACCCCTACTGACCGCTCCATTTGAATTCGCGTGCCTGACAGTGAGAGAGGTTGAAACTACTGTACCGAGTCATACTGCTGAACTGACGAACGTTATCGTTACTGAATCGACACTGGATGCAGCATATAGTCGAACGAAAGCATCAGAACTTCTATTACTAAACGCCGCATTCGCCTCCTTCCTAATCCGGTCACGGGTGTAGTGTTGTTTGACTTTATTTGCAGCAACTGTCAATTTACCTTGACGAGTCGTCATACATTATCGCAATGAGAACACCTTCATCGTCTGAACCTCCTTCGAAACGACGCAGAATGTCCAGCGACAACTCACCCAGCCTCACTCCAACTCCGACTGGCGCGACCGTCAAATTATACCTCGTACAAGCCAAACTTACCTCCCAAGACATCTCGGAGCTATTCTCCCTCGTTGAGGCTCACAATCTCAAGGTCAACAAGTCCCCCAACAACCCCAACTTAACTCGACTGCAGTTCTGCCACTCTCCAGACAATGCCGACACTATAATGACCAATGTGAGGATGCGGAAGCGTCTCGAGCGACATATAGACTGGGAATTGGCTGTAGGCAACTCTCTCGCCTCCTACCTGCGTCTCCCGGGCTCAAGGAACTGAATGTGCAGAAAGATAAAGCGATTGTCACACCAGATTGGCTTCGCGACTCCGTACAACAGAACGCCCTTCTTCCTTGCGGTGACTATGCCGCTCTCCGCGAATTGAAGCAAAACACCATCCAAAATTGTCCCGACTCAGACTCCGATGAGCCTGGTCAAAGCAGCATCTCTTGCCTCAACTCGTCAGCTAGACCGGAACCCGAAACTGAGCAATCGCAATCAACAAGCATAACCAAGACCCATTACACCAGTCGTTATGCCTGTTTGCGACCATGTCCGATGGTGTGTAAGAATCAGGACCTTGTTCGCCAACTTGGAGTCATTCGCCGCTCTCGAGAGCTGGAGGGAAAGGATGTAAGCGCCTTGAGCTACGAGAGAACAATATCTGTACGATTATTGCTCTGACACGTTGTTGCCAAAGCCTGACGGACCGGGTAGATCATGAAAGGTGGGTGGGGTATCATATCGGTACTCCGAGACTGATTCGGTGGCAGCCTATCCCTACGTTCTGAATTCCTCAAGATTGGATGAAATCTCCAAGCTACCCGGTATCGGAGATAAGATGTTTTCCAAGGTGCGGTCTACCTATACTCCACCATCTCTTCACGCTAATGCTCCATACAGATATCGGAATATGTGTCTGACGGAAAAATCAGCGAAAGCCGTTTGTTCGCCGCTCCTCCTTTCTACAGTCGATGAACACTATATCTAGAAACCATCGCGGCCTCTTCACGCTACAAATCTCTATGCCTATTCACTCAAATACACGGCATCGGTCCCACTACCGCCCGCAACCTCTACGACTCTCTAGGCCTTCGAACAATCGACGACTTGAAAAAACACTACCACAGCCCCAACACGCTTCCTGCTATGCGGGATTCGTCCTCCTCCGATCAAGAGCGGCGAATGACGACGCCCGCACCTACGCTGACCATCAAAGCCGCACTTGCGCTGCTGGACGATCTCAATGAGAAGATTCCACGCGAGGAGGTGGATTTGATGCACGATACTGTTATGGCCGAGTTGGAGAAGCTCCGTCCAGAGTGCTCCAGCACCATCGTTGGCGGGTGCGCTACTTACTTCATGCCCAACTGCCTTACCTCGTCGATTTGACGGCAAAAATTCTCTAGGTATAGAAGAGGAAAAGCGGAAAGCAACGACGTCGATATAGTCATAACGCATCCGAAGCTCGTAAGCGGGTCAGACCAGGTTATGAGCCTTGGGCAAATGCTGGTGAACCGCCTCCACGAACGAGGTGAATGAAGCAGCTTCGTCTTGAGTGTGTTGATAGTCTTCTGACTCAGCACCTTCACCTTCAGGCCTCATAACGCACGTCATGCGTATGTTGACTCTCCTGCGCTATCACCCAAATCCCAAAATCACTTACATCTTTGAAGATCTCTCCGGTTTCCATCCTCCCGACGCACTACGAACATCAAACTGGGACACGCTAGAAAAGGCGCTAACAGTGTTCATTCTCCCTCCCGTTGAAGGATCGCGGCGCGTCCATCGACGCCTTGACTTGATTTTCGCCGCACCCGAGGCTTATTGGACGGCCATAACCGGATGGTTTGTACTCAACTCAAGTCACTACGTCTTTCTCATATGCGGCAGGACCGGCTCAAAAATGTTCGAACGCGATCTGCGTCTGTGGGCCAAAGAACGGTTTGTCCCATGATTGATACAGTATTTGTCTCGGTCTCTGAACTGACATATAGCGGCATGAAGTTCGACAGCTCTGGAATGTACTGTCTCCGCCCTTGCCCAGAAAACTCAAATGACTGACTGACCTTCACGACGTGTAGCACTCGGCGCAGAGACAGCAAGCAATACTTCCCACGTAGTGAGCAAGAAGTCTTCGACGTTCTCGGCCTACAGTGGATAGATCCCACTCTCCGCAATGCGGACTTGTGATGTGGATGCGGTGTCGTGTGCGATGTAAGTATACATTTTGCTTTCCCATCTTACAAGGAATGTACGCATTATATTGTATTTTTATTTAGTTCACGAATGCCTGGATGCCGGTCATTGCGCGTCCCAGGATGAGGGCGTGGATGTCCTGTCAACAGACAGTCAGTATTGCGGACTAGAGTTGATTCGCAGATTCGTACATTGGTGCCTACAACTCGCAATTAAAAGGGGAAACACTGTATACTGAGCAAATCAACACACCTTCATACGTATTGGTGACTTGAAGATTGGCAGCATGCCTTCCAACATGATATCTACACTCCTTAGCACCAGCACTTCGGCAAAGCAAAAAGGATTCTGGCTCACTCATCTGCGCACGCATTACCGCCGAAAATGTCGAGGACCGCCCGTGCGTGCAGGAGGGCCTTGCCGCAATTATTTCTCTTGACCATACTGACCATATTGGGTGACAGCTTGCCCGCATCCTTGAGGCGGCCGACCTGAAGACTGGCAAGGAGACCAAGGGCAGCTTCGGTCTGCGCGTCCGCTAGCTTCTTCTGTACGAGCTGGAACGAGGCGATTGGACGCTTGAACTGACGCCGCTCGAGTGCGTACGCGAGCGCACGGTCGATGCAATCTTCAAGTGCGCCCATTACGCCCCACGAGATGCCATAGCGCGCAGAATTAAGGCAGGAGAAGGGGGAGCCGAGGCCTTTGGATTTTGGTAGAAGCGCATCATGCGAGACCTTCACTGAGTCCATGAAGATGGAACCAGTGAGGGAGACACGCAAGGCAACTTTATTTTTGATGGGCGGTGCAGTCAAGCCTTTCGCGCCCTGGTAACTTGTTGGGCCGGTGCATCAAGAATGAAAGGAGATCGTGTGCACCTTTTCCAGTAAGAAGCCGCGAATTTTGCCATCCCATTTACAGTTGGCCCAGACCACGAACAGGTCACTGTTCTCCAAAATGAGTCCTAGGCTATGGGAGCAACAAATAAACCTCACGCCACTGGAGCATTGGATATCCAGGTTTTGCTGCCATTGATGATAAACCCGCCATCGGTCTCCTCGGCGGTTGTTTCCATTCCCGCAGGGTCTGAACCATGATTCGGTTCCGTTAATCCCTTTGATGGCGTTGAATAATGTAGCCGCTATCTCATAGAAGTGTCCTCACAAATGCGCCGACAATTTCACCCGTAGCAAGGCGAGGAAGGTATTTTTCTTTCTGCGCGTCCGTACCAAACTCGTGGATCGGATGCATCACAAGAGAGGATTGCACCGACGCGGTTGACCGGTATCCTGAGTCCACTCTTTCCAACGACTCAGTAATGATACTGAAGGTACATAACAACGAAAATTACCTCTCGATTTCGCGTTGTATGAGTCCGTATGCGACGTTACTCACTCCCGCGCACCCATAGCCCTCAATAGTAGGTCCGAGCAAGCCCAGCTTGCCCATTTCCGGTAAGATGTCGTGGTTGAATTCTGAACTAAGGTGAACAAGTGTTCGTTCTGATCTAAAGTCAGGCCTACCTTCAGTTCGCCATGCGTCCAAGACCCGGGGAAGAAGTTTTTCCTGGTAGAAGTCAGCACAAGGGGCAGAAACTGTTGTAACACAAAGCTTTCCTGGCAATACTCGTGTGCCGTGTCCCTTGACCCAAGTTGGCTAATTGACTTCAAGTGTTCATTACACTCACCTGATTGCTCGCTCGTCCTCGGTCAACAGAGAGTCAAGATTCAAAGGATCCTATTTCTAGAGTTGCATTAACGCGAACACTTTGCGAACATGAGAACAGACTTGGTGATTCCAATTTGCAGCTTCTAGGGGGTTGTGAGCCAAAATTTTGCATCAGACGGGAAAGACCGACCAGTTGAGGCGCAACGAACGCGGTTCAGAGAAGTCCGGCCAGCTCTCTTCAATGCAAAGCGCGTAGAAACTAGGAATGTTGAAGCCATGTCGAGGTTTGTAGCTGAACGGTTCGGACCAAGTAGCTCGGTTAACTCGGGTGCACATTGATTGCCGGTCCGCCCACATTCGCTTGCACAAAACCACCACCAAGTCAACTACTCACGGAGCGTTAAATGACCATCCAAACCTCTTCTATAGGCGCACCCGCATGAGAATCAGATCTGGGGCTCACCCTGATATGCCCTCAGCCGCCGTCAAGTCTTCAAATTAGCACTAGAATCTGAGGGTCATTTGAGGGTCATTCGACTACATAGCGGGTCCTGGTTCAAGTTCTCCGTGAAACAGATTAAAGATACATCTGTCTTTACTCTACCTTCTCAGAACATTCGTTCATTTAGGTCGGGATCTTGTGCAGTCGATTCCCATAGCACTAGCGTGAGCTATGTCCACTAATGCGCGTCTGAGGTATTCTGACTTGAATGGCAGACCGTGGGCTCTTACGGTCTTGAAAGGGTATGTGTACTTTCATTCTCCTCCTGCTACAGAAATTTGTCCGCGGGATTCGCAGACTCTCTCGAACCTCCCCTGCTTCGTCCTGAGGTCTGGCAGTGAGGTCATACCTATGGCTGATCCTGGTAAAGAAACAGACCACCGACAGATTGACCCATCCAATGAATCTCAGATTGCACGATATCTTTCCCCGCGGGTCGGTATGTCGGCATTTTCACGACGCTCCCAATTATTCCTTATTATTCTTCAAGACCATGTCTACTCTTTGGGGTACCCTTTGGTTCGACTAACGCTTGCGTCCCTAAGGTGACAAATCGATTGATATTCCTGCTCCTCGTTGCGCTTACAATCCCAATCGGACTCTGCGCTGCGTATCGCTCGAATTTCTGTTTCCACCGATTCTTCTGTATTCAATGATGTCAAACTTCTCAAACAGTCTCATCCATATTGAGAGTGCCTTCAGGTCGTACTCACTGAACATTCCAAGTGGGACTGAATGGATATCGTCATGAGGGACGCTAAAACCTCTCTCCCGAGCCTCGAGCCACGTTCAATTTCACGGAATTAGCGGACGGTTCAACTATGCTCAGTGTTGCTCCCCCCGACGATCTGGCTAACCTCATTTTGCGGTGAAACCCTCCCCAATCGCTAAATACAGCGCTCATCGGCAACTATCTCACCCCAATTCAACCCTCACTTCCCGCAAGCACCACAAATCCCGTTGAAGTTGGCACCACGACGTAACAGTCACGAGTGCCACCGTCTGTCTAGATCCCTTTGTTACAACACAAACCCACACGGTACTGTATCTACATCTCTGGTGCTCCTCCGGGAAGAAGGATCGGGAACAATATTGGCTATCGTGGTGTCTAGCCACTGTTGTAGCTAGGCGCTAGGCTGAGTGGTGCTCCCATTTTTCCTGTTCCCGCAATTGCGCGATTTGCAGTATCTGGAAGCTAGCGCCGCCATGTGTCGCAGTGCTGCAACGAGATCTCAGACTAAGATGAAGCCACTATCATCATTCATTTGTTTCTGCTACATAGCTGAAGTGCTATTTCCTAGCGACCGAGAATTTTGTTCTACATGTTTTGGGGTAGTTTAAGTACTAGTTTTTCCGTCGAGCGATTCATCCAGTTCTGTTCTAGTGACTCTCTGAGTCTCAATGAGGGCTGTATTGGCACTTCGCCGGCGTTCCGACGCGAATTAGCCGATCGCGATCACTCGGTCCTCACTGACACCACACCACCAAGTACTACCGCGACAGAGCTCGACGATATAGACGACAATTGCTTGCGGCTTGGAATTCCTTGCATGCTTCGAGACACCGTCATCCATCATATCTCTGGCTGTTTGACCCACTCACGCTGCACGCGACCTCGAAATTATCTGACCATGCCTCATCGTGCATCTGTCCATCTCTGAGTTAACTGGGGAATTCTCGTATCATCGTTCTCAAATTCCGACGACCCTGTCTACGGTAACTGCGCGAAACGCTGTCGAAATAAGGGAGGAATACACCTTTCTTGGTTTCAGAATCTGTTGGAGTCCCGGTTCTATATGGTATCACGGGCATCGGCAGTCATGCGACAGGCTATCTTTTAGACTTCTCTGGCTATGAGCGAAGAGCACGCGCCACGGGAACAAAAAAACAACAACCAAAGATCCCACATGAGGTCAGTGATTGAATGGAAAGGATGCTGGAAGCAAGCAACCAATCAGTGGTAGAAGGTTACCTGGCCCCAGTAACAAACGGTACTTAAACAACCGAACGCTGTCGTTGTCTTGCTGCTGGAATCCACACCATGTCCCCAGTCATCAAGAGCGTCACGCACACCACTGCGTCTACTCCACGGCCTCACATTATTTACCAGTTCCAGGTGGACAACGACGGAGCTGTGTACAATGTCAAGAAACGCTACTCGGAGGTAGGGTTTGAGTACAAGAGCTCTGGTCCATGTGTCTCATCCCTCCCTTTTCTATCAGTTTGTCGCACTGCACGCTGCCTTAGGTGTACATGATGCTGAGCTTCCCCCGAAACGAATCCTCGCCACCACATTCATTCCCTCTGCATGGTTGGACGATACGTTGATCGCCGAACGCAAAGAGGGATTGAAGAACTACCTGAACTCTATCCTGCCGAAATTCCAGGACAACGAAACCCTGAAAGAGTTTCTGAGTCCGTCCTTGATGGCCTCTCCCCGTCAGTTTGACCCAGAAGACGCGCTGCCTTCAACTCTATCACGGAAGAAGGCCCAGGAACTCGGTGAAATCACGGCTGCTGCTACCTTCATCGCAGCAGCGTATTATCCAGGTATTGCTTATTCTCATTCTCTT
Organism: Favolaschia claudopus; assembly: GCA_037176885.1. Classification (NCBI taxonomy): domain Eukaryota; kingdom Fungi; phylum Basidiomycota; class Agaricomycetes; order Agaricales; family Mycenaceae; genus Favolaschia; species Favolaschia claudopus. The sequence goes on along the minus strand of JAWWNJ010000004.1, from coordinate 1,545,522 downwards.
CGACGATTTCTGGGGTTGACCCGGTCTCATCAGACTGGAGCGCGGGCACTTTTCCCCCAGAGAAATTGGACTACTCCAAATTCGATATCCTCTTTTTCGGTACGTTTACAAAATCAATTCTTCGATCCTGTATATACCTTTCAATTAGCGTTCGCGGTTCCTAACTCGTCGAACACATTATCATGGGATAGTGGCAGCCAAGACATTTTGAGGCGGCTCGTATCCAGTGCCAAGAGCAGCGGCAAAGGAACGAAGATAGTTTTGTCCGTCGGTGAGGCTTGATCTTCCCTTGAGCGAAGCTTGCCTTGACTATTGCTTAGGGGGCTGGGGAGGAAGTACTTTTTTCCATCAGGCGGCGAGTTCGGCTGCCAACCGCTCTACTTTTGTATCGGCTCTGTCAAGTGCTGTCTCGACTTTTGGGTTGGATGGTGAGTCATGCTGCTAGATAGAATCTCAACGTCAACTGACAACTCTTCTTACATCTAGGTATCGACATTGATTGGGTATCGTACACTACATATGTCTTCAATTGCCCTAGCATTGATTTGCGTCTAAGGAATACCCAAATGAGTCTGGCGCAGGTAATCCTTTTGGATCTGCGGATTCAGCAAATTTGCTCTCATTGTTGACTTCTCTACGCTCCTCCCTTGGTCGGTGCATCTTCTGTGTCGGATTCTTTGGTCTCACCGAATCCTAGGCACCTCGAAGATCATCTCTGCCGCAGTGACCGACCTGCCTTGGCTTGGCGCAAATGGTAGCCCGCTTACCGACATGTCAGCGTATGCTGCTCAGATGACATATGCAAACTTGTAGGTCCCATGCTTGAACTGGCGTACTTGCTTTACTGAGAACATGTACAGGATGAATTACGATATTTTCGGGTAACTCTTCTTTCACTTGGGCTACCTAGAAGTCTGACGCTCACGCTACCTAAAGGGATTGGTCACCAGCTGTGAGTTGCGCTGCCCTCAGCATTTATTCAATCTTCCATTGACCGAGACATCATCAGCCGGGACCCAACGCGCCGCTAGGCAATTTGTGCGGCACCTCCTCTCAGCCGCAATACAGCGCACAGGCTGCATTCTCACAATGGACCAAGGCCAAATTCCCCGCCTCTAAACTGCTCCTTGGGCTGCCCCTTTACGGTTACGTTCTCAATTCCACCAAGACGAAGTTGACGGGAAGCTTCACGGACGACACTATCGACGACGGCAAGCAGGACGGTACTTCTGAAACGCCGGGACCAACCCGCGGCGCCAACAAGCGACCAGTGCAACTGCCCAAGCCTGTCCCGACGGTGGGACCAGGAAGTAACGCGGCGCAGGCCAATCTCCAAAGCTGGTGGGGCCAGCAAATCCCCTTCTCAAACATTGTTTCTTCTGGTGCATTAGTGAAGAAATCAGACGGATCGTGAGTAGTATCGCTGGTGCGCTATTCAATGTTGTCTCAGTGTCGGGCAGATATGGAGAGGGTGGAGGTTTTACGATGGGTACGTCGATTTGGACATGCTGCTACAGGACTTTCCCTGACTTATTGAACAAAAGGCTGGGATGATTGCAGCGACACGCCATTCCTTTTCAACACTTCTCAGCAGACAGTGGTTTCATATGATGGTGCGTCTGTCTCTCGCTTGCAATGGTCGAGCTCTCATGTCACGATAATCAGACACCTTTTCTCTTGCTGACAAGGCGGCTTTCGCTAAATCGAATGGGATGGCGGGATGTTTCACCTGGTCCCTGGATCAAGTAAGTTTCTTCATGGTTTTCCTCCGACTCGTATTTAATGTGGTTTTGTGTAGGACGATGGAGTAACCTTACAGAACGTCATCCGCAAGGGTCTAAGCAAGTGAGCGGACAGTTGATGTTGTAGGATGCCTGGATTCGGAATTGACGCATACTTAATGACCTTGACGATGCAATGTATATTCTCATGATCTTCTGTACACTGGATTTTCGACTTATCGGGCTGGGGAAGAAAAGAACCATGACAATGACAATGTTGACCGAACCTTGGGTCGTCGCAACGTTCCATCGCAGCACATTTGCCGTGACTGCATGGCTTCCTCCGTCTTGAAGTCGAGGATCCTACATGCTACGAATTGGCAGAGGACGGTGACGTGCAGCCTCAATTGGTAGGGCCCCAAAGGGGACTAAGAATCGCTGGTCACTAATAGAGAGTGGCATAGGTGAATACTGAGATAGAAAGGCGAATGAGCGAGAGGGTTGGTCGGCGTAAAGTGGCCTGTTAACTTGCCGCCTGTCGCATACGGGCAACTGAACACCACAACGGATGTCAGCTATCCTCCTCCACGAGCTCATATCCAATCCAAACAGTTTCCGAGCAACTCGTACATGGAACGAGGTGCAATCCGCGTTCCATCTCGGCGCCAGTGATTATATAGATACCACCGCATCGGCAAGAATGAACCCATGAATCGTCGCCTTCTACTTCGTCGAATTCGGTCAATGAAATCACTTGAGCAGGGCGTGGACCCTTGCGCTTCGAGTGCTCTTGATCAGATTTGGCGCGCAGGGACGGGGTGGAGAGTATGCGATAGGCTTCTTTAATGGCGGCAACGTCGGTTTGAGACGATTGGGGGTTTTTATCGGGATGGGCAGTCAATAGAGCGCGGTGATATGCAGTTTTGATGTCTGCGGAGGACGCGCCGGAGTCGACGTTGAGTAAACTGTATGGGTTCATGGCAAGCCAGTTTGTCCCAGTGGTCACTCTTGAGTTGGCCCCGGCCAACCATACCTCCAGCTCAGAAAGATAAACAACTAATTCTATGGACCACTTATTAACTACGGGTACGACTAAATACCACCAACGCCTCATCACGACCAATTTCCCATTGTTCCTCTTGATAAAACTCATCAAGCAAACAGCCTGTGTCGCTGACAGTGATACACGACGCTCCGTCCGAATCAGAGGCATAGTCTGAGTCCCTTTCAGAATCATTGGAACCTAATAAATCTTCCTCATCAGAGTCAGACGCGTAGTCTGAAACGGAAACGTCAGATTCTTCATTGTTGCTCAGGTCGTAGCTGCTGAATCGAATGAACGCACCACCATTGACTGATCTTGGGTCGGTGAACTCGCGATATATGGCTTTGGGAGCGTCCCAGGGAATTTGTGGGATGTATTGAAGGGCCCCCCTGACCCACATAAGATTACGACAGCATTCTAGAGCGGGAAAATTATCCTTGGATAAGTTGATGGTCAATATGGCAGCACATATTATATCGACAAATTTGACGTTTTTGTGTGCCATGGCCTGCTTCGGAGAAGAATTTATAGTGAGATACTCCAGGATGGGACAGCAATCCAGTAGCTGCTGGATATTGGCGCAAGACGTGGAATGAATTCGAAGGAAAATGATAGACCGCCCATATGCATTGACTATGGGACGGAATCCAAGTCCTGACTGGCGTAGGATCTCCCAGATCCACAGTCGTCGAAGCTTCGGTGCCAACCACTTGTGTGGCCCGACCACAGATTCCTTGGTGACTGTGAGGTGCAAGTCCTCTAATGTGGGAAATGTGATGGCGGGGTGTTCTTGGTCAGAAACCCCTGGAATAGTGAAGCTCAATGATTTGAGATAGGGAGATAGGCCTTTCAGGATGGGAAGGATCGAAGGATAAGGAATACAAAGACCGAATTCCAGCGAAGTAACAGAGGAGTTGATCATCGGGATTGAAAAGGGAAGTTGGGGAATGACTGAGGGTGGAGAGAATCCGATGTGAGAGAGTTTAGGGCAGAGTTCCAGAACGCGTTGTGTTTCACCATGATGTAGTTTGGTGTAGCCGCGAGGAGCAAAGCAATTGACATCGAGATGCTTGACGAGCGCTCCGAGTCCAGGTCGGTTCTCGAGTGCACAAGCCAAAGCTGGCAATTGAGTAATGCGACGTAATATAATCCTCCCATAGAGCAATTCTGTACCGACCCGATTCCAAGACTTGCACACAGCTGCGATAGAGCATTTTGTGCGTATGTCCAAAGATAGCATGTCCAACGCGTAGGGTGCCACTGATCTTGTCCCATATAGCAACCATGCAGGCGGAAGAGCAGCACGGAAAATGGCGAGTAGGATCTCGTCCGGAAACGCGGAATAGTCAGCTCGGGCTGCTCGGCGATAAATCTAGACACAAAAGATTAAATTCATCGCTGCCACCGTCAACTTAAGTGACCAACCGCCACTTTTTCTAGCAAACTGTTGTTCTCTTGTTTGAGCTGAGAGTTTTCTGAGCGAAGTCGCTCCATTTCGAGATGAATATTCCGGCAGTTGTCCTGCTCGTTTTTTTTGTTAACATGAACCGTCTCGATGTGAGCATCGCAAACACAGACCGTGGATTTCTTAATGAAACCGTAGACAAACCGCCAGTCCCTTTTTAGGGATGGATTATTCTTCACTTGACGATCGAATTCGTTGAGGTTCGGCACTTCGAGTTCGCGCATTGCGCGAGTGGGATTTGACGCCATAGAAGTCGAAGGGATCGCTACTCGTAGGATAGTATGAGCAAGAGAATCGAGAAGATGACTTTTGAACGAAGGTGGTCGTGGATTTGGAAGAGTGGCAAAGAGTCAGGGGTCAAGAGTTCGGGGTCACGGGGGAGTTGCATGGAATTTCCTTTTTTGGACCGGCTCAGCCTCGCGTCCCAGCCGGCATGCGAGAGCGAGAAAGTTGCGGAGGAGGATCATCGTCGGAGCGGAACGAATGGAGAGGTTGGTGACGCTGTTGCTAACAGCCTCATTGTCAATGTGGAATACGACGTGAGTGCCGCGGAACTCTGCTCCCCAGCAGAGGACGGCATGGACGACAGCGAGCATTTCCTTGACCTGGATATGCTCCTTGCGGTAGCGGCGCGGGCAGCGCGCAGAGAACCAGCGGGCTCCAAAGAAGCCCCCGAGGCCCTTGGAGCCGCTGGCGTCCGTGTGGACGTGCACGATAGGACGGTTTGGGGCGACCAACCGGATGCCGTTCCATTGCATCGCGAAGGTAGACCACCATGCGAGATCGCGGCGAGCGGGCTTAGAGAGCCGGCGGCGAGCGAAAGGCGAGGTGAACTGTGCTTGAAAGTCGTACAGTCCACGAATGAAAGCGCGAGAGGTCGGAATGACCTGCGAAGCGAACTGCAGAAACCCAGTCAGTTCCTGCAAGTCGCGAAGGTTGGTGTGCGTGCGATGAGACCAGTCGCTGAGAAGCTCTTTGAGGTATGAAAGCTTCTCATCAGGGAGCCGAGCCTCGAGGCGAACTGTGTCGAGTTCTATGCCGAGAAACTCGATGGAAGTGGCGGGACCGCAAATCTTCGTGGGTTGGAAGTGGAGACCGAGCTGCTCACCGAGTGCGAGCGCCCACTCAAGAGCTTGCCGAACCTTGGGCAGGGGAACGTCTGGAGCGAAGATTTTGAGGAAGTCGTCCAGGTAATGCCGTATAAATGCTGGCAGATGTCGTTGGAGAATCCAGTGGAGGGCTTCTGCGAATAGATTGAAGATGTAAGGTGCGGAGCGGCAGCCAAAACCAAGCACGACGTCGTAGAAGAATTGTTCATCCCAAGTGAAACCGAGGAGGTGCCAATCCTCCGGGCGCACTGGGATATGGCGGAAAGCGGACTCGAGGTCGAGTTTGATGAGGTGAGAGCCGCGACCGGCTCGTACGATGTCGCTGATTGCGCGGTCAATCATATCGTACTTGATGGCCGCTTCATCGTCGGCGATGCCATCGTTAACGGAACCCCCGTGCGGCCACGAGAGGTGGTGGATGCGGCGCACCTTCGTCGCGCGCTTGCGAGTTACGGCGCCGAGAGGTGAGGAGCGGAAGTTTTCGAAAGGGGGGGCAAGGAACGGACCGGCGGTTCGGCCGTTGGCGACTTGCGCGGCGATGTCTGCGGACAGAGCGGCGGTGACGGCTGCGGAACTGAAAGCGGATTTCAGGTTCCTGCAGTTTTGCGACGAGGTCTTATCACCCGTGAATCCCAAGTTTGCACCGTGACGTATGATATGAATTAATGTGGTTACAAACTGTCTGTCGGGATAATCGCGTAAGTAAAAAGTCCATGCGGCCTCGTTTAGAACGGAGGCCACGGAAGGGGTCGGCGATACGTCGACGGGAGCCATGTTGGCACGCGGGTCGGTGTTCGGACGATTAGGTGGTAAGGTAAGTGGGGGGAATGAAGCAGCATGGGGAAGAGGGGCCAGAGTGACGGTGGCGCTCGGGGGAGGGCCGTGACGAGTGAGTAGAGGGCGCGGGGACGAGTCACTCGTCCGGCCTGACCTCTATTTGTGCTGAGTGAAAGGGTGGTCCTTCCCGCACCCAGGTGCGGAGCAGGTGTGGGGTCGATTCCAAGCGCACGGAGATTCGCATTTTCCGGCGTTGAACTTGCGGCACGACTCGCCAGGGGAGGAAGGGGCGCGCTTTGTGTTCTTTGGTACAATGTTGATCTGTTTCCGGTAGGGGTAGACGAGTCTGTTGAGCAGCTCGTAATCCGCCACCGCCCAGGTTTCATAGGTGCCGTCATGCATGTCTGCGCGACGACGATTGAAGAAGAGGTCGTGGTATTTGAGCACGGCAGCCCATTCATAGTCCTGAGCCAGCGCCATAATGTGGTCTATGTAGCGGTAGAAGTAGACCGGTGCCATTGTGCGCCGCCCGGAGAAATGAGCCGTGAGGATGGCAAAGAAGACGAGTAGGGGTGGGAGGACGGCGTCGAGAGATTTGTACGCCTTGTGCTTCGAGGTATTCATCTCGAGAGCTCCAGTCGCGCTAAAGCTGTAGGTGGGGTCGGATTCCTTGACGCGAGAATCCAATTTATATAGTTCGGACGCCTTGAGCTTGTGCTCGATGACTTCGAGGACGCATGCCGGCTCGATGTCGGGGAAGAGGGTGGTGAGGGAAGGTGACGCACCTGCGGGGGAATTGAGAGGTGCGAGGGGAGGGGTGAACTGGGGCGCGACGGGGGGCGTTACGACGAGGGGTGGGGGTGCATTTGTGTTCGGGAGCTGCACTTGTGGTGCCGGCGCAGCGGGTGTCGAAGCTATAGCCGCATCCCGGGCGGCGTTGAGTACTTTAATGAGCTCGTCCATCTTGCCGGATTGGAAGGTCAGTTGTGTTTCCAAAAGTGTGAGGCGTTCATCAGAAGTTAGCAGCGCGTCGGTGCTCGGTCCAGCGGGGGGGTTCGTCATGCTGGGATGCTGGGGTGCGCTAGCGTGCCGCGGAGAACTGACAGGGTGCGTGACTTCGCGGAAGATGGGAGATGGAGTACGAGGAGGTTGGGGGACGAGTGGCGAGACAGGCGGAGAAGGTGGTGGACGGGATGCGAAGCGACCGTTCACTCGGTATTGGCTCCTGTGTGCCGTGATGAAAAAATATGAAGACGCGAGGCGAGTAAATTATCTGCGAGCGCAGTGTGAGACGATGGGTCTTCACTACGCTCGCTAGGTGTATATATATGAGTCGTTGACAAAGCGGGAGTCAAAGAGGAGGGAGCTTGGACGCGACCAAGCGCGCGCGCGCTTGGTTCGCGTCAAAGCCGAGCGCGTCACCTTGTTTGCTAACCCCGTGCAATCCCAACACCCACACAAATTGCCCGATCCACCTCCACCCTAACCTCGAGCAGGGCGCACAGATTCGTTGTTGAGAACAAGATACAATTTCATCTGGCAGGCACAGGCGGTCTGTTTCTCGTACCTACCTCTGCAATGAGTCATGACAAGGCGCATATATTGAACTTTTTCCAGACGTGTCACGGGCAAGCGAATTCATCGAACCAGGTCGTTCCGCAGGACACGACGGTTGATAACTGGTATGTGCTGAGCCAACTGCCCGCTAAAAGGCGGTCGCGAAGCCACCGCGCTGAGCGTCGTTGGGTAAACTCAGCAAGCATCGACACTCTCGTTGCTCAGCGCTCGGGGGCGAGGCCTCAACTCAATGAAGAATGTGAGGGCACTCACTAAGGGAGAGTTCAGTAAACAGATGTTTCACCTCGATAAGACGCACCAACCATTCAACTAGTACGGGTTCGATTGAACACCGTTAGCGCCTCGTCCCGACCTATTTCCCAGTATTCCCCTTGATAAAACTCATCGAGCAAACATCCGGTATCGCTAACAGTGATACACGACGCTGTATCGGAGTCAGAGTCATCTTCTTCGTCTGATTCGGAGCTTTCCTCGTCAACATCAGAGCCTTCATCATCCTCGTCCGAGTCAAAGATATAGTCCGAGTCGGAATCGTCGTTGGATTCTTCTTCGCCCGGATCGTAGTCCTCACTGGTATCATAGCGAACGAACGCGTCACCATTGACCGAGGTTGGATCTGTGAAGTGGTGAAATATGGCTTCTCCAGCCTCCCGGGGAATGTACGGAAGGGAGGCCATGATGACTTCGAGGTGGCGACAATTTTCCAGAGCGGGAAAATCTTCCTTTGAGATTGGGGAGATGGGACGAGGAGGATCATTGTATTCAATGAAAAAGTCAAGAAACTTGACTTGTTTGTGTGTCATGGTTGGCGAGAAATCTAAGGTGAGATGTTCTAGAATGGGACAGCGATCTAGCAAGGCTTGTATGTCTTGTATGGGTCCAATTGAGTGAATGCGAAGGAATGTTATCGTCGGACCGCAGGCATCGAATAAGCTGTTCAGATGAGTCGCAGTTAATTCTCTCGTTACATCAAAACCACAGATCCACAGATGTCGAAGCTGAGGCGCCGACCATTTGAGCGGCGGGACCACAGAGTCATTATCGACGAGGAGATGTAAAGCCTTCAGTTTCGGATATTCGATGACAGGGTGTTCATCAATGTGGCCTTTGGGCAGGGCGAAGGTCACACAGACGAGAGTAGGAGACAGGGAGATCAGTGTGGGGAGGATGGCAGAGTAAGGGATATTGCGATTATACTCCACGGAAGTGACAGAGGAGGCGACAGTTGGGAGCGAATAGGGAATTCGAGATCCAACGCAGGGTGGAGAAAAGCCGAGATGCGAAAGATTGGGACAGAGCGCTAAGATACGCTCCGTTTCATGCTTGTGTAGGTTGGAGTAGCCCCGGGGAACAAAAGAGTCAAAGTCGAGATGCTTGATGAGCGCACCGAGTCCAGTTCTGCTCTCAAGCGCACAAGCCAAGACTGGCAGTTGGGTGATCCGACGCAATATAACCCTCTCATAGAGGATTTCTGTACCGACCCGATTCCAAGACTTGCAGACGGCTGCAATAGAAGATTTTATGCGTATGTCCGAGGATAGAGTGTTCAGCGCGTAAGGTGCCACTGATTTCGTCCCGTACAGCAGCCATGTAGGCGGGAGAGCAGCACGAAAGATAGCGTATAGAATCTCATCTGGGAACGCGGAATAGTCAGATCGACAATGCTTCTGAAGATCAAACGTGAGAAAGCTTTGTGTTGTCTCCGCAAATACATTGGACCAACCGCGAGTTTCAATAGCAGAACGTTATTTGCGTGCTTCAGCTGCGAGACTTCTGAGCGAAGTCGCTCCAGTTCGAGATTATCCATAAAGATATTCCGGCAGTTGTCCTAATGTTTTGTGTGTTCGAATGAGCCGTCGTATGTATGGGACTTTAATGGTGGGTAGATTGCAGGCACATACCACGGTTTCATGAATGAAATTGTACATCAAGTCCCAATCTTCGTTCAATTTGAGATCTGGAGTCTCCTTCACTTGACGGTCAAAATCAGCGAGATTGGGAGTTTTGCGCATTGTGGGTCGAGTGGTTCGTGTGACGCAAGTTTGGGATGAATGTAGTTTTGTGAAAGGTGAGTGTGGTCACGGGGTGGCGTTGCATCAAACGGCGAGCGCTCACTGCTCAGCGCTCAGCGTGAGCGTGGGCTTGGACCAGCACTTTACTTTGGCTATTACCTTCAGTAAAAATTCCTCCCCGTCAAAGTACCAGCGAGAGATTGGTTCGAGTCTAGCGCTAGTGTGGCATGGGCAAGTTGCACTTGAAACGCACACCCCAAGAAGACGCAGACCACAAAGTTCGCAAAAAACGGAAACGCGATTCGAAATACCACGATAATCCCAGCAAAGCTTTCAAACCAGATGGACCCTCTCGCAGATGGGACTCTAGTGACTCTGAAGGAGCCGACGATGTATACGGTCCTCCTCCTCCACCACCTCAGCCCGAAGCGGGCCCTTCTTTCCGGCCATTTTCTTCCTCCCATAAACCTGACTATGAATCTATCCGAGCGGAACTGGAGGAAGCTCGGTTTCGCGAAAAGATGGCAGAAGCGTTCGAGGATGATGACCGTTTAGACTCGCTCGAGGCGCGCATGAATGACTACGCTCATGTTCCTGACCGCTGGAAGGCCGGCCGCTCTCGTGTGGATTACCAGGATGTCGGTGCGGATGATCTATTTGAAATGGATCCCAGGCATATGGACGACGAAGAGTATGCGGAGTGGATCAGAGCAGGCATGTATAGGTAACATGATTATTATTACCCAGATCTCACACTCTCACACCTTTGCGTTTGCAGAAAGACGCATGCCCAGGAATATGCTGAAGAGCAACAGAGGAAAGCAGCTCGGGATGCTCGGCGTGCTCAAGAAAAGACTGTCAAAGCCGAGACAGCGCGACTTACGGCGCTTGCTGAAGAAGAGCGCCGACGCAAGAAAATGGAGAAGGAGATTCGCCGCGCAGATTACGCTCGAGAGGAATACCACACACGTTGGAAACTCTTGCTCGCTGCTCCGACCGACTCCCGAGATCTATTGAGCTTCAGCGATATTCCATGGCCGATCGCGTCTGCTCATCGTCAAAAACCTCCCAAAGATCCCACTCAGAATCCTTCCCCTCCTACAGTGTCTATAGACGATCTCACCGCCTCCGCAATTGCCGCATTCCTGGTTCCCCGTTCTTTCTCTGCTGACGAGGAAAAGGAGAAAAGACAGAGAAAGGACAAGCTACGCGAAACCTTCCTTCGTTTTCACCCTGATAAATTCGAGGGTCGGTTCATGGGTCGGGTGCGGGACAGCGACCAGCCTCGAGTCCGAGACGCCATCGGTATCATAGTCCGATCTCTAAACGCGTTAATGGGCGAGTTATAATGAAGATGCTTGTATGTATGCCGTTGTATAATTAGTGAGTAAATGGTCTGGCATGTACAGTACTGGTATACAATTGAGGGTCCGTAGCCTGTATATCCAAACGAGAGACATATATGCACAGCAGGTAGAGCATGGTAAACGACACGAAGGGGAAATCTAACCTCGGTGCGCCCCACGGCCAGCCATGTTGGGCTCGCCTGGCTGTTGAGGAGGCCGTTGTTGTTGCTGTGGTGGTCCCCACTGTTGTTGAGGATTGGGAGTCATCATCCGCTGGGGGCCGGGGGACATGGCCCGTTGGGGACCGGGAGACATGCTCCGTTGAGGACCAGGGGACATACTCCGCATCTGCATTTGCGGATTGGGAGTCATCATCCTCTGAGGGCCCGGGGACATGCTGCGTTGCGAGTTGGGAGTACCTGACCGCAGAGACTGCTGTGAGGGATATTGTTGGTGATACGGTTGTGGGGGATATTGCTGCGGAGGGTAACCCGACAAATTGTCGTAGCTGCCCTGGGGTCGATGCAAAGGTGCCTGCCGCGCGTCTGTCCCCATCGGTTCCTGATACAGCGAAGGCGGAGTCGTAAGCGATGTCTGAGACATTCCGCGGTGTTGGAAGTATCCGGGAGCTTGCTGCTGGTTCAGCAATGGTTCGTTAATCGAGTCCATTTGCGAAAGCTCGATGTCGTGTCCACCGACAGCAGGGCTGCCTGGACCACTCGCAAGGTAGTTCTCGTAGCCTGGGATTCGCGGCAACGACACCTCGCTGTTGGCGTAATACTGTGACTTGGCGGGATGCAGCGAAACACTGCTGTCGCCGAAAACAGTTGTCGACGCCAATGACTGGTTGTCCCAGTCGTCCGCCCAATTTCTGCGGTACAACGTAGGATCGTATTCGAGATCGCGCTGAGAAAACAAATCAATCATCGGGAACGGACCGCAGGATAAAACGTACATTGTCGATGGCCGCGATCTTGATACCTTGCACAACCTGTGCCTCCATCTTTTGCCCGCCATACTCGTCCAACTTGGCCTGGTCGCGGGAGATCTTGCCCTGGTATACTTGGCCGAGCAGACCCATCATATTCGCATGAAGCATGGGTGTGAAGAGATCCGCATGAAGCGCCGGGTGACCGAAACGTTTTTCAAGCTTATTCGCCCGAGCGTCGGCGCGTTCAGAGTAGATCTTGGCTTCGTCCAACTCTTGAGGTGTCGGTACGAAGTATCTGAAAGCCGAGTCGAACTTGCGGTCGATGTAAACCTTGAAGGCGGCAATCATGAAGATGGGTGGTATTGTGGACACCCAGGTAAAGGATCTAAATCCATATTGCAGGCCGATAGCTTCAAGTCTCTTTAGTAATTTGATCAAGGCAAAGAATGTGAACCGTACTTAGTGTCATAAGTAGTTGCATAAAAACAACGGTGAATAAGAGTCGGTTGATGACTATGTTCCATAGCCGCTGTTGGAAATTCAGTACTAGCCAAGCTTGAAGTCGAATTAAAGCATACTCCTCCGGTTTCCACCCTGGTGATGTATACAAACATGAGCTGCGAACATGGGGTGAGTGGTTTGACGGAATTCAGAGCTTTTGAGGCAGCATCACCTGATATTTTTCAACAATGGAACTCATCCATAGCACTATCGCCGCCGCCAGAACCACAAGTGGCGCCAATGGAGCGAAAATTAATCCCACCGCACCCATGAAAAGCTGACAAAGATATCAGAAGCGACGCAGCGTTGGCCGGAAATAGATCGTACAATATTGGTGCTGCGAAAAGTGAAGGTCAAGTCAGCAAACCGGCAGTCGCTCGACGAGCGAACGACTTACTAATAGATAGGGTATTGGAACTCCGGAGGTTGTGTCCACTCTCGGATGTCGCGAGGTGTCCGACCGAATACACTGCAAGGAATTTAGTCTTGGTGCAATATGCGCGTCGATCAATCAGTACCGAGTCTTGAATGATAGCCAGACCAGATTGACAATTTGCGCCAGGTCAAAAAGTACCAAAAACCCTCGCAGACTGCAACGCGAAACCTGAGTTGCATTCCTCCAGAGATGTCGCAGACTTACGGGAAGAAAGTCAGCCAGTAACTACTTTGGTCGACTGCGGAGGAGCGATAAATGTGGAGCCAAGCTAAAAACTGCACGACGTACTGTATGTTCTGTTGATTGTATCGGGGAGAGCTAGGCAAAAAACGATCAGACCATTCGTCCAATGGGAACTGAAAATCGGCCTACTATTCAGATTCTCAATGATCTCACTGAAGCTCTTCTTGCCGACTGCAGCAATGACCTGCTCCACAGACCCTGCCAATGCTCTTAGTATTGAAAGGCGGATGACGAAAACGGAAGGCGTACGGAAAATAACACCAATCAAAGTGAAGACGAAAAGCTGACTGATGACCAAGAAGGAAAAGTAGCGCGCAATAACAGCACGGTCTAGTCTAGACTGCGTCAAAGCTCCCATGTACTGGGACGGAAGTCAGGATTATGGAAAAGTGCATCGATGCGAGCACGAACCTGGGACAGTGAACGCATGATCATGGGGAGGAAAAACCCGAATATCCCAGAAACGGCAGGCGGCAGGATACCAGAAATAATGTTGAAAGTCGTGGGCGAAGCACTCTGCCATTTGGCGAGGAAATCGACGTATGAGGTGAACTTTCGAGGGGTCAGCAATTATTCAAAGAGATCTCGATCTCGGACTACTAACAGCAGCCAAATTCGCGAGAATGGAGATGGCGAAAAGAGGGATCGTGTTGAAAAAGCAGACGATGGCGAGCCAGACGAAACCCATCATCTTTTTGCGAGCAATTTCTCCGTCGGACTTGGTCATGTTCTCCCAAATGATGTCCTTGGGATGAGGTGCCAAGGAGATATCGGTTCCCTTCGGATGCTTGTCGCTGAGGAGCTTGGCAACGACATGAGCATACGGTACGGCGGCCATGCTGGCAAAGCCATAGTTTTCCGGTTTGTGTTCGTGGAAATGTTGACGATAGTCCTCGATAGCAGCTTCCGTGCGCTTTAATTTCTCTCTAGATCTCTGATGAGTGATACTATAGTGTTTTCAGAGTGTGAGGGCGTACGTGTAGAACTCGATGGCGTCCCGCTTGGTACCTCCGCAGCCACACGAACCTCCGATCCGCACAGTGGGCCGTTTCTTGCCAATCTTGCCGCCTTTCAAGTACCGCACCAGATATTCCTCCAGCTCGCGCACAGTTTGATTGTGATACTCGATAAGTTCTGGCAGTTTGCCCACTTTGCGACCGATGTGAACATTGGTGGTAGGATAGGGCACTCGAACAGAGTCGAATATTTGCCGGATGCCGGCGTCGCTCTGATGCGCCTTCGGAACGTGAATGATAGTGAGGGTGCGAGCGTAGAAAGCTGCGAGGTATTCCGGAGAGCGAAACCAAGCTTTCCGTAGCTTGACCATTTGAGCCCAGTGCACATAGACGCAGTACATGATGAGGATGGTGATGAGATAGGTGACTGCAACATGGGCGAATAGAATGTTGCCAGACACATCACGGATTGTCATGATACTGAGGATGTCGTGGCCCTTCGTGGGGTGCTGTATGTTGTAGACGATATTTATAGGGATCTGGGCGTCGTTTAGAACATACTCCCGTGATTGAGACAGAAGTTCTGACGAGGATTCCACAGGACAGGGCAGCAATTCCGGTGAAAAGCCATCTCATGAGCCTTCCGAAGCGAAGGAAGGTTGCGGCGTCAAGTCCAATCTTGTCGACTAGTTCTGGCTCTTTGGTGTGTATTAACGGAGGTAGCCAGCCGCATAGGGAGTCGTCTATTCGTGGAGGTCGTTTGGAGTCGCCGGTGTGGTACTTGACCTTGGGCTCATAGATAATCTTGTTCTTTGGACGCAATAAGTTGAATGCAGCAACTGTAAGGACCTGGATTTGATAACGAGGAGTGGGTGGGGTGGCGGTAGGTAAGGCGGGGAGTACACACCGATACTATACTCATGAGGAGGACTTGTGAGTAGACAGCCTCTGGCTTGAGGGTCTGAGTTTTCTGGCGGATGAGATCGTTAGCATTGTCTAACGCTGACATGGTTGCTCGCTGAGCAAGTTGAAGTGGTGAAAGAAAGGCAGAGAGACAGACACAATTATTTTGATGCGACGCCTAACTCCCGACGGCTCAATTCCGAATCGGCCGATGGTCACGTTCGTCACAGCCCTTGTTCCCCGCTTGGACTCCTCCACCTCCGCAGTTCCGCTGTTTGCTCTAATCCTACTTCTCTGTATCCGATTGCGTTCAATAAACATGAATTGGACCCTCCGTTTGCTGTCTGTCTTCAAATCGCCATCAACACGTGCAGTCAATGCGGCCCTGCAAAAATAAGCTTTTCGTCATGTTATGCTTTCAGAAGAAGCAATGCATTATCCCGGGATTTCTTGACATTCTCTTTCCCATATCTATCATGCCTCGCAAACGGCCCCGCGAAAATGAGGAAAGATGGTTCGTTGGTGAGCAGAGGATCAAGCATCGACGTGTCCGGAGGTTAATCAAGACTCTGAAGAGGCCATTATTAAGGCGCGCCGAACGTAAGCTTGTTTGGTGCGAATTCGTTACAGTCCATGACCTCTTGCGACTCAGGTCACATCCCGGCCTGCCGGGCAAAGATTTCCTTCATAGCCCGGCTTGGGTAAGATTACTGTAATCCTTGTTCCATCCACTCACGAACGCATTCATAGGAATATCTCATCAAGGTAATCTTGTTGGGAAATTGTCCGAATACGTTGTTGATTTCAATCACAGTGGGCAGGCTATGGTGACGACGAGAACAGGTAAGCTTCTTTCACCTGCAGAACATGTCATTCAATCCTCCAGTTGGGAACCCGTTCAAGGGCTGTCGGCTTGCAAACGCCTCCTACTGAGCTTTTGGGAACAGGTCGGCACCGATAGCTTTCTAACGAGAGCAACAGGGTTCGAGGTGGAGCCCAATACGGAGTGGATCGGTTTGTCCATTGCATTTCAGGTCGATCGATGATCTCAACTTGTCCTCTCAGTTCAACAAAAACTAAATTTTGCGAAAGTCGTCTCGTTGGAAGAAGTGCAAGCGCAGATTCATAATCCGAAGCGTAGGGCACGTTCAATTTCTAAATCTTTATTTCACAATAGCCGACTGATTATATTCCAATAGCGGACCAGTGTGTCAAGGAGCCCAACGCGACCTTCGACGCCTTCTAATTTGCGTCGCTCCCCTCGAAAAGTCTCATTTGCAGACGTCACAGACGAGGTAGTAATTCCCTCACTCGCTGAGGTCGAGAACACAGCCCAATGGCACAGAGCCAGTTTTTCGCCGATAAAGCAAGACACCTTGGCTGCAACAGATTCGGATTCGGATCCGGAAGACGATCTTCCACTTACAATGATTTCCTTGAAGCTCGCAGAAGAACATTGTTCCCAACAACGCTTTCAGGAATCCTCCAACGCAGAGGATGACTTGCCCAACGCTTCCACTCCAAACACGACTCCAACGGGACTCAGAATACGCATTCCTCGCCCAACCATGGCGAAATCTCCTACACCTGTAGGTTCTCAATTCATCCCAACTTCTGCATCGTTCAAACTTCACCATTTTCAGGTTTTTGTTCAAGAACCTCCTTGCACAGAACACTGCGAGATCAACCCGACGCTAATGGCACCGTCAACAGCTTCCTCATTCTTTTCACCCCCGTCAACACCCGCGCCGCATCGGACCATCAAAATGTACGAACTTCCGACGCTTGTTTCAAACAGCGAACTTGCGACCAAGAAACGCCTCGCCAAGGCATCGGTGGCGCCCGGAATTCCCAGGGCGTCTCCTACCCTATCCCCGACTCGGACCCCAACGGTCGGGGTCGATTCCAGCGACAACGCTATAGAGGTAGATCCAACATTCGACCCGGATCCCAACGCCAACGACAATGTAAATACGAATCCGGGCGAATCCTCTCCGCTAGCTTCCATGTTCGTCAATGAGGATGTACATTCCTTTGGTGGTAGTTTTTATACCTCTGACGAAGATCGCTATGCCGGGTGAGTGGCTCAGAAATGGGAAGATTTGGGTCCGCCCTGATCGATTTTCTGGCAGCTTGCGAACAAATGATCTGATTGAACAAGATATTGGCGGGACGAGCGAGAACATCGTCGACGATTATCTCAATCCTGTCTCTGTACATGAGGCAGAACAATTTCTAAGCACTGTCGAGTACGTATAAGTCTTCGTGAAATTAATATATCTCGTTCTAAACAATAATGCGCAGATTAACGACGCCAGCGAGGTAAATAGTACACTTGATTCAAGCCGTCTGATGTCATTCTGACCCAAAACAGCTCAACCAGTGATTACCGGCCCACCAGACCCCTGCATGAACCTGCCCCATTGTATGTATTTTTCTCTCTGATCACCGCCGCTGAAATGTATTCGCTGTAAGCCAAAAGTGGGCTTGGCACGGTCGTCTGGCAGTGCCCGCCGTAGTCCAAATCGACCCAGACGAAACCATCTGCGAAACGGTCACCATCACAGATGCGACAGACTGCAACTATCCCCGCATCGCGTCTTATCTGCCTTCCGATAGGGCTCTCCAGCTCACGGCAGTGTACGACTTGGACGACCTACTCATGTTTTTGGGCATCTGCGAGGCCCCACGCCAGTTCGCGCGAGTCACTGCGAACGATGATGATGCAGATCGTCTCCAAATTTTCGCTCGGTATTTGGAAACCACCAGTCAGGTTCGTAATTTCTCGATCCCTGCCATTGAGACCCTCAGTTTGTGTGATTGCAGGTCGTCGTATTGCCGACGCTCTACGAAGGCCGCCTCCATGGCGTCCTATTGTTCTTTCCGCCGACGTGCCAGAACTTACTTCAGATTCTTCAACCGCCTGGCGACCTGCGCCAAAATGCCGGCCTTCTAGTCGCCTTGCTCTGCACTCACGAGTCCCCGGCTCAGCAGAGGTACAAGAAGAAGGCTGCCATGGAACTCGAATGCACCGTAGAACGCGCCGTCCTGTCGCGCGAAGAGTGGCACAAATCACTTCAACACGAACGCGACTACCATATTAGTCTGCGCATACTTCAACTACCCGTATGGGTTCGCGAATATGTATACAGACACGCCTCCACGATATGGCATAAATCTACTTATGGCCCGGGTCGGCGCGACGAAATCGATCAAGAGACTGGCCATCTTCTCCAGGTTCTCAAGAAATCCAAACTCCGAGTGGTCAAACCGAACGATGAAACTGCCGACGTTATATTCATCCATGTGGGCGCCCTCGAAAATCTGCACAACATTCCACTCCTCGCACAACGGCGTCTTCGACCTAAATTTCGCTTTTTTCTGTACGGCACGCACGAGACTGTACCGCCTTGTCAATGGGGTTTCCGTGATGTTTATTCATTGGGTAAGGACGCGTGGATCAAGGTGACCTTGAGTTTGACTGAAGTCCGGTTTGCGCAGGTGGTGTCGTGACATTCACGCCTGAGGCCCTTGCATCCGACCCATGGGGCGTTCTCAAAACTGTGCATCAGATCCATGCACATCCGCTGTGGGACTGTTATATCATGCCACAGATTCTTGGGATGGCAGTCCAGCTCACAGGAAGCGGCGCGCGGGACGACGAAATGCCGGAGTACACGTGATTTTCCGTGTTCCCTTCCCCTTATTCTCATGTTGATCATTCAATCTCATAGTGGAACACTACCATATCTCCTGAACAAGATCTGCGAAGCGATTCTGCAAGGCAAGATTTCCCTTACTACTGCGCCGCACAGCAAGAAGGATGAAGACACCCGGCAATGGGTTCTCGATAACAGTCTGTTGAAGCCGCAGACTATAACAGCAATCCTCGAACACTGCAACGCGGCATTCCAGACGGTGTATGCGCCACATGCGCAAAGTAGTTGGTCAACGTTCACAAAGAACGACATCTCGCAGGATTTGCGCCGAATGCAGATTCAGCCCGCTGCTTACACCAGCTATCGCCGTTTCGTGGTGCTGGATTCAAATTTGAATTTACCTTACGACTCTTCGGATGGTGTAAGTCTTTGATTTATCAGGCCGAATCCGTATTCATATTGAATGGCTTAGCTCGAGTGGAAGACCTTAGGCAAATTTGATTTTCAAGATGATTTCATCGGAGCATTCAACCAACTGTCTATGGTGGACAAGGAGTTGATAGACGGAGAATTGGATGAAATATACGCTACTACTTAACATGTACATGAATGAATGAAATCTACGGTTTTCGACGAAGTATTCGCATGAACCCACGACGCGTCGGTTCAATGACTGTGCGAGAGAACGCGGGCGAAAGGTAAAGAGCCGCACCAATTCTGACAGGCAGCAAAGCCTGTGGAGAAATTGGAAAGAATGAATCGTTTCTGTACGCTGAACAAATATGCTACCTTGGTGGCTGCATAAGCCACTACAGCATTTGCAACGTCGCCGGCAACGCGGTCAGTGTGCAGGGACTGCTGTTGAGTGTCTAGCGCATTCTTCTCAAACCCAAAGACACCGTAACGTCTCCCAACGCGTGCAGCCCATTGTTGACCATCGTCGATCCAAGTAGTGCATTTTTGCGCAATCCAGTTGTCGTTTTCTGTCGGAAGAGCCGCCACGACGCGTTCACCAACACCCAGAGTGCGGGCAGCGTAGAAAATGCCGACCAGAGGGACAATTGCCGTGAGCTCGTGTAGTACTGTTATATTCACCAACCACGGCGAGAAAGTCGTGTAATATACCACTAACCTGCGAAAGAGACGACCAGGGAGGGCAATGGCGCGCCGGTTCGAGCAGAGACCGCCGCGAGAGCGTCGCGGTAGCGGTTAACCGCCATCACACGCGTAACAAATGTGATGTCACAAATTTCATGTTTGTCGCTCGTCGCGTCGCCCAGCGAGCAGCAGCAAAAGCCCTTCGCGAATGGCGGTTTAGCTCTCAACTAGCGGCGGTCCCCTCGAATGGGCCTCATCCCCACATACTCCATGTAAGGGGCGAGCGGGTGTTGAGAATGCGCGTCCGGGGAGAGGAAATCCCTTCAACTCCCCAGGACGCGTTGGCCATGGTTCGCGCTGTTGAGCGTCGGTTTGGTCGGGTAGCCATCTACCAATTCATTCGGGTGGGTTTTGTCAGGTGTGTTCAGCTCTGTAAGTAACTGGATTTTAGGACGGAGAGATCTCCACTCGATACCAGTTCTCCGCATATCTTGCCTTTGCGGACCCTGACACATACTCCCGTGTGCCAAAGGACGCTCCAACCGCCATGAGTGTCAATGTACCCCAAAAACCGCATATCCTTTCAGGCGGCTTAGGGCTCTCAGACTTGACCTCGTATCTGGACCGAAAAGACTGGACAGAAAATGACCTTGCTGCTGCTGACGCTTTGGATCACGAAAATTTACCTGAAGAAGGCTCCCGAACTATCCTGTTTGAAGTCGAGCATTTCGGTGAGTGCATGGTCTCTCGGGTACGGTTTGAGACTGAAGATCCTCCCACTTAGCTGCTCGCTTCCACAACACACCGGTATTCAGATATCAGCCACCACCACCTCGACCCAACATGACCTTCTTGATGCAAAATTTCGTTCGCTGGGGAGGTTTCGCCCCCAAGGAATCGCTACCGGAGCCGCCGACAATAACGCGGAGCGATCTGTACTTTGGCAGCGAAACAGTCGACCATCCGCGTATGCGCCAGCAACTCTTACAGTGGCATGTTCTCTTGGCCACACACCGGAACAAGTCACCCTCACACCTCCCCCTGGTCAAACCTCGAGTATACGACCTTTATTTTACCCTCTACGCCTCGTCCTGATCTTTTATTCAAGGGAACGAATGCCCCCGCTTTCGACGATCCATCAATGGAAGAGCTGTCTCTGTCCCATGCAAGAGCTGCCTCGTCTGAACCAGATACTCCAGCTTCTACAACCGATCCTCTTCCATCCGCCCTGCCTTGGATGTCAGATGTCGCAGCAGATCGCGACCCAGTGCCGACCTCAGATGTCACGTCCGCTTCATCCCGCTTCCCTTCCTTGACAGCCACCCCGCCCTCTCCTTCCCCTACTTCAATTGTCGAGGAGGAGTCCACACCCCAGCTCGCCTCCACCTCACCAATTCCTCCCCCACCAACCACACCCTTGATTTCCGAAACAACGCCTCTCCCCTTTTCTCCAAACGCTTCACCAGAAGAAGCATCTCCCTCTCCTGCTTCTCCCCGAAAAGCTTCCCCGCCTTCAAAGCCCGCAGACCCGCCTGTGACCGCACGCTCCCAGCGCAGCGCGACTGCTACCGCTGCCACTGCGGCGCGTCGCAATGACGCCCGCAACGCTCGTGTCGTGATGCAGAAAGTTAAGCAACCTGAGTCTGTAGCAAAGGCAGCGCCGCCGCCACAGCCCGCAGCAAATGTGCAGCAGGTGTCGACGAAGAAAGATCAGCCAGGTGCATCTGCGGAGAAGAAGAAAAAGAAGAAGGCAAAGCAGGGTTCGTCAAAGCAGTCTGAGGAGACGGCATCGCCGACGATTGAGGTCGAAGAGCGGACATCAGGGATGACCTCCAGACTGAGGGGGATGTTGCGCGGGTGGTTGTAGTGTGGATAGATGTAAGTAGAGCATAATATTAGCCATTATTTTTAACGCTCTGAGCTCGGATGACTCTTAATAAATTCGAGTAAGCCAAAAACGTCGTGGCTATCTCCGGATAGAAATGCAATTTTGCGCTTTGACCTTTCCATTTCTGGGTCTAGCATGTATAGACGATCTACCTCACAGCAGGCCATGTTAGCCTACTTTTTCAGTAAACGACGCTGTTGAGCCAGGCCACTTTCGAGTTCGGCAATATGTTGGGGCCGTTGTAGGCTGCCAGCTGGCGGACGCCGGGCACCTAGAGAGGCTGAGGACATATTGGAGACGGAAGCCATCTTGTGTGTACTGCAGGAAATTTGATACCACGCTGAGAGCAAGGCGTTGGACTGGGATGGTGATTCTCCGGCGCGGAGAAGGCCACAGACGATGGTAGCTTGCGAGGACGAGAATGTTGCCATCGTTAGGAGAAGTGTAGCAAAAAGGCATCACGACTGCGGGGTCTTGAGATCGCCAAAGATGCGATAGGCCGAGGTTGTAATTTACAGTAGACGTTGGAGCAGCAGTCATTGAAATTGGGTCGATGGTGAAGTTTTCGGTTCCCCATTCATTGCTGAGATACTACAGTTTAGAGAGGAGGTGGACGTCATAAATCCGACAACTAAGATGTTGTCTTCGAGCTGCTGCTCGATGCTTTTCCGTGTAGTGGCCCAGGTGAACTTGAGAAATGAGAGCTGCCAGAATCGCGTGAACTACATCGCTCAAGACAGGACTATATCCAGTAGGCGTCGGTATTTAGACCCCGGTATTTAGACCCCTGCTTTCTTGGCCATTGTCGCGCTGTTCGGCAAACTCCGATACGACCTTTACTCCACGTCGGTCTTACTCTACTCTAGTCTCTCTGGCACTCCTGCGCAACCCCAACGTACTATTGCGCGTCAGCGGCATCCCAGCAGCATATCATGACAAGATGGTGGTGAATGAACTCTGGACTGCAGTGTTTACGATAGTCGAAGCACACGGCCAACATGCAAATTTCATCTGAATTCATTCGACACATCACCGCGATAAGAACACCCACGACCCCCGCACGTCAGCGACGTCTAGCCCAGGTTATTCTTGTGCCTTGGGAATCTCGCTACACTCTCTTGCATTTTGTCTTTCTGTCAAGGTGCTCGTCTCCTGCGACGCTTTGACCGCGGCTTGGTCTCCAGAGAATGCAAGATACGCTAATCATGCAATCTCTGGTTTACGCTGAACCTTTACTGCACATTGGCCGCGTTATCCCAGCGTTTCGTGCGTTTCGTGCGCTTCTTCGTTTGGTGACGTCAAATGACCGTCATTTTTACTACTGCCTGCGAACTGCCTGCGAAATTTTCACTGCTGCCGTGCTGTTGTTGTCCTTGTCCACACACTCGTTGTCCTCGCCGCTCTTTGCTTGTCTGCCATGTTCTACGCTGCCCTCACTGTCTGTATTTTTTCTCCGTCGCAAAGCGCGTAGGACGATATTCACCGTGTTGTGTTTAGATCTCTGCTTTGGCTGGCTTCGTCGCGGGCCAGTCTTCGGTCTCGCTGTCGCCCGCACAAGTCACCCATGTCGTTACCGTCGCCAACAACGCCAGCGCTACGAATGGCTCCGCCGTCTTCACCCCAGTTCGTTCCTCGTTTCATGTCCCTGAAAAGGCTCTGACTTTCGCTGCAGCAAGTTATCAACGCGAAGCTCGGCGAGACGGTCCTCTTCAACTTCACGCAGGGTAGGGCTCATCTTTTCTTCCGCAACCTCAACTCAACTCAACTCTCACAACATCATCCAGGCAACCATTCCGCGACCCAATCCACATTCGCCGTCCCTTGCGTCCCAGCCCACGACACCAACGTCACAATCAACGGTTTCGACAGCGGCATCCGTCCCGCAGGCAACTTCAGCGCCATCACCGAGCTGCGCGTGATCATGAACCCTGACATCGTCAACACCACGCTCTGGTTCTTCGATGCAACCACTTGCGGTATCGGCGGTGTCGGCGTCATAAACCCCGGAAACGTCAGCGCTACGCTCGAGACCATTGACGGCTTTGAGCGCAACGCCGTCAGGCTGAATGGGACTGGTGCAGATGCCTCTTCTAGTGCTAGTGCCAGTGGGCCCTCAGCGACAAATTCGGATGGGACTTCTTCGGGAAACACCCAAACAGGCTCTGGTGGTAATGGCGGCAACACTGGCGCTGCGATACGCGTGGTCCCTGCTGCTGCACTCACCGTTGCGCTTCTCGGCGGTGCTGCTCTGATCATGTAACGTGCTCTGTCGCCCCGAGCTTCCAAAATCGCTGCCGCAGTGGACTAGATCTTCCCTCCACTGGATATATACATCTCATGCACACACACACACACATTTGATGCTCGTCTATACCCCAATACGTTGACTTTTACCCTATTGCTTTCTCTGTAGCTAGCTGTCTGTTGTACTGCTTTTGTTGTTGTTTCTTTTTCACGGGCTCATCTGCATGACTTTCAGTGTCTCGCGCTCGAGAGCGGACCAGCCAATCACAGAATAGATAGAGTCGTTGCGTATCGTTTTCGGATGCCTGAGTTGAGTTGCGCAAGTCCAACACCATTCTCAGAAAAAGATGTGATAATTCCAAAGAACGTGTGCGCTACAGAGGTATGGTAGGTGATGTGCGTTGTTGTATGAGAGCAATGCAACAAGATATAAGTACATTGTGTGTGGAGACCAGAAAGCAACCAGTGCTGGAAAGAAAACAGGCAGGGAAATGGAACTTCAACGAACAGATAAGTATCTCGACAGCGTCAGCGTATGCGAAGAGTGATAGGGCTGGGGGGCCGTGCGTCGAGCAGCGCGTGGGTTGGATGTTATGTCGGGTAGTCAGTCTATCGATACACTACGGATCTCAGGTCAGTCGAAGGTGCATACAACCCAAAGCAAGAACGAAGCGTACGTGGATGCGATGCGAGAGAATGTCGATACGTACTTGATGCGTGAGGATTGATGATGATGATGCTGTTTACGATTGGATTGGTGTTACAAGTGGATTCAATGGAAAGGACGGGCAGATCGGCGGCGTGAGGACCGCGAAGATGACAGAGATGATCGTGCAAGACACGGCTACAGGCACAGATAAAGCCTGCAGCCCCGTGGGCGGCGTATCACAGCCGCCCAGCCTGCGCCAGACTCGACGACGATGAGCTCCTCGTCGTCGATGGTGGACTCGGAGGTCACATCGGCCAAGGGAAGCTGGAGCAGACAGATCAACAAGCCGCGTGGATAAATGGATGTCAGAAAGCTACTTACCGTGGTGAGTGAAGATGGCGATGGCGATGGCTCGTCGCTGCGTCGCATAAAATCGTCGATCTTGGGGCGCGGCGGTATTGGATCGACAAGGCGCGCCTCCAAGGTTTGCGACGGCAACAACACGAGAGCAGAAGGAATAGGTGCGGCTCGCGCAAGGCCGTGGAACAGAGTGACCATGCTCGACCCCAGCAGGAGGGGTGCCACTGCTGAGGTTGAAGATGTTAATAGAATTTGGGAAGGGGAATGAGAGGAGGACTGCGCACATAGCAGCCGCATCTCGTCTCGTCGTCGTTACTTCTTCAGCCACAGAGGCCAGGAAGGGGTCGTCAAAATCGTAGCGGTCGTAAGAGGGTGAAAGCACAAGTCAGAGCAGCAGCACGAAGAGATTATGAGGGCTGCCCGCCGCTTCACGTTGACGCGATTGTCAATGTTCCTTGGTACTTGACTGACAAAGGGTGCGTGAACGAGGCAGAAAGACAATCCTGGGTTTCTTGGGGCAGAAAGCGCTTCTGGGCAAGGGTGCCTTTGAGTGCCTTGAACACGAGGGTATTTGACAAGATGACCCTTGGTATTTTTGACGATTGGACGCGTGAACAAGGACGAAAACAGAACAAGGCCTTTGTTTTCGGTGTCGTCTCCAGGAGGAAATGCGCTCAGAGCGTATCGCGCGCCATCGGGAGACGGCTGAGAGCGTCTCATTCATCCTTCGTTGAGCGTTGAAGCTAGCACCGTTGAAGTATTCATCGTGGACAGCAGTGGTTAAGAATTGGATGAGACAGAAGGTAAGGGCGAACCGTGGGAAACAAATTATATAATATTATCGCTACTGGCGAGACGAGCTCTCCTCTTGCCTGGCGGCACTGTATGTATATGTAGAAAGTTTACGATGATGACTACAAAGAACCTGCAACAAGCTGTTCCAACTCGTCGTCCAGCTGTGAATCTTCGTCTCCAGAATCGCTTGGCTCACGATCATCGTGCGATTGCTTGTCCGATCTACCGTCTTCGGACGATGCGTACGAGCACATAATATCGTTGCTTTTATTTCGGCGGAGGCGGGGCAAGGGTTTATCATCGGGTGAAAAGTTGGGGATAGATTCAACTTCGAGCTCCGGAGTGAGTGGAGGTGAGATGGGGGTGGCTGGAGTTCTCATAGCATCTGTAGGACTTGAAGGAGTAGGGGAGGCCGTCGTCGGGGACTATGTTTATTTATCAGTGGCGAATTAATTGAGGGCATCAATGGTGTACCTCGATCCTCGACGTCGACGCAACTGGTTTGGTTTGAATCCTGAGACTCGGACGCTTTCGCGGGGAAGCCTCTCGCTATGGATGTGTCAGAGACGAAAAGAAAGTGCCACCCTGACAACAGACCTTTACCGGAGACGTCTTCTGCGGACTTGAGGATTTACGCCTCTGTATGAAATACAAGTATAAGTCTGGCAGACTCTGATGCGAGATGAAAGATCCTCACCGCTTTCTTGGAGGGAGAAGATGTAAACCCTTGGTGTCGAGTAAGGAATTCGTCACTGGCCGGAAACTCCAGCTCCGGGCATTGTGTCCGTAAGGCATTCAAGCCGACATCCTCCCAGAACTCTCGGATGAGAAATTGGCATTTTTTGAGGTTTTCGGACGGTTGCCAGGCCCAGTTTGTATCTGGATAGTCCTTCCACTGGACGAATGTATGGTAAGTAGAGTGACGTGGATTTCATACGACAAAACAGTACTTTGACATGATAGACCTATGAGAATAGTCCTCATTAATTCGAGTTGGAGTATAGACCGAGATATGGAAGTTGTTTACCCAGCCGGATCCGTAATATTCAGAGTTTTTATTATCGTAGCCTTCAAGAAATGGTTCGTCGGTACGCTGGGCGGCTATAATGTACTCTGTTGCTTGTCAGCGTCTGGGGCGACGAGTAGACCATTCCGAGCTCTACTTACCGACTTCATAGAGAGGCTGCTGCGTATCTTCTGGATCTCTTGTGCGTTTGGGCATAGAGGCAAGATAGAATGACGGAGGAGGGAGAAGAGAGATTTTTCTTGAATTTTTCCATGAGTCCGCAGGTCATATTCAAAGAGCTTGATTTTAGAGTTTGATGTAGATTCAGAAGCAAGAGAACGATATTGCCAAATCACGAAGAAAGTTAGGACACTATCAACTGAGAAGCATTGAAGGAGATGGACTAGCAGGTAACCCGACATCATGCAGACGAGGAGTTGAGCCAGTAGCTAATGGAAGACCCTCCCAGATAGGTTTGAAGCAGTAAACGGTTGAAAGTCTAGCTGAGTCGTTCAATTCCGAATTCGTTGAAAGCAAGTTGTCTTCGGCATATCCCGCGCTGACCAAGCTTTCCATTCTCTCTTCTTACCACCACTGTGATTTGCTATGGCGGAGCGTAAAGGCATGTAGACTCTATCCCCTTGACTGTCTGAAGTATTCTAACATCATTGTAGTTCTAAACAAGTATTTCCCCCCGGACTTCGACCCCGATCTCATTCCGAGACGACGTGGGCCCAAGAATTCGCAACAAGTCGTTCGGTTAATGGCCCCGTTCTCTATGTACGTCTTAGAATGCCCGCGCGAAGTATCTTTTGCTAATCAATGTTACTAGGCGATGTAATACATGCGGAGAGTACATTTACAAAGGCAAGAAATTCAACGCCCGTAAGGAGACTGTCGACGGCGAAGATTACTATGGCATCAAGATTTTTCGTTTCTACATAAAATGGTCCGGCTTCATGAAGCTACGTTGCATCTACCTGCTAACGACTCGTACAGTACGCTTTGTTCCGCCGAAATCACATTCAAGACGGACCCAAAGAACACTGACTATGCCGCTGAGCACGGCGCCTCCCGGAATTTTGAGCCTTGGAGAGAGGAGGCTGAAGTCGAGGAGGTCGATCGGCTGGCAAAACTGGAGGAGGAGGAGAACAATCCGATGAAAGTCCTGGAGAACCGTACGACCGACTCGAAACGGGAGATGGATATTCTAGACGCGCTGCAGGATATCCGGGCACGGAACGCGCGCAACGAGCGAGTCGGAAACGCGACATCTGTCGACCTTCTTGCCCGGATAGGCATCGAGGAACTGGAGAACGAGGAGGATCTGGAGCGGAAGCGCATCGAGGAGGAGGATGAAAAGCTCGTGCGCGAGGTTTTCGCAAAGGTGCCGATGTCTGCCAGTTCCTCGTCCCGCCCTGCCGATGGAGGCGACTCTTCTCCCGACCCACCGCCCGCTGTAATAACGGTGAAACGGAAAGCCGACGATGTAGAGCCAGATCTGCTCAGTCTGCTGCCGGACTCCGCTCGCTCTCTCATCTCCGCTAAAACCAGTGCCCTTCACACCGTAAAGAAAGCCAAGGTGGATAACAAGAAGTCATTAGGCATCGTTGTGAAGAAGGGCAAAGCCAAGGCCTAAGGCTTATTTCATACTCGCCTCGAGTATAAATTTCGAGCGAACGCGTCAATACACTTTCAAAGGTGTTCTCTCCGTACGTCTGCTTCGTACTCCGTATTCCGGTTTGTATCATGTTCGCAGGGTTTCTTATTGTCGTGTTCATGCCGACTGGGGCGTCAGTTTGTGATCTGCGAAGAATCCACCAACAAGAAAAACCAGCTGATATTTGCTTTGGGCACAAACCTCCTTTGGTTCATGTTGTAGAGGCATATTCCTACGTTGTAGCTGCTGTGTACTTGTAACTACGAACGAGTGGGTCGAAACTTGTGGAATGTACCAGAATATTGTGCAATTTTTATTTGTCAGGTGTTTGTCGCTTACTTCGAACTTTCTTTCTGCTTTTTCTCCTCAACTTTCTTTGTGTCGCTGACTCGCGTCCGATATGGCCATACCCACTCCCTTACCATCCTCCACGGCTAACTGGCATTGGAAGAACAAAAATGTGACGCGTTGGGGCAAGGAATGGTTTGAGCGCGAGTTAACCACTATCAGCATAACTGGCAAAGGGACGGAGGTTGTCTCGATATCCAGCGTGACCGATGTCGATGGTGATGTTGAACTGGGTCAGAGAAAATCCAAGTCTGTCTATCTACGATGCAGTGGAGACTCTACGTGTTGATTGCAGCGACGTTTTGCTTAGGTTGATCACGATATTCGATTGCAAGGTTGTCTGCGCCTGGACGGGTACTACGTCG
This sequence comes from Favolaschia claudopus, assembly GCA_037176885.1. Taxonomy (NCBI): domain Eukaryota; kingdom Fungi; phylum Basidiomycota; class Agaricomycetes; order Agaricales; family Mycenaceae; genus Favolaschia; species Favolaschia claudopus. The sequence continues at coordinate 1,516,427 of JAWWNJ010000004.1, read as the reverse complement.
GATGGAACGGAAGTCAAAGGGACGCTCACTATCCCGGAGGTGTCTCATGAAATCACGCTCGATGGTTTGTCCGACTATGTTGTATGTTATCCACACCTCAAGAATAGTTTTCAATGGTCTGACCTTGCTCGGCCTAGTACAATTGGTCGCTTACTACGCCCTCTTCTCCGGAGGTTGACGCTATTTTCTCTTTGGCGAAATCCCGAATTCCTACAGCTCTCGAGGCAAAATTCGCGGAATTTGCCGCCGCGTTGGTGGACACACACGGAAGAGATTTGACTGTCAGCGGGGATCCTAGTCGATCTGCCACGCCTAACCCTGCTGCCTCGACCTCCGATGCAAGTGCTGGTGCCTCTGCAGCTGCTCCGGCTGCCCCCAAACCCGTCGAGAAGAAGAGCAACGTCAACACCACCAAAATCACCGTTGAGGGCTCGTTCATGGCTGCTGCAGATGATTTGTTTGGGCTCCTGACGGATGAGAAACGTATTCCGACGTGGACGCGTGCTGCCGCACAGGTCGGGCTATTTCTCTATTACACATTTTTTGTTTAACGCAAAAACCTAGTCTGCTGCGAAGGTCGATACAGAATATTCTCTCTTCGGGGGCGGCGTGAAAGGCAAATATGTCTCTCTCACTCCGCCCACAGAGATTGTACAGACTTGGGCGTTGCAGAGTCCAACGTGGCCATCCGGTATGAGTTATTATCGTTGAGGTTTTTCGTGAATACTAATATTTGTTTCTCAGGGCATTACGCGACGCTGACCACGACGATTGCTCAGGGATCGGATTCCTCTACAGTGACCTTTGTGCTTAACGGGGTGCCAACAGGCATGGAAGACGAGATCAAGCGTAACATCGAGGGCTACTAGTGCGTTACATCGTTTCCCTTCTTGCATGTTGCGTGCTAACTCTGCGCAGTATCCAAGGGTTCAAATCCATCGGGTACGTCCAGCTATTCCCGTCCCCTCCGACCCCATTCCGCCCTCCGCAAAAGCGCTCGCCGCCGAAACCCATAATACACCAAGCAGGGCGCGAGTCGTGGGTGACTGCGCTAACCTTCGCCGGTCTCATCTTGCTTGCGGCTTTCGCTATACCGTACCTGTCCGCATCGTTGCCCGCTTTCCAAAAGTAATTTTATGATAAAAAGTAGCCGAGACTAATTATTGCATTTTTTAAACCCGGACTCTAGGTTGGGAAGTTCCCTCTCTTGAAGTGCCACGGCGCCGAATGTTTCGTAATTTGTGAAGTGATGATCTGGTGGGGGGGAGGTTTGAAATACATATAGGTGCATGATGTTGCGTGGCGTAGGTATAGTGTACTGTGTCTAGAAAGTAAAGAAGAAGATTGGTTTTGCTGTACAAATCCCCCGAGATTCTCTTGACTCTCGAGACAGTGGCTGTCCTCCAGCAGGGTTGTTGAAGTGCCAGCTACTATAGTATGGCATGTAGGGATTTTGTCAATTGTCCTGACCAAGGCGGTGATCGCCCTTCCGCATTGATAGTATCCAGAACAGACACCGGCACGCGACCAGTGAGAGGACTCTCCGAGTAAAAGACCTTGAAAGTTGAAAGACGCAAGTGGTAACTAGGAGTTGATTGGTCTCTTGAGAAGTACAGCATCATGATGTATTGAAGACGGAGGTTCTCAGGCTGAGTTCATTTCCTCTCTCCCTCAGTTCTTCCGGTTCGGCGGTTAGACAGTGGTGAGATTTCGGAAGCCAAGATTGGTGCCGGCAATTTATTTCGAGTTCGCCCTGCAGTACTGCTATCGAAAATGAGATTTGAAGAGGTCTTCAGTCGTCTTGCAGCAGTTTTGAGGTTGGGGAAGGAGGGAAGAGAGATACTTCCATATTAAGGTTGTTTGTGGGTGACGTGACGGTGTGACATTGTACTTCATTCGACGCATTTCTTTGTGTGTCGATTGGAAGCCGAGCCTCCGAGGCTACCATCGCGGCGCGCCTCCACCCAAAAATACTGCAAAACACCCTCCCATCACTATCCTGCGCTTGGGCCCGACCCACGTAAGCTATTCCTTCTTTCCCTTTCCCTTCCCCCCACTTATTCCCCCATGTATTACCAACCCAGCACCCCCCGCCACCTCCCGAGCCATGTTGCCCATGGGGGGAAGCGCGTATCCCCCTTACCCTCCTCAAGGTTTAGGACAGCAGCCTCATCATCAGGGTATTAATCCCGCTATGCTTGCGTCCTACCACCAGCCACAACCACCCCAGAGCCCGTATGCCGGCGTCAGTCCCGCACAGTTGTTGAATGGCACCAACCCTCCGAATCATATGCACCAGCACCAGCAGCCTAATCAGCAACAACATATGATGATGATGAACGGCGCTGGTCTTAATCCTTCTGCATTGTCCGCACCTAATCCCGGAATGGCTTCCGGAGTTGGTGGCGGTGGCGGAATGAACGGTTTTATGAATTCCCCCGGTTCGAATATGCCCCCCCAGATGAACCCGCAAATGCAGCAACTCCCACAAATGACGCCTCAAATGCTGCAGATACTTGCTAGTGCCGGAGTGACGCGTGAACAATTTGTTGGAATGAACCCCGCTGAACGTCAAGTTGCTGTGCGCGATGCTATGATGGCCGTCCGTCAACGACACCAACAGGCGCAACAGCAGCACTTCCCACCGGACCGGGGACCTTTTGACAGACCTGGAAGCGCGATGGGTATGGGTATGGGTAGTGGGGGTCCGCCACCGGGCATGGGCAGCAGCGAATATCAACAACGACCGTCCACCCCTCAGCATGGCGGTCCGCAACAAAGCAGTTTCCAGCCCAAGTTCGCGCCTCCGCATTTTGGTCCCGGTCCACCAAGCATCGGGACTCCCCCGCCGGGAATGCCTCCACAGCAACAACCTGCTCACAACTCATTTGGGACGCCAGCTTCACCGTTTAATCGATCCGCGCAGAGTTTACCGCCGTCAGACCCGCAACAGCAGATGCAACGTTCTAATTCAATAGGACCAACTCAAATGCTACGTTCGTCCTCTGGTCCACAGTCAAACGGCTATCCTCAGTCCAATGGAGGGACTCCTCAACCCCCGCATAGACCCCCTCAATTCGGACCGCAAGCACTTACACCACAGCGCCAATCTACCCCTTCTCAGTCGCCAGTGAAACGTGCTCCGTCACCTCCTGGGCGCACAGAGTCCAGAGCCTTAATACCTGGCGATGCGCCGCCTTCTGCACTACCAGATTCCACCGCTTTCGGTAACACGTCTGCCGCATCGCTTCCACCGCTTCCTGCCTCGGTCCAACTCAACCCAGCTGTAACAAGCGTGACTGTTGTACCACTGGCTACCTCGCTCACAGCCATCCCTCCGATTGATGCAGACGAGTTGAAGAATATCAAGGACTGGATGGAGGTCGACCGCAAATACGACGGTGTTCATCGAGAGATGAAACATCGTATGAAAGCGGAACTTCAAGAGGCTCTGGGTCCCCGCCATGTTCCTTGGTGGGAGAAGGGCACGCTCGACACGAACGCCAGTAGATTTTTGCACGGAAGAGAACAATTTGATGTCAAGTATCCTTATAGAAAGCAAGACCGCGAATCGACAAGAAAACCTCCGAAGCGGGAAGGAATGAGGCTGTTCGTGCAGTTATCTTCGTTCATGTCTTACTTTAGTTCAAATCTTTCCTGTTTAGCCCTCGTCAACCTGATCCCGAAGACGCCAACCGACCCGAAGAGTTGGTTCCTATTCGTCTCGAGTTTGATGTAGACCATCACAAAGTGCGGGACACGTTTGTGTGGAATATGAATGGTACGACTTTTCTACTGTCTTGTTCATCTTATAACGTCTGTACATTTGTTAGCTCCCTTTATCACTGCAGAGCACTTTGCGCAGACGGTCGTGGAGGACTACAAGCTCGCATCATCGTACCATGCTGTAATTGTCAAGGCGATCCACGATCAACTCACTGACTACCGTGCTCACTCGCCAAACTACGACGGAGATAGTTGGAAAGTCGTAAGGACGAACGAGACGTTGCGGTCGGGCACACTCGAGGGTGAGAGTGCAGAGTTTTGGCATAATTGGCGAAAGCGGTTACGGACGGAGTATGGATTTGTGCGTGCGGAGCGTAATAAGCGGCGGAAGTTGCGCAAGGTGTCTCAGGATGAGGAGGAGAATGAGCGGCCCATGTCGGTCGAGGACTTCACGATCAATGGCAAAACACTGCACGAGGATCTGCGTATTTTGATTCGGGTGAGCATTGTGGTTCCACGGATGGCTACATTTACTGAGAACTTCATTGTGGCAGCTGGACATCATTGTCGGCTCTGTCAAATTGGACGATCAGTTTGAATGGGATCTCACCAACGAAGATGCGTCACCAGAAGAATTTGCAGAGAATTATGCCCAAGAGCTGGGTTTGAATGGAGAATTCAAGTAACCCTTCTCCCCTCCTATATTCGTGAAGAAAAATCTCATCCTCCTGCAGAACCGCTATCGTCCATTCCATACGGGAGCAGGTGCATGCTTATAGAAAGTGTCTATACCTCGTTGGGCACACTATGGACGGCACACCGGTCGAGGACGATGATCTGCGCAATTCGTTCCTCCCCAGTTTGGCCACAGGTGCCCGCGCCATGGAGCAGGTGCAAGCTTACACACCGCTTCTCAACTATCTTAGTGACGGAGAGCTCGAACGGCACGAGAAGGAGCGAGACAAGGAGACCAACAAGCGGCGGAAGAAGGGCAGAGGCGGTCGTCGGGGGATTGCTTTACCTGAGAGGGAGCCGATCAAGACATGTCGTACGCCCGCAATTGGGTTTCCCGAACCTGATCCTGCGACGCTTGCCGCAGCTGCAGCTGTCAACCAACCTGTGTCAAGACGTGCGGCCGCTGCAGCGGCCTCTCTTACCATTGCTAACCTTGTTGCTTCTGAAAACGCGCCTGAACATGGTGATTCTCCACCTCAGCCGATGTTCAGGACTTCATCGCTGCCAGCCGCCCTCCCGCTACCACCGCCTCCTGTATTCAAACCGAAAAATACCCAAGGGTTCTTCAAGCCGCCTTTGTACGACACTTCTGTCCTACGTCCTCGGGCCAAGGTCCCCGCGCCAACGCCGTCGACTGCGGCGGATATTTCGACACTCCCTGCCCCTCTTGAGGACGATCCTCCTCCACCGCCCTCTGTTGCCGCCGTTGTTCCTGACACTAGAACCCCCAGAATTGTGACGGGGAAGCGTGCGAAGGAACTTGAGCGTTCGGCGAAGGAGAGGGAGTTTGCTGAGGGTCAACAGCAGAATATGATCAATGGCGTTTGGCATTGTTCTAACTGCGGTTGTCCTGAAAGTCTTGCTATCGGCAGGCGTAAAGGTCCATTGGGTGACAAATCGCAATGCGGTACCTGCGGTAAGCGCCTCGTAATTACTGATGAACGCGTTGTCTGATCGCTGTCTTCAGGCAAGTACTGGCACAGATACCGCAAGCCTCGTCCTGTGGAGTATAATTCTGACTATGATTTCCATGCTAATGGAGCAAAGAAAGATGCGGAGGCGGGTAAAAAGAGGAAAGGACGACCACCAGGTAGCACGAATGCTGCACGAACGCCAGCGGATACTTCAGAGCCACAGACGCCTCGTGAAAACGGTGAAGCTGCTCCCGTTCGTGAGGTCTCTCCGGCCTCAAGCGCGTCGACGGCCTCGGAAATGCCTCTCGCGCAGAGGGTCAAGATTAACCATACGTCTTCTACGCCTTCGCTACCCCCGCGCCGCGTTTCCACTCCTGGGATTGACGCCGTTGACTCCAACTCTGTTCCGCCAGCTCTCTCAGATCCTTCGACGCCAGCGCCTGTCGTTTCTACCCCTTCTGCCTCATCCGCTCCTCCGCCTCCACTCACACCAGCTGTCCCTCTCCCACCACGACCTACTGAGGTATTTGAATTTCGTTCATCCTTCGTGAGCGTCTGCTGAAACTCTTTGTAGCCTCCCGAATGGCTTGTTGATGCAGTGAAAGCTTTGCAGGCGCGATATGTTGATGATAAATTTGAAGTGATACCAAAAGCCACTGCCGTAGAATGGGAATGGCGCTTGAAATGTTTAGACTGCCCTGGAAAGGTATGAGACTTGTTTGTATTCCCTACCTCCTCCTGACTTGATTGTAGCTCTATATGCCGGGTGAGGGGCGGACATTAGACAACTATGAACTTCATTTGAAGAACCGCTTACATCGGCGGCGAGTGAGCGACCGAATGCGCAACTCAACCGCCCCGTAGAAATATACTTTAGTATCTTTATCTGTATGTACGGAGCGCAATCTATTGCCTCTCGTGTTGTTCTTGCACGCCAGACTCGATAATAAACTGGGTAGCAATCGCGTTGTACACAAAGTCAAGTGACTCACTCCGACGGAGGTCGCTGGCGGCGGGGGCACCTGGCATTATGCCGAGATCACGGTGTCCGATCCACGCAGTTATGGCTCTTCCTTTCCATGTATTGAACCGACACTGGCTGCGTCGGTCTGTAGCCGCTTCTTCCCCTTCACGGGCTTTTCGCGTTCCTGTTCGCCCTTATACCCCTTCTCGCCTGTATACCACTCAGCGGCCGCCCCCGAAACCTCCCACGCGTCCGGAACGCGAAGTACCGAATATCGAAGCTTCTGTCAATGGGCACACGACGCGTTCTCGAGTCTCGGTCGGAGACCAACACACAGACAAGACCGAAGAGCATCTGGATGGCAGTACCGCGTTCCAACCACAACCGTTCAACGTTCCCGGAAGCCCAATTTTTGGTGGTTCTTCTCTTCGTGACGCAGCACTCACTACCGTCGTCGGTCTCTTATTGGGTAAATGATCACCGTATGCATGTGTCGTCGCGTTAACACCTCGAAAGTTTTTGTCGGAGGGGTGGTTTATGTTCGCTGGTATAAATGGAATGTTCTGGCTAAGGCACGCTTCTAAAATCCCCCCGACCCTCGTTCCCATGTTGAACGGCCCAAACAGATTGAATTATCGTTCGCGCCAGGCTACGATCCGTGAGTGACCGACATAAAATTGATGTCTGCTGAAATATTGGACAGTGCATTAGAATTGGCAACATATCAACATGACGGCGAAGACAATCCCCCTGATTTAGAAGGTCCTTGGACTGAGCATTTACGAAGAAAGGAACAAGACGCGATTGATGAAATTGTACAAGGACGCGAACTAGGTATCTCATAGCCGCATCTCAACAGAATAAATTCAAACATCTGCTAGGCCATTATTTTGTGCTGCTCGGACCAAAGGTTCAGTTCCAACGACGATAAATCCAACGACTCTGTTTAATTGATGCATGGTAGGGTTCGGGCAAGGGTACTTGCGTATTCGACTCGATGTTGGCAATCCAGGCGGATGGGGTATCTGTGGTGGATGCGCACCCTGACCTTGAGGTCTGGCTCACATTGCTCTTGCAAACTGTCTATGAATCATCAGCAGGTTTTCCGTTTGAAACTTGGGAAAGCTTTGAATTACGAGTATCATGAAGATTCGCAGACTGGTCTGTTCCAGAGACGCGATCCTCGAGAAGGTATGCGGTCTTGATACGCTTCCATTCCCCGCACTGAACATTATCAGGTGGACCGGCGCTTGATATTGAGCGAGGTATAGTAGGTTGTGCTTCGGTTTTCAAATGCTGATATATTGTAGCTCTGAACAAGCTGGAAAAAGTCGCTTTGACAGCGGCACGCCGGAGGGGCAAACCTTTAGTCTTGATATTCGATAATGTTCACTATTTCAAGAATGATGACGACGGCCGAGCGATGTTGCTGCAGCTGCAACAACGGGCAGAGTCATGGGCAGCAAGCGGTATGTCCTTAGTTGTGGTAGCAGGAAGCATTGAAACTCATTCGTAGGCAGGCATTGTGACCTGCGTATTTATGACGTGAGATGAAGTTTGCAAGGTGTTTTATATCTTGGAGATAAACTGATTTCTAGGGATGACTTTTGGCCCTTCTCATTCTTGCGTACGTTCGCGGACGTTGCCATCTTTATCTCGGAATACTAACCACCAGGCTGCAGGCAAGACCGCTTCACGTATGCAGGCAAGTTTCTCATCAAAACTCTACTTTATAATCCATCGAGCTATTGTTCAGGTTCTGTCCATCTATGACCTGGATGGCCAGGAAGCGCTTCATGCTACCACTCGCGTTGCCACGGACATTAGGAGGCAAAAGGTTTCACCATCCACTATACAAGGAGTCGTCGATATCATCGGAGGTCGTCTATCGTATATCAATAAGGTATGTCGCGTTTGTTTCGTGTTAGCCATGCATTGCGACAATTTGAGACAGGTCGCAAGAGCCAAAGACATGCTAGAAATGGCGAACGAACTTCTCTCCATGGAAAAGGCCTGGCTAGGTAGCCAGATCGGGCTGATTCCAGACTTGGATGTGTGTATTCGTTCCTCGTCCTTCGTTTTAGCGCCGCTGACAACAATCAAGGATGATACAATGGATGAGGTAGGCGGCAGTAACAAAATCTTGTGCAACCGCTAAGCCTGCTCCCTCGGCAGCAAAAATGGAGTTCCTGTTCCTGGCTTTTGTTGCAGGAATTTGTCAAATTGCGCAAAGAGCAAGAGAGGGTGCGCGACGAGGCAATCGCTGCTGGCACTTTGGACGAGGGAAACATGGATCTACCGTTGCCAAAAATTCCCTACGTGCGTTTCCCTGAACTATCCCCCGTTCCCTTCCTCAAACCCGGAAATAGTGGCGATGCCGGCAAATCATGACTCGTGGCGACTTCTTGGAAGGTCAGTCCTATCCCACCAGAATGAATCCTACTGAGCATCACGCACAGATCTGGATCGAGCCAATATCATCGCGATTGACGTTCTGAAATGTTTTCTGCTGTAGCTCAAAGGCTGACATGACTCATAGGTTCATCATGATGTTCGTCCTGAATCTATGCTTATCCTTCATGCCGCAAGACAAGTGGTAGAGGAGGAAGGCTTCGATGACATACTAGAAAACGTTCGAGATCGCATAGACGAGATCGAAAGTTTACATGTGCGTTTCTCTCTTCTTGACCGGTTTCTCAATCTAACTATACTACTACAGCGTACCAGTGAAGTAACAGTAAGTTGGGGTATACCTTTCGTTCTGGTAGTCGCTTACTGGGATGCTATTCTAGTACAAGGATGTGGGCCCCGGCGGCAAGCTACGTGTATCTGTGGCGTTAGACAAAGAAGGCGGTCGGTCTTGGTTTTGGTAGGATTCCTGATGTCGGAGAGCCCATAGTCTGAGGGCGCCTAATTTATAAATATGGGTGTTGTCGAATCTTTCACCATGAAGATTTTGGTTAAACAATTCGAGCACGTAGGAGCGGAACTACCAGCAGACCCACTATCTGTGGATCTGCTGGCTGGAGTCTCTGTTATTCCGCTCTTGCCCAACTGCCTACAGCAGCGGGACCAAAAAAAAGAAAAGAAAAGGTATGTACGTAGAGTAATGTAGGCAAGCAAAGTGTAGTAGGAGCAGTCACAGATATTACATACAGCACGAACAGTGTGTGAACAAGTCGAGTGGGCGTTTTTTTCTACTACGCCGATATAGTCATCGCTTTCACGTCTTTCTCTTTTTTCGCATTCGCAGCCGCTTCTTCCGCAGCCTTGACCGCCTTCTCCGCCTGGCTTTTCTTCTCCTCAATCTCTTTCATCTGCTGCTCGAGCTTCTGCTTCACGCTGACGTTTCCTTTGAACGTGACGCTTCGATGCGGGCTCGGTGCGCCCATTGAGCCAGTCTCGGGGTTCGGTACGTTGACCAGCGGCGCCGTGGTGGACAGACCGCGGTGGAAGGTTGTGGGGAGCACGCGCCCTTCGGGATGCTGGAAGTGGCAGTCCGCGCGAGTGCAGCCTGCGCCGAAGTGGCAGGGCTGCGCGAAGCGGGCGTTGTTGTTGGCAGCGGCGTTCGAGGGGTGGGAGGGAGGGTGGGTGAAGGTGCAACCAGAGCGTGTGCAAGCTGCGCCGAAACGACATGGTACGCCAGCATTTGGCGTGTGGTGGTGGGTGGGAGCGGGGGGATGGGGTTGTGGAGGGGGCTGAGAGGCAGCTAAACGAGTAGTTTTGAGTCAGAATTCGGTGAACAGAATACGACAGAGTAAGATACCTTGTGGATTTAGTACAGCTGGGCTGACGTGGGCCTTGATACAATCTTTATCGGCGCAGTCTTTTCCTTTCTCGCAAGCTTCATTGCTCAACACAACCCCGCTCTCCGGCGTAGCCACAGGCGAGGGATGTGAATACCGACAGTGCGCGTTGGTGCACTTGAGACCGTATTTGCACAAGGTTGGCGACTGTGGTCGTTCTGGTAGTATATAACCGACGAGCCCACCAGACGCAGGCACGTTTGGGGTTGCTGCAGTCGGTATGGGCGCAGCAAGAGGGACAGCTTCGGCGGGCGCGTTGGCAACCGGAGCAATAGAAGCGGCTTCAGGCGCTTTCCAAGACGGTCCTCCGCCCCGTCCATTGCCTCGTCCCGACCCTCTGCCTCGCGAATTGCCTCGGCCCCGCCCATTGTTATTCATATTCCCCGACATCGGTCCTTGGAACCCGTCCATTCCTCCCGGATACATCGACGGGTCTCCGGGCATCCCGGGAAACCCAGGTGCACCAAACTGCCCCGTTGAAGGATTTATGATGCCCATAGTCGAAGCCATCTGCGCCATTAATGCCATCTGGTTCATCATCATATCCTGCAGCATGAGCGGATTGGCCATTCCGGGGTTCATCATGTCCATGCCCATAGGGAAGCCAGCGTTCATCATCATGGCCTGCTGTTGCTCTGGGGTTGGATTATTGACGATGTTGTCAATGCGGGATTGGATTTCGTCCTGACCGAAATTGTTGCGCATTGGGGGACCCCCAACTCGGTCAATAAGACTGCGGGGGTTGGATTGACCGTCACGCAGCATAGCGCGAGGGCCAGTAGGTACGTCGGTCCTTCGAACCTTGTTGGAATGGTTGGGTGATGGGGAGCGTGCAGACGCGGTGCGCTTCTGCCCGGTTGGCGAGGTGGAAGGGAGAGCCTGGGATATCGCTTGCTGGTATACACCATTTCGTGAGCGACGCGAAGGGTCGTTGGGAATTTGGGCAGGTGGAGGAGCTGCAGCTTCAGGAGGCCGGGAAGTAGAAGGTTCAGGCTGGGCTGGTGCGGACGGCTCGGCCGCACCCTTGGCTGCTTCCGCGAATAACCAGTCGGTAAAAGTGGCATCTGTGATGGTATGGGTAAACGCATTTCGTGAACAACTCGCGCAAATCGTACCAAAGTCTGTGCCTATTACTGAGAAAGAACCTATAAGTTAACAAGCACAACAGAGGTAGAGAGTAACACTCACAGTCCTCCAATTCGGAAGTAATTTGAGCTAATAAAAACGAGTCAGATACGATGGTATTCTGGTGGCAGACGACGAACAGGCAGTCTTGTTATTGATGATCATAATGGTGATGTATTCCGCCATAACAGCGTCTGGTTTGAATGAAGTGAGAAAGGAAAGAAACGAGAAGAGTATACGAACCTGGCTCTGCGCTGTAATTGCGTCTTGTGAGCTCATCTTGTATAGATTGCTGGCGGAAAGGTTAGAACAAGACAAAAGGGAGATGTGAGTTGTACTTGAAGGGCAGTTGCACGCTCAGTGCCGATGGTGAGCCCAAATGGCATCGCAGAACGGGACAAGTTGAGTTTGGTCGTGTTGCTCATTGCCTTCTCCGTTTAGTCGCTTATGTAACCACCTCTCTTTTCTAAACACCACCATCCCACTAACTCAACCCTAGTACTCAACTTTTGCTGGGTCTTACTGTACTTTCCAATGGATCTGCCTTTTTGTGCCACATTCTGTTGCACCCAGGAACCCAGATTTTCTTGATTCATCGAGTCGGCATCGCAGGATTCTTGGATGCTTGTTCGTAGCTTTGCGACTAGCTCAACCCTAGTTAGAAAAAAGGCCCGCATTTCCAGATGCCAGATGCCATATTCAATTCCAGCGCTGCTCGTGCTATCTTCATCCCACCGGACGATATCGACACCCAAAAACACTGCCCTCTTGACTCGAGAAAAAGTGCGAACGTTATAGTCAACAATCTTCTCCCGCGAGCCTGGCCATCGAGATGTTCGGGCATGAGAGGGATACTCGACCAGATTTCTTACAACACAACGTGCTGGCACGACTATTATGAACCTCCACAGTCGAAGCACTGGAATTTGATACTGATAATCCACGCATCTATCTATCTGCCAGCACCCGTCGTCGGGATTAGGCTTACCCTACCACCCTTTCACAATATAGGCGAACTATCCGCTCCACGTCGACCTTTTGACTCGGGGTTCACCCCTTTCTTGGAGCAGAGGAGGAGCTGTTCATTGTTAATCTTGTTCTTTCAACTTGCGTTGTTAGGTATCTTCATACCGCCAATCCCTCAGGCTCGCCTAGACTTCTTCAAGACGATAGGATAGAAGGTTGGAGTTCGCGCAGCCAACCACAAATGGCAAAGAGTTTATGACCAACACTGGGTACGGATTAATGCCGTCGCCGCTGCCATTGCTGGGAACCTTTCCCAGACACAATGTATATTGAACACTGAATGCAACGTTGAACGCGCATGTTCGGGGCGGCCCGGGAGATGATTACTTATGCTTGGTGGTTAGACAGTGGTTAGACCCCCTTGGGGAGAGGAAGCAGAAGCCTCTGCTTTCGGGAATTTTCTTGATGACTCGGAGAAAAGAAAGGTGGAGAGGAAGGATGTCTATCATCGTACGAACACAATGCAGGATACACAATGAAGGTCGACCGCGACGGTGTCGATTTGTGTCGGCCTTCCGAGTCGGGAAATTCGGCCGAGACGCGTGGTTCTTTTCTTGCTCAAGTCAAACCTTGCTAACACTGCGAGTTGATCGTCGAGTGCCTTGAGATATCGAGTTTTCTTTGTCCGCCGGAAACCCAGCATAGTGGGGCACGACTGCGCGAAATTATAATTAATTCTACTTTTTTTTAGTTTCACAAACGACGCGATTCTGTTGAACTAGTAGATTCGTCAAACTTGGGGTTTGGCAGTGGCATAGGAAGGTTTCTCGCGCGAAATGCACGAAACACGAAAGCTATTCACTTTCTATGGCAGACACAGTTGATTAAATACATGCATTATCATGATGAGTGTGGTCTCAGATGCGTACGGGAATCGTTCACGGCAAAGTGTTCAGCCCAAGACTGCCAACTTTGACATAGCGTCTTAGGCTGTGCGAATGAATTATGCCCTGGTCATACAGGTGAAAGCCGTTCAACGCCGCCATCCAGTTCGTATGTTCTCAAGTGCGGTTGTTGGTGGTTGTGGCGCTGATAGTTATTCAAACAGGATACGACCGGCACCGAGAGTCAATTGAGTCCTAAAAATGACGGTGAGAAGGGAATGAGCCGAGCAGGCACAAATCCCCTCGATAGAGAAAAGCTACCTGGCTGCTACCAGTTGACAAGGCAAGGAACGGCGCAGCATAGATAGGGTATTTTGAGGCTTTGAACGGCTGTGTGAATATATTGGCCAGAGCAAGGAGTGGTTGGTGAGTAGTCGGGCCCGTGAGAACCAGTAAACCACAAGGCTGCGGGTTATCTGGACAGTGGAAACCACTGCCCGAGATGTTGTCGACGAATGCACACCCTATGAAGCACATCAAAAGTGGGAATTCCGCTTCGCCACCCACAAAAATCGAGCTACAGCCCAGATATTGCGAGGCAAACTTGCTGTTTAACATGGATTGTCGCCCATAGAACGAGGACAAGGGTCGTTTGAAGGGCAACTCGAGAGCAAGCGCCCCTTAGACGCTCATGCATCGCCACCGATCTTCTTTAGCGCCTAACTTTAGCGCCCGCGCCCATAGAACTGGGAGAAATCTGAAATAGAATCACGGCGTATGTCAGGCATTGTCAGCGGAAGATCTGCTCAGGTTGCCGAGGCGCAAGCGCCCAAAACCGCGGATGTGGCTTCCGTTTCCCATGAGTGTTTGTGCATGCAGTTGATAGAGAATTCAAGGGAAGCAAGCCTGCATACGGCAGAGGAGAAATGCGCGCGGTGGTGACGAACATCATTGGCTGGTGAAATATTTGGGGTAGGAGATACCGTGAGAGGGGGAGAGACGCCTGGATTGAATAGTGCGCTGTGAAGAAGAGTGCCTTTTGAGGAACTCCGATTTTGGAAAGGATCCACGATGATAGGATGACGCCCACAAAGCGCCTTCTGTGTGTTTGAGATTCGATAACATCAATTATTAGTCGTCTTGTAGGGTCGCCTCACTCACTTCTTTCTACGCCCACAACTCGTCCCCGAGTCAGGGGTGATGGACGAGAAGTACAGCGCTGTGCAGTAGGTCCGCGGTGCGGCCAGAAGCAGCAGGTCCGGCGGCGGAAGGGCGAGTGTGCAGTGCAACGTGTACGGTTATCAGGGAAACGGAACAGCTTCGCAGCTGTATGTGAATTTTTATTGTTCTGTTCACAGCGGTCGCTTAGATGCAGCCTTCCAGTCATACACTGTCAGACCTCCAGGTGGGTGTAGACTTGAAGGAGCTATCAAGGGAAACGAAACAGCGCTAGTGTATCTCGGATTCAGACGCAGGGGAGACCGGCGACAAGACAGCTTTCGAACTAGAGAAACCGCATAAGGAGCGAGACGGTGGCGAGGGACGTTAGACTGGCAGAGATTGGTTTGAGACAGAGGGTCCCGCGAAACTGTCGTTGAATCATTTGGAAGCTTGACAAACAGGATCCCGTCACAGACAGTGTGAAAACTTCTTCGAGTCGTGCACCACTGGGCAGAAGAACAGAGAGAAGACTGCCCGAGAATCGTACGACTCTGAGTCTGAACTTCCCGCTCGTGTGTGCTGATAGGCGGGATGGTCGGCTTCTTGAGGCAATGCATCACAGATATCGGGCTTACCTGGGACGATGAGACCAGAAGTGTCAAACGCCCTTTCCTTTCGGAGACATGTCGCAAGAGACGCGACAAACGGAAGCAAAACGGCGCGCAAAGCTCAAGTAGGCTCAAGTCCACAGAAAGAGGCAGATAATCTGTCGTTGGACGACAGATTCAAGTCGGCTCCCGGTCAGCAACCAGTAATAGGAAAGGTTGTTCGACGGCCTGGCTGAACGAGTACGAGGAGAGCTTGGTTGGGCCAGCACACCCGCGCCACTATCAGAAAAGGAATGTATCAACCAGAAAACATGATCATGGGGAAAGGAGAGTTGACTCGGGATTCCGGTAACTGTCCCGCAGATCGAAACGTGCTTTTCTTCAAGTCCGCTCCCCGACACGTTTGAGCGCTACATTATGTATATCACCATCTGCTTCGAGTTCAACTGACTGCTACTAATGGTTCGAACTTTTCATATGGTGCAATTTGTCGAGTTTTTATTGGGTTTTATGTATGTGTTTGTAGCTATGGGCATATATGTAGCGGTAAAGACAGGGTATAAGTTTGCTAAGAGATTACATTATGCGACAAAAGCCCAAGAGATGAGGTGCGATGGCACGAACGGAAAGTTTGAGGCGTGTGTGCAATGCGCGCAAGAATTAATACAGCGGGTGGGGAAGACGCGAATAAAAAGTAATGCATTGCGGTGAGCGAGTTAGTGCGGGGTATGGTCCGAGATGTTGAGTGCGATGATGCGTGCGTTGGGCGATGTGCTTGTATGAATACAATTGCGGTGGGTGAGAGCCACGAGATGCCAAAAAATATAATGCAGGTGAGGTGGTAAAAGAAAATATGCGGGTGTGGGGGGGGCCAAATAAAGACGTTGGCGCGGGGGCTACCAGACAGCGGGTGCAGCAAATGCGAACATTTTGTTCTTGAGCGGGTGGGCTGGGGGAAGGTCGCCCCAGAGCGATGGACCCTCGAAGGGTTCGCAATTCTTGGGATCGACGATTTGGGCCGTAAGGTCCATGGGCCCGGTCGGCGTCGGCGGCGACACGGACGAAGCAGGCGAGGTCGTGTTGGAATAACTGTGGGGGGGCGTCTCGGGGGTCATGGGCGACGGCGTCTTCTTGTATATCGGTGGGGGAGGGGGGACAATGGGCGGTGGTTGTGGCGGATGTGACTTGGTGGGGGTGGCTTGGCGCTGCTGGCCAAACGACGGTATGGGACTCGTGGTGGAGTTGGGTTCCGGAATGGGCGTCGCAGACGCGGAAGCAGCGGCCTTGGCAGCACGCTTCGAGACCATATGTAGCGAATACGTCGGGTAAGGTCCCTTTGAGCCAGGAGGGAAGTCGCGCTGCACCATGGTCTCGAAGTTGCTGAGGATGGGGTTGTCGACAGTGAGCTCCCAATCCAGGTAGTTGCACATCTCACGCTCCATCTGGTTGATCTCTCGCAATGTGAACATTCCCTGCGCAACGATGCTCCACGATTTATTCGAGTAGGTGTCGTCGCAGATGACCTTGGAAGCGATCATGAAAGCGGAAATGAAAAGACGGTGGCCCGAGGAGCCGCGCGCTGTGGGGAAGCGCGCTTTTAGACGCTGCAACAAGACAAGGGCGGCGTATGTGACGGATTGATGCAGCTTGGTGCGATGCAGGGCGTAGGCAATAAAATAAGGCAGCTTGGCCTGCGCATGAGTTGATTGGGGTGGGAATGGGGGACATGCAAAGAGGTGAGTGATGAAGCGTGCACTGAGTTGAGCAATGTATTCGTAGCCGTAGAACGGGTCCGTCTTGAGCGGCTGTTGTTGCTGATTTGAGGTGGCGAGAAGTCAGAGAAAAAAGAAAGAAGCTGAGAGCGGCCACTAACAGGAGGCTGGGGGTATGTTGCTGATCTTGCGGGTACCTTCTTTGGAATATCGGCGCGATGATGTTGCGGCTGCGAGGGAGCATGGACCGTGGCCATAACAAAATGTCACGGGACCGAGAATGGATGTCCTCTAAAAGCGGGGCGACGTCAAAAATCGGGCAAAAGACATGGCAGAATATAAGTGCTGTGGTGGCCGGTGTGTGTGGCAAGCGAACACCCCTTGGCTTTATTATCCAGATGCAACTGATGAGAAGGCACCAATCTCGCATCAACCTTTTGCCATCAATAAATTTTTTGTCTGGCACGCGGCCCGATACCATCCCAATTAGGTAACAACAGTGAACACGCCACCACAGCGTAAACCGTGACAAAAAAAACCAGCAAAGCGGCTGCTCACCTGCAGGAGTGCAAGAATGTCGACCTTCAGTTCGCAGGCACACAGCAGAGAGACAGACGGAAGACTGGAGGACAAGCAAAGGCCTCAGTCGGAAGGGAAGCAAGGGGAAATTATACGGCCAGTATTGTAGACCCGGGGTGTAAGGAACGGCAGCCAAGGGGTCGTTGGACTTTTATATCGAAGCAAGGAGCGAAATAAAGCCGAGATGGGGAGGCGGGAGGACGTGGTAAGTTGAAGAGTTGTGTGCACCGCCCTGTCACATTGTGACCCTCGCGGCCGTTGGATTTGCATTCTGTTTCTACCGAGCTCCTGTGCTATGGACTGCGCGTTTCCCTGTGCCCCCGCCCCCTCGACGTCTGTCTCCGTTCCGTCGGCCAGGTACCAGCGCGAATCTAATTATTCGTTGCTCTCCGACCCCGTCCAAGCCGGGTTTCGTCTCTTGGGCTCCGATGTGAACTCCGTACCGGCCATACACCAGTCCGTGTGTCTCCGCAAGACTCACTCACTCAGGATCCCATCCTGTGTTCGCGTGTTGAATCGTCGCGTCATTGGC
This sequence comes from Favolaschia claudopus, assembly GCA_037176885.1. Lineage (NCBI taxonomy): Eukaryota > Fungi > Basidiomycota > Agaricomycetes > Agaricales > Mycenaceae > Favolaschia > Favolaschia claudopus. The sequence continues at coordinate 1,498,715 of JAWWNJ010000004.1, read as the reverse complement.
TTCCTAGCTGCGCGTCGTCGCGTCAATTTCCACATGTTTATCTCCTTGCAACTTGTCTTCATCACTGCATTCGTTTAACCAGCGCAGCAGCAGTGCTGTTCGTCGGAGCTACTCTGAGCTACTTCAAACGCGGTCCCCTTGCTCGCCCAGAAGCACCCGTTTCTTGCCATGACTCGCTCATTTCCAGCAATCTCAAGGTTTGTCCCCGAAATGGAAATCACTACAAATGGGGCGCGCGTACTACCTTCGGGCCGACATCCGATCGCTTTGGCCAGCTGAACACCCACAACTGTTCAACGTGGCTAACGATCTCGTCAAGTATTCGTAGAAAGTGTCAAAAAAACAATTGTCTCGGACACGACGAATAAATGAGGCTCGCTACGGATGCGTAAAGCAACCTGTTCTCGGCAGCATTAACTCTGAACGCCCTTCTTCTTCTTGGTGGGAATTATCATTTCGTAGGTCCAGCTCTTTGTCTGCGCCTGCCATTTGCCTCCCCGGCGGAGCAGTTGAACTTCTCCTACTTTGTCCCGGGTTCTTCCAGACATACCGAATCGACAAATCCTCATCTGGGTGACTCGGGAATTCGATCTTTCACTGCTGCTGTTTCTGTGCCTGTTCACTAACACTCCACCAACGAAACAAATAAGGTGATCCTCCAATTCAAGACAGGGATCGAGGTTTACAAGGTGGCGTTCCGAAATGGTTGGGCTCCCTATATTCACCGAAATCCACAACTCGGTGTAATGAAGCAGCCAGTGGTTCATACACGAAGGAGTTGTGTCTACCATCCTAGTATCCGAATATAACTGCTATCGTTGCCGGAAGTTGGTTATGCAACGGGCCCCCCAATGTATTTATGCTGGCGGCAATCTACTTGACTGTGGGCCAGCTCACTTGAGCAAACAGCATTTTCTGATACTGTGCAAGAGATGGGTTGACAAGATTGTTGCTGGAGTACTTCTCTTCAGTGCCAACTGCTACCAAGGTCCAAAATGACCACGAAAGGAAACTTTCTTTGATCTGTCGTATTCGTCGAGGGTTCTCTGATTTTCCCAGTGGTGTGGACATGTCAGTCTCGCACCAACCTAAGAGTCGACTGGACGCTGGTCGCCGAACAAAACACGCTGTATAAGGACGTGAACGGGTCTAGCGCCGTCCAACTTTCCGTCATCTGTATCATGAATTCACATCTTACGATGGTTATCTTCGCTGGAGCAATAACCGGTAACAGTAAGTAGACAGACAGACATGCATATGTGTACTATCCTTAATTTATGTATTCCGTCTGCCAGTGCATCACATCGTACAGTAGCAAAAGCTCTGTCCACGTCCTCGATCGCCGATGTCTATGCTTTCGATGGACCTTGGATGTTTGGGGCGGATAATGAACAAAACACAAGGAATGACTCATGACAATGTGAACTGAGGATCCGAGCGTACAGGAGATGGATGGCGACTGCGAAGATCCTCGCACCAGCACTGCCCACTGTCATTCAAGATAGTATGCGTACTACGGCGCCGAAAATCCCGGTTAAGCGCATCTTGGGAGTAACCGAACATTCAGTCTTTTCTATAAGATCGGACGTTGCGCCGCCGCAAGTCGGGTGAGTAGAGTTCCCTCTACGCCCGACGATCCGATGTCCTTGGGACGTATTTACGCGCGTAGTTTAAACCGAGCCGATCTAAAAGTTTCAGCCGAGACACAGCTAGTTCTACTCAGGAACAGCGAGCTAGTCTTCGAGTCGAGTCGAGATGAATTCCTTTGAAGCATAATGACTGAAAATTCTTTCGAGTTGAGTACATAGAGCGCATAACAGCCTGATAAGCTGTATTTGAGGGAATCACAGAAGATTCGAGGCATCAGATAACTTCAATTATAATGAGCTGCGATGAAGCCTTGAAGTGCCCTTTCATAGACTTTGGATAGGCTGTTCAGCAAACGAAGTGCTATCTCGCTCGCAATTATTATGATGCTGGGATAGTGACTCGGGGAAAAGCAAAAATAATATTAATGAGCGCTTCAGGTAGGGTAATAAGTAGACGAACCCTGGATCTCCCGACAGAGTTTGCGCTATAGTCCGAGTAAGTGGCCGACTCAGAATTATGGCGATATAAAGCGCCCATTCATCGCCCCCCTGCAATGCTTTCGATAAATCTCGGCACCATGTTTAGAACGTTGCACGTCAATTCGAGACAGTAACCACGCGATCACATGACCGTGAATCTTCGCCTTCTCAAAGCTCTTCCCTTGCGCTTGTATGACCTGTCCGAAAGAATGCACTGGTAGCTGTAATCCCGCCGCCGCTCTGGCAGCTCCACCTTGTCATTCTATTCCAATGTTCCCTATCCTTCTTACTGCAAGCAGACCCTCCGACTCACGCGTGGTGCGGCGTATGGTATGCCAAACATCGAAACGAGGGCGAGAAACGGTGTGCCTCTGATAAATACAAGATACTCTCCCGTGTGCCGGATTTCCGGCCTATGCCCGAGGGTTCTCCAACGAGTCTTCACGAAGCTGCCTTGAGCTATATCGATTGGGTGGAGCCGGTACGACTTGGTGCACTCGGGACCCGTCCACCTCGACTCGACCACGTCGCATCTTGATCTTCAATCGCTCCCTTGCTCGTCATTCCAGGTGGTGGGGCATACTGTAAGTAGAACGAAACGGACGACGATATCGGAACACGGTCCACGAAACAGGGTCAATACTTGGATGGTCTTGAAATCGCACAACGGCCGCTGTTTGGCGTGCCGGAAGTTCCCTCCCTTGGACGCTATAACGGTGTGTCAAGTGCTATCTGCAAAAAGATGGCTTCCCATGGGTGATTTCCTCCAAAGGCAAAGGATTGAAGAAAAATACTGTTTTTAGACTGTTTGGCACATTGATCCTGAGAAACAGTCACCAGCCACATACTCAACGATGAGATATCTGATAGACGGGCGCCAACTCAAAAACCCAATCTATTTCAAATATCGTGGATTCTGCACTGGTTTGCGTGTTAGAACTCAGACCGGTTACTGAATCTGGGCGTGGTATATGAACGCAGCCTATAATACATCAGTCCAATCTTCAAGTGGCATTCACCGAGTCATTGCATTTCGCTCCGTATTATTCGGTGGGTCCAACCACTTTCTGTTTGATTTTTATTCTGATAACTTGAGATCGGATCCGTCGGGTCAAGTTCCGCGCATTGTTATAGCAATCTACGCACCACCAGAATGGCATAACTCGTTCCAGGACAGTATGAACGAGCGAAGCAATGGAGAAAGTCGTTGACGGCGGTCTCCGCGTGAGCCCGAGGGTCTGCTTCACATTGGGTGAGATCCGTCCTCGTCGACGAAACTCTTATAGAAAACCCAAGCGTCAACATATTCCTCTCCATTCCCATCTTTACGCCTCAAGCGCCCAGCCTTTGGTATGACTCCGGTTTTGTGGAAGCCCAACCCTTCCCATAGCCTGTACACTTGTCAGCCATTGCAGTTGTCTCGGAAGGAGAAAACAGTTTACTTGACCGACGCTGCATTATTCACGTATACAAGATTGAAAACACTACCACGGTATCCCAATCTCGGTGCATAATGAACGTAGGATTTAGCCAAAGCCGTACCATAGCCTTTGGCTCGCTGAATTGGAGGCACGACAAAGCCTCCGTTACAAATCTGCAACAATCGATGAAAATTTGAGCCCAAATGGCACTCTATCTGAGACGTACATGGGACGATCGTCCCGGATAGTTGGGCTTGATCTGGAACAGTCTTCAGCATGTTCAACCAAATGAATCGACTGGGCAAATTGACATAGTAGAACCCGGCGAGACATTCCTCCCATGACCTCTGTTGTCTAGCTTCATCGATAGTCGAGGTTGCCTGTGTTCCATCTTCATGTCCTGACGTTCCAGAGTATATGATAGCCACGAAAACATCCCCAGAGAAAAAATAGGTTTCAAATGCATCAGCAGACATCGTTTCTTGAGGATAAGTGCGTCCATCTTCGATTTCTTTGGCCATTACAACACCTACGACATCGCGGATTATCAAGTTCGGGCAACCACGCTTTGAAAACTAGGCACCAAGGTAATCTACCAACCCAGGATACGATCTAGCAGCTGAGACATCAGGAAGGTGGTGAATAGTTACGTCTGAGTCTACGGGTGGCTGCAAGGGATCGGAGAGGGCTACACGTCGAACTCCCCAGAATGTAGCAGATAGCGGAGAGCCGCTGTTCGAAGACTTGGGGATGGACCCGTACGCAGACATAGCGTTCTTAGCCCGCTAACGTCGTTGAACCTCGTTGAACTTCGTCTTGTTAGCGCACCGTGACTCTGTGAGACCCTGCGAAAACCCTTCAGGATCAGATCTCGGAGATAGCCGAAGACGAACAACTCTCAACCATTGCCAAATGCCAAGTTCAAGTTGACCCTGAAAACCGACCTGGAACCTAGGAGTCTTACCGCCTTTCTGACCCCTGGAGAGGTTTGACTCCAAGTGTATTTGCAATGGCATCCTCTTAGCTCCCAATGCTTCTCGATAACTTCAAGTTGACGACTTTTGGGACTCTGCCAATGATTTGCTATTGACTGGCATGCATGCACCGCAAACATTCAAAGGATCCACTTGAAAATGAATTGACAACGTCTCTAATGAATACACCGCCCCAAATTCTCCTGAGATGTCTTGCCAAGGCTGTCGTCGTTAAATACATCGGTTCCTGAGTGCTCGAAGGCTCGAGTGTCCATCGTCTCTCATCTGAGTTCGCCACCATGGGCTTCGATCCACAGGCCGCTGCAAATGCATTCAATGCCGGTAGGACCTTCGCCCCCCAAGCTGTGGGCACTCAAGTCGTCCTGATGAGCGTCATCTCGTTCGTTACACTGATTCTCTTCAATCTTCTACGACCCCGGAACAAGGTAAGGATAATTCGAAAGAAAGTCTGCCAGTATTTTTTGATTCTCACGTACTGCTAGATTGTCTACGAACCAAAAGTGAAATACCACGAAGGGGACAAGCCACCTCCTCGCATAGGCGATTCCTTTTGCGGTTGGCTTCCACCTCTCCTTCACACCAGGGAGCCCGAACTTCTCGACAAGATCGGCCTAGACGCTGTGGCATTTCTACGTTTTCTTCGTCTCATGGGCCAAACTTTTGCCGGAATAGCCATTTTGACTTGTTGCATACTCGTAAGATCTTTCTTGCAATCGCGGAGTCACCTAACATTTTGAACAAGATACCTATCAATTACCGCTACAATCAAGCCAAAGTTAATCCCAAGAAGAGGGACGCCCTCAGCTCGTTGACCATACGGGATGTCAAAGGAAATACCATCTACTACCATGTCGCGGTTTCCTATCTCATCACCATCCTTGTTATCGGTCTCGTTTACATTCATGGACGGGCCATGGTCGAACTGCGAAACCAGTGGTTCAAATCCCCGGAATACATCAAATCGTTCTATGCTCGGACCCTCAGTATCACCAACGTTCCTAAGAAACTTCAGCAGGACGTGGGGTTGATGGAGATTCTGCCCAAAACTTTACCGTATCCTATCAGTTCTTTTCATATTGCAAGGTGCGCCGCCGTCCTCAGTGAGATTCTCGAGTTGTGTTGACGGTCCTCCTTGACAGAACTGTTGGCGATCTTCCACAGCTGATTGAGTATCACAACGAAACAGTCCGAGAATTTGAAGCCGTTCTTGTCAAGTTCCTCAAGTCCAAAAACGCAACCTCACGTCCAGTTGTAATTCGAGGGGCCTTTTGCGGTATCGGAGGAGTGCGTCACGACGCCATCGACTTTTATACGTACGTAACATAACACAATTACTCGCCTCGTGCTCACCCAATGATCAGGCAAAAGTTGAAAAACACCGAAACTGCTGTTGAAGAATATCGGGCCAGGATCGATTCACGAAAGCCTGAAAATTATGGGTTTGCCTCTCTCGCTTCTGTGCCCTATGCACACATTGTGGCCAAGAAACTGGCCGGAAAGCACCCCAAAGGAGCAACGATCACCTTAGCCCCGAATCCCAAAGACATCGTTGAGTCTCTTTTTAAGTCCGAAAATCGACTCTTCTGACTGTGACTAAAGATATGGTCCAACATGACGAAGTCGAAACGCTCACTTGGCTGCAAGCGTCTGATAGGATTCGGGTGGCTGTCCGTCATCTGCTTCTTCAGCCTTATTCCCTTGTTCTTTGTTGCGGCCCTGGCGAATTTGGACGGTGTAAGTTTACAGTGAACGCAAGCTCTGTATCCTCATACGTTTACCTCAGGTCGCTGCTGCCGGGTACCTCCCTTTTCTGGACGATCTGCTTGGGGACTCGGAAATCTCATTCGCGATCATTACTGGTGTGATTCCTCCAGTTGTTTCTGGCCTCTTCACACTCTTTTTGCCGCGCATAATGCGATGGCTTGGGAAGTACCAAGGCGCTTTGACACATGCAAGTCTCGATCGCGGTGTTGTTGCTCGCTACTTCGCCTTCTTGGTCATTAGCCAACTCATCGTGTTCACTTTGATTGGCGTTGTATTCAGTAACTTCCTAGTGCTGTCGGTTCGGACTAAGCTGATCCTGAACCAGATTCCGTTACCGAAATTGTCGAGCTCATTGGAAAGGGTGCAAGTTCGAAAACGATTCTCGCCAACGTGGATAGTGAGTGCATTGAATCTTCTGGTTTCCAGACTCGTGTTAATTTAATTTTTCACAAGAATTACCTGGCAAGATTCCCAGGACGTACATAAACACTTCCACTTTCTGGCTCAAATTCTTTCCGTGAGTAGCCAAGATATCGCGAGCCTTCTATAACCGGTGCCTAATGTATTCCGCTCAAGACTTCGTGGTTTTCTCGTCGTTTTCGACCTTGCCCAGATCATCAAATTGGTCTGGGTCTCGATTAAGACTCGGTCAGCAGCCATACGTTTCTCTCGTTCTCCCTCTCATCTACCTATTGCCAGACTTTTCGGAAGGACACCCCGTGATATACGTGAATGGACCAAACCACCAAAATTCGAATACGCCATCTACTAGTAAGTGCTCTCGTGTCACTTTTTCGCAGTTAACTGAATTCTGTGCAGTTCCAACTTGGTAAGCTAGCTGTCTATCAGTGTTCGCTGTCTTCATTCTCGACGCCCACAGCTGTTCATGGGCGTCGTTGGCTTAATTTTTGCTCCGCTCGTCCCACTGGTAGCATTGGCGGCTGCAGTCGTATTCTGGATCAGTATATGGGTTTATAAGGTGAGAAGTTCGATATCTGGACAGGCAATACGGCGTACTAATTCCTTTGCAATCCCTAGTACCAGCTCATGTTCGTATTTGTAACTAAGGTGGAAACGGGTGGGGTGAGTTGAAGTTGCGTTTGTCAAAACACACCAATGACTTGGTCTCAGCGACTGTGGAATGTCGTCATCAACCGAGTTCTTTTCTCCCTATTCTTGATGCAATGCTTGATGATACTCAGTGAGTACCCTTTCGTCTTAGCTGGTGCCAGATTTCACAGAGTTTTCGGCTTTCTAGCCATTGGACTTCAAATAAGTTTCCGTTCCGTCAAGATGGTCATCGCCGTTCCTCCCATCCTCATGATCATTTGTTTCAAGATCTACATGAACCGCAAGTTCAACGAGAATTTCTATTACTATTTACCAGACGAAGAGGAGCTCCGTACTGTCCAAGTACACTCGACTCGTTCCGACACAGTCAAGCAAAAACTGCTGCATCGCTTTGGCCACCCGTCGCTGCACGCCGAACTGTTCACTCCGATGGTACATGCTGACCAAATGATGCGCCTTCGGCAAGTTTACAATGGAAAGGTCGAGGAGACGACCGACAAGACACGTGCCGCCACTGCCAATGTGGAAGTTTTAGGCGGGCTACGCATTGCAGCTATCCAGCAGGTGAGACGGCGCAAACATATGCAATACAGTTTCTGAACGCAATCCCATGCAGAGCGATCTCCAGTATGATCCAGTACAATATAGTCGAGATCGGGGAGAGTATGACTACGACAGATATTCTCTGGCCTCGTCGACCATGCTTAGCCCTTCGATTGCTACCCCGACTCTTTCAGTGTATAAGGGTAACATCGATACTCCAGCGTCCTTGCAATACAACCGGCAATCGTATCTGGGATCGGAAATGGACAACGGCATGCTAAGCCCACAGAGCATAGGCTCCTCAACTCTCGACGCTACAGGCTTTAGACAGAGTCTTTCGCCCCCTCCACAGAGCTACTTTGATGTACGGCCAATGGCTCCTGTAGCGCAACCCTTGCACCCTCAGACGCCGCCTACTCCTTCACGCCCTCTTTCAGCCGCGTCATTCCAAGGACCCGGATACCCGGGATATGGAGGTCCTCCTGTGATGCCTCGTCCAATGTCAGCGTCGTCGCCGTCCCAAATGGCGGTGCGACCCCCATCGTCGACGTACGAAAATCATCATCACCATTCCATGTCTGTTTACTCCCAGGACTCGGGCTCGCGAACATCTCCTCTGCCCCCACCCCAGCCCCCTGCTTCGTCACATCAACCCAGGCCCTCACGATATTCTTCGCAATCTCCTTCGCTGTCAATGCATGGCGATCCCGGCCGCTCTTATACACCACCTGTCGCTCCCTTGGCTCCGCAGCGCACACCATCCGGTTGGGAACCTCATGCGCAGGAATGGTCTCCCGAGTCTCTGATAACAGAGGAGCCTCGTCATCCTGCGCAACCGTCGGTTGTGTTCCAATTCGGTGCTCCTGAGCGCCCTGACACTCCTCGTGTCGCGTCTTCGAGCGCACCAGCATTCCCGGATGCTCAGGTGCCCTTTGTGGAACCACGTTTTGAACAACAGCAGTAAACTGGACGTGGAACAGAATTTATACTGAGTTCGTAGGCTATTGTGGGTGTGCAAACATGTTTCGTTACAAATACATTTTTTGGGTGTATTCAGGAAGTTCAACTTTTTGGCTGATCAATCGTATGTAATTGGAACTTGGTTGTAAACTACGATGCAGAGCGGAAACCTCGACTCATTTATCGTCGCTGGACGTCCCAAACCTCAGTCCATCGCAACCTCTCAAGAGATACGAGACCGAGGCTCTCTCTTTGCAGCCACGATTTATGCGGCGTCCTCAGCTGAGCAGGCAGCCGGATGCATCACACATCTTTCCAAAGTGGTTCATGGCCAAAAGCCCGCATCGCACGAAATGAATGCATGGAGATGCATGGTCCTGAAAGCAGGGCGTTCAGGTCTCGGAGGGCCTGATGATTTTGAGGTGCGCGAAAGTAGCGCCGACGATGGTGAGCCACCGTCCATCAAAGCTTCCTCACGTTAGCGTGTTTCGAGCTAAAATTCAAGGTGAGCGGTGGGCTGGAGAGAAGATATTGACTATTATGCGCAAGCAGGGCGTCATTGACGCTGTCGTCGTTGTTAGCAGGTCTGCCTTTTTCTGGCGTTTCCTGGGTTCCCGCTCACGAGCTCAAAAGGTGGTACGGCGGCACAATGCTTGGCCCTGCGCGTTTCTCACATATCGAGACCTGCACGCTCGAGGTCTGCCGCGAATTCAAACGCCAAGAAGAGGTCAAAGAAGCCCTTGCAACTCTGCGCAATTTGGACGACATTCTTGCCCAGCTCCGTGACGACCTTGCCGCGTCCAAAGGACAAGCTGCCCCTGACTCTGGGCCAGCAAAATCGAAAACCCCAGATTACTCTGGCTGGATAGATTGGGACATCCCAAAGGCTCGACGACTCATCCGCGCTAGAGAAGGTTCCATCAACAGCGTGAAAGAGCTGCTCAAAACGTCAGCAAGTGGAGATGTAACACAATAATATGAATGTTAGTCCACTAAGTCTATATGCGTCGTCATATCGAGCCTTCTCATTCTCATTGACTTCATAGTTTCCTTGTTCGTCGACCTCTCCAGCTTGAGCCGGACGGATCTCTCACCGCCCGCCCACGTTGCTCTTGAGCTTGATTGAGCACATGCACTCTCTTGCCAACAAACGCGCTAACATTTGCCTAGTCGGGGATGTGGTGTTCATATCCATCTCATCGATTCTTAGCGCAGACTTCATCACTCATGATGACCTCTTGACCAAAACCTATCGTCTTCGGCAGAATCGCGTACCTCCCACTGGCCCTATCTGTCGGGGCCTGTTGACTCGGGACCTCGCATCGTTGATAAGAAGGGTCGATGTTGATGGACAAGTACCACCACAATTCTGCAGATCTTTGCTCATGCACTGGCTTTATATGCAGACATCTTCCAAGCAGTTACCGCTTGAGAGATGATTCTTATTGTACCAACTAAATTGGAGTCAGTAGTATCGAGTGTGTATCATTACGATTCACCGCCAAACACAGTCGTTTTGAAACTTGTTTGGAACAATTGGCCGCCACCAACTGAAACTGTCAAGATTAATCGATAAATAATCGTTATGAGTGGGCGCTACGTCGCTAGCGCTCACCCTAGGCAACGACTGGAATATTGTAAAGGCAGCTGATACCCATTTATTTTAATTCGTTCAGAAGGGGTGCTGTTCGTTTCGGTGCGCTCTGGGGTTTCAATGTTGGTCTATCCCCGTTCAAACTGCAAGTGTATACTGAACATGGCTTGTCGGTTTGCGTCAATAAAGGAATATCTTCGGTTGAGGAAGGAAAATGTATTCCTGCACCAAGTCTTGCGTGAAGAGTCGTGCTGCGTGAATGAGCAGGCAATGGGGCAACCACAGTCGACGAGAATTTCCAGAAATCAACATGGCTCGAATATAAGATGCATGCATCAGGAGACCGACGGAAGAGTACTTCAGGTCGGTCAGGTCGGCGAAGGACTGTCAATAAATCTTGCTGAGTAGGCTAAAGCGAGCACTTCTTGGTGTCCGTTCACCTGCATTCATAGGGAACATTGCACATGTAATGTGCAGTACTGTTTATGCTTGCAAGTCAGATAGATAGCTGACCAGGAGTTGGTCAGCCAAACTGGGGGTGATACAACAGGTGATAATTGTACTTACCTCTACGAAAAAAAAAAACAGAACCGAGCACGAGAAATGTCTTACGGTTATTGGTCGGCAGAAACCAAGAATGAGGAATCAAGCAAGCCTCTCTATACATTGCGACTGGGCGCCTCCTCCGTGATAGGTAGTCCAATTAAAACAACAACACCGAAGTATTACGATATCTTTGTGTCCCGTAGCCATTACTGTCATGGCCGTCATTAATGGGCATTGGGTTGTCACTTCCCGCCATAGCGCGTCTTCCGCCCGATATCGAATGGCACGTATTTATATTTGATCATGTGCCTGCGAGTGAGATTGTGAGCGAGCCGTGAAAGAACATTAGAGGCGAGAGGGAGGCGGGGAAAGGTAAAATTTCGGTGGTGTTCACAAAATAAAACAATAATACGCACTGGATTTGTCGCCGCATTGTCAATGCGAATAGAACGAAGAAGTACACGACAAGGATAGGCCAGTACACCGGTACGTCGAAAATTTCCGACATTGTGCAAAGCAGCGCGATAATGGTTGCACGTGTAGCAGAAAGCCTGCAGAACCAATTCTCCTCAGTTTTGCCATCTCGCAATATAGGCGGACCACGCACCAGAACTGCCATTCGGGAAGACGGCGCACAAACGGCCTGAACTCGTCGTCGCGTGCACTGGGAAGCGGGGACATTGAATCGCCACCACCTTCCTCAGCATCGTCCGCTAGCAGATCTTCCTGTAGCGAGGGGTCGAATTTTGGTTGCAGAAACGCAAGAAGGAGGTTGAGGAGGTAGATGGCGTGTGCATAGCAGACTACGCGTTGGTTTGTTGTCCTCAGTCGGCTGTCACGGATTTTGTAGCACACTTACTGATGTACCACTGAAAATTTTTCGCAGGTCGATGAGACGCCCAACGCAGACAGTAACGAACAAGCCACTCACGCCCTGCGAGAGCACTATGCGGAGGAAGAAAACGACAAGGATTCCGAGGGTCGCGAGCCAGCGGTTGAGTGTATGAGGAGTCCAACGGTCAAGAAGCTGTTGGTACTGGCGCTGGACGCGGCTGAACTGGGACTGGAGGTTCTGAACCGGCGTTTGGTCCATATCAGAAGAGGACATCATCGTCGTAGCGGCAGAAATGCGACGGACAAATTTCCGCAGCGAATGGTGGTCGTGGCAGCCCGAACAACAGCCTCTTCACACGCCCTTGATGGCCGCCTCTTTTCGCCCACAACGCATTCAAGAAATTAGAAAATAATGTACAACGTCGTCCTCTACCTCTTCTACGTTACTTCTTTGCTGCCTTCTTCTTCTTAGGCCGCTCCTCTTCCTCCTCGTCATCATCATCACTGTCTTTCGCTCGTTTCGGGGCAGCTTTTGGTGGCACCTTTTTCGACTTCACCTCGGCTTTCCGCTGCGCCTCCTCCGCGTCCTCCTCGTCCTCCTCATCATCAGACCCAAACGGATCGTCTTCTGCTTTCTTCTTCTTCAGTTGAGGCTTGGGTTTCGTCTTTGATGCGTCACCAGCAGGCTTGGCTGCATCGGCTTTGGGAGCAGTCTTAGCGGCTTCTTTCGCATTGGCGATTTCGGCGAAATATGCGTCCTTGAGTTCCTTGAGAGATTTTAGAGCTAGGAAAGATAGGACAGAATGTCTTCGATTACCTTGGCCTCGGTATCAGGAAGTAACGTCGCGTTTTTCCATGTCTGAATCAATTCAGTAGAATTCCTTGGGTCAAAACCGTTGTTCGGACGCACAGTCGACTGCAACCCGCTCGGATGCTTACTGTCAATTCCCAACGCTGTATACAGATTTGATTTGACGCCGCTCAAATTCATTCCGAGGTTTCGCAGCAGCGCTTTCATCACCTAATGCACCGTTCAAATCAACAGGCTATTACGGATGGTCAGTGGCTCGCCTCGGTGACGGCGTCCTTGTCGTATACGTCGGGGACATAAATGCAAATGAGATGCTGCGAAGAGTTGCCGTCCTCGGAGGAGGTTGCGACCTTGAGTCGGAAAGTCAGTACCAGCGAAGTACCGACATGCTTTGCCTGACCTTGGCTCGGTAAGCACACGTCGCAGCCAGTGGCCCGTCTACCAAGGATGCTGTTCGTCACCTGTTATGAGTGCTTTGTTCGTTTCCAACAGACTGAAGAGAGACTGACTCGCTAGATTTGACCATATCACGTCGACTTTGTCTGCGGGTGCGAACGAGAGCCTGCAAACGATCACAGAATTTAGGTGACACCAATGTTTTCAAATGCAAATTACCATTTTCCTGAGACGAAGCCGTGTTTGGTGGCAATGTTTTTGAATTTCTCGGTCGCCTCAGCTTGAGCCTAGGGACCATAGATACACTGAATGACTCCCGGTAGATGTGGAGGGTCTGTGCACATACCTCTTCCCGGACCTCTTTCTTCCCCTTAGCACCTATGGACGCGGTGTCGTCGGTAAAAACGTGTTGAACATGTTGATTGGTTCGCTCACCCGTCTTCTTACTTGAGCGTGCCGGGATGCTTGGGTCGTTTTTGATCTCCTCGACGCGTTCAGAGACTGCTTGCACTGTGGAATTTCGGTGAAATAGATGTTGGACAAGCATCGAACGTCTACGAACGCAGTTCTGCGCCCTCCCCAATTGCTTCAAGTGCGCCAGTGTCCTCCCTTGACGGCGCGCCTTTCTGAACCCAGATCCACTATGCTTTGGCTTAGTCTTCTGTAGTAATCGAGTCAAAGGCAAATAATGCGTTGCTCACAGGCTTCGTTCCATCGTTCTGCACCATTGACGGTTTATACTTGGACCTATGAGCCTTGGGAAGATTATCAACTAATTTGAAAGCCCACTTTTTTGAGAAAGTCAGGTAAGGAGAGCTCTGATTCGGGAGACCATGCGTAAGCATATTTTTGTGGGAGAGCGTCTTCGTTAGACATGGTCAGTGGTCGGACGAACGCGTTGTGGTAGTACACTGGTACTCAGGAGAATCGCAGGAGCAGAAGAACACGGTCACGCGTCGGAAATTGATGTTGACGCGTACGCAGTATACATTTGTCATGAATCAATCTATTGATTCTCAATCGAACACAAAACCAAACTCCCGCTCGAGAAATGCTCGCATGGGTCCAGTTTCCATCGGAATATATTCAATGTCCCTTGGCCCATCGCCCGCGTCGCCACCCGTCGTGTGCACCTTTGCACGTCTTACTCCATCCTTAACCATATGTTCAGCAAACATAACACTCCGTCGGGCACCCCCTGTGCCAGGTAAAATGCGTGTGACGAGGAAGAAACCTGTGAACGCCGCGAGAGGATGGTTCTGCGAGTAGTGATCGTACAGCCCAATGTCCCTGATAGTAATTGACGCCAGAATGAAGTGGAATTGGTGAGCCCAAATACTGGGCGTGGCCACGTCAGGAACATTGGGGTGAGTGTCAAATTTGGACCCCGGGCTTGTAGGGGTGCGACGATACATCGTCCATCCCGGTATAACATCGATGGGCGGGCTGTCCGCTGGATCGTGCGGTAATGGCTCATTTCGGATAGTCCAACTTTCCCGTGCATTGAGACCTGCGACCGTCGCACCATCCCGGAGGGGCACCCTAAAGGCAACTGCATGAAGGAGTGCATCACGAATTTGAATGTTGAACGTACGGAATGGGACACCCTCCACCGCCAAAACCGACATCCAACACATAGCGCTCTTGACTCCCGGGCCAATCCACAACGAGGACGATATGGGTTATTGTCCCCCACTTGTCGTTCACCACCTTGTCCGTAGGATCGAGGTTAGCCCAATTCTTGAACACCTTGGTGGCGACTTCCGAGACCCGAAACCCAAGCCCTCGTAGAAGCGCTGCAAACGTCGGGTTGTTTGCCCAACAATATCCGCCAGCATGCTGAGCGACTGGTGTATCCGATTGAACCCCATTGAATATTGTTTTGCGGAAGATCTCCCTATTTACCTATTCGCTCGAAGGCTGCTGTCCTCAACGGCATAGAATACAATGCACTCCCTAGAACGATAGGCTGCGAGGGCGCATTCCACGCGTCCCTGGGGACGTGCATCACAGTGGTATCTTTGGGCACATAAAAATGGTGCTGAAGGTAGACTGTAGATAACAATTCGAGCGATGGCGCAGATCCAGCCAGAGACGAAGCAAGTTGGATGCGACGAAGATAGGCAGCGACCTGATCGCTCGTGAGTGCGTCTGTGGCAAAGGTCGGCTCTCGCATCGCATAAAAGGTTTACTGAGGCTGAGGCGGGCGATTGAACGCTGGAGAAAACCAAACAAGAACGAAGATGAACGTCGATGAAAGTCTGCGGCCTGAGAATTCTCGAGTCATTCCGGCATCGTCAAAATTGATTCCTAAATCTCTCCGCAAAGAGTGGTAACTGTCGGACTCAGGTTGGACTCGATATCTACAATACAAGCGTATTAAATTAAGGTGATAAAATTCAAGCAGGACCAGCTGTCGGTGCACTGGGCTCGACAATGACAGTGTCCTGAGTTTTGGGTTTCTTCGTCTTCCTTTCCTCGCTACCCTCTGGATCGGCAGGTGCAGCCTCTGACTGCCTCCCTCGTTTCACACCCCGTCCTTTCTTTTTCTTCCGCCGATCCTTGTCATCGTCGTCGGAAGACTCGTCCCCTGCTTCGAGCGCGTCCGGCTTGTACTCCGCCGCCTCCTTATCCATGCGTTTGCTCCGCCTCGTGCGCAACGGGCTCCCCGCCGCTGCCGCCGCTATCCCTTCCTCCTCCGCAGCCCTGATGCGTTTAGCAGCTGGACTCTCGTCTTCGTCCGTCGATTCGCTTCCCTGCGATGGTGCGTAGGATGGTGTCGGACTTGCGCGGTTCTTGCCTTTGCCTTTGCCCTTGCGTCCCCGTCTCGCGGCCGTCTTCACAGAGGCGGTAGAGCTCGACTCTGCTAGTGAATTTGGAGGCCGCGACGACGTCGAAACTGGCGATCGCATTGCCGGGGAAAACACGCCACTCTCCGAAGCAAACGAACCGCCTGATGCTACACGCATCTGCTTTGACGAGGAGCGCTCGTGGCCGTGTTCGCGCGGCTCGGGTACAACAGGAGTTTCTCCCGGCCGAGGAAGATAGAAAACGGCTTGTTCCCGTAAAATGTCGACCCCCACCAATTGCCGGAGAACGCCCTCAAGATACGAGTTAATCCCGTAACCATGAAGGTCAGGAGTCATTCTTTCCCCATCCTCTGTCGTTGCGTCGCCCAAATCTCGAATGTCTTCCTCCTTCATGAGTTCTCCATCGCCAAGAGAGCAGCCTGGCACAACGAAAAAGACCCGTGGACCGGTTTTATCCTCGTCATCCTCGGGGAGGCTGATCTTGTGGAAGCGGCAGTGGGAACGCGTAACAGGTGTGCTGTTAACAGGCGTTCCTCGGCGAGCTGGGGTTTGCGCAGGTTGAGAGCTCGTTGACGGGGTAGGCGGTTCTTCTTCATGAATGCTATCAGTGACGCTTGCACGAGATGGTGTCCGTTGCAACAAGGGCGGTTGCGTGGGACGGCGAGGTAGGATAGGTTGTGCGGCAGCTGAGCGTTTGTGAGAATGGGTGTGGAACAATTGGGGTGGAGGGAAGGGGGGCGGCGGAGGCGGCAGAGGAAGTGTGGGGCGCGTGGGCCGTGGCGGACGCGGAACCTTGATGATGCTGTTCAGTCTTGGGAGACCTGGTGATGAATCTACCGCCACTCCAGCCGCGCTTCTAACGCTTGCGACTGAGGATGAACGAGAGCTTCCAGGGTGGAGGAGCCGCGCTGCCGAGCTGGCACTTGAAGTTGAAGAGGTCTCGTCGTTGTCCACGTACTCCTCTTTGGCTTTTCCTTTGCCATTGGATTTGAGACCGCGAGTCAGACGCGATTCCGCCACTTTCCCTATGTTGGATGTAGAAGCATCTTTACGTGGACGTCCTCGCTTCCGCTTCAATGACGGTTGGTCGACGTCTTGGTCGCTGCTAGGAGAAAGGATGCTGTTCTTCCCCAGGCCCACTTCAGTTTCCAGATGTACTGGTGCTTCAGAAAGTGGCTTAGATGGACCATCAGTCGGGGTCAGTGTGCTAGAACGCCAGTTAGGTCAGCACATGTTATAATTGAAGGCCACAAGAGAATCAAAAATACCTAGCAGCGTCGCCAGCAGTCAGAACATCTTGCATTTCGTCGACCTCCAAACCATTGCTCTTCGGTTCAGCGTGTTCATGATCGAGTCGTGCTACAGCGACCGGTTCTTGAGCGGTCTGTTCTGCAGTCAATGGTTTCTCAGCGGCTGGTTCTTCAGGAAGAGTATCGACAATTAACGTTGCGGAAGAGTCTAATGTCTCGAGAACAGTATCGTCCCGCTCTTGAGGGGCTCTGAAGAGATGGATTAGAAATAGTCGCGAGAAAACAATTATTCTAGTCACAAATTCGGAACATCCTCTGCGACTTCCGGTGGTGGGTCAAGTACCTGCGACGCCGACGTTTCAGAGACAGGTGCGACATCTTCTCTAGTTTCAGTGGTCGGGACTTGCAGATCACCGTTCACGGGCATATCGTCTGTGGAGTCTTGTCCCGCTCGGTTATCTTCGACTGCAGAGGGCTCCTCCATCGTGGTTACGGGAACCACATGCAGATTGTTTTTGTCAGACTCAGACAACTGGTCTCCTCCGTCGGGACTTGGATGCTCGTTTGACGTCCCTCCCGAGTCACCATCACTAGTTTGAGTGGACACGACCGCCGCATGCTCATCTTGAGCTGGGTCCATTTCGACATCTTCACGCGATACATCGTCCGCAGCCACTGACGAAGCTATGTCTGTGTAATCGGGGTCATCGTCACCATCTGCATCGGTCTCGGATTCCTGCGAGTCCTCGACAAGCTCCACAGATTGAATCTCCGTCAGGCTATCGTCTTCGCTCGGTTTGGCATTAATACCAGACGGCTCTGTCGCATCCTCGATCGGTGAATCATTGCTGACTTCGACCGTTTTGGCCTCCGAGTCGGATGGATATATCAACTCTATTCCGACCGGTTCGTCCTCGATGATTTCAGGGAAGGTGGTCGCTGAAGTGTCGTCATCGCCTTCCGTCTTTTCCTCCGAATCTTTTTCGCCTGTTGAAGAGGATGAAGCAGAAGCTTCTTGTTCCGTGGGATCATGAAGCTCGCCACCAGGAGTCGACAGACTATAAGGGTAGGGATCGGGCTCGAGGGCGGGCGTGACAGTGAAAGTCACATCCACGGTTGCAGGTGCCGAGACATCTTGGCTGGAGGTGGTATCTTCTACAAAGCCAGTTCCATCGGTGCTATATTGAACGAGCTGAGGGCCATTCCCCATCTCTTGCATTGGATCAACGTCTGCAACATCTTCGAGAACCGCCTCTTCCTGCGTTACGGCCCCGGTTTCTGTGAATTCTTGGGTATGCCCGTTCAGTTGTGTAGTCGATACCTCAGTAACTGTGGGTAGAACGGGATAGTTAGGCGCCTCTCGCGGTCGCAACTCAAAATCATCCCCGGTTGTGCTAATGACTTGCCATCAGTGTTCAGGATATAAATGTGTAGTCGAATATACTCACAGTGAAGAGACAGCCGCAACTTCCGCAGAGTTATCATCTTGAGCACTTTCCACGTTCAAAAATGCCGCATCCTCTGCAGGTGGAGTATCAACGGAATAAGGTGATGCCCGCCCAGAGGGAGCAGGTGTAAACAAACTCGACTCTTGTCGTGCTACCTTCAAAATGGAGAGCGGTATAGGAACAGATACGGGCGTGGAATTGAACATTGACGGAAGCGGAGGCGTGACCTGTCGCGATCCGAAAGGGTCATGGACAGCGGGATCAGCAGATATGGGCAAGGGTACGCTGCTGCTGCTGTGGCTATCGAGCGAAACTGCTTCTTGTATCGTCAGGACGGTGTTCGACACCATATCAAGGGGTGGCACTGGTTCTCCCGCATCCTCTTCTTGAAATATGAATTTCTTTCCGCTCGCGTCCACTGTCAAGTCACCAGCCTCGGTCAGCGTCATTTCACCGACTTGCGCCGTTTGCGCGCCGTACAGGTCGATAACATCGGAGTCTCCCATTCCATCGTCCACTGCGATGACATCAACACTCATACCTCGGTCATCGGGATCTTGATCGGTAAACGACTCCTCCACAATGAAGTGGTGAAGATCAACAGAGATGTCGGGCGAGGCTGTTTGGGTGTCGAGTTCCTCAACGCCCTCTGGACTTCGGTCAGATTCTTCGGCCTCCAGAACTGTGTATCCTGGTGTAAAACCTGACTGGCCGTCTGATGCTGCCTCGTCGTCATCGAGTTCAAACGAAGGGTCTGGCGCAATCTGAGTTGCAATTTGGAACGTTGGAAGTTCGTCGCTTGTGCCAAAGGTCTCTGCTGGCGGGTACTCTTCGCTGTCGATGTCTTCCACTGGGGTGGCGAGGTGACCAGGGCCAGAGGCGCGTAGACCATGCAGGAACGCCGGGGGATTATTCCAGTCAAAAGATACTAGCACTACACATTAGCATCCACTGCCATCCATGTAGATAAACCGCGCACGATCATTAGCGGGCTCCGGGTCAAAGTCATCGGAAGGTAAGGTGTCTTGCTCGGGTGCAATTGGAGAGGTCATGATGGGACTTGAGCCAGGAAGTATATCATCGTCGTTGTGTTCGTCCGGAGCAGTGGCCAATTGGAAGGCAGCATAGAAATCTTCGTCCTGAACAGGCTCGTCTTGATCTCCCTCCAGTGGAAGAAGTTCTTCCTCTTGAGGGACTTGCTCTAGAGAAGCGTCCTCCTCATCCATCAGTTCGATGGCCTCTGGAGGGTTCTGGTGGCCCCGAGAGTGCGAAGGTTCAGCCTCGTCGTAGACAAGTTCATCCTCCTCGTCATCTTCTCCAAAAATATCGGCGTCGTACATGGGTGGGCGTGAAATCGGAAGTTCGCGAGGAGGAGAAGACCCTGCTGTTGAATGAGGAAAAGAACGCAGCCCAGAGTAACACAAAACACGCGTACCGCCCTCATTGTCGTTCTCCGACTCGGAACCAGTTTCCTCCCCCTGGTCGCTGTAGTCCTGTTCCGCGGCATAGCTGCGCTGCGGCGCTTCTTCCAATTGAGTTGGGTTCCGATCTTCTTCGTCGGAATATTGCTCTGCCTCCCTCTCGTTTTCGAAATCGTACGCGTCGTCACCCTCGTTGTCTGAGAGCCCCTCGACCGCGTCTTCGCCTTCTTCGCCGCCGTACTGAGCGTCTTCGTCTTTTGCGTCGACGTCGTATTGTTCCGCGTATTTCTGATACCGAGCATGAGCGCGCGCTGAACTCTCGCCGTTCCGGATCGCTTCCTCTTCTTCCTCCTCCTCTTCCTCACCCGAGCTTCTCTCTTCATCCCAGTATTCGCCGTCTTCCTCCTCTTCTTCCTCCTCTTCTTCCCCCTGCTCCTCTTGCTCCTCTTCGGAATCTAAATCAATTTCAATAGGCGCGTTACGGTCTCCTCTGCCGAGTCCCGGCCCTTCCCTAGGATCGCGACCTTTGCCCTTCGCGTTGGCTGCAACACGCGCCTTAATCTCCGCAAAGGAATCATCTAGCTCCTCGTCCACGTTGTCTCCGTCAGCAGCGTCCGGCGCTTCACTCTCTCTCGAATCAGGGATATGCCACTGCGTCCTGGTTTTTGTCTTTGGTGGCAATGCCGCCTGGAAACCGAGGGCATCTTTAAGCGCGCCAGTGATGTCTCCAATCCACGCGTCGAACTGAGGCTGGGTAAACTTGTCGTACGGATTTAGGATGGGTGCTTTTGGGATGGCTGCTGGTTTTGGCCGTGCAACTGCGAGATTTTGGGAGGCGCGAAAGAAAGGCGGGGAAGACATGTCAGAGAGCCAGGATACGTGTTTTGAGGGTGCAATATGCAAGGGTGCCAACAGGCGCGTTCACTGACGCTTGGTGGAAGGAAGCAAATGAGGCGCGTCACACCCTGTCACACCTGTGCTTTGTCTCAGACGAGACAACCAATAATATCATTATTCGAATGTGTTTCTACACGTCAGAACGTCTCGGTGGCTACAACCATTCTTTTATCGTCGATGTGAACGCGTAGGGAGTTACCCAACCAACGAGGGGCTTCAGAACCAAATCCGACAGCCGGGCCGCCTCCAAAAAATACATAACCCGGGATATACCTGTCCACAAACCTTGGAGGAAGTTTAGTTTCCGTCCCAGATCGAGTAATTGCACGCACGCCTTCACACTCTCGTCGGACATGCCCTTTCCACCATTTCTAGCTTTCATATTGTGTTCTTGTTCCAGCCGCCACAGATAGACAACAGAAAGAGGCGATTCTTCAGCGGAAGGTGTGGGTTGGAGCTCCAAGACGAGTCAAGAGTCAGTCTTTCATGTTGTCCAGCAACTGACCAACCTGCACGAAAGTGTCGAAAAAATTCCACAACGGAATATAGTCCTTCAAAGTATCGTTCACGTCTGAGACGTTCTGTTTCTGGACAGAGTCACCGAGCCCCAGTTGTTGGCTCTGATCGACCCAGGCTCCATTCCATAGTGCATCCAGCTTTTCAATCGATACAGGATAGAAGCCGACACACCAGCCTTCAAAGATGACAACGTCGACGGGTGGATCGACAACAACACCCCCCGCAAAACCTGCTGGCAAACGGTCGCCCTCCCCATTGTACAAGCTCTTATCGAACCGAGGTATCTCAACCGGTTTTCCTTCTTCGAGCTGCGAGAGGACATGAAGTCCAAGAGGGACATCATGCGTGCCCGGTTGTCCGCGACCACGCCAGAGAGGGTTATCAGGGTGCAGCTCAGCTAGAGTAACTAGCTCCGCATGAGGAAGGTAGATATCATCCAGGGAGAGTAGCGCGGTATTGAGGGAACGGGTACGCAGTTCGGCGACAAGGAGGGCGGAGAGATATGATTTCCCGGATCCTTGAGGTCCCTGCAACGCAACAAACAGCGGTCGTGGGCCCCCCTTCCTCGAAATTGCCTCCAGAACATGGCTGACAAGAGGCTGGAGGGCAGACATCGGTTCCAGGTAGGGTTAGGGTTACGTTGTTCCATACAACCTCCAATTGCAAGAACCTCATTCGTTTTTAAACTACATTTTGGTGAATCGTCGTTCTATCCTTCAGACGGATCTCATGCGAAGGCAAATGACAATTTCCTTAGAGCAATGAGCGGCCCATGCATCGGTCCTCCAGAAATTCAGACAATTGTCGTTTCGAACGGGTTCTCTGCTCCAGTTCGATGCCTGTCAGAATAGCAGGCAATCTTCGAGCTATATTACATCCTAATGATTACTGCGGATGTCGTGAGATGGAGACGCTGCAACGAAAAGAAACGGCTTACCAATATTCGTCCACAACCTTTGTCTCCCTCCTCATGTCGGCGCTCCCTGGTCCGGGAGACGTTCTATAGCGTATCGTTTCTTGGCTACATACATCAGTGGTATGCCAGGAATCTGTCGTATGCGACGGCGCAAGTCGCGATCACAGGTTGCGACGATATAGCACTTGTGAGATGTCACTCGCTGGACAAGACAGTCGTCAGCGTATGTGCCCGAGTGCGAGCATTTTAGGCGTTCAAAACGCGGGTCGCGAGCTATTCTGAATGGACACAATTTAGTGACGGCTTTTCATCAAGCAGAATTATGGTAGGTACCTTAGTGCTACCCTGTAACGATGTCCGAGCTTCTCCAATTCCGCCATTACGCAGTCAGTGATACAAGGTATGCCTAGGCAGGGAAGGTGGGTTGAGGAAGAAAGCGGACTTGTATTGCTTACACTTTGCGTATAGGCAGTCCATCATGCCACTAACGAGCTCCAGTTTATTTTGTAAGCTGAAGTTGATGAAATTTGTATCGACGAGGACTCGGTAGGGGGGCACCAGAGCCGTATTGTGAGCCAAGAACATGGAGGATGCGACTTGAGTGCTGAGGTGAAAAGTCAGGATGCCTTCGTTAAGACATCAGAGCTCGTACACTCGACGAACGGATTTCTCTTTTTCCTTCTCCTCCTTCATTTTTTGCTTCAATTGATTTTCCTTTCTGGAGCGAGGATCTGAGTAGAGAGCAAGCAAACTTGAAGCTGCTCACAGGCGAATGTCATTTGGGTTCAGCATGCGCTTTACGGCGGCAAATTTGCGGGTCTTTTTAGCTTTGACCTACAGAAAACATTGGCGCCAGTCAGACACAGCAACGACAGCAAACCATCTTGTGCAAGGGTTGGTGCAAGATGAGAGGAAGAGAGGAAGTTAGTGGCCGAATAAAGCCGAATAAGCCGAATGTGAAATGTTCGTTCACCTCTGTTCAGCTGCACACTCCTTAGGCTTGAGGTCCATCTCATCTCCGACAATGCGATTTCACCGCAATGCCAGTTTGCCATGAGGCTACCCTCTCCGCTCGACTTCGGAGGGCGTGTCTTGTCTCCAATGTTCAATATATCCCGTTTCCGACCTCCGAATCTTGAAGGCTCAAATCTTCACTAATTACTAGTGCGGGGGTACCATACCACGCTGGGATAAGGGTTATATTCGAGCGGGCGGGGACTCTAAACGCCGTGTATGTGCATCTACGCGACTTATATCATGCACAGTACAGTGATGTTTGCTCGAACTAGCCGCAAAGTGTCCTCCAATGAATCTGAGCAGGGGACTACTTTTTGCCCGCGCTGTGCAAAGCGGCTACGTTAGCGCTCTAAAAACTGTTCGCAGAACCCCACTGCAGAGCCACTGCTTGTACACTACGTTAATCCCTTGGTTGGTTCAGTGAAATCGTTACCAATCCTCCGATATCTTCTGCCTCGTGGCATTTGCTCTCGCAGAGCGAGAGGGAAAAGACAGAACACATACCGGCGCCGTATTGCGGCCGCCCAATCGGGGGTTTTTCTCTTGTAATTTGAATGGCTTCTATCGCACAGCTTCAAGGTTTTCACGCTGACATCGGCCCTGAAATCTGTCGTACTCGAAGACTTTCTCAGAGCATTCGTCGCAACAAGTAAACGAGAAACGGCTGGTGAAAACGAAGGGACGATTGTAGCAGGACTGGCAACACGATCGGGACCACAGATGCCCTGAATACCATTGCCAAGTTTGGCAACGGAACGGATGCAAGGACGTATCCGAGTGACGCGATGAAACATGTTGATTTCTTTCTTACACAGCAGTTGTTCCTTCCCGATATGGTGCAGATCCTCACCAGGTCGCTATATAATAAACAGCTGCAAGGGATGGCTCGTTATCAAGTTCCTTCTCTTCCTATTCTTGGGTTGAACTGCTTTTTTTTTACCTCTTCTACCTGGTCCATTTTTCAAAACCCTTTCACTCGGCTTGAATCATTGCCATGTCCGAAACTCGTACTCGCTCTCGTAGGCGCTCTTCGGTCGGTGTTGTGCGAGTTATTGCGTCCCCAATTCAAACTTCTATGCCGCCTCTGCCTTTGATTCCTTCCGCCGACGCCCCTTCTAAATTGGACACTCTCTTAGCGAATTTCTTGGCATCGTACAAGGAGCTCCAAGGCTACAGGTCTGGAAAACCTGTGGTCCTCGACGGCAACTCGTTGTCTATAGCTGCGGTAACTGCCGCATCACGTTTTAATGCTTCTGTGGAACTAGACGGTTCCCCCGCCATCAAAAGTCGCGTTCAGCGAAGTCGTGATATCATGGAAAAAAAGGTCGAGGTGTGTGCTGGCTTCAATTTGCCTTCTGTGCCACAAATTTTGAATTCGTTTGCAGGAGAAATCCTCAATCTACGGTGTTACTACCGGTTACGGTGGATCCGCTGACACCCGGACCGACAAACCGCTGGTACTGGGGAATGCGCTGTTACAACTTCTACATGCTGGCGTGCTCCCTTCTTCGACCGATCAGCCTCTTGAAGCTCTTCCCCTTCTCGATCCCTTGCACTCTTCTAGTATGCCCGAATCTTGGGTCCGTGGCGCCATCGTTGTGCGCATGAATTCCCTCCTGAGGGGTCACTCCGGTGTCCGTTGGAAGTTGTTGGAGAAAATGAACGAACTCCTTTCCGCCAATATCACACCTCTCGTGCCGTTGCGCGGGAGCATATCAGCATCAGGCGACTTGTCCCCCCTCTCTTACATTGCCGGTTGCTTGATTGGTAACCCACGCATCCGTGTTTTTTCCGGAAAACAAGCCTTTGGAGCCCGCAAAATTGTCTCCTCGAAGGAGGCGTTGAGCACACATCAAATCGAGCCTTTGCCGCTCGCTTCCAAGGAACATCTAGGGATCCTGAACGGAACAGCTTTCAGCGCTTCTGTGGCCTGCCTTGCCCTCAATGACGCTGTTCACCTAGCAATGCTGGCTCAGGTGTGCACGGCAATGGGTACAGAAGCCCTTGCGGGAAGCCGTGGCTCGTTTGATCCGTTCATTCACGATATCGCTCGTCCTCATCCGGGCCAGGTTGGTGTTCGCATAATTGAAATCGGCTCAGAACTGAACTCACTCACAGATCGAATCGGCCAAAATTGTATGGGATCTTCTGGAGGGCAGCAAGTTTGCGATAACTTCTGAACAAGAAGTTACGATTGAACAAGACTCCGGTGTTTTGCGCCAAGATCGGTATCCGTTAAGGACCGCACCTCAGTTCATTGGCCCGCAGATTGAGGACTTGCTCACTGCACTCGCAACGGTCACCACGGAATGTAATTCAAGTATGCAATCTTTTTATCGGTCGATGTTACATGTATTCATCTCGTTGCTTGTCAAGCCACCGACAATCCACTTGTAGATCCAGAACAAGGCAGGATTATCAATGGAGGAAACTTCCAAGGTTCGTTATTCTGACCGGGCCGTGCAATCCTAGTTACCTACCTACTTACCAGCAATGGCCGTAACCAATGCCATGGAGAAGACGCGTCTCGGTCTTCACCACCTTGGCAAGCTCTTATTTTCGCAGTGCACAGAACTCATCAATCCCGCTATGAATCGGGGTCTTCCACCAAACCTTGCCGCCACCGATCCGTCGCTCAATTATCATGCCAAAGGTATCGATATCGTCACGGCAGCATATGTTTCCGAGCTCGGTTACCGTGCTGCTCCGGTCTCGACTCACATCCAATCCGCTGAGATGCACAACCAGGCTGTCAAGTGAGTGCTCTAACAATCTTCTAACCATTATCTGTTATACTTATGTTCTAAAGCTCTCTCGCCTTGATTTCCGCTCGCGCCACCATAGACTCCCTTGACATCTTATCGCTTCTCATTGCGTCGTATCTCTATGCTCTGTGCCAGGGTAAGTACAGTCCCTCAGAGTATACATGTCTTTCTGACACTCATATCACTTCCAGCACTGGATTTGAGGGCTCTTCACACTGAACTAGAGGACGGGTTGAACAAGATAGCCACCCAGGAGATTGAGATTTTTGGCCCGTATCTATCACGGCACGAGTTGCACAGGACGACGGCGTCGGTTTGCAAAGCACTTCAGAATGCTTTGAACGAGACCAGCACCATGGATGTTGCTGAACGAATGATCAAAGTGGCTGCTTCCACCTCTACCCTTCTTCTTGACATCTTCACCGATCCGTCATCCTCATGCTCCAACTCGGGTGCAGCACTCGCACTGATACCTTCGTTCCGATCCAAGGTTGCTGCAAGGTCCGAATCGCTGTTGGATGAGCTTCGGCGCGCATATCTTTTTGGAGCGAGGGGTAAGACCCCCGCGAGCCCGTTCTTGAACAAAACTCGGCCCGTGTACGAATTTGTGCGCTCGACGTTGGGGATAAAAATGCATGGCGCTGAAAACTACGATTCTTTCGTCGATGGCTTGGGGGCCGATGAGGACATTACCGGCGGCCATATATCATTAATCCATGAGGTATGATCTCTTTCTCTTCGACTGCTGGCTCTGAACTCACGGTCAATTTATAGGCAATCCGGGACGGCAAAATGCAGCCCATCATCGTCCAATTGTTTGCATGAGCGTTGGTTCTAGTCGCTCTTTCACGACAGTATATATATCGTATCTTCTCAATGTAATCTTAATGTAAAGTAAGGTCAGCTAAACAGCTGTTTTTGCCGCTGGTGATATCTGGTGAACCCATTAAGAACATTCAAAATTCCTTTCCGTGTTTTTCCGCGTCCAGATCGTTCTGTGATCAGTCGATACCGAAGTAACCGAACCTCACCTGAGTCACAGACGTAGGCTCTCATCCTGCAATTCATGGCTCTCGAACAACGCAAGACACTCATAATCGGATCTGGCTGTTTCGGTTTATCGACCGCTCTCGCTCTCCTTAAGCGCGGTTGGACGGATGTCACTGTAATCGACAGATCCTCTATTCTGCCCGCACCCGATGGTGCAAGCAACGACCTGAACCGAACTCTGAGGGGGCCGGTCGGGATGAATATCAACCTACAGATCAACCAGCGTTAGGATGGAGATCATACGAGGATAGGATGAATTTCAACGGACTCAGGATGAAAATGAGCGGTTCGTAGGTTGTTTTAGGCAGGATGATTAGTATTCTAAAACAGTTCGTTTCATCCTAAGCTCGTTTCAGCTGTTCCGCGTGAATATCAACCTACGTTAGGGTCGAAAAATCAACCAACTTCATGCGGCTTTTCATGCGCTCCAAGGCTGATTTCTCACAGGACTCAGGATACATTTCAATGACAATCAAGATGAATTCATGTAGGCATACTAGGCACGGAAAGATAATTAAAACTACAACAATCGAGCGGAACGGAGCAGACAGTTGACTGTAATGGGAATGACATAGTGATAGACCATCGATATCGATGGCCTCGAGGCGGAACTAAACGGAGGCAAAATGAGTGACGTGAGACAAAATGAACACGCGCACGCACCTCAATTTGTACCGTCCTCCTCGTCGCTCGTGGCCTGCTCCTCACCGCCGCTCATGGCTTGGTCCTCGTCCTCTTCATCGTCGCTGGAAGGCTCACTGTGAACAATCAACTTGACCTTGCGTTTCGACACCTCCTTTGCCTTTCCCTTGCTGGATGTCGCCTTCTTGCTGGAACTCGAGCGCGCCGCTACCTTCTTCTCTGCAGCTTGCTTCTTCTGGGCGGCACGGGCTTTGACAATCTTGTTGCGTCTGCCGCGAGGCGCGTTCGGGTTCCGTTTTGCTGAGTTGGCGCTCAAGTGGGAATATTTCGGGTCGACTTCGAGCCACTCGTGACGGTACGCGTTATTGCGCTTGTTCTTGAAGTACTGTCTGATAATGTCTTCGGTAGCCCAGTCGTTATGGAAGCGCGCGAGGATCGGGTGCCTCTCTCGTGCCTGTTGTCGCGATGTGAGTAACCGTCTCGTACATCATAATAAATATACTCACCACTCGAAAGAACTTGCCTTTGACCTCGTTGGAGATCTCGCGCCACGGTTTCTCCCAGTTGAGACCTGCTCTTGCAGCCAAGTCTCTCAGGTAACGCTTCGGAGTTCGGGTAAGTCTTTGTCGCACAAAACAGTGTAACGTACCTGAATTCCTTTGTAGAGCTCCCTATCCCGGGTAGTCTTCCCCATGCCCATCGCGTCCTGGATGTTGTAGTTGGTCCCGGCCGTCCCCTTAGGCTTCGGGATATCATCCGTCATGGGGTCATCAGGTTCATCGCTGGTCACACCTCCGTGTGCGCGAGCCGCCTTGAGCTGCCGCTTGAGCTCGGCATTCTCGCGCTTCAGTTTCTCTGCACACAATGTGAGTGAATGGTAAGCTCGGCAGTTCGGACCCTCACCTGCATCAAGGTCCTCGTCCACCTCCATGTCGTCTTGATCAGCATCGGCAGTGTCGCCTGTGATGATGTTCGTGCTAAGTGCTCAGACATTGGCGCCAAGGCTCGTATTTACCTTGAGCTGGCTTGATGAGCTTCGGCGGCGCTGGACGACGGTGAGCATGAGATGCTCGTCAACGACAGGAAGCTGCTTATGCTCACCAGGTGCGTCAACATGAAGGCGCGTTGCGGGGTCTCCGACGGCCTTAGCTTGAGCAGCTATCACATCATCAACAACGCGTCGCGTGAGTCACGGGACATTGTTGATGTGATTATGCACTCACCCTCCACCACATCGTCTCCAGCAGTCAATTGCGCGACACGACGCTGCAAATCCTCCAACGCCTTGTTCGCAACCTTCAATGCCTCAGCCTGCGCGTCGATTTTGGCTATAAGAATTGCAGTCAATTCCCGAGCGCCGTCAAGGTATTGTTCTCGCCTTACCTCGATGCTTGTCATTCTCAATGGCCGAGTAGATGATGTCGACGGTGTTGCAGTTGTCGATGTCGTATTTTTCTTCCAGCTGGGCATGGAAGCGCTTGAAGTCTTCCAAGGTAGGGCTTGGGAGGCGCCTGTTCTCCTTGTCTGCGGCTTTCCTGGGCGGCCGAGGCGCCGGCTTGGCCTGGGTGCTTGCCTTGGGTTCACTTTTGATCTTGCGAGGTGGGTTTACTGGTGTCATTGTGTTGCGCTGGGTTGATATTGACAAGAGCTGTAGGAGAGGAGATGGTGGTTCGAGTTAGAGCAAATTCAAATGTTTGTTTGTCACGCGTCGCTTTGCAATATCGCAGCACAGCATCCCTAATAAAGTATCTCTCTCCTTTCAATGGGCCAACGTCGTATCTGCGCCTGTGGCTGCGGTGAAAGAGTCACTCAAACACGAGAACAAATTCATCTAAATGCTCAAGTGCACCCCTACCCTGCACCCTTGGGCAATGATGCCTCGCGTCAGCGCCGCGTCTATGCTCCAAGTTCCGACGACGACTTTGGGCACAGTGTAAGTGGTCCCGATCATGCTGGTCCGTCCCGACAAGCACAACTCGGCGGATGGTACGGCATCGGCACCCGCGAGCTTGACAGTGGGCCAGAGGATGTGGATATGACTCCGGCTCCTCCAAGCCCATCACAGCCGGGCGGGTTCGACGAGCCCGAGTCCGAGTCCGTTCATGGTGATGTAGGGGATGAACTGGAAGGGGACTCAGATGTGGATGATGTGCTAGAAGATGGCGGGGATGAGTTGAGGGTGGAGGATAGCGAGGGAGAAGACTCTGATTCTGATGAGCCGGATATATTTGACTGGGATACCTTCACACCTTCCGGGGTCTCAGCAGCAGATCATGTAGGGGAGGATTTCGAGAGAGAGGCAGCAGCAATAGGTATTTTCTGTCCTTTCCGTCATGCCACGATCATAACAGTCTCTGTTTCTAGCCGACAAACTCAGCGCATATGACCTCGCTATCTGTAAAGCATTTGCCTTCAAGGTCAAGTCAAATATGACAGACAAGGCCTTCAGAATGACCCCGTTCGCTTTTCCTCAGCACCCACCTCTCCCCTCGCTCGACAAGATTCGTTCTCGTGTCAATTTTCTGGCTGGCTTCAAACCGCAGATATATGACTGCTGTGTCAATAGCTGCCTTTGCTATGTGGGCCCGCACGAGGGTTTGACGGAGTGCCCTTACTGCCACGAGCCGCGCCGAAGAGCCAACGGCAAACCTCGAAAGAAATTCACTTACATCCCTATCATTCCCCGCCTGGTCGCATTTGCGGCAAATCCTGAGATGGCTGAAAAGCAGCAGTATCGAGCTGAGCACGTTCATCAACCGGGTAAAATGACGGATGTTTTTGACGGCAAGCACTACCGAGCGCTTCGACACAAGTTTGTCGAGATCAATGGCAAGCAACTCGATCACAAATACTTCTCGGATCCTCGCGACGTCGCGCTTGGTGCATCCTGGGATGGTTTTGCGCCGTTCAAGAGAAGGAAGAAGACGGCGTGGCCACTCATCCTTTTTGATTACGACCTTCCCCCCGAGCTCCGATTCTTGCTGGAGTATATTCTGGCTCTCGGCGTCATCCCGGGCCCGAACAAGCCCAAGGATTCGGACTCGTTCTTGTGGCCAGCGGTGCAGGAGCTGCTCCGGCTTGCGGCGGGGGTCCCCGCCTTTGATGCGCTTTCTGGTCGAGCTTTCGACCTCAGGGCGTATCTAATCCTTGTGTTTGGGGACATCCCTGCCGTCTCCATGTTTATGCGCATGAAGGGCCATAATGGGATCTCGCCGTGCAGAATGTGCAAGATTGTCGGTCTGCCAGTTCCGGGAGCCCGGGGAAATGCGCACTACGTCCCCCTCGATCGGTCATATCATCCGCAGGTCAAAGCAAATCCTCAGGCTGTGAAGGTCTATGATCCCGCCGACCTTCCGTTGCGCACGCATGATGAGATTTTGTCTCAGGGCAAAGAGGTCGAAGCCGCGCCTACGAATGCGGCTGCGGAAAGGCTGGCAAAGAAGTACGGCGTGAAGGGTGTTCCCATCCTTTCCTTTCTACATTCACTCTCATTTCCCCGGTCGTTTGGCTACGACTTCATGCACCTCATCTGGGAAAACCTCATCAAGAATCTCATTCTGCTTTGGACGGGTGATTTCAAGGGACTCGACGGCGGACGCGAGGATTATGAATTTAGCAAAGCGGTGTGGGAAGCTATTGCGAGCGAGACCTCTGCCGCTTCCAATACCATCCCATCTGTGTATGGCAGCCGTATCCCCAACATCTCGAAAGACCGTCCCAACGTCTCCGCTGAGATGTGGTCATTCTGGACCCTCTACTTAGGTCCCGTTCTGTTGCGCCGGCGTTTCAAGCACGTCAAATTCTTTCGACACTTTGTCAAGTTGGTCCGACTGCTCAACCTCTGTCTCCAGTTTGAAATCACCGAAGAACAGATTGAAGTCATCCGTGCTGGCTTCATCTCATGGGTCAAGGAATACGAGTCGTAAGTCTATCTTATACCGTGCACTTCCTTATCGCTCACCTCTTTCGATCAGGCTCTATCTACAGAACAATGTTGATAGGATGTCGACCTGTCCTCTCACTATCCATGCTCTCCTCCATATCGCCGACTCAATTGCCTTCTGCGGTCCCGTCTGGTGTTACTGGGCTTTTCCAATGGAGCGCTACTGTGGCAGTATCCAGCCCGGTATTCGCAGCCGTAGATTTCCCTGGGCATCAATCGACCGATATGTTCTTGAAATTGCGCAGCTAACTCAAGTCAAAACGCTTTACAGTGTCGTTGAGGAGCTTGCGCTTCGTCCCCCGCGCAGCATAGTCCAAGGATCATATTCCGATCCCTCTTGTATGTGAATAGCTCTGCTGATACTGCGTAGTGCTGATAAACATTTGCAGACCCGTCGTGCTTATTACTACCTCCCAAGTCACCGACGCGCCCCGGAAACAATGCTATCAAGATGATCGCAGCTGCGCTCGCAACTCGGACAGGGGCATCTATGGGACAGGTCAATACAGCATTGAATACAGCGATTGTTGAAGAGTGGGGCAAGATCCGGCGTGTCGATTCCGAGGCAGGCGATACCATGCGTTCCTGCTCTCTAGGGGGTGGTGCTGACGACTCCAGGGATGCTACATACGTCCGAGTAAGTTGTTTTCACTGTACTCGTACTTCGAGACTCATAGACCACATTATCAGTACGAAGTTCTTGTGGATCAAAACCGACGTTTCAAAAACAAACCCGTTGCGTTGCACCTCCAGACATTCTATGGTCAACTCACACACATATACCGCGTCCATTTACCGGTTGCCTGCCCCAACCTTCACCTGGACAGCGCAACAACATATATTCTTGCTGCCGTCCGGTCGTGCACTCTGAAGGCGCCGGACAAAGAACTGGAGGGGCTGGATATTCACCCATATAGCTCTCATGGTTCTCTGGACGTTGTCGATGTCACCACCGTCCAATCGCTTGTGGGCCGGGTCGCTGTTGCTGGCACAGCCGGAACTATAATCGATCGAAGTGGTGTGTTAGCGCGGGCAGAGTGGGCAGCGGATGAAGATTACTGAGTAGTTTCCTAACCTCATGCATGCACCCTTTTTAATCTTTGAATGCTCCACTGAGCTTGATGGACTCGTCGTCGTACATAGACATATATATTATACCCCTTGCTGCTAGTGTATCTCAATATCTCGGGATTCCCATGCCAATATAAAAAAATTGCAGACTCATATAGCAGTAGGGTGTCCTTATTTCATACTCACAAGTAATTTTGAGGCACCCCCCGTGCGCCAGAAAAAGGTCGAGAAATTGTAATTATTCTCGTGATCAACACAGCCACCACTCCAGACTTGTGTCTCTCCTCCATCGACGCGTATTATGGACGCGTTTTTCACTCGGGAACCTGACACAAATAACCAAGAAGCGGCAGCTGCTTTCCTAGAGGACTTGAGGGACAACAAGCATGAGGATGATAGGTGAGTACCCAAGCCTCTGAGCGCGTTGCTGCAAATTGACAATTGATGCGCGCAGTTACTTGTGGCCGACCGTAGATTTTCACGAAGTGTCTGAGCAAACGTGCAACAAGATCTTCTCTCTCCTCGGCGAGGCTCCCTTCTCTCTCCTCAACGAGGAGCCTCACCACCATAGGGATGTTACCAAGACCCCTCGACGCGAACGAGTTTTGCGGCAACTCAACGAAGTCATGATGGCGCGCATCTACCTCCCGATAAAGCGTGCTGTTGATTCCCAGCGTCTCGAAGAGGCGCTGGAAAAGGATGTTCTGGTTATCGTGGACTTCCTGCAAGCCGCCCGCCGTCATAAAGAATTTGTGTTTCCTTTGCCCCACGCGGAGCACAAAATTTTGAGCAGCGCAGCCGGGATCAGGGCAGCTCTGCTAAAGGTCGAGGACATGCTGCGTCTCAACAGCGACCTACCGGGTTCAGTCACAGAATCGGACTCGCAGCCGGGATGGAATCCCTTTCCGCGCATGTCGGCACTCGTAATCCCCCGCACTTCCGACAACGAGGAGGACCCCGATAAGACGTTGGTGGGCATCAAGGTCGAGCCTATGTAGCTCAGTTATGAAAGGCATCCATATATATTCACTATCTATGCTTGTACTGTCTTTGTATTGTTTTTATTCTATCATAGGTTGATATAATATTTGGCGAGCAACCGCATGAATCTCATTCTAGTTTAGGATGAATTGTACTGGATACAATGCAACCTACACAATAGGTTGAAATAAATCAACCTAAAATCAGCCGGTGTTAGGTTGTTGGACGATTTTCATCCTGAGCTAGGATGGAAATGATCCTGATCTACCTCCATAGTGGAAGTTCGTGACTTTGACTCTCGAGTCCCGTACCACATCCCGAGACTTCCATCATCATTAGTCGTTCGCACTTCCTATGCGGATCCGTTCTACTCTAAACTTGCCCTTGTATTTGTCCGCGATACGTTTATCGATACCCGTTCGCCGATGATCGCCACAGGAAGCCATTCAGGCTTGGAAGAAACAAGAGGTTTGGGAAGACGCATATCACGAGTACGTTGACTCACAAAACTGAGCGAATGCGAACGACTTAGCACTGGTTCAACTTTGAAAGATCTGGTGTACTTGTCTTGGGCGACACGGACTCTGCTGACGACTATAAACACAAGGCGTATCTACACGATCAGGAAATTGGGGTTCGTATTTTGCCTCTGGAGAATCCTGCTGGTCTTCGTCAAGTCTTTCCTCCGCACGCAGCCGTTGGAACCTTTGAAACCCGTGCAGGCTACCTCAATCGCGATAGTGGTTGGGCGAACGCCGGTCAAGGCGTATCACTTCTGATGAAGCAAGTAACAGCATTGCACGGCAAAATCCTTGTCGGGAAGAATGCGATTGAGCTAATCCACCAGGCCGAAAATTTCAAAACCACAGGGGTACGCTGCAGCGATGGAAGTATTCTTGAGGCAGATCTGGTTGTATTGGCCACAGGATCGTGGACCCGTTCAGCTTTTCCCGACCTGCCTGGTGGAAATATTTACCAAGCTACTGGGTATACGCGCCGTTCACTATGCTCGCTTTCAACTGAGATTCGCTCAGTCAATGTGTCGCAATGATCCAATTATCACAAGACGAAGCGGAACTGTACAAAGATTGCCCCGTTGTACTGGACTTTAAGACTGGTTTCTATATTTTTCCGGTGAAATGTCACCATGTGGCCGCCGTTCGTTCGACCTAACTGTGCTGCATAGCCAAACGAACAGAATATTGTTAAGATGGCAGTTCATAATGGCAAGGAATTTACTTAAAGCTTATCAGTTTCAGCTAATCTATGTACAGTGGGGTATACTCGAAGCATCCAAGTTGGTTCAACAAAAATTTCTACTCCGAGAACGGTGGTATCAGATCCAGAGACCGGATTGCTCATCCCCAAAGCCAATGTTCGGGAGTTGAGAGAAGGTCTGCGCACGGTTTACCCTAACCTTGCCGAGAAACCTTTCATTGGAACTAGAATGTGCTGGTATGGTTTCCTCGCGGTCTTTGCAGCTCGGAGAGCTGACAGCCGCAAGGTACAACGACTCTTTCGATAGCGACTGGGTCATAGGCTTCCATCCCGACTCTGAAAAGTCCCTGATGTTTGCAACTGGTGGGAGCGGTATGCTCGAAACTAGCCGTTATAGTATTGCAATGACGAGCGAGCATGTAGGCCATGCATATAAATTTCTACCCGTCATAGGGCAGATTGGTAGGCTTCTCCTTCACTCGGAACACACCCATTCGATATAACGATACAATACGCAGCTGCGGATGCGATCGAGGAGAAACTCAGTCCCGAGTTGGTCGCTAAATTTTCTCCTCAGCGAACGCGCAACCACAAAGACGAGTCGCGGCGTGATATCCCGCCGGAAGAGCTGGATATGAGCCAACTTTGCACAGTTGACGATCTGCGTCAATATTAATATTATGTTCTGTATCCAAATCGATCCAAGTCTAGTATGTTGTCCAATACATTACATGGAACTGACTGCCAAGAGTAGTTCCTTTTTGTTTTACAGCCCCCAAGTTGGCTATACTCGTTGCCCTACGAACTCGTGCCATGACCGAACTTCGCTGGGAATGCGTCCCTCGGTATATTTTTGTAAACCGCCTTGCGGAATTTTTCTGGCCAAACTCTCCACGAAAAGATCAGCGCAACGAGCATTGTTGAGCAGGGGCAGGCCAAAGTCGACGGCATTTCTATCCGAATGATCAGACACAACACACTTGACAGTCAGCAAACTCACCGTCGAGCAACATAATCTTCGTCCGTAAAACTTGACGCACGAGATTTGGCCAAGTTGATGACGCACGAAATTTCGTATTCGTCGAAAACTTCACGCAGTTTTCGCTTGTCCTTTGTGGGGAAAAATATACGCTTTGCAGCCACATACTGCACACCATTCAAGAATTCTTCCACGACAGGCGAAGAGCAGTAGATTTTGAAACCCAAATCGATGAGTCGCTTAGCGATAGTAGCCATCTCCGGCTTGGATATATCCCCCCCGAGCAAAACCCCCGATCCTGCCTTGGGGACTTTGAAACCGGTGGTACTGAGGAGAGACGCCCAGTAGGCCTCGTAGATGTCCTTTCCGAAACTTGCTACCTCTCCAGTACTTGCCATTTCTGCTCGTCGATGATGAGCTCCTGTTGATTTTGCGAGAGCGAGAAAAGAAAGGACAAACCTACGCCCAGGAAAGGATCGGCACCTCCCAAACGAGTCCAAGAGAATTGCGCTACCTTGATCGAGGTGTAATCCCGCTGTTCTGACATTATGTCCACCGGCTCGGGCACATCTTGCCCAACGATAGCGGTGGTTGCTGTGTCGATGAAATTGTGACCCAAAACCTTGGACACGAAAGGGAAGGACCGGGAAGCACGCAGGTTACATTCGATGACCTTGAGTTGAGCTTCCTCATCATCTGTTGCAGGTTTCTTGATGATCTGCATGTTGAAAGGTCCGGAGATTTCGAAGGCCTCTGCAACCTTCTCGGCGATTGTCTTGAGGCGAGAGAGATCACCAGTGGAAAGGGAGAACGGAGGAAGAACCAAGGTCGCATCACCAGAGTGCACACCAGCATTCTCGACGTGTTCAGAAACGGCGTGAACCAGTAGTTTGCCCTGGTGAGCAACAGCGTCAACGTCGATTTCTTGAGCGTTGTCGATGAATTTGGTTATGACGACGGGATGAAGCGGCGAGACCGATGCCGCGGCTGATAGGTTATACTCCAGGGCCGACTCTTCGTACACCACATTCATGGCGGCACCAGAAAGAACGTATGATGGACGAATGAGGACAGGGTATTCGACCTTGTCTGCAAAGGCCTTGGCCGCTTCGAGAGTGGTCACCTCGGTCCATTCAGGCTGATCAACACCGATACTGTCCAGAACAGAAGAGAATTTGTGGCGGTCCTCAGCCGTGTCGATCTGCTCCGGGTCGGTCCCCAGAACTTTGACGCCGGTATTTTTGAGTCTGAGAGCGATGTTTTGAGGGAGTTGACCTATTCGGCTCAATACGTCAGTAAAAATATGGCACACGAAGCTGATTCGGCATCTACCTCCCACACTGACAATGACGCCTTGACTCTGTTCGAGCTCGTAGATATCCATAACACGTTCGAAGCCCAGTTCCTCGAAGTAAAGCCTGTCTGCTTCATCGAAATCCGTAGAGACAGTTTCCGGATTATAATTGATCATGATTGTACGCTTCCCCATGTCGCGAAGTTTGCGAGCACAGGTCACAGCACACCAGTCAAACTCGACGCTACTGCCAATGCGATAGACACCGCTTCCGAGGACCATCGTGCCATGTTCATCGAATTCGACGTCATGCTCTGAAGCGTTGTAGGTCGTGTAAAGATAGTTGGTATGTGCAGGGTACTCGGCGGCAAGTGTGTCAATACGTTTGACGAACGGCGTGATCCCGAGAGACTTGCGCGCCGCACGAACGACGTCTTCAGTCGAGGAGACGAGATCTGCGATTTGGATGTCGGCGAATCCCATGCGTTTGGCCTTGGACATCAGCTCATGGTCTATTTTTTCAATGGACCCAGCAGCTTTGAGCGCATGATGCGTTTGCACGATGTTGTCGACTTTGTACAGGAACCACTAATGATCAATGAATAACGGCTGGAAACACCGTATGAAAACGCACTTTGTCGATTTTGGTGAGCTCGTGAACTTGGTCAACTGTATAGTTTTTATTATACATGGCGTACGCGATCGCGAACAACCGCATGTCAGTAGGGCGGGTGAGTGCTGTATCTAAGTCTTCGGGCTCGATATAGACTTCGAAACCTTTCCATCGAGGGTCTACCTGTCGAATGGCCTTCTGCAGACTTTCTTCAAATGTGCGTCCAATAGCCATCACCTCTCCAACCGACTTCATTGCAGACCCTACCTCCCGATTGACTTGAGAAGAGAATTTAGCCAGATCCCATTTCGGAATTTTGGTGACGATGTAATCCAAGGATGGCTCGAAGCAGGCAGTCGTCGTTTTCGTGACGGCATTAGGGAGTTCAGGGAGAGTGTGTCCAAGAGCTATTTTCGCCGCAGTATACGCCAGAGGATAGCCAGTTGCCTTTGAGGCAAGCGCACTGTCCGGATGTCAGCAAATGCAGTGGCATCAAATCATAGGTACCTGCCTTGACCGGCTCAAGCTGCAAATTAACGGCGAGCCATTAAAACCATTGGAAATTAGATACGACCGTATCTCACCGAGCGTTGACTTCAATGACACAATATTCCCGAGAGGTAGGATTCAGGGCATATTGAATATTGCATTCACCCACGACGCCTAGATGTCGAATAACCTTAATCGCTGCACTGCGCAGCATGTGGTACTCGTCATCGGGCAAGGTCTGGGAAGGGGCGACAACAATCGAGTCCCCTGTATGTGTACCTAGGGGATCGAAATTTTCCATATTGCAGCAAATGATTGTATTCTAACCGTTTAAACATCAATGACGATGATGTGTGGGGACGAAACGGAACGTACATCGGCAGCGTCACGAACGACTTCGTATTCCAGTTCTTTCCATCCTTTCATGCTCCGCTCAATGAGGACTTGTGGGCTCAAACTGAGGCCCTTGGCAGCCAGATCCCGCAATTCATCGGGGTTTTCTGCGAAGCCAGAACCAAGACCACCAAGTGTGAAAGCCGAACGCAGAATAACCGGATAACCGATGGTTTCTGCCGCAGATAGAGCGGCGTTTACCGAAGAGACAGCTGTGGATTGGGCAACGGGTATATCGATTTCTGTGAATTTTTAGAGACAGCATTTGACATGAAAACAAATGCAGAGCATACCTTTGAGCGCCTGAACGAAAAGGTCGCGATCCTCTGAAACCTCGAGCGTTCTAATCGGGGTTCCCAGTACTTTGACACCAAGCCGCTCTAATACACCCATACGGTCAAGTTCGATTCCGACGTTGAGAGCACTTTGGCCACCAAAGGTGAGTAATATTCCGTCAGGCCTTTCTTTTTCCAAGACATAGGCAACATAATCCGAGGTAATGGGTAAGAAATACACTTCCGATGCAAGTTGATGGGAGGTTTGCCAAGTCGCGATGTTGGGGTTAATGAGTACAGCTTCTACGCCTTCTTCACTAAGCGCCTTGAGAGCTTGAGAGCCAGAGTAATCGAATTCCCCGGCTTGGCCAATGCTGAGGCCACCACTGCCGACAACTACGACCTTTTCGACGTCTGGTCGCGGTATTTTGGGGAGAACTTTGGCCGATATGCGACGCGCAAGTTCTGAGGGAGAGTTGAGAACGTGCTCGCCCTCATTGGGGGCGTACGCTCCAACAGCAGGTGCAGCAACGGCGCGAAGAGCTTGGGTGGGAGCATGAAAAGCGCGTGTACATCGAGGTAGTTGAAAGCGAGACGGAAGGCGCAGCACGCTAGCTGCTTTGAGTAGCATGTTGACCGCCAGGCCTCCAGATGGAGAGCGGCTGTGAGTGAGAAGCGTTCAACTCTGAAAATTAGCCGATGACTCGGACTCGCGCGACGCGTGAAATTTTCTGTGACGTAAACCTCATTCGGCTTTATCGGCATTCGGCCCATCTCCGACATCGGTCATCCCTTCCCTTGATGCCAGACTCCAGTGGCCAGCGTTCAGCGCTCAGCTTCTGAGTCGGCGACATCTGTACTCCAGCCCGAGCTGACATTCTACCCTCTGCGAAATCATCTGTAACACGGACCTGAGCATCCGCAAACATGCAACCTGCAGCCGCAGTGAATACGCACGGTTACACGGGGGGCCATGGGAAGTTTAGATGCTTGGGCATGCGCAGCGTGGACAGCAATTGAGGGTGTAGCATCGTTGCAATATAGCCTGAGCTAGCCTCCCGTTTTGGTTGAGGTAGGTACACTCCTCCATGGGTATCCCGATACTCTGCATCTTGGCGATCCGCGGAACCTTTTCATTTATTCCTGGTGGAGCTGGGTGGAGAGTTGAGTCGGCCAAAACAACGGCGACATGGCGGGAGCTTCAAAAATACCTGGGGCTCGGTGCGTACCTTATGCTTTTTCTGTAAAAATGCCCTGTAGCTCTGCTTCCGTTTTAGATAGAGCTGTACAATGGGTATTTTTGTACAATTTCATCGCTGTCGACTCGGCGGATGCAGTGTTGAACGATGAAACGACAGGTCTGCTCTGGACGTCGGACATCGGAAAGTTTGTCCGCACCAAGCGGTTTTACATTCAACTCGCACCATCCCAGTTCGGAAAGCATCGTAACTCTTTCGCAAATTCATTACAGATAATCAATATACGCACATGCGGCAAAGCTTCGGTAGCCGAGTGTACACTATGTTGGCTCGAAACATGGTTGAGTTCAAAATTTCCAAATGCGGACGCATGGCGGTTGTTTGGCTATATTTGAAGTTAGAGCTCAATGCCTCTTCACAACACTGACCTGAAACTCTGGAGAGATACAGGCACTCACTGTGCTGCGACAAAGCCGACACCCACGCAATGCAAGCCGTCTGTCTGCAAATCCTCCGAGTTTCACCGATTGACAACTGCGTTCGACCCCACACGCACAATTTGTGCAGATTAATCCGAGTCCAGGAAGTGTCGAGTCAACTCCAGTCTCAGCTCGGACTTGCCATCGCCGTTTTTTCATGGTCTCGGTTGTTCTAGCCTTGTTTGCGGGGCTCTTATCTCGCGGGGACGCCCTCATGATTCTGACGGCGCCGATGTTCAAACCATCCTAACAGGGACCGATATCGTGCGATGGATGAAGCCCTGAAGGCAGAGTAGAGGCTCGGCGGCAAGAAAAGAAATGACGTCTTTGCTTGTGCTTATCTTTGGACAAGTCGCTCTATCTAGAGACTTGAAGATCCTTGGTTCTGATGCTGTTTTTATCCCGACAATATTCATTCGTCGTTCTTTCCATACATCTTGATCGCCGCTCGAATCGCTTGTGAATCTTTCGGAATCGTGTACCTTGGCACGGGAGCGGCACGCCATCCATGAGAAGGAACTATCAGTGCCATGTCCAATCCTATAGGACTCGGACACTGTCGACTCAATCCCGCAGTTTC
Organism: Favolaschia claudopus; assembly: GCA_037176885.1. NCBI lineage: Eukaryota > Fungi > Basidiomycota > Agaricomycetes > Agaricales > Mycenaceae > Favolaschia > Favolaschia claudopus. Next base: position 1,457,462 of record JAWWNJ010000004.1, on the reverse strand, counting down.
AGTCCTTAATACACGCCCGAACCTGTCAGATGCACAGCGACATTCAGGCAAATTAACGGGATTGTAGAACTTCGGATGACGCACACTGTCCCCCCACTGCTTCTCGGCGTTTCCTCTGTGATAAGATTTTTCCTGCATTCCCCTTACAGATTTCGCAACAGCCTGGTTCACTCCGTTTCTCGATATTTAATCTCGTAGTCTGCGCCCTTCTAGTTTCCACCGAGCACTATCCTTCAGGTAATTTGTTGTTCTCCTCTCGGTCAGAATCCCGAAACCCACCACCATGTCCGCTCGCTTCACTCCCGATGTCGAGAAAGGAATCATCGTGCCAGCTCCTCCTCGGCCGGCCTCTCTTTCGACTGCTCAAGAGAGTGATAGCACATTGGTTACCTCTGGTTCACCACCTACCGGTACTCCCAAGCAGGAAATCAGCACGATAACTCTGGTGCAAGCCATGCCGAAAGAACTTCTTCCTCTTGCCAAGTCCAAGCCTAAAACCAGGGCTGGCCGTATGATTCGTTTCCGTTTGTGGTTCAATACTTATAGGTACCGTCTATTCTTCGGGTTTGCCTTCCCCATAATTAACTTCGAATAGGAAATTTTACACCCTCACCGTGACTCTAAATCTCATTGGTCTCATTCTTGCTGCGACCGGTAAATGGCAGTACCCAAGACACTATACCGGTGCATTTGTCCTGGGAAATTTGCAGTGTGCTATCTTGATGAGGAATGAATGCTTTGCTCGTCTTCTCTACCTCATTGTCAACACGCTATTCGCGAAAGTGAGTAATTGGTGCTAGGAAGCGAACACTATACTTAAGGCAATAGTGGCCACCTCTGTGGTTTCGTTTGGCCTGCACGTCAACGCTTCAGGTATTTCCCTCTTCTTTCTTAAAGTTACGGTATTGAAAAAAATCTCAGCACCTGGGAGGCATACATAGCGGCTGCGCGACCTCCGGTGCCGCTTGGCTCATATTCCGTATCGTCATGATCTTCGTCAATTATCAACATTTTCCGGCCTCGATCATTGCTGCGGGAGTCATCACTAGTGCAGCTATATTCGTATCTATTGCTTCTGCCGTATGCTTTTCCCGTCAGATTCGTTATACAACCACTCACGTTTTTTGTAGTTTCCCTGGGTGCGCGAGGCGCATCACAAGTAAGATGTTCGGTATTCACGCCTGCTCTTGATTGACCATCTTCCAGTGTTTTCGAAGGCTATCACCGTCTGGTCGGCTGGTAGGTCAATTTAATTGCTCAGCGATACGCAGCTTACCAAACTTCATCAGGTTCGGCTTGTTGATGAGTGAGTGGGATTTGAATATCTTCCGAACAATCGAACCTGATTCTTGTAGCGTGGCTCTTTGTCATTCTCGGCGACTCATACAATCCGACAACTCGTAGCTGGCATGCAGACGGCATGCATTTCATCCGGCAGCAGGATTTTTGGTTCGTCGTTGGGATGTCGATTTTGTGAGATTGACTATAATCGTCCCCGAACTAATTCCGAAAGTGCTGATACCTTCCTCAGTGTCATCCTTCCATGGCTCACCGTACGAAAAGTACCTGTCACGGTTGAAGTTGTATGTCGTCTTTCCTCTGTCGGCAGAATTCTGTTCAACCTTCGTCTAGCCATCGCCAAAGGTCGCTATCATCCGCTTCGAACGCGGTATGCAACAAGGCTTGCTATCGAGGATAAGCCGTGGATCTGGGCTGTTGGAGTATCACGCGTTTGGAACTATATCGTCCGTCCGACTCCGCGAGTTGTCTAGACCCAGCCTGAATGCTTCATACAGAAAAGGTCGCAAATCAAATGAACACTATTTGATATGCGGCGTGCAAGGCGATTTCACCCAGTCGCTTGTTGATCGTAAGAATCCACTTGTGTGATCTTCTACATGATCTTAAAAATGGGAACAGGTCCGCCGACGCATCTCTGGACACGGCAACTCAAGGTGGGTGATACTTCGCCAGAATCATCGTTTAAGGTTGACATTTGACCATCTGACCAGTTTGCCGGCGTTTCCAATACCAGCACTCTCTACAAGCGGGGGATTCGTGTCTGCACCGGGACCGGAATCGGCGCCGCTCTCTCGACATGTTTACAGGTAGCAGTGGCCCAGAATAATTTTGTGTGCTCGCTAACAATCGTCGTGACACAGAGTCCCAACTGGTATCTAATATGGATGGGGTCTAGTCAAGAAAAAACTTTCGGAAAGACTATCGCGTCGTTGATTCACGACAATTTGCCGCCGGAGCAGTTCACACTTTGGGACTCGAAGGAGCGAGGTTCGTTCTGTCTCAGGCACATCTGAAAGTTGCTCAGCTCGCTTCCCAGGAGGAAGGCCCGACGTCATGAAACTGCTAAAAGAGTGTTACATTTCGTGGGGAGCCGAGGTTGTCTTCATCACTTCCAACCTCGGAGGCAACACTGAGATGATGGAAGGATGTAAGCGCGAAGGTATCCCAGGTCTGTTGTTCGAATTCCCATTTGCAGGACAGTGCTAATAGTCTTCATACAGTGTTTGGCACTTTGGTATGTTGTTTGATTTCACATTCCTAACACGGTGCTCACAGTCTCCATATAGTGGGATTTCTAGAACAGTTCGCATATTAGACTATGGACTATGTTATTTCTATTGTTAATCTCATACCGTACTCAAGTAATACCAGTCAAGCTGTATTCGTAATTTGTTATATAACTTCGGAAAAGTGACTTGAGAGCGTCCCAACTCTCTATGCAAATCTGCTCAACTGCTGAGTAGCAAATACAGCGTTTCATTTATCCACGATACGAAGATTCCGCGCGAAAGTGCCTCATCCGGAAAGCAGCTGAGGCCAGGAGTCTCAGCACAGAAAATTAGATCTATACACGACGAGCAATACCAATACAGAAAGCACGAAAGCACAGAAGAAGAAAAAAAAACTCAATGCCAACCCAACTTCTTCTTTACCACCTCCAATTTCTGCTTCGCCTCATTCTTAGCCAGCCCCTGCGAGAGCTCCACCGCCGTCTCAAACGCCTTCACCGCTTCCTCATCTTTTTCTACAGCCTGAAGCGCCTCTCCCAATCTCGCATATCCCTTCCCCCACTTCGGCTCTACCTCGGTCGCCTTCTGCGCGTCAGCCAAAGCGAGTTCGGGATTCGGGGGCGCGGATTTCAGGTATGCTATTGAGCGATTTCCGTATAGGGCTCCGGAATTGGGAGCAATTGAAATAGCTTTGGTGTATTCTTCGATGGCCTCGGCGTACTTTGCGTCTTTGTAAAAGGCCTGCAAGTAAATTAGCAAGATTGATTTTTGATTTTCGAGGATGAGATATATATGGACACACATTTCCTGCGACTTTCGCCGCCTCTGCTTCTTCAGGAAGTGGAGGAACAGGAGGATTCGGGCCACCATGCTGTAGTACGAGACGCGCTATTCCTTGCGGATCAGCACCTCGTATCTGACCAATCCACAGAGTCAAGTCAGTTTGAATTACAAGTTTCAAGCTAAAGAAACAGCAGAACCATATCGACAGGCTTCCCCGCCTTGATAGCATAAAACGTGGGCATAGCAGTGACCTGGTATTTCGCGGCGATGGCTTGCTGCGCATCGACATCCACGCGAAGGAATCGAATGTGGGGGTTTTGTGAAGCGAGTTGGGCGAATCGCGGGGCGATGGCCTGCGCGCCGAACGAACGAGGGTCTACTGAGCACGCCAGAAAAGTCGCGTCTTGAGAAACACTATACCTTACAAGGTTGACACCACTGGGCATGAAAATCGACGAGAACAGTCATTCCAGCTGCCGTTGCGCCTCGTAGGCTTTCGTTCCATTGTTTCACGTTTTGGATATCGACCGGTGCGTTCTTGGACGCCATTGTTTAGAGGGTTCGAAGGCAGGCGAAGAGGATGGAAGGGAGCGAGATGTGGGTTGCATTATAAGACGCGATGGACAGTGACAAAGCTGACTGCAAGTCACGTTGGCTCGAAGACCGGAAGAACGTAACGGAAAGCACTAGATCAAGGCTCAAATCGACGAAAAGCTTGCTGATACAAGGGGTGCATTAATATTCAAGTACATTCCATGGTACGCAAGCTCTAAGAGAGATACGATAATAAGTGCGTGGTAAGGTTACAAATGAATGGGTGGTAGTTTGAGGGTCCTTAACACAAAAATCCTATGGCTCCTTCTCCTTGTCGTCGTCCTCATCGGATCCTTTCCCCCAGTTCTTCCATTGGTCATAACCAAAGCTGACCGCACGGCTGGCAAGAGTGAATGGATCGCCAGTCTGAGCTTTGTCCCAGGCCCGGCGTGCAAACTTCTGGTAATGGCTCTCGGCGAGATCCTCGCGAACTAGTTGTAAAGCATGTTGCGCGGGAGCAAGTACTCGATATATGGGTTCTAGGAGAGGGCCAGTTTCCAGAGGAAGGGGCACCAATAATGAGTCCGGACTGGAGGCAATCATTGATGATATGGATAGAGAAGATGAGAGGCGAACGCACGCTGCATCTGGCCCGAAATTGGGCGGGACAACCCGACCGAGCCATTTATTCTCCTCTACTTCTGGCTCTCCAGACTTGAGAAATTCTTGATATTCCTTCCACAGCTTCCGCTTGGATTGTTTCATCGCATCCACCTTGTTCTGTTTTTCCAGATTGTTCTGCATCTGAGCCATGCTACTGAAGACGCCGAGGTAATTGGTGGTCTTCCAGAGATACCACCCCTCGTCCCAATATTTTGTATCCTCGGGGACCTTTCTGTCATGTTCTGGATCTTCGAGAGACTTTCCGCCGAGATATCGCGGGAGATGAATGGGCTGGCCCTCGGCCGGCAGAGGATATCGTGCCCTTCCGTCTGGACCGATGTCCCTGTGACTCTGAAACTGGAGGATATTGCGCACTTCATGCGAGAAGACTTTGCGAATACAGACGGATCGACACCATGGTGCTTTGCCGTGTACACGGCCGCTAACGTTTTGCGAGCAATACGTCAAGCACCATTGGTCGTTGCAGGTTGAAAAGCGGCCTGTGAATGGAATCGATATTGGGAACCCAGGACTGTCGGGATCGGACGTGTACCTTTCGGCGGCTCAATAACCTTGATGGTTGGGAAACTGGCGAAGAGAACCTAAAGGCAAGGTGAGCGGAATGTTATACCGACGATAAAGAGTAGACTTGCGGGTCTTGGAGCTTGCTTTGTCTTGGATTGAGTTGCCTGACTCGTCGACATGAACGCGTCCGCAAAGAGGTACCGCTGCTCAAATGGGGCTGACGTCAAAACAGAGCCAAATTCAGTGCCGTATAAAATTTGATCAAAAAAAATTCCACAACTTTTCTTTACTTCCGCGCCGATTGAAGATTCGTTGTCGCAGCTCACGCACAGAGAGCTAAACACTCTCATCCTCTGCTGTGGGGAAAGTCCCCGGAGACACGGAGCTTGTCCTCGTCCAACCAATGGAAAGCAACCGGCCCCAAGCACGTCGGTCTGGCCGAGGACGGCGGGAACGACTTTGCATGTGTCCGTAAATCAACAGACTGTTGCTCCGTCCTGCCACTCCGTTGCCCAGCTGCAGATAAACCACTCGATCAAGGCCCAGTATGCGAAGATACGAGCATGCTGTCGCTCGGGTGGTTTGTCGAATGTCGGGCACTTTGTTTCTCATAGACACAGTTATACGATTGTCGGCCTCAGCGCCTTCAACTCAATGGGGCTCACTCTCTTTCGGCGCGGTTACCCCCAATTTTTTCCTTCCCAGAACTTTGATGTTCGTCGCTTACATCCTCTTGGTTGGACTTTTGAAGCTGGTACGTCTGATTCCTCTTCGCCGTTTATGATGCGTTGGATCTTTTTTGAATTTCTTCATGGACGAATACCTACTACGAGTAGGGTGTGCTCCAAACTTTTGACACCTCTGACTTTCTCGAATTTCCTTGCCATTCTGCAGTCTTATTGACGATCCTCCCAGGTCATGTTGTTCCCTTTCAGTATTCATAGCGACGCGTGATAGTGCATGTTCCGTTCTTAACCCAATGTAAATTATATGCTCTAGAATCCGTGTCCAATAATACTGTTCAGGAACCCTCGAGCTCCTTGCGCGCAATCAAAGCCTGGCCTTGACCTCCGTACCCAGAACCCCTTGCTCAGCCTCCCTCTTCGCCAACTCTCTAAGTTCTCGTCGTAGAATCTTCCCCGCCGCGCTGCAAACCATCTCAGACGTGTCGCCAACCACGAATACAAACCCATCCACTTACCTCTTCGGAATGATCTCGATGACACCTACGCCTCCTCTCAAATACTTGTGTCTCGCCACTTTGCTCTCAATCCACTTGACAACACTCCTCGCAAACTCAGCCTTGGCCTGGGCAGATTTGACTTTTTCCAGATGTGCGTGCACAACGTACGCTCTAGATAGAACGCTCAGCGCCTCTTCGAACGAGATGTGTGGACGAAAACGTACCTTGGCAGCTCCGTAGCCTCTTTAGCGCTGTACAGTCCAATAACGGCTGCATCCGCAATGTCTGGATGCGACAATAACACCGACTCGAGCTCCGCAGGAGGCACTGCATTGAGTGGTCGATATTTGCGAGAGACTCGTTCAGAACTAGCATGAGATACCTTGGAAACCCTGTATCGGAACAATCAGCTTCAGAGTTGACGGAATTTAGAAAGACTACTCGCCTTGTATTTGATCAGTTCCTTTCGTCTATCTAACACAGAATTAAGATGACGTTTTTCACGGAACCGCTCAACTCACCAACTATATAATAATACCCTTCTTTGTCTCGTACAGCAACATCTCCAGTCTTGAACCAGCGGTCAGGAGTAATGGAATTTTCAGTCGCACTGGGGTTGTTCAAATATCCCTAGAGAAGGGGTTGAGAGATTCAAGAAAGTGCACCACAAGACAAATCGTTATCACCTTCATCACAGTCTTGCCTCGTATCCACAACTCCCCCGGCTCCCCAGGCGCAGCGTCGACTTTACCCTCGTCGTCTTCTACGAGCCGTGCCTCGAGATTAGGCAATAACTTGCCAATGCTCCCCATTTTGCGATCCGAGTCCGCGCCCTCTAGAATATGCGTTGTGGGCGAAGTCTCCGTCAGCCCATAACCTACAAGCAAACTCTCTCGGCAAACGTGTTATTGTTGAAGGAGTATGTATGAGAACATACCCTGCGTTATCACCAAATCACCGCGCCCCCCACGCTTGGCAAGAAGCCGTTCCTTGACCTGTTTAGCCAGAGGCGCCCCCAACGGAGCCGCTCCAGAAAACAGATATCGCACGGTCGACATATCATACTGGTCGACAGCTTCGCCAAACAGCTCAGTGAGCACTTTGTTTTTGTTGTGAACCCAAGGATAATTAACTCACCGGGATGGCGGGCAAGGATAACGAGGACGGGCGGCACGACAAGAGCATGGGTAACTCGGAATCGCTGGATCACAGAGCAAAATTTCTCCGGCTCGAATTTGGTTTGGATTACGACTGGGCAGCCTTGACAAAATGGCGCGTGTACAAGCTTGGCGATCCCTAAACGGAATTTGGTTAGCCTGGTTCTTCTTGGGGGGGGGTCGAGCTCATACCGTAGATGTGGTAGAAAGGTAATATTCCCAACATGACAGTGCCCTTGGCTCTGAGGTCGAATGGAGCGCTGACAATGTCGATAAGAGTAGTCATATTTTGGTGCGTCGTCTTGATAGATTGGTTGAGTCGCCAGAACGTGATAAGAAAACAAAGAATTACCTCCACACCCTGGGGACTTTGGTGAGTATTTAGACTTGGGAAACAGCGGCTCAGCTTACCTTTGGTTTTCCTGTCGTACCCTATGACGAGAATGAGCAAAGAATCAAACCCGATCGCTCAATACACACAGAGCTGTAGCAAATGTAAAGGGTCTCAAGTGCATCGGACCCTTCAAACTTTTCCTCTTGGTCAAGTTTCCCTCTGTCAAGCAAATCTTCCATCTTGAGAAGACCATTGGAGGCAGGACTCCGAGGAGCGCTCGGTCCGCCCGCCCAACGCAAATCTTTGCTGAGAACGATGATCCTCTTCGCGGCATCCTCCTTCGCGATTCCAATCTCAGCGAACATTTCTTGCACAACGCTCAGACCGTCTTCAGTCGTCATAATCAACGTAGCCCCGCTGTCGCTGTACTGAAATGCCAACTCGGTACGCGTATACGCGGAATTCGCGAGGGTGCATCTGAGGCCGGCAGCCACCGCTGAAGTCGCGCTGCTGTCAGTTGACATGCATGGGTAACCAAGGCCTACGTACATCCAAACAACACGACGGGCCATGCAAGAGAGTTTGGCGAAAAGATGAGGACTGTGCTGCCCCGTGTGGCGACAGGGGACGTGTTGGGGTGGTGTTTGAGGCCATAGGCGAAGGAGAGGGTGAGATGGACGAGCTGGGCGCGCGTTATTGTTGCACCAGAGTCGGCGTCGATAAAAGCTGGGAGAGAACCGGGATAGCCGCCGACATCAGCAGAAGCATCGCGGGAAGCGAAGAGACGCGTCCAGACGGAGGTGGACCGAATTGGATGGGAGGGATAGGGCGAGGTGTATATTTGAGGGGGCGCCATGGGGGAAGAGGAAGAGGAAGGGAGAAGACAAGACAAGACAAGACAAGGATAATTTGGCGAAGGATATATAACTTAGGCCCGGTGATGATTTTCCGTGAGCCGGACGTTGATGATGAAATTTAGCGAATTACGAAGTCGACATGTGAGAGGTTGGAAGCGTTCCGTTCTGAATCTGTTCCTGCGAAGTCGGTTTGAGGTGCGGAAAACGTCAGGTGCCGCGTCGCTATATAGATGAACGAGAGGTTGAGGGGACGGGGATCATCTGCACCCCTCAAAGGCGAAAAATGGCGAGAAAACGCGTTCACCTAGGGTGCAAAACAGACTATCTTCAGATATACGTACAGACCTTCTCAGAAGCTACCGGTGAAATGGTTATTGCAGGGGCAGTTGAACATCTGAACATTCGGGTACGAGGAAGTAACGATATTTCCAGGTTGACCATCTGTCGCCGCAAATGACCCTCGGATGCCCCATAGGAAAAGGTTCAATCGGCACGAAAAACGCGAAAGGACGTTGAATAAATGAACTGGGAAAATTCAAATTCAAGCTTGAATTCGCTCGAGTTGAATGAGGGCAGGCAAATAACGACACACAGAAAACAAACAGAGCACAGACACCTTTCTTCTTCAGCTACCCTCATCATCGACTACTGAAACATGGCGTCCCTCCTCGAACGCATGAGCCTACCTGCAGGCGGTCCAAGCGGCGTAGTACGCTCCAAGTCCGCAGGTTCAAATCGAAACGGCTCTCCCTATGTACGTCCACCAACCATCACCTACCACCGTCTGTCCTCAACATCACTCAGAACCGCCCAAATCCCATTCCAAAAGGCGATGTAGACTCACCATGGTCTCACGACATGTATGAGCAGCACAACTCCCTCTCAGCTCGCATGAACATCACCCCCGGCGCTCCCAAAGCAAATCTCAATCATGCCATCGTCGGAAGGGCTTTACAAGCAGCATCGTTGGCCTCCGAGGGACTTTCCATCAAAGGCGCCAGCTCCGCCTCTCAGGGCAACGTCGTTGAAGTCACAGGCTTGGTCCCAGGCACTACAGCAGACGACGTCGTAGCCATTTTCAAGCGCTGTGGCGAGATCACAAAAGGGATGCTGATGAGCAAACAACCCGAAGTCGTCATTCGAGTCACCTTCAAAAGCCCCGCTTCTGCGTCCTCTGCCGTTCGGCAGTTCCACAACCAGCCTGCAGATGGGAGGACACTGTCCGTCAAGGTTGTGGGTCTGAACGCAACGAGTTTGGGAGGTCGCCTGGGAGGTCCGGATGGGCTCGGCCTGGTCAGGGAAGAGGGAAGCGTGGACATTCTCATGGAGTCGTCTGCAGAAGGAGGCTCGTGAGTATCACCTCCGCTCACCGTCTTGAACAACGAATAATCTTCTATCGCATCGCACAGAAAAATGCGATCTGACTCGCTTGTGGGTAGCGATCGAGCACAAGTGCTCGTTGCACCACCGGGGGCCAACGTCGCAGACTACGTCCAGACTCCTGGAGGCCGAAATGGGAACGGCTCGGGGCGGCGGGGTGGTGGTGGCCGTGGCCGGGGCGGTCGACGTGGGGGGAGGCGGGGCGGAAACGGTGGAGGACGAATGGACACCGACTGAAGATGCGTTTACTGCTGCCTGGACACCATCGCTTTCCTTTTCTATCTCATTTTCTTGTCCTGCTCTCTATCTGTCCGGCAGATATATCTGTTTGGTATGCTCATCGTTCTGTTCTCCCTTTTTCGTTGACTCGATGATGTTGTTAGAAATGCCGCGGCTCGCTGTATCCATGTACTCTAGCCTAATGGATTGGTCCTGGTCGTCCCCTGCTCACTCACATGATCGAATACTCTGTGTATCAAAAACTAACCGAATCGTGGCCTGCTTACTCACAAAACGCTGGCCAACGACATACAAAGGTATGTCACTTTTCTTGTCGCTGAGTACGCCGTTGACTTTTTCTTGATAGTGGTTTTGAGTTCATTTTATTGAGTACATCCCTGAGTCACACGTACCCCACACGCTAAGAGTGTTGCGAACGAGGTAGCGCAGCTTTATTCTTTCGCTCTCCCTCTAAACTGACGCTCAATTCCAGTGACTGTGATTTCCTGAATTGAAATTCCGCTAACGGACGCGACCATCTTGATTTTCGCTGTGTGTGAGACACTGACAGACTTGTTTCGGGGGTTTGAGACGAAGTCTATGTTCCAGTGCAGTGCGTCGGAGTTCGTTATTCGACTCGTCTAGAGATGCTCACCTCCTTTCAGTTGTTCTCTGTGAGCTGCAAGATCCCGAGACGACTGCGCGGTACTCGTTTTCTGAGGTGGGTTGTTCGTCGTCGCGTATTGAGTGACAGGATTTAGACTCTTTACAGCCATTACTTGCGGGAGTGATAGCTTGCGCTCAGTACATATCAACGGCCCTGCTGCGACAGAGCGGTATACTGGAAACACTGTACTTGTTTGGAACGTCTTTCGCGAACGTTGACGATGTGCTGCGAGTGCACGTATAGAGTAGTTGCGGTGGTTTTACGCTATTGTACTAGAATGAGCTGTGTCTCTGTCAAAATGGGAATTTTTGAGCTCGCTGCTCTCAACTTGACGCGTTCGTGACGCGTCACGCTGGTCACATTCTCGCCGGTCACTTTGCCAGGACGTCACCGTCCAACCAACTGCTCGTCTGCGCTCTTGAGCTCACAGGCTTACCTCCCCTCCTCACTCTACCTTGCATAGCAAGCGCTTGAATCCCTTCTCTCGCATCTCAGCTTGAGAAACCCTCGCTTACTGAACAGTTGACGAGAGACACGACACAGAACGATGAGCGGAGCAGGTGCGTCAACGTGTTCATGCCTTGAGTTTTCGTCGTCTCTTACTATGGCCTCCATATCCCTCCATATCCTTCCTTCTACCTACGCCGACTTGCACTCTCGCCATTCATTCTCGCGCCTCTGGTCCTGCCTGCATCTTGGTTTTCCCCGATACCCCCATAAAATGCAGGCTGGTTATTTTTGTTTGCGGTCCTGATGGCCGCCGGACTGTTATTCTGCATGGTTTTCTTCGTACGTCGGGCGGGTCGTCTCTACTTTTTCCCCCAACTAGATGTTTTGTTTCTTCCAGATCATCATGTTTTCGGACTTGGAATGCGACTATATCAACCCGATAGACTTGTGCAATAAACTTAACCAAGTCTGTGCAGTCTCTCTGCGCCTGTACTATTGCCGCCAAACGTCTGACTGGTTTGCTACAGTTTGTCCTCCCTGAAAACATTGCACACGCCTTCCTCGCGATCCTATTCCTCCTCTGTGGGCAATGGACAGCTTTCTTATTGAACCTTCCATTGGTTGCGTTTAATGCAAACAAGTGCGTAATCCTTCTTTCTGCAAAAGCCATGCCCTGACAGAGAACGGTAGAATACGAGGCAAAAACCATATGTACGACGCGACCGAAATTTTCCGGACTTTGCCTGGACATAAGAAAGAGAGCTTCATCAAGCTCGGATTTTACTTGCTTTCATTTTTCTACTACCTATATCGGTGCGTTGTTTTGCCCTTTTTGGTCTGTTATCCGTATGAACCTCTTTCACCCAGTATGATTGTCGCTCTTATCGCGGAGAGCGAATGAGGCGGATATGATCAGGATGCACACTACGTAGGACTACTACGGCGCGTTGATAGGTTTTTACTTCAGGCGTAGAGTAGCTATTAAGAAGTGAATGCATTCCACGAGGCGTTACGACGAGCAAAGTGTTCCGGTATTCGCATTGATTTTTTGTGTATATAGGAATAGGACGTAGAATATGCGGACATTAATGCCATTCAGATGCGAGTAGACAACGACAAAAGAGGTGAAATAAATGTAAGGAACCACCGACCCATCCCCGCCCCATGTTGAGGAGCGACGACAATGGGTGCTAAGAAGTCCAGTTATTCAGGACACGGCCTGACACTCGAACGCCCGCGGGTACAATCCACCAGAAGCAGAGAGCGCAGGCATGAGCAACAGGGGAAATGGTATGGCCGTGCCGCCGCACGAAGCTTTCCTCGAAAAATTTGAAGCCTTATATAGTGATCTGTGTTTGGCTCTATTGTGAGATTGATACATCATCAATTTACGTGATCCCCCGATTAGGGGCTGCTCGAATTGAGTTCTCCCATTGAGCGTCTCATGCGGACTGATTTGAATGTGATGCCTCTTCATGCGTTTGATCATCGATAACCCCAGCCTAGCACGTCTTGCGCTCTTACCACCATGTCCCTCTATCTCTGCGTCGACTGCGGTGGTTCAAAAACATCTGCTGTTATCTGCGACAAGTCTGGAAACATCGTCGGCCGTGCCCTCGGTGGTCCCTCCAATTTCTCGTATCTCAGTCTCCAAGACTTTCGGACAGCCATTAGCTTGACCATCAGCGATGCACTGAAGACGTGCACCTCTCCGCCCTCCGTGGACCCAGTCCCACTACCACCCACAGGCGATACTCCGTTCGCTGCAGCCTGGTTTGGAGTTTCGGGCATCGACTCCCCTTCCGCAATCGCCGAAGTCACCCCCACACTTTCCACTCTTCTTGGCCTCCCTGTAGGACCTCGTTTGGCTGTCGCCAATGACACCCATCTCTTGGCCGCTCCCGTCCGCATGCACCCAGATATCAACCACGCCGTTGGAATCATCGGCGGAACAGGCGGCATTGCGGTCTCTTTCAGGGAAAACGACGTTGGTTTTGACCAGCTTGGACGTGTTGGAGGCTGGGGCTGGATCTTGGGGGACGAGGGCGGCGGATTCCACGTTGGCCGAGAGGCCGTTCGGCAGATAGTGGGGGAAACCGATGCAGCCTCGGTTCGCGCTGTCCCTCCACAAGAAAGTGTTCTTACCAAGAGAGTCTTGGAGCGCTTTGGCTTGAAGAATGTCTTGGATATCCTGGTCGCAATACACATGCCGGATCCTGTTGCAACCGCCCTCACAGCTGAAACGCACCCGCAATTCACTTTGTTACGCGAGAAACGACTCTCGTCTCTCGCGCCTTTAGTGTTCAAATCTGCGTTCGAAGACGCCGATCCGCTTGCCATCCGCGTCGTTCAGAGCACCTCTCGCACCTTTGCATTGCAGATCGCGACTCTGCTGGGTGACCGCGACGAGCACAGGCCAAACCTCGTCAAAGCCCAAGATGCGGTAGTCTCATTCGGCGGATCTCTCGTGGGTGTCGAAGCATACCGAAAGATGATATTGGATGCCCTTGCCGAGTTGGGGCATGTCTTCCGTTATGTCGAATTCGTAGGCGATGCGGCTGCGACAGGAGCAAAAGGTCTGGTCGCTTCCTTTGCGACCAAGTAAAAGGAGCCAGGTGGTAGTTTGTATAATGTTATTGGTATTCTCATGTGTACTACAGTCGGGCGTTCATCACTCTGTTAAGCCTGGAATTAGCTCTATTGCAAAGCGTCCTGATCAATTCACTTCATCTCGGTTACCACGTCTTTCCCTTTCCCCGTGGTGAGGAAATCCTTGAGATTGGTCAACGCGCGGACCTCCATTTTGCGCTGGCTGTCCTGGTTTTCCGTCCCCATGTGCGGTAGCAACGTGATGTTGGGGAAGTCGAGCAGTCGAGGGTTTACCTCGGGTTCGTTTGGGAATACATCCAGTCCAACCGAGGCGAGCTTTGCAAGAATGTGAGCAGCACATAGATAGCCACGGAAAGGACCGACTCACATGGCCGTCCTCGAGTGCCCTAATCATAGCTTCCTCGTCAATTACCTTACCCCGCGCGGTGTTAATGATGATCGACCCCTTCTTCAACTTGCGAATCATGTTTTCGCCCACCAACCCGATGGTTTCTTCTCGGAGAGGGACATGCACGCTCAAGACGTCGGCCTGTGCAAGCATGTCGTCCACATTGGCAAAATACTCACACCACTCTGGCGCATTCGCAACCTTATGTCGCGAGTGGTAGATTATACGCATCGGGAAGGCGTGCGCTAGTTCAGCGAGACGCATTCCGATGCCGCCGAGTCCCAGAATCGCCAAGGTGCGGCCGGTGAGGTCGTGCGCCTTAGGAGCAAGTCCCGATGGCTTGAATTTGCCTTGGCGCAATGAGCGTTCGCTGATGGAGAATTGGCGGACGGTTGATATCAATAGATATAAAGCGGTGGTCGCGCTGGCGTCATCGACAGCGCCGGGAGTGTTCGAAACAGTAATTCCTGGCTTTGCATTGGAGTTGCAGTTGAGGGAAAATCCAATCGCGACCCACCTTTCGCTTTACATGCCAGAACGTCGATTTGGTCGTAGCCAGCGCCGTTGTGTGCGATCCATTTCACCGAAGATGAAAAGCCATCGACAATCTCCTACCGGAAAGTATACAGATTTAGTTCCTGTTGTCCGATGGTGCGTGCATTCATTTCTACCTTGTCGAAGAAGCCAATCTTTTCGGCCGATGAATTGTCTCGAAAAATGCCAACCACATCGTGGTACTTCCCATTGGGTTGGAAGGCTGCAAGAAAATCGGCGCGGGTAGGGGTATCAAAGTGCTATCTTCATCATCAGCAAGGAACGAGGTCTTCCGGCGAGACGACCTACGATCACATCCGCAATTGGACCGAGCAACTGCTTGACGTCTTCATCGGCCCAAACGATGTGACCTAGATACAGCTCGAACAGAATAACGGGACATCAGGAAAATTTCAAACCGCAAATGAGAATACGAGGAGCCATGAGGTATGCGTGCGCAAGAGGAACATTTCATCGTTCTTATAGCCCTCGACTTCCGGGCCGCCGATCAAATTTCAGATCAGGTGGAAGCTGTTCGGTCCGAAATTCCGAATACTCTAAAAGGCAATCATATTTCCTTTCTCGGCTGCGATGATTCGCCGATGAATCTTACTGCATGACTTTCATAAGCACGTACATGCCTACCGGCTTCTAGGGCGTATTTCTACCGTCGAGATTAGACTGCAGCGTTCAGCTAAGGCGAAACCGTCAATTTCCGTGCTGATCCTGTGACTTTCCGACTGACCTCTGTTGCAATCCGCGCAATACTTCGAATCTTTTGACACTCTTCTCGCGCGTTACTTCCCCGTGTATCGTTCAGCATACCGTTGTTCCGAAAAAGCGTGAGGTATCTGTGCAAAATTCCAGCGCTGCAAGACAGAACAGGAAGGAGTTGGGCTGACCGAAGACATGCTTCTTCTCGGAAGTCGGAGTAAACTTTGCGATTGTATTTGCGCTTTCAATTTATCAGAAAGGAAAGTGGCAAATAATTAAGAAACGCCCTACTTCACTTCTTCGAGCAGTCTCTTCGTACAGGTGGTTTTGGTGGATGAGGAAATGATCGGCAAGAACATAATACGAGATCCCCGACAAGTACATCTCAAAGAGACAAGCGGCCTTGTTCCCGCCATAGCCAATGAAGCGCTCGTCACACCTGTTCCCAATCTGAGCTTTTTCAGAACGAAAATTACTCGAACAACCCACCAAGGAGGGCCATCTTTCTTGAACACGACATAAGGTTCGTACGCAGACTGATAACTTGTTACTTTGTACACCTCGCCAGGCGATGCAGCGTAATATCGATTGTAGTCCGTAGAGCTGTGGCCGGGACCCCAGGAGGCATGAAACATAGCGATCTTGCCTGCGCGTACCAGCGAAACCAGCGCCGACTTTGACCTCGGGAACCTCGATTCGTCGATGCCGTCTTCGTGCTTCGGGTATTCGAACGCAGGGATAACGAGAGCCGCGAGACCGGTTCTGAGTTTGTCCATGACTACTTTGCTATTGAGGATTGCGGTGCGGAAATCGGTGCAAGGAGAAAAGTCGATGTCGAGCATCATGACGAAGTCTGTGCGAGCGAAGAAACGGGCGATGTTGCGCCAGGTGTTGAATTGTCGATCAAATGCTTTGGAAGGGAGTCAGCACGGGAAAGCCTGAGGTTTCTGTATTGAGGTACTCACCATCAATGACAAGGTGGATGTCGACGTTACTGAACATTTTCGAGGAAGAAAGGTAGAGCATGTGAAGAGAATCCAGCAGTTCATGAACGTTCTCGGTGCCATTCTTCACGTGTATAGTGACGGAAATTGGTCCTGCAGGCATTCCTGAACCTCATCGTCGACGGAAGTAAGTTGTTCGCACCTGGATATCGCTCAACCAGACGAGCGAAGACTTGAAACCGATTGCTGGTTACAAGCGTAGTGATTGTGATATCCTCCTTGCTGAAAGTACCAGTCGCTCGATAGAAGAAAGGGACAATCTTGCTTGCGCCCATTGATGCCGAGAACGCTTTGGAAAAATACAAATCTTCGCTCATAATAACGGGCTTGTCGTGGCCGAGGCCGTTCTTGAGGGTGAATGGCGAAGATGACCAGTGAACCGCATCCTCAGAAGATCCTCCAAGCACAAGGTCGGGAACTGTCTCTTGACTAGTGCTGACGCGTTTGGCAAAGAAAGAGTTGAACGGCGTGGTTGACCAAAATGCCAGCGGCTGGGGAACATGGCCGACAAGGAACAAGCGAAGAGGCGAAAACAGAAAGTAATCCGTTGTATAGAGCACAGCAGAAACGAGATAGAAAGCCAACAGAACTTTGAAAACGACGCGTAGTACCATGGAGGAGGGAAGTGAGAAAGTGGACCTGTGACCGTGACCAAAGTTCAACGTTCGATCGGGAATAGAGCGTTCCTCAATCCGGCAGTAGGTAGGTCTATATTTACTTGGGCGTTAAAATGAGATCCAGCATGGAAATCTGTCTACTAAAGCAGGGCACGAGGGAGGCACATGGCTGCATACAAGATAAGAACGGGGGTTTATCGACGCTGCCACCATCCCAGTCAACAACCGCCATGATTTCCAGCAATGGTACAGTGACACCGCAGGCACGAAACCAAGAAGGCACCGAGGACATTCGAGAGGCAATTGGGGCAATAACGGAGACGTTGGGGAATTTGTTCGTTTTCGCTTGTAAGCTGGCCGAGAAACAACAGTGAGAATTTATACAGGGAAGGATCTTTCGTAGAGATGAATGGGAAGTCAACGATGCTAGCAGCGTTGAGCCCAAGCCCAGTGAGTAGTCAAAAAGCCGTAGCGCGCAGTATCATCACAGAAGTAACAGCAAGATGCTGTACAAGATTTACAGGCTTTGCGAAAGCAATTGCGAGAGGAGACTGAGAAGAGGGACAAAGACATCGACAGCTTCAAGCGGGTGGCGCGAGAGGACGTGAAGGTCAAAATTGCAGCCAATCTGCAGTACGTCGATTCCCAGGTGGAGTTCCGAACCGGATATGCATGTGGACGTTTACAGAGACGACATCCTCGAGTATATCAAAGCAGAAATCTCGGCGCAAGTCAAGCAGCAAGTCGACCTCCATATCCAGGATCACATTCCAATCAGCTTGAAAGAACAGTCGCAGGCCAACAAAGCGCAACTGCGAGAGGCGAAAACTTCTTTGATCAACTCGTGCGTATCCGGTAGTTGTGCAAGCATTGTATTGAGTACAGCTGGTGGATTCTAGGGCTGCGCGGAAAAAGAATTCAAGCTTGCGTATTCAAAATCTGGACGATGCTTTGGAGCCTGTACTGAAGAGCGATGGGACGAGAGGAAAGCTGTATCCAGCGGACTTGCGGTCGCTGCTGTCCTACGACACAGCCAGTCTAGGGGATTTGATCCGAGACTATGGACTAGTTGAAGACGCAGTTCGAGAGGTGAACTTGAATGTTTTCCTGAGCCATATAGGGATTCCTTTCGAGATCGTGAGTCTGGAGGATGTAGTCTAATTTTCTATAATATTTACATTTGTTTGGCGGGAATGATGTCTTTATGAGCGCTTGCAGCCAGGACTCGGACGCGGCGCAGATGGCGGTGGGCGCAACTTCCAACGCGTCTCTCCAATTCTAATCTGTCCCCCCTCAGAATGCCAAATCCGACACTCCATCTCTTGCTCTCGTCCATCAGGCATACTGCAAATTCACCCACTCGGAGCTCGTCCTCTTTCTCCTCCTCAGAAATCTCCCAACAGATGCCTACGACGACTCGGAACTGGCTTCGAGACTTGCACACCACGATTTGAACACCTACCACTTTCCACCCACCTTGGCGCTTCCCCCAGTCTCCCCTGCATTGACCCCGCCTTCGAAGCCGCTCACCCTGGGCCCGGACCTGCCCGTTGAGATTCTTGCAGATATTATGGATCATGTTGGGGACTGGGAGCTTGCTAAGGCAGTCGGGGTGCCTACCTCTTTGTCTCGGCCCTCCGCCTGGTCGCGAGCGTCGCCGGTAGACGAAGCAATGCTCAAAGGCTATTTACCCCTCATCCGCGCCGCAGACCCAATAGCCCATCCTCCTCTGCTCGGAGCGGACCTTGCCATCCGCTTTGGCTACGTCGACGTGTTAGATTTCCTCTTACTCGAGTCTGCGCGCTTGGGCGACGGTTCTGTGTTCAAAAAATTGTACAAAAACGACCATATTCCGATCAAGGCCTCTCTGCATGGTCGACTTTCCGTGCTTTCCTGGTGGAAACATGGGCTCGAGAAGTATCCTGACTTGATACCGGCACCCAGTCCAGGCTCAATCTCCCAGGCGCTGCTCAATGCTTCGTACCACGGCAAGGTATCTATTTTCTGCTACGCGTCGGCGTCCAGAACCGCCTCGCTCATCACGTCCAGATCGAGATTTTGGATTGGTGGCTAGGAAGCGGGCTACAACTCATATTCGACCAAGACGTCTTGACCGGTGCGACACGACATAACCGGCCTGAAGTCTTAGAGTGGTGGGATAAATCACGTTTACCTATAAAATACAGACTTTGTGACATCGAGGAAGGTATGTTACTTTCTTCTAGGTTTTTTTTAGCGTACTATATTGACCTATCCTTAGCTTTGGAAGACGCCATAGGCGGCGGCGCGGCTGCTAGAGCGTGGTGGCGGGGCGGCAAAGGTGTAGATTTCAACGCCAATGACAAGGAGTGGATGAAATTACAGAACCTCAATTGATCATATCCGAACACGCTTGTATGAACACACGTATATCCTGGCTGAATTTATACCCCGCTCACGACCTCCATCATACGCAAATTAGGTTTGAAAATTTGTCGTACAGTAAACTACAAAGGTATCTCATTCGTCCGTCCGGAGACGATCCATTTGCGCCCAGGCGGCTTCAGACTCTCGCGCCATGAACCAGAACTCGCTTCTGGAGACAGAGTAGTCATTGCAAATTGGCAGCACAACTCCATGAGCGAAAATATCATCGTTAGAGACCCGTTCACGAAGCATTTGGGCTTCAAAACGCGCTAATGAAGCGGGGGCTACGCATACCAGCATCTCTGGTGGCGATATTGGGTTGGTGTTGGTGTCATCGTTCTTGGGGGGAAGTAGAACCGCCAGGTGGCTGAGATTTCGAAACGACGCGAAAGGTACGTTTTTAAGCCAGAGTGGCGCTCGACTCTGGCCTTCGGAAACGTCATCGTCATCCGTCGAAATCCAGAGCGTCAGGTGCGTAATACGTGAAAAGAGGATAGATCCCTCCAGAGTGCTCGTCAAGGGGTTCCACCGTGGATGAGCTCCCGCAAACGTGAGTCGGCGACACGTCCAATCTCTTTCGGGATCAGCCTGTGGGCTGGAAAGTCCACCGTACAACAGATGCAGGCAATTCGTCATATCCATCCCCAGGGAGTCTACGCCACGGATGATTTCATAGAGCGCGCCATAATTTATGGTGTAGTCTGTGTCGTCCATCAGACGAGCCCTGACTTCCGTGCACCAAAATCGTCGCACAAGCTTGGTGTAGTCGAGTGTGAGACGCGACGAGGAGGCAGCGAACTGCTTTTGTAGTATGATGGAGTCGATGAAGGAAAGGGTCTGGTCGGTCGTCGAAAGGATGACTGTATGAAGGAGATGGGGCATAGTGGCACGTCGCATGTCATACGAGACAGCGGCCATGGACGCAGCTGTGGCGTAGGACGGCCGCAACGCTGCACTGGGTGCATCGCAGTCGGGGGCGGACGCAAAACGCACAACCTCGAGAGCCAGCTCGGGGGGGAGGCGGGTGAAAGGGAAAGACATAAGCGTAAAAATCAAGCGTACGATTCGACCATAACTCTTTCTATTCAATGTATGTAGCCTCAAGGATGTTGTATGGGACCCCATGGAGCAGCGGTATTATGACTCGGTGATCGTGCGACACGGAATCGACCGAACAAAAAGGTTTTTTGAGCCAAAAAAGGATATTCACCGTTGTCTTTTACTTCCATGGCGGTCAAAGCGAGGTCAAAGCGCGGACGTTTGTGCTGTCTGGAAGATCCGGCCAGCGGAGACTCGACTTGCAAGGCACCGACGCGGCTGGCTGCCAGTGGTCGTCACCGAGGATTGTGGTAAACTCTGGTAAACTGTTTCAAGCAAGATTCGGAAACGCGAACCCGACTGTTTAAATCTACCTCCACATCCACCAACTCAAGACAACTGCTTCCACACGTCTCGTCGCCGCTGGATCACAGAGAAAAGGTTCTCCAGTGGTTGTCTGCCACAATTCACGTCCTCAAGGCCTCAAGCTCAAGCGCAAGCTGCCCAAGCACCCCCGGGCCGGCGTAAATCTCGGCCTGTCCATGGGATTCCCAATTTCCAGGAAGTGTGTGCATTGATGTCTCTGATATTATTCGTGCCAGCGTACAGCAGCATGAAGGCGACGAACACCCACTATGACAGGAACGCAAATTCAACGCGTCAACAGCATGTATCTCCATCATAGGTATAATATCTTGAACTTCAACTTGATCTTGACTGTTCACCTCCTGCCGCAGCTTGCTTGATCTAGAGTTGCAGCAATGTTCCGACTTTTCCAAGTGTCCGTCATCGTCTCTCCAATGAGAGACGGGAGATGACATCGCCTATCGGACGTATCTATATTGAACTGTCGACCTTGCGATATCATCGTGTCACGGGCGCGGTGAGAAGACTGACCACATGCACTTTTAGGCTGATTTCGGAACACACTTGGACCTACAGAACCAACACAATGCCAAACTGAAGCTCGTATTGATAGATTTCGCAGCCACATAGCCTGCTTCCTTCACATACCACCATCATGTCCCCCCAATTTGCTCTCTCCTTGTCGCAAGAGGATCAGGATATGAAGGAATATTTTGAGAAGCTACACTCAGGCCAAGAAGAAACGTGCGTTCAATGTGTACGCCGTCGTATTGATTTTGACGATACTAATTTGGTTTTTGAAGGTTGTCGCTGTGGCAGTTAAGCAAGAACAAGGAACCCCCAACCCATGCGTACGACTGGACCAAGGCTCCATCCTGTTTTGAGACTCTCTGGCGAGACGGAAAAGCGACTAAATTCAAGATCGGTGGACCACGCATACTGACCAACCTCTTTGGTCGAACGCCCGTAAGCTTACATTCGCTTCGATCTTGTGGGTTCGAGACTGATGGCTGCATATAGGCCGAGGTGTTTGCTGATTTCCCTACCGATTTCCCTGACTCTCCCCGCTCCTCGCCGCCGACGTCCCCGGCTTCATTGTGCTCCAGTCTCAGCGACGAAGGGAGCGAGGTCGTTCATGATCGCCCTGCTTCAGTCAAGGAGGTGGATGATGTCCTCCCAGCAGTTCTCCATTCGCATGCACCTGGAGTCGGATGACTCTCCTCCATCCTCGCCGATTGTGCCTTGTCCGCTTACACCTTCGCTGCCTCCATCTCCGACTTGCCCATCTGAAGTCCCCACGACGTGCAATCCCCTGACATTGATGATAAATCCTCCATCTCAGAACATATCTCCATCCCCCAGCAGCACGCTAATCGGCACGGACAGTAGAGACTCCTCCCCAAAGCTAGACTCCTCGCCCTCGATTGCAGCCAGTTCTCCGACATGCTTCTCGACCACGCCTCTGAGCATGGAGCACACTGTCGATGACGTAGCGAAACAGTCTTCAGTGGCCCTCGCGCCCCAACAAATTGTGCTGGAAGAGCGTCAGGATCCTCCTGAGTCCCATGGCACGAAGCGCGCGGGCGATTCAGTGGATGCGGAGACTACACGCCCACCAAAGAAGAAGAAAACCCCTCCGTCTGAAATCTATCGATGCGAGGAGCCGGGCTGCTTTACTACCTGCTCTAGAAAGAGCGACCTAAGACGGCACGTAAAAAATCAGCACAATATTGGGATCCAAATTGGCGATGCGGTGCTTTGCCAGAGGTGCGGGCTCCAACTTTCGCGGGCGGATTCTGCCCGGCGCCACGAATCCAGAGAGGCTTGTGGGAAACGCGCTCCGTCGACTCTGAAGAAAAAGACACGTTACATGAAGCGAGTTTGATGACATGCTTTCTTCTAGCTCTTCTTTCGCTGGTACGCTTTTCAATCACCTGTCAAGGTTTCGTCTCGGTGTCCTATGTTCCATCTGTTTATGGTCTTGTAGCTGTATTGCCTCAGACTTGTATATCTGCCAGAACAATTCTATTAAATCTGACGTTCGATCCTCATACATGATTTCTATCGAAAAGGGGGAGCTTTGTTTTACTGGGATGAACCGTTAGCATAAACCAGCATCGGAGGGTTTTCTGGATTCGACTTCAAAGTTTTCAGAGAGGTGTCCTGTCCGGCGCCGGACAGTGGCACAAATGATATGAGCACCATACCATCATTCTGGCGCGACTCCGAGAGGAGTGGAGGAAGAGCCGACGTCCGATGAGCACGCAGTTGGTGTTTGGGAAATAACGACCGGCCGTAGAAGAAACCAAACCGCATTTTGCAAGCGCGTCCAAACCTGCACAAAAGCTGGGCCGCACGAACACCAGAACAGTGGCTGTCTGTAATGACTGGAATACATGGATGAATATGAGCACCTGTTTCTTTGACGGGCGCAACAATTACAATGTGTTTGAAAATTGCATTCGACACTAATGGACCCGGGAGATAAGTGATGGTTTGGTGGTGGTACAGATACGCATTATTGTATAAGGAAGTGAGCACAACACGACGAACTGATATGCGGAACGCATCATAGCCACAAGCTGGTTTATTCCATCTCGTGGAGATGCCTGTTGAATGCCGGTGAGGTAACTGGTGAATGGATGAGGGCATCAAACTCACTGTCCCAAAACTTTGTTCATTCTGAACATGTCGATCTTGTCCACATTGAAGACTGGTCGAAGGCTATGGTCGCATATTATCTCGCGCTTATTATCAGGATTTTGCTGAGTACGCGCTGAATCAAATTGCGCGGAGAAAGGACTATAGAGATAGGCGAACCAGTTCATTGGACTTGATATAAGCCCAAAGTTGTTTCACAACCTGTGGACGCGAGAGGGATTCTGTTCCAAGGACGGCTGCCAGAGGTTCGCTGTGGGACCGTTCGAATTGTTCCAAAAGTGAGCTATGAATGAGATACCTGAGTAAATAAGGCTTTGCGAATCCTCCCTTCGCGGTACCTCCTTCGCCGGACCGCTTTTTCGGCGGTCGAATAGAGTCACTGTCGTCGTCTGTGTCGACCATCGCTGCACTCTTCGTTCTCGATTTTCTCTTCTTGGGAGTTCCATTCGAAGCAGCTTTGGGCTTGCCATTGCTTCGGCGTGTTCTACCGTTGATTTCGCTTGACAATTGACGAGCCAACTCCGCATCAGTAAGTTCACGTTTCGCCGCTTTCTTCGCTTTCTTCGAAGGCGGGGGAGACTCGTCGACATCTGTGTCCTCGTCCTTCGGTACGGAGTATCCTTCTTCAGACGATTGGCGTCGCTTCCGGGGCGACGAATCCAGCGGTTCTTCTTCGTCGGAAGCTTGACTCCCACTAGTGCTCTGCACCTGCTCGAACACTCTGCCAATGATAACATCCACAGCGTCGCGGTGCTGCTTCAGAAATTCTGGCGTTAATGTGGGATCAATGAGCTGCAGTTGCTTTCTGACACGCTTCGCGCTAATAGTCGCGAGGTCAGTGCCAGGGGCTTTAAGGATCTGCAGAATGAGCGGTTCTGTAGAACAGACGTCGCGTTACTCAGTCACAATTTCGTAGTAACGTACGTACCGAGGCTTTCAAAGTCAAAAGCCATACGCGCGACGAACAAGCCAAGAAACTCAAAGGAGGATTGTAGAGAGTGCTGGACAAGTGCCGTGAGAAAGCA
Source organism: Favolaschia claudopus (assembly GCA_037176885.1). NCBI lineage: Eukaryota > Fungi > Basidiomycota > Agaricomycetes > Agaricales > Mycenaceae > Favolaschia > Favolaschia claudopus. The sequence continues at coordinate 1,432,816 of JAWWNJ010000004.1, read as the reverse complement.
ATTTCTGATGGCAATCTTCCGAATGCTATCACTGATGTCACCTTATAATTACCTCTATTACTTTTGGCTTCTAAGATTTACAATGCACCACGCAGAAAACATTAATACATATGCTCTGTCACCGCAGGACCGCCCACTCGTCGCGCTCTGGGCCAGGGGGAGGGAACACACCATTCCCACCAGCAGCGGGGGCGGCGCCGGCTTCCGGCTGCCTTTGTGGTTGTTGCTGCTGCTGATCTCGTCGCATTCTGTCCACTATACGTGTACGAACGTAGATGAGAACCGAGACAGCCAAGCAGAGCAGCAGCAGAAGGACAGTGTCTGAAAACTCGTCGGCCTCCTCCCCGCGTCCGCCGAGGAAATCATCCGGGGCGAATTCAGTTTCCCTCTCCGTCTCCGCGTTTCTGCGGTCAACGGCCCACTAGAAGTGGCATGTCAGCATGCAAAGCAAAGACGACAAGCAAATGCAAGACCTGAACTGGATCTTCCTCCGTTTTTGGGGGCTCGGATTTTCGTCTTCGGAATTCATCACGGGCTTTGCCAAAGTACCAGGGCCCATCGTCGTCATCGTGATACGCTCGGTCTTGATCTAAAGCAGGGTCCTCCGAAGGATCCTGATCGGCTTTGGAGTCGAGCGACCGCACCTCAGGAGGGTTTGGAGGAACTACGATTTGTCCGAATGAGCAACACGGACAACACTCAAGTCAAAAGAACTCACGAAGTTCGTCTTCGTCAAAGTTCCAGATGCTTAAACCTCCTTCGCCTCCCATGAGAGTGTGCCAAATACTACGGGCATATAATTTGATAAGGGAAAGGTAGACCGGAAACGAAGCCTCTGCGTTGGTCTCCAAAGCTAGGTCATAGTGCCGTTTTGCAAGGTGGAAATCCTGGTGGTTCAGTAGATATCATGTATCTGCTCGATCAGGTCGGGATGTGCGCACCTGGGGAACACCAACTCCGTTTTCGTACATCCAGCCAAGATTCCACATAGCCAGGGCGCTCTGTTGCGTATCGGCAGCAGATTGGTAGTATTTCACCGCCTTTTCGAAACGAGTCGCCTCTGTATCGTCCCCAACACCCAAACCATGATAATAATAGTCTCCCACTTTCACCAGGGCGTCGATATTCCGTTGAGCCGCTGCACGCGTCCACTGCGTCAGCGCTAATCGGGCAGTTTCGTTCGAAGGAACAATGGGGGAAAAACGGGTCAACCTCAATATGCTCCTGTCTACGACAGGGTAATCTGTGTCAATGAATACCATATCTAAGAGCGGGAAACTCACCTTGGTCTAAAACATGCGCCAAATTGTTCTGCGCAATTTCCGACCCTCTCTCCGCTGCTATCCACCATCTGAGCATTGCCATCTCTTTTCCTCGCTCTGTACCTGATGTCCAGGCAATTTCAGCATCCCTCAGAAGATCATCACCCCATACGCCTCGCTCAGACACAATTTTGTAGAACGAAACCGCCATCGCACAGTGACTGGAGGCGATGGCGGGAGGCATGCCAGGAGTATCCGCTTGCGCAGAGTAAATCTGGCCCCTGTAATAATAGGCTTCGAAGGGGGATCCAAATAGAACAGCAGTGTCAAACAATGCTGCCGCCAGTGGTATTTCTCCGCGTGCTAGAGTTACACGGTGAATACCACGGAATCTGCGAGGTAAAATGTGATTTACCAAAGTGATGCTTCGCTACGTTGACTTGCGCCTCCGCTAGCTCTTGACCAGCGGCAGCGGAGAAATACGCCATGGCCTTCTTCGAATCTGGCTTCAGAGATGGCACGAGGCCGTCCCGCCAAATTATACCTAATCCGTTCTGACACTCCCGATCACCCTGTTCACTACCTCTCTCAAACCACATTTTAGCCATCGCTGGATCAGCTTTGACACCTTCTCCTCGCAGATACATGCGGCCGAGGAAGCCGGCGCTGGACGCGGCGTATCCAACAGGAAGGTTGTGGTCTTCCTTGAGGGGGGTGGGCGTATACTGTAGGGGGTTGGCAGGGTCTCTAGGCCATACCAAACGGGCGATCAAGAGGAAATAGTGTCGGGCACGCTCAAAGTCCCGTGGAACAGCCCCGACGCCTTCGCTACCAGAACCAACACCACCCCTGGAGGAATATATGCTACCTTGATAGAATATCTTTCCTAAACGGTAAGCGAATTCAATCTCGCGTCGGTCGGCATTGAACTGGATAAAATTTGAAAATCAAAGAAATGCAGAAAACATACAAACTACTAACCAAGTAGTAGTCGAGTATGTCCTCCCAGGTCTCTCCTGACGCGCGCGACATGCCAGCTCGAATAGCAGCTTTGTGAACGTTGAGTCCCGTGGACGCAACGCTAGCTCCTGGGCCATAGACACCACCTGCGAGATCAGAAAGTCTTGTAGAAGTTTGCGGTAGTGTCCGGCCGCCGGGAGGTCCGGATACAAAGTTATCGATGGCTGAAACACAAATTTGTAAATCGCGCAATGCCAAAGATTCAAGACGCACCTTGACCAGCAGCACGCTCATACCAGTCGAGTGCTCGATTGCAGTCATCCAGAGTACCAATGCCACTCCAATACCGGTACGCAAGAGCCATTTGGGAGCCTTTGTCACCACCGTTGGCCGCGAATGTATAATAGAGCTGTGCTCGTGCTTGATCGACGGGGGCAACTTTCTGATAACCAGTGGCATGGAAGAAGGCAAGAAAACCTTGTGAGGTCGCATTTCCAGTGATCGCTGCATGGGTTGCAAACGAATTGTAGGCAAGACGTGGATCGGAGGGGAAATATTGTGAGGGAGGAAACTGATACAGGAAGTCACAAAAGGCTGCAAAACACTTCGGGAATGAGAACACACCAATGATATCTGAGCCAGCGTGTAAAGCGCGTCCGAATTTCCCAGCTCAGCGGAGTGTTGTAACAAGTCGATTACCTTGACTGCTTTGCCTTTGGTTTCCTCACGCTTCGTCCGGGACTCCTTTCCTAGTACCGCCAGTATAGCATTGATTATTTGACGCTGGAGCTTGAGCACTATACGCGTCACACTTCCCAACGGCCCTTGACCTTGGAGATTTGGGACGAATGAAGACAGCAAGGATCTGGAATTCTGAGAATTCGCAGTATAGAATGAAGATCCGTATGTGTGTAATGGGGAAGGAGCCGTTAGTGTTGATAAAGTATTCAAGGCTTGTTTGTAAGCTCGGGTGGCTAGATAAATGTTAATTTGAGGACGCTATAACGAATAGGCAATACCTTCTGCGACTTGATCAAGGTCAGTGGTAGCCTGAACAGCAACCTCAGAAACTTGCGCCGGAGATGTGAATGATCCTGCTTACCGTTTTGCTTTCCGCGTTCACAGAATTGTCTGTCACAGACTCCGTCTAATAGGAAGTCAAACAAGGATACGGCCTAGCGGTGGAACAAAGATACATCTGGATCATTGGAAGTTTTCTGTGCTGACGCGACGACGGCAAGAGCAAAGCAAGTCCAGAAGAGCCATGAAGCCCAACAACTCTTGGGTTTCGACATTTTGGCAGTATGGGGTCAGATGGAATGACCTGATTCAATTCATGCGCGAAATACAGAAAAGGCAAGTTGAAGGCGGAAGAGCGAGAAATTGTACAGAGAGAGACAGACGGAGTCGCGTTGCAGTCGCGCGCCGGACTCGAGACGCTTATGCCAAGTTACACGTAGCCCGAAACGCGGTCCGGATTCGGAGCTATTCGGAGGTGTCCCCGAAAGATCTTCGGCTTTACCCGAACCAGAAACTCATGCTTGCTTCGAACGTCTTGCGCCCTTCTATCCACTGCTCACGCCTTCTCTATCGTTCGACACCATCGTATTGCGCAGAAAGACGCCTCAACACAGTAACCTCTTCGTCTCGCCGGTTGCACTTGGTCCCATTACGGACTCTTCGTAAAATACGCATCGAAACCATGGAATCAAAACCACTTTCATATTCAAACGGCCCAATGGTGTGGATAGACTGCGAGATGACGGGCTTAGACCCCGACAAGGACAAAATTTTAGAGATTGCAGTACGCTTGTTGTTCGATTACATATCATGTATAGAGTTGACAATACTAGGTTCTCATAACAAACGGCAACCTCGATCTCGTCGACGATGGTGTTGAGTTTATAATTCGCACGGATAAAGTTGCTTTGGACGGGTATTCGATCCAATTTTCTTTCGCGTTTCTCCGTCACTAGACGAGTCGTTCAGGATGGATGAATGGTGTACAAAGCAGCATGGACAAGTGCGCTAAATTCGATGGCCGTCCCATCGTACTGGTCTGATACATCGTTCATCCAGTCTGGCCTCACCAAGGCATGTTTGGAGTCACCTCATTCACACGAGGACGTTTCCAAAGCTGTACTCGACTACATCAAGAAGTGGATCCCACAGAGGTATGATCGGTGCACACGAGCTGTTGGAAATAGCCTCATAAGCCGCCAAATGACAGACGAGTAGGCGTATTAGCTGGTAACTCTGTGCACGCAGACCGCCAGTTCCTCGTCAAGCACATGCCCGAAATAACTGAGTGGCTCCATTATCGGTCTTTGTCTTTCCTTGTCAAATGTGCATCAATTTAAATAATTCGACTGGCACCTCTGCAGCATCATCGGTGAGTGTCTTACCAGCTCAAGGATAGTGACTGTTTGCTCATTTGCAAGCATAGATGTTTCTTCCATCAAGGTATAGGAATATCCATGCTCTCAACGCAGAACTGACTCCGTCAAGGAATTATCACGTCGATGGTACCCTCATTTGGGCATTCCCAAGTTGGCAGAAAGCAATCATCGGTTCGTGATCATTGGTCGCGTTCGTTTAGCTGGATTCATAATGCCAAACAGTGCACTAGATGACATTCGAGGCTCAATAAAAGGTCTATCGACCGAACTTTCTTTGTCCCAATACTTATCTCGCTTCCAGAGCTTGAGTGGTATCGGCAGAATATCTTCATTCAGCCACCACCGAAAGAGTCTTGAGGCCAGGGAGCGGGGCTTCCGGGCATTATCTCACTTTTTAGATCAAGTTCCAGGACGCTTTATAGGGAGGGTTGGGAAAAAGAAAACGCCACAAAATGTAATAGATTATAATATTAACCCTTTTCCTGAGTTTTGTCGACCTATGTTGCCAGTAAGGCACAATCATTCTACTAGTACTGTGCTTTCCAAATGAGGCACTTTCGCGCAAAACGTCTTCAGTCACTTCAAGTAGGGAACACGTCGAAGCACACTTAGATTTGTTTACCGCATCCAGCTTTCTTCCGGATCCGGTGCCACTCGATTCCTCGAGAACGTTTCTTGATCCCAATAGATGAGCATACCACGAGGGACTGAGAGATTGTAATAGAGGAATGCAGCACAACATTGCGGCTTGTCTAAAACTCGGGTGGGCAGTAATCAAATCTAACCGGATCGCTTCGCGAGGGACGAGGTAGATAGCGGGTATGCAGGCGCGACGCCAGTGAACAACCGTTTGAACTCGATGAATCAATAAAGGGAGTTACGTCATTTGTTTGGCCACTACGCCGAACAAACTATCGCAACCCTAATCGGGAGATTTTCAATCAAACAGCTTCTAGAAGGTTTTTCGTGGCTTCTACGCGTCCCAAAATTGATCAGGAGCTGCGGCCATGTGTGACATATGCCCTGATACCGGTTCCTGTCATTCTCCGGTACTTTACCTATGTTCTTACGCCTATGAGATTCTACAAATTCTGAACCGTGAACCGTGACGGCAACATGGCCGAGTGGTCTAAGGCGCTGGAATTAGGTTCTATTTCCTCATCCAGTCCGAAAGGGCGCGAGTTCGAACCTCGCTGTTGTCATTGTCGCGGCGAAATAGTTTTTTTGTTTTTTTTTTACCTCAGTACCAATCTTTTTGTCACAAATTGTCAAGTCGAGATCGAATTTCCATGGTAACGATGGTCTTGTTGTGGAAATTGCGAAGAACTTACTGACAAATCTTTAAGGTAGGTTGTTGGCAGTAGAAACCGGTGTTATTACTGAGTTGACAACTGAAACCCAACATCCGAGAGACTTCCAGATTTTTCTCTGAATTCAAGTATAATAGACTGTGGGAGCACCGATTCTGACCAGGTTCAGCATGTCTTCCGGTGAGCGCACAGTCAATGTTCATATTATAATGGGGTGACATAAAAACTGTTCTGAGCTGGCGTGCCTCCATTTTAAGATAACCAAACCAACAGGTATGCATTTACAATTTACACGCAGGACAAGTAAGTACAAGATCAAGTATGGTTGACCGTGACCGAAGAGGAACTTGTGGATACCGAGGTAAGAACTTGTCCATTCTGCTCCATGTTGATGATGACTGCGCCCGACGGCCCAACGGTGCTGCCAGAAGCTTCCGTTGCGACCGCGTTCGTGAAAGTGACGGTGCCGAAGTTCGCAAAAGGCACCATAGAGTTGCCTTCCTCGAAATCTTCCACGATCCACTCTGCATTCTCTTGGCAGAGTCTCGCTGAGGAAGTGAGGGCCCTCGAGACGGTCTAGGGTAGCTGCGTCATTGAAGGTTACTTTGCGGAGTGAGTTTACATACCACTCCGGTGGAAAGGTTTTCAATCTTGACGGTACCTGAAGTGGTCGTCGAGACGGTCGCAGTCAACCGGATAGTGTTGCCAGCGGAAATCTATAGGTGAACTCGTTCAGACATCGGATGAGACAACAGAATTTTCTCCCATACAGGGATCCCCGAGAAATCGGTCGCAGCGGCCGGGAAATATTCAAACCAAGCTGTCGACTGTTTAAAACGTGAAATCAGCGCTTCGAAAGACATACCATCGAATGAAACTCGGCCGCCGGATACTGTAAAGTCGATACCAGTTTGCAATATTGCACTTCCACAGGTGTCGCCGTCGATGCCGACCCAGGCGGATGCCGCAAAAGTGCCCGACCCACCGCTTGGAGCTCTCGGAGTGGGTACTACGAAAGTCCCTGTAACGGACTTGAATGTTCCCTACAGCAGAACAAGATGAGTGAAGATGAAATGCCAGCAAGGAGAAGTACTGACGGCGGGGGACTCGAAGGCTGCGCCGGCCCAGTTTGAGCTAAATTCGGCGTGGGTGACGTTGGTCGTCAAGCTTGCGGGGCCGTTCGAGGGAATCTTGGGGGACGACGTGTGAACGCCTGCTGCACGGCGGGCGAGGCGGTCACCAAGACGGGCATTGGGACGCGCGAGAGCGAAGGTGACGAAGAGGGCGTAGGTGAGCAGCTTAGCGAACATGGTGCAGGAAAGGAACCGAAGGAGGAGCCTGAGGGAATCGGTATGTGTTTTCGCACTTTATAATGGAGACATGAACGTCGTCAGGTGGTCATGCTGCAACAGTCTTATCAGAACGAGGAGGAGAAGAGAGATAAATATACACAGAGATTGGCTCCGGTCTTGCTGTTTCGGAGTTGAGCTGAGGATAGACAAACTAGGGTTATAGGATCTGAGCCCCGACTTGCATCGTTGTTGACGCACAACCAAAAGAGTCAAATTGAGGGCCGTAGACTGGCGTTGAGTGCAGTAAAAGTCTTGAGAATTGCAGCTTTGCAGGTTATGAACAGAGACCTATTTTGAGGATTCACCATAAATACACCCACACCCATGTGGATGAAGAAAGTTGCACGTAGGTCGCTGGGAACAGAGAGACAGAATTGCGGTATCGAACCGCGAGGTCGTCATTCTGGACGTAGTAGAGTATATCGAGGTGTCCTGTCCAGTCTCGCAGAGATGGAGTCTAACAAGCGCGATGTTACCTCTGACCAACCCGGCGGCTCCGATTGTGAGGGAAAAATTTTCTAAACAAGCGAGCATTCCGGAAGCCAAAGGATTCGGCACTTCTCAGGATCTTTGCACACTGAGGCCACTGTAAGTGATTGGGGCGATACCTTTGGAGGCGCGCATGCACCAAAATGCTGTTTTCGCCAAAGAGTATGAAAGTCTTCATTCCATGGAGCGTCGGGGCAAATTCTTCTGGGTGTAACGTACAGTAGAGGCTACTAGAGCGGTCGCGAACGAGAGTAGCGGTGGCGGTGCGGCACACGCCAACACGTGCCTCTGAGTACGCGTTGTTGTTGGCTATTTACGGCCTGCCAAACTTCAACCACGACAACGCCGATGAGCTCACCGCGCCAGGCAGCGTCGCCGCTGCGGGACAGGCTCCTCTCAAACTCTCCAGATCCATTCAAGACAAATATCCTCCGCGAATCTGCCATCGCCTGGAACGCCAACAGCGTCAATGGCAGAGCCAGTCCCAACATCTCTCCTCTGCGTATATCTAAACGCGAGTCTCCCCTCAGGCCTCCCCCTCCCGACATCGCTCGTCGCAACTCTTCCAGCTTCAAGCATGTTAGGAACAATAATCTCGTCACAAAGTCCCCCTTCAAATCCCAGATCCCCACTCCTGCCACCCCATCTACCCGCCAGTTCCCCGTTTCCACCCGCCAGGTCTCAGGGGAGAAGCGTCCGCGACCCCAGAGTATGCATGATCAGGCAGAGGCGGAAAACGACCGTCCTCTCGCATTGAAGCGGGAGCGCCGTCAGTCCAAGACTTTCCAAGGTCTGCTGCAGAGAGAGGTCGTCACAAAGAGCCCCTTCCGCCAACAGGAGGACCCTCAATCTCCCGCGGAGCTTCCCCCATTACCACCTATTCCTCCGACCCCCTCACGTATTCCTGTCCCGTCCACGGGCCCGTCACCTGGCCGTTCGTCACTCGTCTCGAAGCGCATGCATGGGCCGCGTCTCAGCGGTCGTCGCGAGCGCAGGAAAACTGTGACATTCGTTGAACGCGCCGAGGTTCTCGAGTTCAGTGATAACGACAAGTACCCTTCGGACGACAGTGTTGACAACTATGGCGAGGATCCAGATACGACTCCCGACGATGACGATCCGTTCTTCGCCCCGCCAGTTCAGGGAGAGTCGTCTGCACCTTCAGAGTCGTCGTACGAGAGCATTGACTTGTCCGAGCTCAACGGCTCGCTTCTTCCGGACACGCCAATGCCGCTCGCACTTGAACTGGATCCTGATGCAAGCATCACAGGCATTGTCGACGCAATGTTTGGTCCGGCTTCGGGGACAAGTACCCCGCCGCCGTCATCGCACCTTGGTTCATCTCACACGCGTACCTTCGAGTTACCTCCGTCTCCCTTCGAGCGTGGCGAAGACAACGACCATGCAACAGACCTTGATACAGAGGACGGTGTACCCTTTGGGCGTTCACACCATGCGACCCGTGCTGCTGCTTTTCATGAGCATGCTACTCACCCGCCTTCAGTCCCATCCCCCCATCTCACCAGTGCTGACAGGCCCTCTCGGCCCCTTCCCCGCCCAGATCTCGCGGCGGGAAACGCAACGCCTCCGCGACCGCGCACTGTAGATTACGATGACTACTCTCCTCCGCTCGGTCGCACAACACACTTTGAACGGCGGCTAGCTGCTCACGAGGAATACGAAGAAACCGAAGACGCTATGGCTGATGTGGATGTGGCGCGCCTTCCCGGCTCTCCCTCGCCTGCGCCGACACGGCATACTCAGTCTGATCTGGTCGAAATTGGCGTGACAAGGTTTTCGTTGCCAAGTGGTAAGTCAATGCATTGTTGAGTTTCAAATCTTCTTCAACACTTTGCAGGTGGAGGGTCGAATGCTGAAGATCCGTTCGCGCTTCCGAATTTAAAGGACGAACCGCTCCCGGAGCTAGGGGAGGACAGTAGAGATGAGAGTATGAGGATACGGGAGGATGTAAGTGGTTTGGACGACATTCTGTACTTATGCGCGTTGTATACTGACTAGATTTCTCTAGGTTGACGCTCTCGATAATGAAGAAAATCAACCGAGCCCGATACAGGGTAGTGGTGGCGGAGGAAGGCAGCGCATCAGTAGGGAAGAGGTTGCGAGACGCTTGCGTGCACGGAGTGCGAGTCCCGAGCTGGAGGTGGAGGCACCACAGCCAACGGAGGACTCGGTGGACGAGAACCATGCGGTCTACGAGAGTGCAAGCGAGGGGCAAAGTCGAGAAGACATGACACAGGATGAAGACGAGTTTAGGGAGGAGCGGGAGGAAGAGGCGCGCTTTGAACAACGGGAACGGCTCATTCAGCTGGAACGGGAGCGCGAGAGGCAACGAAGCTCAAGTGCCAGCATCAACGCCAGCATCAACACTAGCATCACCAATCTGGAAATTGGGATTGTGGAAGTGGCGGAACGCGTCACAATCTCGACGCCCATCACACCCATCGATGAGCATGCTCCCACCTCGGACGCGGAACTTGGCCTGCGCGCGCCGGACCTCGGGCTGGACTTTGGGAGTAAGTTTGGGCTCCGGGGTCTTGGGATTCCAGGGCTCGACGGAAGCATAGGCTCGCGCGCGAGTGCGTTCAGTGGATTGAGCACTGGGGCAGCAGAGAGGCGCGAGTTTGAACGCGTTGAGGTGGACATGGAGATGCGCAGTGCGCTGGACCAGTTGATAGACGACGTCGGAGGCGCGCAGGTGGGTGTGAGAGATGACTCTATGCGCACTGAGGATGCGGAGAACTCATTGCGCAGCGAGGAGGTGGCGCAGACACGGGCGCCTGTACGGGCTGCGACGGATTCTGCGTTGCTTATGATGAATCAAGTTGGCGCGGGGCTGAGCCGCCAGGTTAGCGTCGCCTCGTCATCGTCACTCCTCAGCCTCCCACCTCCCCCTGTCCCCCCGAAAGACAATATCCGCTCGAGGGAGCAGCTGATTCTTGAGAAGAGGAGGGAGATGCGGCGCTTTGAGGAGGAGGGGAATGACTACGTGCCACCACCTCAGCAGAACAGCTCCATGCTACGGGCAGGTAATGGACGCCCCAGCGCGAGGAGAAGTATGAGCACAGGTGACGTGGAAGAGTTGGCACGTATGAGAGGGAAAGACCTGCTTAATGTTGGCACTGACAAGGACGACCTGCGAGACAGCATTGAGCGGGAGCTGAACAAAATGGAGGAACCGCACAAGCGCGTAAGAACTTCCAAATCAATATTTCATTTCAAGTTCTAACTTTTCATTCGACAGAAATACCAGATTCGTGAACATGAGCGAATGATCTACGCGTCGTCAGAATCGGACGGGATCTCCCATATGGCTGGCGCTGGAGATGTCAATGCCGGCAAAGCATGGAGGACCGTTCGTCGGCCGTCTGACATGGTATGTGCTTTGTATCTATGTTTGTGGCAGCGATTGAAAACTTTTTGCAGAACGAGTACTCGAAACAGATCAAGGAATACCGTGCTCAACAAGGTCCGGGCAAGGCATACGGTAAAGTGTTTGTGAAAGGTATGACTTTCTGTGTGCCTTACTTATGATTGCTGACACGGGACACAGTGGTCGGCGTCAAAGGCATGCATCTTCCTATTCCGCAGCAGCCCACCGCGATTACATGTACGCTGAACAATGGCATACACTTTGTGACGACGCCAGAATGTCAGCTCGCGCGGGACTCAAGGATTGAGCAGGAATTCGAACTGTAAGCGTCGCTTCCTTTTTTCTTCTGCTGGTTTGTTGAATGTATTTCTGCTCCAGAATTGAACATAGCAAGCTTGAATTCACGCTCACCATCAAGGTCCGACGCGACCCACATATCGTCTCGCAATTCAAAGCCGTCACTCCAACACCTGTTCCACCGAAGGTTGTTCCCCCTCCCGTAGTGCAACAATCGTCGTCCAAGGGCGGGTTGCGCAGCTTCTGGTCATCGTCACCTAAAAAGTCCAAGGAGAAGGCCGCCGCTCCTCCTCCCCCACCAGCCCCCGTGCCAGTCCCTCCTCAAATACGCCTCCCCGAAAATCTTGCGCGTTACCTCAAAGCCGACGGCACACTTGGGCGCGTATATGTGTCATTCAAGGACATCGGCTCACGTTGTGACATGCGGCTCTTTGAGACAAACTTCCCGCTTATCGGACAACGCGCGGAGTTGGGCGGCAAGGCCTCGACGCTGCAAGTGGGCGAGCTGGTCCTGCAAATGTTCAGGCTCCCGCCGCTGCCTGGTATCCCACCCGATGACCTGCCGCAGAGCCTGGAGGAGTGTCTTCGCGGGCTTCGGCATATCAATTGGCACAAGGTGACCTATTTCCAAGGTACATTGACACAAAATGGGGGCGATTGCAGTGTACGTCTTTCTCATTTGCCGACCGTCGATTTCTCTTGCTTATAACACTTTCAAAGACGTGGCGGCGCCGGCAATTGCGTGTTATAGGTGCCAATCTTGTGGCGTTCAACGATGTGACGAAAAAGGCGACGGCCACAATCGATCTGAAGAAAGCGGTCGCTGTCGAGGACAACCAAGAAATTCGGGAGGCGATGAGCCCCGCCTCTGCCTTGACTGGACGCAGCAGTCGGCATGACGAGTATGACGGTTTGTATGGGGTTGAGCGGTCTTTCCGTTTGGTGTTTCCCAACGACCAGGAAATCATGTTCTTCGCCGACACGGACGAGGAAAAGCTCAAGTGGTACGCATCTTAAGAACTTCGTTTGTTGTTGAAGTATTGATTGTTTTTTGTCTTTCTAGGCTCGAAGTCCTCCGTGCTCTGGTTGGACACATTCCACCACATCCTTTGTGGGCTGAACTCTTGTGGCAACGGCAAGAAGAGCTCAGTAAGCAGGTGTCACGGGCCAAACCAAATTAGAAGGTTTTCGTCTCTTGTCATTCGCACGTCTTTCTTGTACATTGCCTCGTCCCCAACACACTGATGATCTCTTTGCTATCTTAGTTGCATTCCCGTGTATTATTTATCTGTATATACGTCGTTAACACTCACAATCAAGCACCTTCGATAGAAGGCAATAAATTTTTCAATCTGCCAATTCCTCTGCGGAGATTTCGAGTCAAGCTATCAACCGAGAAAAATTTTCGATGCAATTCCAAGCGGTTGAACACAATCAGTTAAAGAAGGGCAAGGGCAGAATCTGTACGCTACGCCGTCTTGCACGTTGATGAGGTCCAGCAAACTGACTGACAGACGGTCTATCAGGATATGTCTCAAAAGGTCTCAAACTGCCATCGGCTCCCTTGCCATCGACATCGGCGGCGACTTCGGGCAAAATATTGGAAGCGCTTCCAGTTGACATTTGAAAACCTGGAGATCAGGATACTAGCTCGCAACAACTCTCTCCCCCTTTCCGTCACGGTAGGACTGTAGTGGTCCGGTTTGCATGGTCCTGCATCTCCTTGCTAGTGCTCCGTCGCGCAATGAACAAGCATTAGCAACCCGCGTGGATTACGCCAGTTCAGGTTGGGCCCAATCTTCCATCTGTTCATGGGTGGGTCATTGACTTAGCTGAAGTTGCCGCCCTCACGTTTCTTCTATACGACATCTGCGTCACTTTCGATGATGAGGTCGGGCTCTGTTATTTCTCGTTCGGACGCAACATTCATGCATCTCTCTGTACTTTTATCAGGTTAATTTCGTGTGGCCGTGAGTACCACGATACTGTTCCATCAGGAAAACCCAGTGACATTCCTATAGCAAGCCTTGGACGCACGTCAAGTGTATATTTTTCTTCGTCCGATACATTCCTTTGTTCGTCCAAATGTGCGTTGTATATTCAATTGACTGGCGACCGGGGTCTGAAGGCTGCCAAAGCTCAATCCTTTTCATCGCTAATCCCGACATTACGCCTCACTTTCATTTCACTTCGCACGACTGCTTCATTTTCGAGGTGTACCAAGGCGTGCTCACAGTGCTTGTTTTTGCCGCAGTGGACTACATATTAATTCTCCGGGGTAGCTACTGCTTTCTTCGCTTTCTCAACAGGGGCTAATTTAAACAGTCTACGCCTTGTATCACGACAATGCGGTCGTCCGCACAGCTGTTCTGGTTGCATTTGCCATGGAGGTCTGTGCGATGTGCGTTGGTCTAGGTCTTTCTCTAGGTGGTATCGAGTTCGACGACATCTGTTTGACGACTTCCGTCCCTGAAACTTTGATCATATACGGGTGAGCAATCGTCAATTGCCATGACCGTATTTGCTCAAGGTCTGCTTACCAGCGGTGGAACTATAATTTTCCAAACCTTTTTGTTCGTCCTGACCGTTGTTAAATTCGTTCGCGCTGTACGAGAGGGATGGGGAAATGCTCCCCTCGTCGGGCTAGTCATGAGGGACGGAAGTTGGGCATTCTTTCTGCTATTCGGTGCGGCTCTTTTCATCTATACTGTGTCTGGGTCTGAGGCCTTCTAGCTGTGGTGGCGGGCGACGGAGCCCTCTATGCGTTAAAGAACCATACGTACGCCAGTGTACTGTTTGGGTGTGTGGGCTTGCCTTGCAAATTGTTCATGCTTTCAACTCCCTTCCCGTGTAGCTGGCTCCTGTCTTTGTTTTCGTTCTCAGTGCGTTCGAATATTCTTCTCTAGCTCATCTTACAAATCGGCGCGATAGGGATACCGTGTGTTACTCAACTTGGATCGTATGCATATTGGGCCTCGTTTGCCTACGACGCAGAGCACTACGCACGATTCGCCCTACCAGTTCACCACAGGCATCGCAATGGATGGAGAATCGTTGTGATCCTTCTATCACTTCCTTGCAAAACTTGCACTGCTTTCCAAGCGCCGCCTCAGCGGGGATTCCTCCTCGAATTATCGAGAACGCGACTGTTTCTCCGGTTTGTTTTGACCCTGGTCGCAAAGGCATCTGGGGGACAACAGTGTTAAAATCAAGGCAGCGGAGCGGCACAGAGGCAATCAAGCACTCAGGGAACTGGGATGGCGTTAGGCAAGGCTGTAGTATATTAAACGGTATCGTACCTGGGATGGCGTTAGGCAAGGCTGAAGAGCCTCGCCCGGCGCCATCCCCGAATATATACATATTGTAGTAATCAACTATTACATTACTTTTCCTCAACCGAGACGTCCTAAGTCACCAATTCCAACACACCCCCATGATGAAGCACGTCTAGGATGAGAGCCCGAGTAGCTTGACCATTGTGTCTACCTTGACGCGCCCCATCGCTTTCGTAAGTATGTCCGCTGGCATTTTGTCGGTCCGTAGGTGCACAACACAGATTCGACCCCGATGGACCTCATCGCGAAGCCAGTAGAAGCGCAGATCTAAGTGTTTCATTCGACCGTGGTGTTCTGGATCCTTCGCAACAGACAAGGCTGACTCGTTGTCAATATGTAGAACCGATGGGCCGGTGAACTGATATCCAAGCTCAGTGAAGAAGTTTCGGAGCCAGAGGATTTCTTGTCCCGCTGAGACCGCCGACACAAATTCCGCTTCGGTAGTGGAGAGCGTGACCATGCCCTGCAAGCGACTGGACCAGCTAACAGCACCCCCCGCCATCAGAACGACAAAGCCGCTAGTGGACCGGCCGTTATCCGGATTACCGCCGTGGTCTGCGTCGGAAAAGGTCTGGAAGAGGTCGGAGGGTGATTTCACGGGCTGGCGAGTGTAGGTGATTTTGTAGTCCAAGGTTCCTTTAATGTATCGCAAGACCCGCTTCACGGCCGTCCAGTGCGCAGGACCGGGATTGGAGGAGAAGCGAGCAAGAACACTGACTGCATATGCAAGATCCGGGCGCGTTGCGATTGCGAGATACGCCAGCGCGCCGACAGCATTCATATAAGGAGTGTTCCGCATTTCAACCTCTTCCTCATAGGTCTGTGGAGATTGAGCTTTAGACAGTTTGGCGCTGGGATCGAGTGGGGTAACAACCGAGTCGCAGTCGGACATGTTGAAGCGAGCGAGAATGTCGAGGCAGTATTGACGTTGGGAGAGGGTGACCGTTCCACGCCCAAGGTCTTGTTTAATTTCAACACCGAGTAGCCAAGAGGTCGGCCCAAGCTCGCGCAGCTTAAAGTGTTTCTTGAGCTCGGAAACGATGTCATCGATGCGAGCGCGGGATTTGGCGGCGATAGTCATGTCATCGACATAAACAGGGACAATGATCCTGTCTTCTCCTCGCCCATACACCCAGACGCTGTGTTCGCAAGTGACCCGAGAGAATCCCATCCCAGTCAAGGCTTTGTGCAGGGTGTCAAGCCAGACTCTGCCGGCCTGCTTGAGCCCGTAGATCGACTTCCACAGTCTCAAGACCCAGTCCGGTGTTTTCTGCTCAAAACCCTCCGCCTGCTTCATGTACACCTCTTCCTCAAGCTCCCCATTCAAGAAGGCGTTGGATATGTCGACACTGTAGAGGGTGAGGTCCTCAAGAGCTGCGAGAGCGAGTATGGCCCGAAGTGACGCCCATTTCGGTGTAGGTGCGAAAGTGTCGTGATATTCAAAACCTGGGCGCTGACTGAAACCTTGAGCCACTAGCCGTGCTTTGTATCGCTCTATGGATCCATCTGCATTGCGTTTAACCTTGAAAACCCATTTCGAGCCGATCGCGCGTCGTCCGGGGGGGAGCTCGACGAGCTCGAAGGTCCCGTTCTGGACAAGAGCCTCGATTTCCTGGACGGCAGCATTATGCCATTGCATTCTCTCATCCGGAGGACGTCGCATGGCTTCGGCATAGGAGCGTGGCTCATTACTGGAGGATGAAGCCTTGTAAGCACGCTCGGATGTGTTAAAGGCGTACTCTAATGCTTCGTCGTGGGACAGATAGTCGTCTCGTTGGCCCGAGTACACGAAATCAATGCCGGTCCGACACGCGTGCTCCAGGGATCGTAAGGCGGCGATCTCTTCTTGCTCAGGATCCGAGTCATCGTCAGACGGGAGTGGGGTGAGGGGGGAGTCATCGTAAATGGGATGCGGAGGTACGTCGCGGTTGGGAGGTTTCGACCAACCCATTTGTTTCCGTACGAGCTGATCCACGTTTAGTGAGCCACCCCCACGATCTCGCAGCTTGCGTGGTGCATCTGGTGGGGGTACGACCGGTGGTGGTTCGGGTGGCGGATCTCGCTCGGGGTTTTGTCCAACATCTTGCGCAGGTGTTTCGGTGATTTCAATATCTTTTCTGGTCCTGCCCCCTTCATCCGACAAGAGAGACGGCGGGTTTATCGGCATGCGCGCAACATTTGTCGGTGAGTTTCCTGGAAAGTATCTTTCATCAAACACAGCATGACTGCTGGTGTAGAATTTCCGAAGCTCGGGATCCCAAAACAGCCACGCTTTTGTCCCAAGAGGATAACCAACAAAGATGCACCTGCGTGAGTGAGCTTGCAGCGCTTTTCGCTTCTTCTTCGGAATCAGAACATAGGCCAGACATCCGAAGATGCGCAAGTATGATACGTCTGGGCGCTTTCCTCCCGTCCACTCGATGTACGGGGTGGTGGTTGGGGGCAGCGCAGACGCTGGGACTCGGTTAATGGCGTGGACGTAGGTGTTCAAGGCAAGACGCCAAAATGATTCAGGCAGTCCTGACTGCTCAATGAGAGCCGTAATCCCGTTGGCCATATCAAGGTTTGCTCGCTCAGCTACACCGTTCTGATGCGGCTCACCTGGTTCAGTAATTCTGAAGGATATGCCGTTCTCTGTTGCCCACTGCCGCACCTCTTCTGAAACGTATTCACCGCCTCCGTCACATTGGAATTCCTCCAGCCTCTCACCGGTCTTCGCTTCTGCAACCGCTTTGAAAGCTCGCATCGCAGCAAAAGCTTCGTCTTTCCGTTTAAGGTACGCAACGGCGCGATGACGGCTACAGTCGTCAATGAAGGTCATCCAGTACTGATACCCCTCCCTCGTTGGCACAGGCATAGGACCTTTCAGGTCGGTGTGTACCCGGCGGAGGCGCTTTGTGCATCGCTCGCTCGGACCGCGTGGGATGTTATGACGGTGTTGTTTCCCGATGACACAAGGTTCGCATATCGGGTCGGGGTTCTCGCTGGATTCCAACTTCATGCCTTTCACCAGGTCGTTCTTTCGGAGAAGGTCGATGTCCTCATGGTTCCGGTGAGCGAAGCGGTCGTGCCAAAGTTTGCGCGTTAGCCGGAGAGTAGAGGCACCATTTGCTGTTTCTGCCGTAGATTGAATCCGAACGGAGCCATTTAGATAGCCTGTGTTGTGCTGGTCAACAGTTGCAGTGAATTGAGCTACTCCATCTCGCATAAAGTCGACTCGGTCCCCTGTTGCCCTGATCTCATATCCTTTCGCACGGGTGAGGTGAAAGAGAGACAATAGATTCGAAGCGAGGTCGGGTACATGCAGCGTATCGTGAAAGACAACAACATGATCCTTCCCTTCAGGAAGAAACTCCACCGAACCAATCCCTTCAGAGTAGATGATGCTGTTGTTTGCGAGACGGATGGGTACGCGGTGTTTTATGTAGGATGCGAACCACGAGCGGTGAGGCGTCATGTGTGAAGAAGCACCTGTGTCGGTATTCCAGTCAGTCGCAGCTCGAGATTTAAGCCAAGTGGACCGATGCGGCAGGGAGGTAAAGGCACTCGCCTTCCCGGCGAATTCCGTGGCGTGATTTGCAGAGGCGGTAGCTTGGGGGGTAGGGGGAGGCTTGCTGTTCGCACCCGAGTCGGTAGTGTTGGCATTTCCACCCTTCCCCTTCCCTCGAGGGTGCGCCAGTAGCTTCTTCGCCTTTTCTATCTTTGTACAGTCTCGGACGAAATGAGGCCCCTCGCAGAGGTAACACGGGCCGGCTTGCGCTGCAGCCATGGCAATAGCAGTGTCCTCCTGCTTGATCTTGGGCTTAGTCTGGAAGTCGCGGAGAATGGTTGATTCCACGTCGGCAAAATTTAGGTCTTCCTTCATGAGGAAATTCGTTGCAAAAGCACGGTGTTCGGCATTGTCTGAGTCTCGCAGGGCTCGGAGAGCGACCATAGTGGCGAGCTCAGCGTCGAGCTTACCGATGTCGAAGTCCTCAGGACGATTGCGGCGAATGGAGGATACCGAATTACTGATGTCGGTGATGAGAGCTGGCAGGATGAGGTGGGATTCGAGCTCAGTGCGAAGAGAGATGTTGAGAAAATCATTGTACGCCTTGAAACGAGTGCCGGGGACCTTCTGGTTGTGCTTGCGCTCGAGGGTGTCAAGCATTTGACTCGGCTCGCCCTTTACATCGCGGATGTCGTCTCGTAGTGATTCCTCTACGGCGAGCCAGATCTCTCCGCAAGCTTTGCTCTTCCATGTCTCGAACTCTTCAATATCCACTCTTTCCACCCTCGTCAGCGCGGTCGCATCCACCGGTGTGGGGTAAAGTTCCTTTCCCTGGCACATTCGCCATAGACCCTTGGTCTCCGAGTAGGCTTGGAAGCTTTCGAGCCAGGTCGGATAGTTGTCTCGTGTGAGGACTGGGCGAGCAGTGGTGTGAATGGTGTCCGTCATTTCGAAGTAACGAGCGGGAAGTTGAGCCTAAAAATACTGCGTGCACCAAAAAAAAGTTCCTGAGGCGATTTTATAACGCTAGGCCCATAACCTGTTAAAATCAAGGCAGCGGAGCGGCACAGAGGCAATCAAGCACTCAGGGAACTGGGATGGCGTTAGGCAAGGCTGTAGTATATTAAACGGTATCGTACCTGGGATGGCGTTAGGCAAGGCTGAAGAGCCTCGCCCGGCGCCATCCCCGAATATATACATATTGTAGTAATCAACTATTACATTACTTTTCCTCAACCGAGACGTCCTAAGTCACCAATTCCAACAAACAGCTGTTTTGACCAAGAGGAAGATCTGTAGAAAGCAGTGTGTATTCATCTGCCCCACTAGCTGTAGCAGACTAGCCAGGGGCATGCACGCTATTCTGGACTACAGGACGGCGAGTATTGTAATGCTGAACACGAGATTACATTGTCGAAGCCGATCCCGTCTGTCCCCGTACTGCGTCGGATCCGTTGAGTGGCTAAACAAGAGGTGAGCGGATTTAAAATCGCCGACATTAACCTCCCAAAATCGGTG
Source organism: Favolaschia claudopus (assembly GCA_037176885.1). Classification (NCBI taxonomy): domain Eukaryota; kingdom Fungi; phylum Basidiomycota; class Agaricomycetes; order Agaricales; family Mycenaceae; genus Favolaschia; species Favolaschia claudopus. The sequence goes on along the minus strand of JAWWNJ010000004.1, from coordinate 1,413,013 downwards.
ACAGCTGTCAGAGGGGGGGAGGGGGGTACGTAAGTGATGGCCTGCGGTTTGCGCTGGGTTGGGGTTGGGCCGAAAATATACGACGTCAGTCGCCGACTTCACCCGAGGCTTGACGCTCTGCCGACAGCTGCCGAACGCCATCAAAAAAGTTTCGGAAACGCAGCTACATATCCTACATGAGAATATGAGATAATCTGAAGAGGCAGAACCATACTATGGGTCTAAGAATGGGGGGGTAGACGAATTTTCCGGGCGTTTGGCTCTAATTGTGAGGCACAGTAAGAAACTGAAAGTCGGACAAGGGAAAAGTTGGTCGGCTTTATCGGACTGCCTAATTGGGGGGGGTTGTCAAAGAGGTCTGTGTTTGATCGGCCAAGATCGCTCACCTCTTGTGGCTAAAGCGGTGGATGGATATAACGGGTTACACTGCACGCTGCCACAGCTGAGCGAGGATTGACGAATGGCATGCATGGTGCCGACGCTCTGAGTGTTCAGCGTTATCCAAGCTCCAAGGGAACGCCGCCGAGCGTAATATGATACGGAGAATGCGAGTAACTGCGAACGAGTTAATGACCATTGCATTCGACCCTGTTAACGCATACCTAATTCAGGTTACATGTCTTCAGCGCTCCATTGGTAGCTCTCCAGCCCCGTACGCTTTCTCTGATTTATACTCTGGAACCATTTCTTTTCGAACCCGTTTCCACGATCTAACGAAAGAGGATCAGGATACAGGCCAAGAGGAGAGGACGATATGCGTACCAACACCGTCCCATCTGTAGCCAGGTTTGATTCCGAAACGATTGGGAGGAGGGGGAGGTCCAGTATACTCTGGCCTTCGAGGACCTTTCGCGCGTTTTTTCTGAACGACAGAGTGAGCCTTGGAAATCTTACCATATAAGAACGAGTACATACCGAGAGGAACTGGGCAGCAGGGTCGTTCCAGAGCTCCTTTGCCTTCATTTCTTCGTTGAGGTCAGCATCGTCGGCATACCGAGCGAATTTCTTTCCGCGTTGGGCCTCCAATTCTTGTTTCCTCTTCTCTGCCTCATCTCGCTGAACCAGCCCTTTACCCCATTCCATTTTCTGAGCCTCCTTTTCTTCCCGTTCTCGCTTCAACCTTGCAGCTTCAGCGCGAGCGGCTTTGGTATTTATCTTTCTGCCTGTCGCATCTCGATACACAGTTTCTTGAGCGAGAGCCATCTCCTCAGCTGTTGCAGTGGGTTCAGCATTCGTTTGAGGGAGAGCTTTTCTGAGCTGCTGAGCGCTAACCAGTCCTCCAACGAATGCAGTTTCCTCTACAACGACTTGAGGCTGCTCGTCAGGAGCTGGTGATTCCTCCTTTATTCCTGGTTGTATCGTGGCCCATCCGGACCCCTCCTCGGTTGGCGCAACTTTGCGTTTCTTGAAGGATCGGTCTGTAGCGACAACTGCTTCTTCTACGTCTTCCATATCTTCCTTCGCCTCGTCTCCCCAGCCACCATCCACATCCACGACGAATCCACTCGGGGCTGCTGCTGCTTTTCGTTTCTTCTTCTTAGGTCCAACTTTGGCAAGAATTGCGTCGGCTTTCGGGCCAGACATATATTTCTCTGCAAGGTATGCCTTCATATTAGACATGGCGCGTAATTCCGAGGCGGAGGGCAAATAGAGCAGTAGTCTGAGACAGCCTTAGATCAAGAACAATTTAAGACGAGCGACAGCGAGTCAGAGCTAGTGTCGAGGAAGGTGGAGGCTGGTTGAGGATAGTGTGACTGACGCGTGACATTTCCCTTTTCGTTCTCGATCTCATCCGCTGCTATGACCATCCCACTTCCGCCGGCTCAGACTCATCCCATATACGAAGGAATTTACGCGGCAAACACAATTTTCCGCGCTTCAGGCTCGATTTCCAAAAACGCGCGCAAGTCTTTTTTCTTTGTCCGACTCCGGGTTTGTTCGAGACGCGATTCCGTGTATTCAATCCAGTGTACCATACGCTAGCTTACCGTCAATAACTGTAGCGATAACTGTAGTTTTCAAGATGTCCATTGGGCTCGCCTCCATGATATCACGGTCGAACAACACAAAATCCGCTCGCTTACCGGCGACCAGTGAACCTAGTTCATGTTCTGCAAACGAAGCATAAGCTGCGTCGAGTGTCATCCCTTTGAGTGCCTGCGTGCGCGTAAGGCGCTCAGACGGATACCTTTGAAATGAGACCAATCAATTTGAGGACGGGAACAAGACAGGAACGAGAACATACCATCCGCTGTCGCCATGCGGTGAGCGGCCGTCGGCGGTCAGTCGAGTAACAGCCGCATAGAACCCCAGGAGTGGGTTCACACCCTCGACTGGAAAATCTGATCCCAGCGGGAGGATCTGTTTAGGAGAAGACCTAGATGGCGGCGTTAGTAGGAATACGATTATGTGTACCCTCTGAACTGACTCCAAGAGTGTGCGGTAGGCATATGCGCCTGATTGAACAGCAAATAAATGAGGTTTCCTTCTTTCAAGCTAATGCTCACCTTTGATGCGTTCAGGGCCCTGGGGTAATCAAGTCTCGACTCTTGGATAGCAACGAAGGGAGAAACATACAAGGCGAGTTTCGGCATACCACATATCACTTGTGCTGGCAAAGAGCGCGAATCGTGAACCACGGGACCAAAAGAAGATCCAACGCGCCATACCCGTGCGTAGGCTGTACACTGGCAATAACTGCCGACTGTGAATTTGGGACGTCGGTCGACTGTACACCTGAACTTACCTCCCAGCTGTCCTATACGGCGCAAGTCTGACTGTTGTAATATTTGCGCATGCTCTATTCGGGGACGGAAAGCTGCAATGTCTGAATTGCCGCTACGGGCTTCTTCTGCTAGGATGTTCTCGAAGATGTCTAACACAGCTTCATTGGCACGGTCGCCGATACAGTGTACATTCTGCTCAGAGTGTCAACGAGAAAAGAGGCTGTTTAAAGGAATTCAGACCACTTGTAGCTTTGCCCGCCAAGCACTCCGCATAAGTTTGTTCATAGTCTCGGGTGAGCTGCGCATGATACCCCTTGTGTCGGATTTGTCACTATACGGTGAGATGAGAGCGGCTCCCCAAGATCCTAGTGCGCCTGGCAACAGCTTTGGAATTTGTCTTGGGACAGGATGTGAAAATAGACAAACCGTCAGTGAATAGCTTCACGCTTCTCAAGTTGAGTCTTTCATGAGTGCCGTAGTTTGTTAGACGCTTGATTCTGGACGGCTCCCAATCGGTGTAGTTTTCGAAAAAGGGTGTAGCCATAAGGTATAATCGTATCTAGAGCTCTTGAATAAGTCAGCTTGCAGGAGACTATTCATAGCAGAGTTCCTCACCGGAAGCTCGCCGCTTTCAGCTTGTCTGCACAAAGGATATCAGCATGTACTTAGTCAAGTAAAGTCGAGTAAAAGTACAACGAGCCTTTTGTAGAATTCGACCATAGCTGGATCGGTCGCGGCATCATGCACACTGGTCAAGCCAAACTTCAGTGCTTCGGCTACAGCTATATCGAAGTACTCGGTGTATTGTTTTGAGCTCCATGGAGGAATAGGGACGAGATTCATCGCATTGTCCACCAGTATACCTAAATGTCTTTCGCTTAGGGAGCTATCAACCAGGCACATGGAGTTTGCCGACCAGTAGGCTCGCCGCCAGCGTTGCGGATGATGCTTCCGCCCTCAACATCCCCCGGCAAAGGGCCCATGAGTTCGAGCACTCTGAATGAACCGCAATATAAATGAAGCGGAATGGGCAATTTACTGGTACTCGCCGTTCCGAAACCCAGGAAGCATGGACGTCAATACGGAAAAGCACAATAGGTCGACCACGCAATAAAGGGTCCCTTGAGAGGTCTACCTGACAACGGACGCTTTAACCAACTTCTGAAAGTAATGACAACCAAGGCGCCTTACAGCGGTCGGAAACTCAGCGCCAGGCCATTTCGTTTGGTCCCAGCCCATACCCTGAATCCAACGGCTGGGATCCGCATGGACGTCAGGGTGGGCTAAGATATAAGCTTTGATGCGGTCAATAACGTCCTGCACAGATTTCGCGCCGTCGAGTTGCAGCTGCATTTTGTATCCCTGCTGGAGGAGATGTGCATGGGCATCTCATCACATACATATTCTGAGCTTCAAGCGATTTGACCAATGGATAGTGCAAATACCCGCAAGACCAGGCACGATTATATGCCCAGGCTTGATGTACCGAATCCCTGTTCGGGAGGGATAGAAAAGCAAGTTTGTGAACGAGTTTCCCCTCAAATCAGCTATTTACGCGTTCAGACCATGAGTTTGCTGGTAGATAGGCCCCGACCTTCGTCGCCGACAGCAGAAATACGACCGTGGCGCACAGAGATACATTGTGTCCGAGGCAGAGATTCGTCGACAGTATAGATAGATTTCGTGTGCGAACAGAGGGTATATTCGTCGCGAGCTTTGAGGTGCAACCAGACACGAGACAGAAGGACTCCAATTGAGAGAAGCCAAGCTAGTCGCGTAGTAGGACGCGCCCGCAGAACCTGCTCTGATTGCGCGGTTTTCTTGTCGGTCTGCATTGGTTCGCGTCAAGTTCGCGCGGAAGAGAGGTGCGGGCCGATCAACCATATGCTACCGTAAGAAATGGTGAATATCAATATTGCTATCTTTGATACTATCTACGTACACAAGATACAGTACGACTAGAAAACTACACTACGTCCACTAGCCAAGGTCGATGAGGGAACCATAGATATCTCATGGTAAATCACCAGCTCCCTGCAGGACGAGAAGTCAGCAAACAGTTCCCCTCAAGTCGCCACAAGCGAAGAAAGCAAATGAGGGGTCAGAAAACAAGTATGTAGTCTAATCAACGCCGCGCACGCGCGCGGCTAAGCAACAGCTTCTAGTTGATATTTTTTATAGTGCTCATCGTCTACATAGTGCAAAGCATGAACAAAGCACTCACCGACAAGACTCTCTCTTCATCGCGAATTGGTAGGCACCCTGGGATCTATGAGACATCATCAGAACGTGCGGAAAGGACTCAATATGAGAATGAGGAAAGAGAATCAGCAGGGTTGCCCGAAAAAATGAGCTGTGGCGGGCATTTTCGACATAAAGTTACGAAGACCGTCGTGTAAAAACATCACATGTGCAGGAGAAACGAAGCCACGGATAGATGAACTCACCTAAAGCAGCTAGCTATTGTTTGGAGCTCAGGTGAACCACGGAGGGATCAATGCACGACAAAGACCTATAGAAGTGGTCGATTAGCAAACGTGTGCAAGAGCAACGGATGTGGAACAGAATCAGCAGGGGTGCCCGAAGATATGAGCTGTGGCGGGCATTTTCGGCACGGAAGTACGAAGACCGTCGTGTATGAACATCATACGACGAGTACATATGAAAATGACGACTCACAAGAAAGTAGTTGACGAAGCCGACTCTGGGGGTGCTTGGTTACTTGCAATGAAGACACTGAAATTGGTCATCAGTACACAGGGCGAAGGAGGATGCAAAAAGGGGGAAGGGTCAGGATATTTAAAAAAATACAGCCTTGGAATTGTCGTCAACGCCTTGCGGCTTGGGCGGTAATTCCTATTTCTCATCATCCAAGAATCAAGAGAGAGACTCACCATTACCCGACCTTCCCATCCCATCCAATGTCTGATCCATCGGCGGCAGTCCTGAAGAAGCATCGGTCAATACCGAGCAACAAAACACAAAACAGATGTAGGTTCAAGGAGAAGTCAGAGTAGAAAGTCAAAGCATGGCATTTAGCTCAGATACTCTAGTTTGAATTTGATGTTTTTGTCATCGCGCGGAAGGGAGGGGAGAGATAAAAGGTGGGAGAGAGGAGACTCACTTAGTAGAGTACACACACTATCCACGTAGTCTTCTGAAGACGAGACGGGTTCGCCAATATATAACTATTGGGGTAAGAAAAGAAAAAAGTCAGTACAACGATGAGGCAATGAAGATAGGAGGTAAAGGAGGAGAAACCGATCAGTGTAACTATGACATAGAACCACATCGCCTCCGCGTCTGGTAAAGACATTGGGGCTTCGAAGTAAACTTTTAGGTATCATCACATCGAGAAAACATGGGGGGAGTGTCGAGGAGATGGTGGAAAAGAGCTTACCTATGGGATGTCGTGCACGGGCGAAACGAGCACGAAAGAGATGCGGATGGCGGCGGTCATGAAGAGAGGTTGTCGAGGTTGACTGTCAAGCGACAAAATTTTCGAAAATTATACCCAGGGCCACGTGAGAGTTTACGTAAGAGTGCTGCAGCCAAGCGACGCGCACGGACCAACTCTACCCTCGTGCCTCTTGATTCTTGACCGCGACGAGCATGGTCGACCACCGTAGTTCATCGATACGTTCATCCCGTATACTGTCTCGACCATACCGTCTCGTCTCTTCTAATGCTATGCTCAGCGCCTAATATTCTGGGGTTGATTCTCGGCTTCTTTCTTGTTCATTACATTTCGGGGAATCCGTTTGCTGAGCCCCACTGCATGGCTCTGTTCGACGCTCGATTCAGCTATAATCTGGGGACTCACTGACCGGACTTATGCTGCCCTCCGAACATTGGACGCGGTCAATCACTCTCTATTCTTGTTTTGTGGGCGCTCCTCGGCACAGCACCATTGCACCCTCAGTGACCTCAGGATTCTCAAGTGCTACTTATACTCGATCTTCTCCTCCCTTCGAAACACGTTGTAAACTCGTGCTGCTGTCCGAAGACACTACTAGTACCTTCCATAGCATAAACTTGACGGCAATTTGTACCCTCCCGCACCTCCGCCACCCTAGTGACCAATAAATATGCAAAGGATGCCAGGAGGTCTCAACACTCCACCCGCCTCTCCTAGAAATCAACACCCGGTCGGAGGAGAAGAGCTTCCTCAAAACAACGATACACGACAAGACGGTGAGATGCTGCGCAACGAGCACCAAAAGCCTGTACCACCTAAGCTCCAAATACCTACAACACAAATGTACGCCAGCCTCGCGTCACTGTCGTGTGCGACGCGGCTTTCGCCTCCAAATGGCCAAGGACTCGCAGATAACAATGAGGGCAGCGTCCTGACGCCGGAACTGATAGCTGTCGGAGAGCTCGTCAGTGCCATGAAGCGCGTTGTTGGCGTGCTAGGGACGACATTTGATTCACTGGGCGAACAAGCAGAGCGGGTCGCAATTCTAGCGCCTACGTTGAAAGCTACTGAACAAGTATATTTTGCGTCCAGTTTCTCCTTTGATTGTGTGCTCACCGCTCGATCAGATTAAAAAACTCCGCGCTGAGATTGCCAAGGTCGTATCGGAGTCGGAAAGCCAGGCGTTGGAGGTGAACAATTTGTTGGAGGAAGCCGTCAAGCAGACACTTTCGGACAACCTCAAGGCACACATACGAGATGTCGTTGCTCACGAGGTCAAGAAACGAGTCACTCAGCAGGCAGGTTACAGTCCATTCTGGCGACATAGTGCTCAAAACGCATTTGCAGCTGCAAACGCAGATCCCTGACGACGTTCGACGACATACGCTTTCGCATACACGCCAGATTTTCGAGGTCCAGCGAAGCCTGCACAATTCGTGAGTGTTATGGCCGAACGACAACGCAGATACGCTAAACGGAGTCGCAGAGAGGCGCGACAGCATAACTCTGCGCTCGGGCCTACACCTTTAACGAGAGAGCTTCGTCCGCTGTTGCGACCACTTCCAAGTGCAGAGCAGTCGCCCAGCGCGGGTAGCGTGCCGCCGGCACGCATCTCTCGTACTGTGAGCCATAACGAAGAGCCACCCACGCCGTCGCCGCTGTTCCCGCGCGACCTAAAGGCGCTGTTCGCCCTCAAGCCCGAAGAAGCGCAGACGCTGGTGGACGAGTATGGGCTGGGCAAGCAGGCGGTTCCCGCCACGCCAATAGTGGAGGTGGGAGACTCACGCGAGCGGAATCTCAATAAGTTCATGGCGCATATCGGAGTAAGTCGTGCGTATCTTACGCTTGAATTTGTTTTTTCGGACTATTGAATGCGAGTTTCGCAGGTGGTCGGGTTCGAAATGCACGGGTTCCTCAGCTCCATATCGATATCCCAGGGGGGCGGAGCATTGCCGTCCACGCTTATTATTAGGATTCTGGGTGACCCGTGAGGCGTACATACTGAAGATAAGTAAATTCTTGACAATGCAAAATTCATTCTGCGCAGTTGCATATCGCAAGTCGAGTGACTACTACATGAGATTCCATTTTATAGAAGCGAACTCCTCGACGTTCTCTGAATCGAAAGTCCGAAGTCCAGGATTAAGACTCTTTCCGTGTCTCCTCCGGTACCAATGTTGAAAAGGTGCCAACCTTGACAGTCAGGGCAGAGATAAGAAACCAGGTCGTGTAATGAAGGGAACCTGGAACAGTCGGGGCCGACGTGCTCAGCTCTTGGCTTGTCTGAAACCCTGTACCAAGCCTCTTGGAACTGGCCGTATTCAAAGCGTTTCTTGTGTACATTTTTTGCCAACCTTGTGACTGTCGGGTTTAGTGGTGTTTTGTGTAGACCATTTTTGGACATTCTGGGAAGCCTCGAAAGAATGTTCGTACATTTTAGATACCATTTTGAGGAGGCACACGAGCGATCGAGGACTGCAACGTTGCTGGGCGCGATATGATAGTGAGTATTGGATCATGGCAGTCAGGGCCGTCGTGCCGGACGCCGACGAACGTGTGCGCGGCGACCAATGATAAGGCAAGATTCTAGTCGTGTGCGGGGTATAATTACTGCACGTTTCTCGTCCTCGCACACGAGCAGAAATGCGAAGAGTCTTAAGAGTAAGGACGCCCAAGACTCGTCCCACTCCGACTCTTCCTCCTCCCCATGGCCGCAAAACAGACCGCCGTCCTCTATGCCGCCAGCGTCAACCCGCCCCGCTCCGCTAAATCCCTGCGTCCCCGCTCCCCCTCAGAAAGCTCCTCTGCTTCAGAGTATATGCCCGAACCCCGTCGAGTAGTCCCCCTTTCCCCAAAGCTCGCAAAGGCAGAGCCTGAAACGTCTCCTGGCGCTAAACGCGGCCGCAAACCAGCGACTCTATCCCGTACTGCTCGTGAGGCCCAGCGCAAGCTCAACCACTCTATCATCGAAAAGGCCCGTCGCACGAAGATTAACGACGCCCTCGCGACTCTCAAACAGCTGGTACCGGCCAATTATGGCCAGCAGCCAACGCCCCCCGCAGATGACGACGACAACGATGGGGATTACGACGGCGAAAAGAAGCCTCAGAAGAAGGGCACCGGGAAGCGAGAGGAGAAGGAAAAGGAGTTCAAGCTTGAGATTCTCGTCCGAACGGTTTCGTTCATGCAGGACCTCATAGAACGTGTCGCGACCTTGGAGGAGCAGGTGAATAAATCTGCAAATTGCGCAAATTGCGTAGAGCCAAGCGGCATCTCTCCTTCGCTGAAGCGCAAGCGTCCGACGGAGGCAGGCGACGAGGACACACAGACAAGAAAACGCCGCGAGCCGTTGTCAGTTCATTGCAGCCCCTCCGTTCAGCCTACGCATGCAACGGCCTCCCCATCCATACTCCCTAGTCCAGCTAGTTATAGCGGCGCGCGCCTGCCCTCCATATCGTCGTGGTTACCTGAGCACCGACCCTCTCCGCGCCTGTCGCCGGACTTTCAGTCGCACCTCCCTTCGCCGCCTTCGTCGACACAGTTCACCCCCGTACGCGCCTCGTCGCAGGCGCCGCCGGCGCTGAACCTCGGCCCCATCGCGACGCAGGCGCTGCTCTCGGCTCGCACGGCAGAGGACGAGTCGGCCGCGTCGTTGCTGCTCGAAATCAGCGCATCCTCACCTACCTTCCAGGAGCCTAAGAAAGGTCTTCCGCGGCAGATCCAGACGCCGTCCTCGCTGCTTGGACTGATTGCAAGATAATTGTATCGGGGTGTAAACTTACTGCTATGTATTGCCGTCTGGACTGTGTAATCTGTTTTGGTTGGGGAGCGTCAGTTTTGGACCCCTTGCTATAGTCGTGTATTTCGCCATTATGTTGTTGTTATCGCTGTCATTTGGTTTCGCGCATTGTACTGCATAGGAAGGAAGGCAAATAAATTGCATTCAGAATTGTACGTGCAACAGGGAAAGAAAGTAATGTGCCAGTGAAAAATCGACATGCCGTTTCCTGCTGGGCGTCAAAACGACACTTCCTAAGCTGAATATGTTCTCGAGAGAGCAGGACCCGCAGAAGCGTAGTCACTGGCACTGGCTCGACGGTCGAAAGACTGGCATCGGTCAGCGTGGCATTTCTCTCTTGGAAAAGAAGAAAAACCTTGGCGCTCGCTTTCCTTTTATGCTGTGCAGGCTTCGGATCAGATTTCCGAACCACGGTCCAATTTGGCCGATCCCCCGTTTTGGCTGTTGCGCTCATTTAGTCGTCCCAGAAATTCATGATTCTCCGTCTACAGCGCGGTAGAGTCGTTTTTGTGGTCGCCTTCATCTTCGCCATCATCTTCTTCTATCTGGTAGCTCAGAACCAGTACCAGGTTCGTGTTGAATTCACAGTTTCAAGAACACGACCAATTCGAACGATCCCGGCGCCTAGATTAAAAATGTGCTGTCCAGCGCAACACGGCCGTTATGGGACAAGGCGGAGGGACCGAAGAATGTGGTAACGCACTATCACTCGGAGGGTCTGGATGTCGATGCGGACGGTAAGTATGAATTTTGAGTTCAGTCATTTCAATTGAATCGAATCTATGGCCACGACACCCAGTCTGCGCTCTACATGGATGGAAATCGCGCGACACCGCCGGCCATATCAAGGTTCTCGATGCTATCCTCATTTCCACCGAACTCGATCTCCTAGAAATCCGGCTGAATGAATTGAATGCTGTCGTCGACCACTTCTTCATCATCGAATCCAATGCGACGTTTACTGGGCTCCCGAAAGAGACGTATTTCGCAGACAACCGGAAGCGGTTCGAAAGGTTTGACCACAAGATCAGTTATAAGCTGTGAGTCGCACCTCCTGGACCGCAGTACTTCGTAAGTATATTGACTGTCGGTCTCATAGTGTCCCGGGGTTCCCCCTCCAGCCAGACCAGTCACCTTTTGAGCAGGAGAATCATCATCGCGTTGAGATGACCGACATGCTCCGCTCGTACATCGCTCAACTGCCGCCAAACATGCAGACGCTCGTCGTCATGTCTGATATTGACGAGCTCCCCGCTGCGCACACCGTCAAGCTGCTGCGGACCTGTGACTTCGGACAATCAATACACCTCCAGCTCAGGAATTATTTATACAGGTTTGTCTATCTTCGCCAACACCTTGTTGCATTCAACTTATCATGATTAAATTCGACAACACAGCTTCGAATGGCTCGTAGGCCTCACCAGTTGGCGCGCCAGCATGCACGTGTGGGGAATGGACACCTACTACCGCCATGGCCAAAGCTCCGATACCGTCCTATCCGATGCAGGCTGGCACTGCAGCTATTGCTTCCGCACCATCCCAGAATACGCGACCAAAATGAAAGGCTTCTCGCATGCGGAGCGCATTGCGGGACGGCTAGATCTCCTCGACCCAAAACGGATTCAGGATACGATATGCCGAGGGAAGGATATCTTTGGGATGTTGCCGGAGGCGTATAGCGTGCGTTTTTTTCATGACTTTACTTACTGCCTTCCTGAAATCAGCGCAGTATGTCGATCTTTTCTCGCAAATGAGTTTGGAACCGTGAGTAGCGTGGCTTGCTTGTTGAAGAGTATTCACATTGACCCCAACTTCAGACTGACAACAGCCGTGGGTCTCCCGCTTTTCCTCGTCGACAACGCGGAAAGATTCCGGTTCTTACTGCCTGGAGGCTGCCAACGCGAGGCCCCACGGCCGCCCACAGAAACTGGTCCGATGGTTGGGGACATTGGTTGATACTTACTGTACACCGCTTTATATTAATGCATCATCTGTACAAACTGTATCATAACTTGCTCAAGGGATACCACACCAATTTGCATACCCGAAATTTCTGTGTCATATACATAGCTATTAGCAGCAGATCGAGCAGTCGACATATTCCAAAGATGCACAAAAAAAGTATAGGTAGTGAATACACAAGTTTCGAGCAATAGGTATCTGTAAATAAGGGAATGAAGAATAACAATACAACTTTGCGATCCGTGATTCGCGAGGGCGCGGTAGAGGTGTGTAGTGAATAATGTATATGATAGCAGCATGGAGTCATAAAATGTGATCGTAAACAGGAATCCCTAGATTCCAGCAGCTCCGGCTTTACGCAGCCGAGCCCTTTCCAATGGTGCCAAGTGACTGAGTTCATCGTCCATTATCATCGCTGTAGCAGTTGCGTTAGTACCACAACTCAAAGACAAGAAAAGTAACGTACATGAAGAGGAACCCTCGAAAGAAAATTCGCCATCCATGCTATCGTCTGCCATGCTGCCAGACATTAAACGGGGCAGCATCGATTTGCGCCGCTGTAAGAACAGGAGTGAGCAGGAGCAGACTCATGCAGACAGTCGACATACCTTGATGGCAGTAGTGTTCATATCGTCCATGTCAATCAGGTACGGCGTCTCGTCCTCGTGGGATCGTTTCTCTGCTGATTGCACGACCCATTCCATGCCAACTACGTGGGGTTTGGGGTCAGCAAGTGCTCTAAGAAATTAGTGAGCAGAATACGACGCTATGACAGAAACACTCACTTGTATCGATTATACGTGCTTCGTAGCCCATTCTTGTAAACAATGTGCGTGCATGTCTGGCCGACGCTGCCCAAAACCCTTGCTCCCAAATTCTTCAGCATATCTGTGATGAACGACCGAGCGGAGTGGTCTCCAACGTCGGATATGATATCGACAAACACAATGCAGCCTTTGAGAACAGTGAGCGGTTGGATAGTAGGGGTCGGTTCCGATACTGAAACGTCTTCATTGTCAATAGACGTTTCGGCGGTGGCCTTGGCGATCCGAGTGCTCCTGCGCATCCCATCGGTGTTCGATGAACCTGTGGGATCGGCGGACGAGGAGGAAGGGTAACTGCTGCTCGTGCTCCGCATCCCTTGAAGAGGATTTTCGGGAGGGCCCATCACCGGCTTCACAGGAAGCGAGACGGACTTGGACAAGTCCTGCAACGCCATAGATGCTCTTCTCGACGCATTCTGTCTCCACTCCTCCGGCAACCGTTCCTTCTCTTTGCCCTTCTTACTTGCCTCGAACTGAGCGAGAATGGGAAGGTCAAAGCTAACGCCTCGCGGAGATGTTACTCGCTCAATCGTCAAGGCATTTTCCTTTGGTTCGAAACTCTCCGCGACCGTAGGCATGAGCTCCTCTTCAAGCATCGTGTCATCTCCAACCTCATTATCACCCGACCCTCCTCCTCCTTTGACGGGGCTCGCCATGACGCTCGGCAAGCCAGGATTGCGGCTCACTTTCGGCGCCGATCGACCTCTTCCAGTACCGAAAACACTCGGAAGACCGCCCCGCGCGGCAGCTGCTGAGCCCGTACCACGTAAGATGGAACCCGAACCAACCATGAGCTTGGCAGTAGCGCCTTTCCCACCCATGAAGGCTGTGAGTGTGCCTTGCTTGAGTGGTGCAGGGGCAACAGAAGATGTAGCTTTGGCAGTGCCACCCGTGATTGAAGACGTCGACGACGTGCTCTCAATGGACGCAACAGTCGAAGCCCTTTGCAGTCCAGCGGTCGGACGTCCAAGACCGATGCTTCTGTCATCTGCGCTTCGCGTCGACTCGGCCAAGGTTTTGTCAGAGTCATCCTTGCTGAAGCCCATGCTCGTATTCGGTCGTTCAGGCGGCGGCATCTTCAACTTCTCCAATGCATTGGCGAGGGTTAGCAAAGACGATGTACTTGCAGCTATGCGCGAATATGAAGCTTAAAGGCCTAGCCTTTAGAAAAATGCCAACGAGAACGAACGGAAAACTTACGTGGCTTTGCAGTAAACAGACTACTCGATCGTGCAAGTTTATTCTTTGTCGGAGACTCTGAGCCGCCGCTCAGCCCCGCTGCAGCAGATACGGGCTTGTTCTTTCCTGGCGTCTTGGTGAGCGATGCTCTCGTAGCACTAGATTTGGTTGGATCCGCAAACGACGATCTCTTGCTCGGGGAACTGGGACCAGCAACGGGTTCTTCGGGGAGCCTGAACGACGCCTTCTTACTCGGCGAGGGCAACGGAATCTTCGAGGGTGGGACCGTTGAGCCGTCGTAGTCGGCATTCATTTTCTGTTTCTTCATGGCAGGACCAACGCCAAACGAAAGCTTTTGCTGCGTTTGCGTTTGAGCTGGGAAAAGCGTCAATGAAAGAAACCGAGAAACCGAAAGAAAATGGAGCACACACCTCCTCCTTCCGCCTCCTTCCGCTTCAATGCGCTCCGCGTCACTCTTTCAGGGGCTGGTGGAAGAGCCGTTAGCCCGCGAGGTTTTGCTTTGGCGCCGCTAGACTTGATTTTGCCTTTCAAATCGGCTGGAGATGTGACATTGGGCAGCGCCTCAGGCATAGACACATCGGCCAGTTGGACGCCGTCCACCGAATCCATGATCACGTCCCTTGTGGGTATCGGTGCAATGATCACCCCACTCATATCTACTGACGGGTCGACGTTGAGCTTGGTCTCGCCCGCCGTCAGCGTGGACGCAGAGACACCATTGGCAGCCTCCGTAGGCAGCTCAAGTTGTGGACCCGCAGCGGGCGAAGGGAACATATCCGGAGACGAAGAGGCGGGAGGTAGCAGCGCATCGTCTTCCATGACTCGTTCTGCTTCTGGAAGAAGGTCATCATCAGCAAGGTCCGTCAGGGGGCTAGAGAGTCGTCGGGGAGGGGCCACCAATACCGTTGGCACTGCTTCCTGTGGGACATCATCGTCATCTAATTCGCTCAATGGACTGGACACCCGTCGTTCGTACTGAGCAGCTGGCACTACCGGCTCGAGTTTTACCTCCGAAAGAGCCGCAACCGTTGTCGAAATCGGAGTCTCTGGGCGACTGACGGTTGTAGGTGTGCTGGTCAGCTCACCGTCACTGTCGTCCGGGTCTCGTATATGCATCGGTAACGGGAGAGGCTTGGGTTTTTCTCGGGGCCGCATCTTCGATTTGAGAGACGATTTCTTAGTCTCTTCCTTCGCTTTTGCCAGCGGTTGCTCCTTCTCCTTCCCTTTGCCCTTGCCATTCTCTTTCGGGGCAGCAGCAGGGGCTTTCGAAGAGCTCGTAACTGCAGACTTTGACGAAGACGCCACCGACGACGCTGTAGTCACTTTGGGCAGTGAGGTCGATGTCGACGAGGAAGCGGCTATCGATTTCACGGGCTTCGGTATTTCTTTCTCTTTGCCCTTCGCCTGAGCCCTAGTAGCTACACCGCGTGATTTCGATGCCATCATCAGACTAAATGCATTTTGTGGGCCAGTGGATGGTACAGAGGGTGGGCCCATCGACTTGGCCTTGGAAGATGTTTTGCCGGTCACAGTCGCTAGATTGGAAGTTGAAGCAACGGGAACCGGTGGCGGTCCCATGCTGGACTGTACGGTGGACGGGCGCGGCAGGCGGCTCTGGGAGGATGCCTTCGCGGGCTTACTCGCCTCTGCCGTCTCACGCAGTTGCGTGGCTTCCAAGGGAGTATCCGCGGGAGCCGGGGACTCGACAGCGATCGCGTCGTCTGAGGGCGAGGGAAGGGACTGAGCAGCATTGGGAATTGGCGGGAACAGGGACGAGGACTCGGAGGAAGGCGGAAGACCATCAATTCGTTGTACATCCTGTGATAGAAATTGAGAATTCCAGTGAGATAGACGGCTTCAGTGGCTCACAGCAATACTGACGCCCCACCCAATGGCGCGAGGAAAACCATCAAAATCTCCCTGGCGCGACGGAAATTGTCGAGGAGTTTCGGGAAGCGGGGTCAAAGGAGACATTGGAGTGGCAAACACGGTGCGTCTGTTCGCGGGCGCTGCAGGTGTGCATGGTGGTTCAACGATCATTGGAGGAGTTATAATAAAAGCGGCAGGCGGCTCGGATAAGGTTGGCTCGGCAGGGGGCGGAGGTGGTGGCATCGGGCCTTCGTCCGGAATAGAAGCCAGAGCACTGAAAGTTAATTGCAGTTTCGGGGAGTCCCGCTCTTTGGAAGGCGACCGAGACCGAGACCGAGCGCGACGGTGCCAAGGGGTGACGGGAGGATTGCTGAGATCAAGAACAGGGTAGACGGGCACGGAACGAGCGCGACCCTTATTCTTGGGTGAAGCTGGGGTCTGCTTCGAGGCAGAGCGTGATTTGGATGATTTTTTGTTGGATGCCACGATGGGCTCTGAGAGATTACGGGTGTGGGACGGCGTAGTTGTGGTTCGAATGTTGGTGTCTGTATTTTCGATATCGCTTCCTCCTAGATCAAGGTCGCGTTGTTTTTGATGTTTTTCCATCTCCTCCGCGTCCCATTTCAAACGCTTCAGCTCTCGACCATCGAGAGGAGCGTCGGTGTTGTTATACTCGTCTGTTGGTGGTGGAGATGCACTGCGCTTCGAATTGGCATTGACCTGGGCATTGAATTGACGATTCTTGCCCGGAGAGAGAAGAATCTCGTCGTCTGTATCTCCGCCATCGTCTGGTGAGACTTCTGGCGGTGGTTGAGACTGATTCCGTTGAGCAATGCGGGCCTCCTTGAGAGGGGACCGATTGAGAGAGAGGTGAGAGTCGGGGAGAGGAAGTTGTGAGCGAGTTACGCGTTTTACAGTATCTATAGATTCCATAGTAAGCTCATGCCAAAGACGTTGGGTGGAGACGCTGAGCGCGACGAGGTCAAGGCGAGGTCACTGTTCAAGTCAACGAGATGGGCACGGTCACGTGGTTCCAAACCTCCCTCTATGACCTCCGCGTCGATTGGGATAATGCGTTGTGCCGGTTCAACGTTGGCAATAATTCATCGTCGCACAGTCAATTTGTCTCCGTCCCTTGCGAGCTTCTTTGACGACTACACTGCCCAATGCCCAATGCCCAATGCCCAAGCGCCGGATTTTGCCCAGATTGAATGCCTCGGTCACAACTGTGACATCCCGTCAAGCCGGTGATCATCTCGCCCACCAACTCGATGCTGAGGATTGCAGCGCTCCGCGGTTGGCGCACTGTTCTACAGCAATTACCATCTCAAGCATCCTCAAAATCCTGTATCTCCCGGAGCACCCTATGGAGCTATAAGCGTTCTATTTCATCTGCCCCGACGCCGTTTCCTTCCGCGTTAGTTTGTGCTGCTGTGACAGAACTGCCTCCATTCATTAACCCACCGGGGAAGTATAGCTGGCACAGATTCAACCATCCACCAAAATCCATTCTCATTGTCAACAAACTCCGCACACAGCCCGTCATCCTAGCCATCGACGCCTTTCTCGAGTGCGTTCTCAGTACGCTCCACATCCCGCCTTGCATGATTCCATCTATCTAGACACGTCCATACAACATATCCTGGCGTTCGAGTGTTTCACGAAGACCGCCCCGACATTCCGCATGGCGCTGAAGTATGGCACCAGGGTAGCGTTTGTGCTACTGGAGTGCAATTCTTGCATTTTCACGTCCTTTTATAGGCGACAAAGCTGAAAAAATCGATTTGGTAGTCACGCTAGGGGGCGACGGTACCATCCTTCATGCGTCCTCGCTCTTCAGCTCTGGTGCCGTTCCGCCGGTCCTCAGTTTCTCTATGGGAACTCTGGGCTTCCTTTTACCGTTTCGCAAGTTTTCCCCCGTGACATACCGAAACTCTAATTCACACATCTGAACAGACATCGACGATTTTGCCAAAGCACTGGAAAGCGTTTTCCATGGCAAAGCAACCATTCTTGACAGAATGAGACTCGCATGCACCTTTTATAATGAAGACCTCTCCAAAAAAGGCGAAGATGGCCAAGGCTGGTGTCCATCTTAATACTTCGCTTAGCCTGCGATATTCAATCTCGTCAACAGCATGGCAAGTTATGAACGAAATCGCATTGCACCGAGGAGCCAGTCCACATTTGAACACTATCGATATTTATGTTGACGGTCAACATCTGACAGAGGCTGTTGTAATTATATTGTTTTTCTGCTTTGTTTCGTGCCCGATATCTTGTTTTACAGTCAGATGGCCTCATTGTATCCACTCCAACCGGCTCAACTGCCTACTCGTTATCAGCAGGCGGACCGATTGTTCACCCATCTCTCAGCGCCCTCGTTTTGACTCCCATTTGCCCCCGGAGTTTGTCTTTCCGACCGCTGGTATTCCCTTTCTCTTCATCAATAACCCTGCGAGTGCGTTTCACCGCTCTCATCGTAAAAATCTTTTCCCTCTAACTTGCAACTTGCACTTTACTCAGATCGGCGACCGCAGCCGCGCCCCTGCCGGCGTTTCAATGGACGGCCGCGCCTCGCGGACGTTGAATCCGGGTGAGTCCGTCACCGTACATGCCTCGCCGTACCCAGTGCCATGCATCAACCGGTCCTCCATTGCCGATGAGGATGAAACCACGGGCACGCACGAAGTCCATGAGGGTGCTGGTCCGGGGAAGGAAGATGACTGGGTTCGCGACATCAACAATCTCCTTCAGTATAACGCAACATTTCGGAGCAAGGCTCTGCTGCGACACAGTCGAACTTGAGATGGGAGGTCGCTGGATCCGAACGAACAAAGATTCACGATTTAGGACAATTATTTTATTATACGCAATGTACGATAGATGGAAACACGCTTGGAATACAGTTTGGAAATCCAAATGAATTTCTCTAAACCAGTGAAACGGGTACTACTCTACAACCAAGTGGATACAGTGTGGATGATGCGGATATGTATGTACAAGTGAGGTGGCATCGCAGGACGCGAAAGGGTATGGGTATGGGTATCGATGCTAACGATAGATGGCGCGTGGCCGTCGTGTTGTGGCGCGGATGTAAATTGCATTATGCCAAAGATGGGTCGGAGGTCTTTCATTCAGCCCATGCGTGGTAGCCACGACTTCTTCGCAGCCTTTGTGCTCCTCCCGGACGGCGACGACTGCCTAGAACGCGTCGGCGGTGACGGCGATGAGCGCGTTTTGCGCAGGATATCAACCTCTTCCTTTGTCATGTCCGTCGGAATCGCGAGATACGTCGGGGGAGAGTTCGCGTCAGGCGTTACAATGATGTCGATGACGCCGCCGCATAATTGGCGTGCCACCGCCGCGAACCATGCGCTCTCCGAAATGCGCACAACGCGTGGTTCGTGGCGGTTGATTGTTGCGACAGTATTGAAAGAGATGCGGTCTCGTGGAATGTCTGCGAGCTCGATGAACTCTTTCTGTGCTATGTCGAGAGCAATCTGCAGAGATACGCCACTCACTCAGTATTCGTACGAAATAGGGAGTATTGGGGTGGAAGGCACCTCGTATGTTATCGCGGGGCGGACGTAGACCAGCCGATTCAGATAGCGGTAGGTTATGTAGTCGGGGAGGGCAGGGGTAGAGGTTTTGATGGTGGCCATGAGCGAATAATCGGGGGGATAATGACAAGTGAGTTTGAAAAGTGAGACAAAAGGGACGTGATATATATACAGCCGAAGCGGTGCTGATACAACCGACGCGGACAGCGTGAGCGTCGGACAATTCAAGCTTATAGACCAGTGCCTGCAGTGTTGGTTGGTCTCAGCGCAGCCGGGCTGTTCGAGTATGCACAGCCCGACGGCTGGGGCAATGGAGATGACATCCAGCGGTAGAAAAGCAGAAGCTGCGGGAGAACTCAAGCCTGTCCATTGTACTGCAGAGAGGGAGAGAGCTGTTGGATGTTGCAGCGCACAGGACCTAACAAGGTCAAAACCGATACCAAGTTGAATCGACTCGATCATGCAATCAATTCCAAAATGGCAAGCCCGGAAAATAGAGATAAATTACAGCAGTACAGGCGATACAAAGTCTTATAGATACAGCAGCAGGCGCTAAGCATCTGCATTCCCCAGTAATCCAAACAATCCACCGGCACCAGGCTTTCTGGAATTTTTCACAGGTAACACAGACACCTGCTTGGCCTTCTTCGATTTCTTTTTTCGGTCATCGCCAAACGTCTCTGTGATATCGTCAATGCAGGCCTGCCAAAGAGAATCGGGAATATCCCGTTGTCGACCACCCGTCAGGGACGCATGAAAATCTACTCCGGAAAATAGCGACGCAGGCGAGGGCAAACGCTGATTGATCAAGAGAATTTGGGAGAAGTGATCAATGCTCTCCAGAGTCGCAAGAACTTGTGCAGTCAGCTGAACATTTCGATCTAGAATTTCCGGCAATGCATCATCCTGTCCTGGGGAGACGGTGCCTTCAGGCGTCCAAGAAAACGCGGAAAGGAAGCACCGAGCTTCGTTCCTGGTCCATCGCTCTTTCTCCCGCTCCTTGCTACCGTTTTCCAGTGCTCGGGAGTTCAACGTCAGAAGAACCCATCGCAGGCATACGGCGACAGCCACATGTTGTGGCGGAAGAGACCGGATAGCTGTCGTGTCCGACTTTAACAAACGGAGAAAAACGGTAAATCGATCCCCTTCCGATCGGGATAATATTGGAACATCGATAGACACCGTCAAGTCAGCAGTCGATATTGAGGACAAGAAATCAGAGACGAAGCGGACAGTTACTGTTTCCTCTGCTATCCGCGTTCCTCGACGAACATATTCAGTTATTATTGGAGGTTGAACCACTTCGGTTTGTGATGAAGATGTGGGCACCGTTCCGCCCTCATCTTCGTTGTCTTGGTCCGCTGGTATACTGAGGCGGTGCAAAGCACCTTTTAATGGCGCCAGTAGATCTGCTCCATCCCTCTCATCATCATCTGAATCCGATTCCACGACATCTATCAATTCATCCTCGTCCTCATCTTCGTTGTCCTCTTCGGTCGCACCATCATCGTCAGCCTCTGAAAGTGGTAGCCCAACGGTATCGTGCAAAACCGCGTATCCCATCAGTCGGATAGGTCTCCCAAACACCCGACTGACGGTTTCTAAATCCGGGGTTTCTAAGAACAACCTTGGCCAGGATGTTCCAGAGTGTAAAGCGTCCAGAACTTTAGGGTCAAGATGGCCATCTCTATATGCTGAGAGGTATTTGCTTCTGAGGTCATTCTGTTGAATGAGTTCGTCGTCATTGTCGCCTTCTTCCAGCAATGCTGCTTCAGCTGTAACATGCCGGGACAACATCGGCAAAATGGGACAGATGTCGGCGTCATGCAATGCGCATATGTCTGTAGGCCAGAGATCTTGGGAGTCATCCTCGCTTTTCGGTAACGCGTACTGCAGGGTGGCTTCCACGATCCGATCGACAATCGCTTCAACTTCTCCGGAACCCATTGACGAGATCGAACGAACGAGGAGTGCGGTTACTGTTTTATCGATGAGATCCATCACGCCTCCAAGCTGCTTTTGCCTTCCTTTTTGAGTGGACGCAGAGAGAATTGAATTTAGGGCGGCCGCTACCCGAGTAATGCGCTGCGACAGCGTGAGTTGTCGCTCGAAGAAAAGAAGTTGAACATTTCGACGCGCTGAGGACAGGTGACTGGTAAAATCGTTCCCCACCAGCGCACCAAACAGTGGAAGTAAGGTGACGGGAATATTGAGATGCGATGCTAGAGTCGTCGGACGATATGCTATGAACGTCAGAAAGAGTCCGGATGTGCTTTCTGGCGGAATTAAGCCGCGCGAAACAGCAGAATTCGCAACTTTCTTTTTGGCCTTGGGTTTAAGAACTTGCTGGAAGTCGCCATCCTCGAAGGTGGGGAGTTCCTCCGCTGCGGGCACATGCCAAACCATCTCGTCCAACGGAATATACCCTCGATATCCTTCCGCGTTCAAGATGACAAAATCTGAGTCAGTGCCCACAACGAAGGCACCGACTCTGCCTGCGAGTTCAACTGCATAGGGATCTCCTTCCTCGTCCGCATAGTGGATAGACACGGCGTCGGTTCGCTGGCAAATTGCTTTCAGCGCATCCAGACAAGCCGAATACGAGAGAGGCGGTAGTATTCTCGACTCATTCAGGAATCGGGGGCTGGATCGGGACGCCGTAGAAGTGCGGAAAAATATCAGAGAATGCGAGATATTCGACTGTGTTAAACGAGAAATTTGTGTGGGGAATTTGAGACTCGGGCAAGGGCCTGTGACATATAAGAAACATTGAATGTACATCAAGAGGACAACGGACCGTCGAAAACAAAGTAAACAGTGAAACCCACGTTTACCCAAGCCTCGACAACATTTGTAACAGCCTTGCCGAAAGCTGCATACTGTCCACCGTAGACCCAAGGCAGACCAGAGGATCGGTATACATCATATATGAACGACCATCCGTCTACGACAATTCTCGTTCGAGTGGAGTCATTATTAGGAAGCGAAAGAGTTTCTGATAGTTTGCGGTGTTCCCGTAAGTAGGTGCTGAGACCATGAACACCCATAGTGGTGGGCACCGGGAGTCCGAGACTGCGCTCAAGACGGCGGAATTGGCACTGTGCCCAGGGAAGAACGCAAGAGGAAGTTCGGCGTAGACACAAGAAGAGTCACACCAACTCAACACTGAACCTAGGGTTAGGTTTCCGTAGATGGAATCCCAAAAGCAATTGGGTGTGTGGTCGTACGCGTAGGCCAGGGGAGGCCCATACGATAAACGAGGCCACAGTGTCGGTCAAAGACTACATGGGAAAGCAGATATGTCCGAAGTTATACGGCGTCTGTTATCGATAGTAACCGACGCGTAGATACAAGCTAGAACTGTCCCGGACTGTAATCCACTGCCTGGGCTATCTCAATCTTGGTAGATATCATCTGAACAAAAGCTTGGTGAGCTGGATCTGAGGCTACATAGTAGTCTCGGTCCGCAGTTGACTCGAATTCGACAACGAAGGCATATTCGATGCCCTTCTGTCGCATGGGTTAGATCCAGCACACATACATTTTTTTCAACATACCTGAAGCCCTTCAGGAGAGTTGTCTTTTCCACCAGTCACCGATTTGATATACGGCTTCTTGGATTCTGGGTGAACACAGCTGTCCTTCAAGGCCAGTAGAGCTTGGCATGCCTGGACATGTTGGTCAGACTTTGAACAAGCAGGTGCATGGAATAGACACGATACATCTTCTGCGGCGGTGGCACTTGTGCCAGGCTTGAATTTGAACATCACGATGTGGATGAGAGGCATTTTGAGCATGGAAACAAGGACAAGCAAGGTCTCATCCCGAAAGTGGTTCTTTTTAAACCAAGGCTGATTAAGATGCGAGGTGGGTCAGCCGTAGGCCCGACCAAGTGGGTCTTCATGGAATTGAAACGGAAGTCAAACGGAAAGTTTATAAGCATGTTTGTTTGTCCACTACGCCAACCAAACATATAGCAGCCCCAATTAGGAAGTTATGCCAAGACCAGGGTGCAAAAATCTCCGGAAGCCAAAATAGCGGCATGTGCGAGCCAGTTCATGCACTTGGGACAAAGCAAACATCGACCTCGCAAAAGTTTTCTGGGCGCTTATGATCAAGTGTAGTGCTCAGTCAGGTAAGTATATTACAGTAATGACACTCGCAACGGCGGCATAAAGAACAGGTGAGAGGATGGGAGAAGGATGCTCGTGGACTCTTTACTCTCATTCAACATTGTATTGAGTAGGATCTCTCCAGGACGAGTCGGAGAATGAGCCTTGAGGAATAATCGGCAGGATCTGCCGGCTCCGGCAATCAAGCATCAATCGATGTGTCCTCAATACTTACACCAAACCTACACAGTTATGTACATGAAGACACCTCACATTAGGTCATGTATGAGGGCCGTCGACGGGACGGTACCGTGTTCGCATTGAAGGCAGTTTCGAAGAACAGTTGCGGAACTGCGTGCGGATTTCGAACGGGAATTCAACGTCACACCAGTCGCTGCCGACGACAATTTGCCAGGCAGTGGCAGGCACCATACAAACTTCTGGCAATTCATGCGTGCCGATCCCGCGCGGTACTGACGTTGTTCTCGGTTTCTGGAACCTTTGACAATGGCTGGATCTCGGGCCTCGAAACATTAACACAAGAGCATCGTTCACGGCGGAAGGACCAGTCACTGAGTCAGTCCTCATTCGAAGTCCTCGGTGGGGTTTAGTATCCGTTGCTTTGCCCATGGCGGCCAGTCGTTGAACGTGCGGTTCACGACTCGGATCGCTCCGAGACAGACTCAGGGTCGATTCACCTGTATTCGCGCAATCTCCTTTGTCTACGGCGCAATGAAACTTCAACGCAAACTTTTTCGCGTTTGGTTTGCGTTGCATTCAATGCCCAGAGCGTTTCGAATTATTCGGTGGCGTTCGATACTGGCCTCGCGGGATCTATGTACCGGGCGATAGATTCATCCTTCTTGCATCCTTTGGACGGTTTTTCCAGCTACAATTGGAAATTATCTTCAAACTGTGAATCCTACGCGCACCTGGAAGATTTTCGTGGCCACCATGAAGACCATGTCCTCGGACGGATTCAAGCCCTCACGATATTGTTTGGATTTTTCTGTGCTTCTGCCGGTTGAGGTAAGTACCTTTTCGGACAACACGACCGAAGGGCAATGGAGCTGACTTCAGTCCACCCGGTGCTGACAAGGTCTGTAGCTTCCAGAGGATAAATGTGTGTAGGATCATGTATCAGAGCTGGCAAACAATCCTCAGGCTTAGGACAGTGGGTCGCAAAGACGGTGGCACAATTATACTTCGGAAGATTTTCGACAGTTGACTGTGGGTAGTGCCTGGAAGAAAAGAAGGACACTCAGGCTCGTGGCGATTCCATAATTGCTGTTGAAAACTAGCTATAGCCGGCGGTGAAGAACAGCGAGATTGAATTGCAGCTCGCGTGGCCTCGCGTGGGACGGAAGCGACGTAACAATGAAGAAGCAGAGCTAAAAGCCTAGTTCACGTTTTAGGTTTGCGCTGTTTCTCTCTACTGTACTTTTCCGGGAGTTTGTTCTGTGCTCTGGTGAGAGAATGAGATTCAGGTCCAGGGCATCAAACTGTGACAACAAATCGGGAAACCAAGTGACCAAATCCGGATGTCGACATAAAAGCTCTGTTCTTTGGTCCGCCTCTCCTTGGCCTCTCCTTTGTTATCTTTCTCCCCATGTCTCCTTCTGTCTACAACCTACCTCCTCAGGCATCGTCCATTCAATACTCACGCGTTTCTTTACATTACTGACGGATAGATTGTGCTCTAGAAAACACAAGTCCTTGTTATCGGCGGTATGTAGAGCCGGTTCGACCTATATCTCTTCTTGACCAATTGCAGGAGGTCCTGCTGGTTCCTACGCCGCGTCTGTTCTTGCCCGTGAAGGAATCAGCGTCACCGTGCTCGAAGCCGCCAAGTTTCCTCGATATCATGTCGGCGAAAGCTTGATTCCGTCAGTTCGCCACTATATGCGATTCATCGGCGCGGATTCGAAGCTTGCCAACTATGGATTCGTCCACAAGGTGAGTTTTCATTTTGTGGTCGATCGTGGTGCTGCCGTTGATGGCCAACAAGCCTGGGTCTGCAATCAAATTCAGTAAGTTTTGTGCCATTCGTATCAACGTGTGCTTGCACTGACGGGCTCCAAAAGATCAATTCAAGCGAGAGGGCTGTACGTCTTTCCTTTCCGACGCGTGCCTTCTCCTAACGACAATCTAGACACCGATTTTATGGCCTTGGGCACTGACAATGCCGCTTTCAATGTCGTGAGTCTTTGACTCGCACTTAAATCTTGGAGGTTTCAATCATTCGTTCCAGACCCGTTCTGAATTCGATCACCTCTTGATGAACCACGCTCGCTCGTCGGGCGTATCGGTATACGAGCAAACCAAAGTCACATCAATTTCTTTCTCTCCTACGGATTCCAAACGTCCTATCTCTGCGTCCTGGTCCCATATCCCTCCGCCCAGCCCGCTTTCTCCTCCTGCATCCCCAACTACGACTACGCACGTTATCCCTGAACAGCCTGTGGAACCGCATGTTGTCACAGGCACCACGACATTCACCCATCTCATTGACGCCAGCGGACGCGCAGGTGTAATGTCAACCATGTATCTGAAGAATCGTCATTTCAATTCATCTCTCAAGAACATCGCCGTTTGGGGCTATTGGAAAGAAGCCGGCACCTATGGGTTGGGCACCGCCAGAGAAGGGTCGCCTTGGTTTGAGGCTCTAACGGGTATGCTATCTTCTACTTGTCTTCCGATGTCCTTATAATAATGTGTCGACGACTAGATGCGTCAGGATGGTCAGTTCTTATTCTTCATTTCTGAACCTTTTTGATCAAGTTGTAGGGCATGGTTCATACCTCTGCATAACGGAACTACATCGGTTGGCGTCGTCATGAACCAAAAGGTCTACCATGAAAAAATCAAAGAGGACGCCAAACAAATCTATTTTTCTTCATCGTCCGCGCCCAATCCTTCGGCATCGAAAACGGTGGATCACTACCTCTGCAATATTGGCCTTGCTCCTGGTGTCCTCAAATTACTCGGGACTGCAGTGATGCAAACAGGGAGTGTTAAAAGTGCAACTGACTATTCATACTCTGCTCCTTTGTATGCCGATCGTGGCTTTAGAATCATAGGCGACGCCGGAGGTGGGCTCATACTTCTTCATCTCGCCGTTAGTTCCATGTTCTGACTTGAGATTTTTCTTTCTAGCATTCGTGAGTGACTTGAAGAAAATCCGCGCATCATCTAATCGTCACACAGATCGATCCGTTCTTTTCTTCGGGAGTCCATCTTGCTCTCACTTCGGCACTGTCAGCCGCGGCCACAATATGCGCTTCAATCCGGGGCGATTGCACTGAATCTTTCGCGGCTGATTGGCATACAAAGCGCGTGTCGACTAGCTATACTAGGTGGGACCCTTTATCTAGCTCTATCATAAAACTCATCGAGAAGTAGATTTCAAGTGGTGGTTTTGAGTGCTTACATGCAGATTCGGAACTCTCAAAGTGCAGATGTATTGTCTGATATAAACGAAGATAACTTCGACAGGGCGTTCTACCTCTTGCGGCCGGGTCGGTTCCTCACTCTTAACGCAACGTCTTTTCTCATGCTCTTCTGTTTTTCAGTCATCCAGGGAGCTGGAGACATGGGCAAACTCCTGTCCGAAACAGAATTGCAGAAATCTCTTGATTTCTGCGTGAACCTTTTCAGTCCGACTAGTCCCGAGGAACACCATCGTGTTGCTAGCCAACCACAGATCAGCCAAAAGCTTCTGGACGTTACTGCTCCGCTCGTGGACCCCGCTATTCTCGAGAAAGCCCTTCACGTCGAGCACATTGCACTCTCCTCTCAGAAACACCCTCCTGCCACCAAAAAACGCCTCAACAACCGCGACCGCTCCGCTTCGGAAGTCGCCGAAACACGAATGGTACTCAACAAAATCAACGCACGCCGGATTGTCCACGCGGAGTATGCAATTAATAATTTCGAATCGGAGCCCATCGCAGGCTATGTTGTGAAGCTGGAGAAAGGGAGTCTCGGTCTCAGACGTCCCAGCAGTGTTTTGGCGTCTACCCCGGAACTCGCGGATTAATTCACTTCATTCTCCGGACAGTTTATCGCATTGGGACTGGGAAATTGTATCGCAAATACTGTATCGTCGCCCGCTTTCTTCCTCGCATCGTGTTCGTGTAGCTGTTTTCATCATTAGGGTTTCATTGTCGCCATTTGTAGCAGCTATCGTGAATTTGTATAGCATTACTCTGGATCATTTGGATAAACATGTTCTCCTGCCAGCTCCCAATTCAGCTTTGGAGTGATGGAGGACTGTGTAACGGGAGTGCAGTCACCGAAAATGGACAAGCAATATTTAACCCCGTGACCGTGTTTTCCGTTTCTCAGCTTCTTCAACACAACACGAACTTTCCGTGGGCATTCATTTAGCACTGGTCTTTGACTCTTCGGCGCGGTATACAGATCGATGGGATCTTTCTCACGTCCTAGTCCAAAGCACTCATTCGCTTTGCTGACCGAAACATGAACGCTACCGAAATTCCTTCGTTCGCTCTCAACAATGGTTCTAAGATACCTTCGGTCGGAATGGGGTCAGTTGTCTACCCATGAAGAGGCGCGTCATCTTGAAAACCTCTCCCAAAGTTGCTACATGGGGGGAGGTGATTTTACCGACAAACAAGTGTACGATATGTGCCAGAAAGCAATCAAGGTCTATTCGTACTGCGCCAACCTGCGAGTAACATTTATATTCAAGTATGCTGCTGGCAGGCCGGATACCGTCATTTCGACACGGCGAGCTGATCATGGAATCCACTGACTTCTTGACTGACCTGAGGGAGGAAAGGCCACTGGTTACGGAAATGAACAACAAGTCGGCAATGCCATTAGAGATTCGGGCCTCCCCAGAAGTGACTTTTATGTGACCACTAAACTCGCGTACAGTTTTCGTTGTATTATTCGCCACCCGCGCACTCACCCCGCATCAGAAATGGCGACCATCACCGAGTACACGATGCATTCGAGGAATCGTTCGGAAAGCTTGATCTGGAATATATCGACCTATATCTTCTGCATTGGCCCCAGGCTTCCGCGGGAGGTATGATATGCGGCTACCTCCCATTTACTCGCTCATCTTGACTTTTCAGATGTCGATTTCAGTCAAATAAATGCCACAAATATGGCGCTCCCACCCGACGAGCATCCAACATTCGTGGAGACTTACAAAGAGATGGAAAAGCTGCTGAACACAGGTCATACCTCTGTCACTCTAATCCGCTTCTTCAACACGCCTAATGAAAGGTAGAAAGAGTCAGGGCAATTGGAGTCTCCAATTTTTCAATCAAGACACTTGACGAGCTTCTCTCGCAATGCACCGTCATTCCGGTCGTAAATCAAGTGGAGCTTCATCCATGTTACCCCCAGGAAGACCTCCAGGCATACTGTGAGGCCAAAAGTATCCTACTCACGGCGTACTCCCCCTTAGGTTGTTGATATCTTTCGTTTCCTTCGCTCCTTGATTTATTTTTGGCTAGGCAGATCGAAAACTTTCTTCCCCGATCAGTCTCTTTTTCGTCATCTCGCTGAAAAATACAACGTGACTGCGGCCCAGATCGTTTTGAGCTGGGGAGTTCAAAGAGGAACCGCTGTAATTCCCAAGAGTGAAGACGAGACCAGAATGCTGGCCAACATCTCTGTAACGATTCGGAAAGCGACTATCTTCGATGGTCATGCTGACTCCCGAGACTAGCTGGTGAAATTGTCCGTGGAAGACATGCAAGAGATTAGTGCGTTCCATGTGCTACCAGGTATGCATAGATCCTTGGTGGAATTTCATGCCGATGACGGTACGTATACATTTTTGCTCTCACTGTTTGATCATATATGACATGGCTTCGATAGGCAGCGTCTATGGGTGGACGTATGAATGGTTGGGCTGGAATATGTCGAAAGGCGGCATCGTGGTCCAGAATCGGACTCAATGAACAGTCGTGGAAAGCAGGAATTGTTCGGAATATTCCGTGTACAGTAACGGGCGCCGGCCCGACGATCTGCAAAGGCATCACTTTGAATCTCACGTTGCTCTGAACTCTCATCCTCTCTGCGCGTATTTCGTCGGTGCACCATGGCAAACGTACCTTCTTTCGATCTAAACAACGGAACCAAGATTCCTTCAGTCGGAATGGGTTGTTGGATGTCTAGCCCTGGAGGTGGAGAACGAGTCGACACTATGTGCCTATCTGCTTTGAAGGTCATACTGCGGGGCCTGATCTCAGCCTCGTACAAAACTGAATATCTGTAGTGCGGATACCGTCACTTTGATACGGTTCGTCACTGGAAGCCTTTTGATTGGTGAAATTTTGATCTCAATACTCGAAGGCTTCTGCATATGCGAATGAAGAGCAGGTCGGAAGAGCGATTCGAGATTCTGGCATACCGCGCGAGGAAATCTATGTAACAACCAAACTCGGGTAATCTTGTCTGGTGCACACACGCCTGCGTACAGTAAACCTCAAGCACAGGAACCGAGACCATCACAGAGTGAAGGAAGCATTCGAGGAGTCCTTTGAGAAACTCGGTCTTTCATACGTTGATTTATATCTTCTTCACTGGCCTCAGGGTAGGTGTGCTGTTTATTTAATGAGCCCGTACCTCAACTTCTTCGCAGGGGTAGTGAACGGTAGGTACCTGCATTCCACAAACGAGAAGTAGTAATGAATGATTTACAGATAAAGTCTTGAGTCCTGAGGAGCATCCCACGTTCATAGAGACTTGGAAGGAAATGGAGAAACTGCTCGAGACTAGTCAGATTTCACTTTTTTGGGGGGGAGTGTCTCTCACGCGCCCGTAGAGAAAGTCAGGTCAATCGGAGTTTCGAATTTCTCGATAAAGACTCTTGAAGAGCTCCTACCGCACTGCTCGATCGTACCCGTGACAAACCAGGTGGAAACACATCCATGTTATCCTCAGACAGAACTCAAGATGTATTGTGAAGCTAAAGGGATTCTTCTCACGGCATATTCACCACTGGGTGATCTTTAATCAAATCGATAAAGTGCATTGGCTAAGTTCCGTTCAGGGAGATCCACCATCTTCATGGAGGACGCCACGACTCAGGCTATAGCAACCAGAAATCACACCTCTCCTGCTCAAGTGGTTCTTAGTTGGGCCGTTCAGCGGGGCACGATTGTGATTCCTAAGAGCGAAGATAATGGCCGGATGCTCGCCAATATTACTGTGAGCTCACCTCTAACTCTACAGATCATAGGCAGAAACCTTTGAATCCGATCTAAAAGCTGGTCACCCTTCCAAAAGAAGAGATGAAGTTGGTCGATGCGCTGCATGAAATGCCCAACATGCACAAATCGCTATTGATGTTCGATAATAAAGGTGATGGTACCGTATTTGGTTGGTCGTATGCACAACTAGGGTGGGATCTTGTTGTCGGAGGGCAAGTTGTAAAGAGTTGATTGCGATACAGTAATGGTTCAATCAAGTCCTTGGATGTTTCTTGCTGCTTTGATATCCTTCGAATTGATGAGCTACTGGCGCGGGCACTCAAAGGCGCTCCGTGGGCGGGCATTTCTGAGTTCTTCGAATAAGTTAGTTGTGCAACAGGCTCCCGGCAAGAGGTCTCGAAGCTGTTACACGTCAGGATGATTGTGTTTCAGCATCCGTCGTGCAGTTGTGGTGAATCGGCGATTGGTGGATTCAGATACTACATTAGTGGGATTTGCTTCAGGGGAAAACTTTGGAACCCCGTCTGCAGTCAACAGTGCCACACGGTCTCAATAAGCTATACAGAATGGATGTGTATACAATGGTATTCGCAAGCTTCGTGTACACGAAGCCGTATTATGTATGAGGAAATAATGATACCCAAGGGATAAAAAGTCAGTCATTAGTGCATTATCATCTCAGTCGTGCAGTCGTGTAAGTGTCATGGTATGTTCGTGGTGGTCGTATAGTATGGTCCCGGCCTCTGCTCTCCTCTCCGCCGGTCTTGACTGCGAGGTGGGGGATGCTTAGATCGTGAAGAACTTCCCGCGACCGGGAGATACGGGTCATAGAATGGCTGTGTGGAAGTTGGGATGTGGGGAAGCTGAGGTAGTCCTGGAGGATCCTGGCGACTGGGGTACGTTATGATTGGGTGTTTCTCGCCAAAGAGGGTACCAGAGAGCGCAGGTTGCGTGATATCGCTGCTCATGTTCTCAACCTGATAACCAACGCGGCGGAGGTCCTGCTCGTGATAAAGCGGTGAAGATGGCGTGGTACCAAGAGGAGCGGATTGTCGGCGTGCAGCATAGCGGTCCTCCACTCGTGATAATGGGGTATAACTCGTTTGGGGGACTTGCGGGATGACATCAACAGACTGACGACGTCCTCGACGAGAGGGAGAGTCAGGCGAGTAAATCTGGGCAGACTGCCGACGTAAACCTGAGGTGGGTGATTGAGGTTTACTATGCCGATTTGATTTCTGCGTCAAATCAGGCAGTCGGGGGACGGGTGGATCAAAAGAATTTCCTGCGAAATCAGAGGAAGGGGATGTGACTAGTTGGTGTTGAGGCAGCGCGGACTCGCGAATATGCGAGCCTCTGGGCGCCCATTCACCAGGGGCAGGGGACCCTGTTGCGATCGAGTGAACCACTTCATCCGTGCGAGCCTGTTCAGGGGCATTGGGAAGCGCAGAGTCGCGGGTGTGCGAGCCCCTGGGCACCCATTCGCCTTGTGGGAATGTCGGCCCTGACCTGATCAAATGAACCGCTTCCTCCGACCTAAAAGGTGGTGAATGTGAAAGGGCTGGGGTGTAGCGAGTTGGTGAAGGGCCCTGTTCGGGTTGCTTCCCCAATATCTTAGGCGTCGTGAGAATCAAACGTCCTCGTGGGGTCATCCGGTAAGGCGAGGCACCGTGGGCGGAGGTCGAAGGCATTGAACGTCCGCTATCGCTGCCATGTTGATCCACAGATGAAGGATTACTCGCAGTCGGAGGGAACACTCTGCCCAAGAGACTGTCCGAGCGGGCAAATTGAGGCTGCGAAATTGACTGCATAGGGTTAGTGCCGGGCCTGGGAGGCGGCACAGACATCGCTGGTTGGAGGGATGAATTTGGGTGACCAGACCCACGCTGATTCGATGGACGAGTTTGCTGAGAACTGCGATTACCTCGGAAACCAGACAGAGGAGCAAGGGTGTCCAGCTGGTCCTCCAGCGGAGGTGAGCGATGCCGATCTTCCCGACGTCTGGACGAGGTCAGGATGGGTTGCGGTGGTGGGTCGTCGAAATCGTAGTTATCGTGTTCGAAAAGGAGACTCCTCTCTGCACCGAAATCTTTCGACCTAGGATGGCGGGACTTCGACCGGGACTTAGACTTCCGTTGTTTCGACGGGTGGGGAGTCAGCCGCGGTTCTTCCTCTATGTCATGACCAGATTGAGACACGCGACTATAGATATTCTTCCACCAAGACCGTTGAGGTTTGTGCCCGGGAAGACCCTCTAGATCGTGGGGCGGACCAATATGCCCACGGCCGGGTATGTCTGGGGCAAGCAAGGTTAGCGAAGATTTAAGTGAAGAGAATATAGCATCACATACGGGAGCCATAGCCACGACGCTCAAGTTCCTTCTCGATCTGAACTTCGAGGGCTTCGCTTTTCTCCCGCCTATCACGTCCCGGTATTTCTAGCCATGGCGGAGTTTCCATCACAACACGCGACGGTGCCAAAAGCTCTTTCTCATCATCGTCCTTCGAATCTTTGTTTGTTGGAAGATTGGGCTGTCTTGGCCGGTCAAAGACCGTTTCGTAATGTGCGATGCGTCTGGCACCGTAGTCAGGCGCTGGCTCGCGGCCGCGCATTCTGTCTATCATGTATCCCCATCCCGCGCGAATCTCGCGGAACGTTTCACGAAAGTCGAAGGCATGGCCTAGTGCGCGCAGTCGAGGCGTGGGCGTGGGCGGGGGTGCCTTAGACTTGGGATCGTGAAACGGCTTGTAAGGTTTATACGAGAATGCGCTCAAGTGGAGGAATCCAAAAAGCCTGAACTGCAGATTAACGCTGATCGCAAAACAAAGATGACATTACAAACATCATTTCGAAAGTTTCGGCCAAGGCAGCTATTCCGATATTGATGTCCTCCGCAGTCATGTACTCAGTCTAATTTGGGTCGGAATTCATCTCGAATGATAGACAGGGCACGTACATCTTTCACAACACCAAACAGGGTCAGACATGAGAGCAGCGTTGCCTGCCAGAAGGTAAGGAATACTGGGCAAACACATTAGTACGTCGCAGTGACGGAAACTCTACAACCCACCAACAGCCTTGATGGCGAAGAGCTTCATCAGAGGCTTCTGCGGGGCAAGGTAGGCCGAAACCGGGATGTACAGCTGTATCAAACAGTACATGGCGATGGACACAGATATCGATACTATAGCGAGGATCTGGATCGCAACTCGGGTCAGGGCCAAGGGATGAAGAGATAGAGCAAAGATCGTACATAGATGTATGCAAACCGCGGGCTGAAACTGCCTTCGCAATACCAGCCAATGTAATTTAGTACGACAGCGGCCAAAGTAGTGCTAGAAATTGATGAGAACCGTTTAGATATCCAAAGCCGAAGAGTTACGTGGGCCGAATCACACAATACTGCAGCACTCCATACTTCATGAGCTGGAGAAAGTACACTGGGGGCATCGATGGTCGGCAAGGATGTTGATGATATCCACGGGAATATACTTACAACCATCCTGACGGTCATGGTCGGCAAGGAGGTTCATAATATGCAAGGGAACAGACTTACAGCGGGTTTAGCCTTGATAAACCCTAGAGGGAACATCCACTTCCTGGGCTCTTTACCGTTCGCAATGGCCTCAGCATCGGCTGCTCGTGATAGACCGACTTTGTGAAAGATAGCCTTCTGATCATCTGGATTTGGCGAAAGATATGTGAGGAGAAGGTAGAAGAATGCTGTTAACACGGTAGACTCGTATCCATCGCGAATGAGAAGAAGCGGGGTGGAATGGCTCTAAAACGGTGTGAAACTGACCCCGGAACATCAGGAGATGTTAAAAGCTACATACCCACCAAAGATACGATGCAAGACTGATGATGGCGTATAGTGGAACCATAAACAGCAGTCGTACGATGTAGCGTTGTTCTTTTTTCTGAAGGAAAAATTTATCTCATCACGCACGCCATGAACAATGAGGAAAATCTGCCGCACATTGGTGTACCACATGAGGTGCTTGTTAACGAGCCACAGAGAGGTAATCGTTGCGACGACAGTGAAGAACCCCGCAATAATCCAGCCAACCTGAGTGCCGCAACAAGTCAGAAAGGTTCAGAGGGATCAGCTTGGGAACGGACATGATGCGCTGAAATTCGATGAGCTTGAATAATTGTCACGGTATTTCGTAGACGTACCTTGAAAAACCAGATTGCCATTCTGAAAAAGAGAAGGCGGCGTCTCTGCTGTTTTCACGGGACAAGCGGTCGAGTTGCTCATTGTGCCCCTCTACACTACGAAGCGATAGATGAGCTGTGAGTCGATCAAGAGTTCGTAAGGTCGTGAGGGTCGGAGTCAGGAAGTATAGGTGAGTTGGAGGAGGTGTCGCAGGGGGACGCGAGCCTGTACGCTTGAAGTACGGAGCTCTGGCGCTAAGTACGAGTCGAGATGACCGACGCTGCTTGAGAACGCTAAGAACCTCACACGCCTTACGTCATCCGAGATCAGCTTTCGGTCTTTGCCGGCCCGATCGCGTTTCGTGCACTTGGTCAAGGAAAGCCATGTTTAGAGTTCCCTCTTCGTCTGAATTGCTTCCTAATATCATCTTGGGCCTCCACGCGCTCACAAGGAACCAATATCCCTTCCCGCTCTTCTCTTCGTCACATTCCAAGTCGGCCCGCTCGTTATCGCTGCTTAGGCATGCTCAAATTCCACTCTGTGAGAGTCTCAACCGCATTTCAGGGCTTTCAGTGCTTCGGACCCGCTCGTCATCTCCTTCCTCTATGCTCTCATGTGATGCATGTGGTTCTCTTCGAATTCTTTTCTCCGATTCCGTTCTAATTTAGCTGCTGTCTATAAAATGCGCCGCGCGGAATTGCCCCACCATCGCTCAAAATGCGGCGTTTTGTCTTTTGCCTTACTCTCATCTGTTCCTATGCGTTCAAAGGCGTTTATTCATTTGGTGGAGCTACGGAAGCGCTCACCAATGCCATGGACATCCAACGCGAACAAATAGAAC
Organism: Favolaschia claudopus; assembly: GCA_037176885.1. NCBI lineage: Eukaryota > Fungi > Basidiomycota > Agaricomycetes > Agaricales > Mycenaceae > Favolaschia > Favolaschia claudopus. The sequence continues at coordinate 1,377,343 of JAWWNJ010000004.1, read as the reverse complement.
GTTTTGCTGATTTTTTGGGTCCTATGAATGCTGCCTCATCGACGCATGCCAAGAGGGAGTCCACTATCACCTTCTCCAATCCTGCGGCGGAGCAATTCTTCGTCGACGGGACAAAAATTCCTCTTGGTAACTTCATTTAGCACATCGCTTTCTCTACACGTTCTGAGATGTACCCAAGTCAACTTTGACGCTGGGCCGTCCTGGAGCGGTCTGATGCCTATCTCTGGCGACCCGAATGAGACTCGTAAACTTTTCTTTTGGTACCTTTCCACACTTTCACCCTTAGAGAAACATTCATGATACATCAGGTTCTGGCCAACTAACAATCCCGCTAATACCAAGGATCTTCTCTTCTGGACTAATGGTAAGTATTGGTTCTGTTCGATGTTGTGAGTTGATTTTTGATTCCGTCAAGGCGGCCCCGGTTGTAGCAGTCTTGAAGGTTTCTTGCAAGAGAATGGCCCAATTTGTTGAGTTTCTGTCTGTATTCATGATCAACGTCCTCATGTTCTTTAGCGTGGTCTTGGGGACAGGCTGAACCAACACCGAACCCTTGGTCGTGGACAAATCTCTCGCATGTCCTTTGGGTGAGTAGCATCTCGCAGTCCTCCATTGAAAGGTAAGACGTTTGACTTTGACCTTTTTCTCTAGGTGGAGCAGCCAGTCGGTGTAAATTGCGACCTCTCAAGCAGTGTATCACCGCCTGATATCGTTGTAGACCGGCTTCAGTCAAGGCGCTCCTAATATCACCAATGACGATCAGCTTGCGGCTGAAGTAATGGGCTTTTTAGAACAATTTCTCGAAGTTTTCTCCGAGTTGAAAGGCAACAACTTCTGGGTGTCAGGAGAGAGTGTAAGTTGCACCTTTTTTTCTCTCCTGTTGCGGAGTTGACAACCACTCCTCCTAGTATGCAGGATTTTGTACGCCTCAAACTCCGCACGGGGACAGTACTCATCATGCCAATAGACGTTCCTTATATTGCGAACTGGATCTATGAACACCCCGCCGGTCTCGACCTCGACCTGAAAGGAATTTGGATTGCTGATCCGTACAGTCGTCAACCGAGTTCGCCAGCATAAATGTCTAACTGCTGCGCAGGAGTTTGTCGTATGGCGTTGTACAACAGGAAATTCCGGCTCTTCGCTTTGCACGGGTGAGCTGCACATAGATGCGCACTGCATACACACCTTTCTGAGTGATTGATCCAAGGCGAACCAAAATTTATTCCCCTTCAACACCTCTTTTTGGAACCAACTGCAAACCATCTCGGACAACTGTGGTTATACAGACTACCTCGATGATTTCGTCACGTATCCTCCCAAGGGACAGCTTCCGCTGCCTAAGGGTACGAATGGGACATTCTCCGCCACCGCGGCTTGCAGAATTCATAGCCCAATCCAGCGTGCTGTTGGAGTGTTTGTCTTTTGTTCCAAGTTGACATTCTGCAACTGAATTTCGTTCAGTCTTAATCCTGTCTTCAATGTCTATCGGTATGAAAACCCTGCCGTTGACAGGAAAATAAGTGCTGACCCAGAGATCACAGTGTGAGCGATACCTTCCCAAACTTGTGGAGTGTGCTGGGATTTCCTCGTTCCACTCAAGAATTCATCTACTTCAACCGGTAGGTTTTGACTTGGTAATGATTAATCCAATTTCAACTTGTTGCTTTTTTTTCAGAACTGACGTGAGCCAATCCTTCTTACGCGCTCTTGATCCTATCTTCATGTTGTCTACAGGTTCAGGATGCTATCCATGCTCCACATATAATGTGGGAAGCATGTAGCTCGCGGAGCGTATACCTTCCTGGCGGGGATCAAAGTATTCCATCGACTCTGAGCGTCCTCCCTAACGTCATCGAGAAAAGTTTGCGGACTGTCATTGTTCATGGTCTTGCGGTACGTTTGTAGGATCCGTCTGCGACGAGTTACTGATTGGACGGTGTCCATCCAGGACTTTATCCTTGTGGCCGAAGGCACCCGCATAGCTATACAGTGCGTGAAAACATGGCTATTGAACTATCATATAATTCTCATAACTCGTAGAAACATGACATGGGCTGGTGCACAAGGATTCCAAACGCCCATTGAGCCTGAATCTTTCACCGTTAAGAACTTCGGCACATTCGGAAATAGCCACACGGAGAGAGGCCTCACTTGTGCGCTGCATTGAGTATCTCCATTGCAATGTGCTAATTCTCTGTCGCGTTCTGTAGATGTCGAGTTTTACTATTCCGGTGAGTCTAACACCAATACCTCGATCTCCGTCCCGAGCTAAATAATATCGCTTTAGGGCATATGACACCACGTAAACTCCTTGGTTTTATTTATTATTTGGGGACTGTGCTCACAATCATTGACCTAGAATTCGTACCCTGGGCCGCTTTTAATACCATTGCGTACCTTCTAGGAAAACAACCGTCGCCCTCGACTTGATCTGGGCTGTACATCGAGCGCTAACAGTTTTCTGTGATATAGTGTTGTGTATATACGGAATTGAACACAGTTTTTCCGTTTTCTTTCGATAAATTTGAGGAGACAAGTGTTAGCTACCTTCCTCCGGCACGGTCGAGTTGCTCTCAACTCGCTGCGCTCACCGGCCGACCTATGTTCGGTCTTATACTACAGATATGGTCACACAGCTTGTGTCAAGTTAACGTGAACGCGTGAACGGCCAATCGTTGAGTGACCGGGGGTCTACCTGAGTCTACATCTTTTGGACTTCTACCTCTTGGAGAACCATAAGAACCAGGACACTATCTTGTCCTACACTTTCCTCCGATCCACCATGACAGCTCCTTCACTCCCCCAAAATCTGGCTGGTCAACTAGATGTTCTCATGATCGACAATTTCGACTCGTTCACTTGGAATCTATACCAGCAGATATGCCTCCTGGGTGCAGACGTTACTGTTATCCGAAACGACGCCATCCCAGCTTCCCTACTGCCCAAACTCAAAATTAGGGTCCTCATCATCTCCCCAGGTCCTGGTCACCCCCAGACAGATTCCGGCATTTCCAAAGCTGCCATCGAATATTTCCAAGGCAAAGTTCCAGTGTTGGGTGTATGCATGGGCTTGGAGTGTATTGTTGATCTGCACGGTGGTCAGATTGGGTGAGGGAATGTGGTATCTCCTTGTTACACGACAATTGACTCCTAATAAGTTACGCTGGCGAGATTAAGCATGGCAAAATCAGCCGTGTGCGTCACGATAATCGAGGATGCTTTAAAGACATACCACAAGGTATCAAATCAACGCGGTACCACTCGCTCAGTGCTGCGACCACGACTTTACCGCCCGACCTTGCTATTACGGCTTTGACTGAAGACTCGGGAGTTATCATGGGCGTACGACACCGGAAATTTACCGTCGAGGCAGTTCAGTATCATCCTGAGAGTATTCTCTCAGAGGGCGGGGACGAGCTCATCCGAAATTTCCTGGCTTTGAAGGGGGGAACTTGGGAAGAAAATCCTGATTCGAGAGTTCACGACGTATCACTTCCGGCGTTCCCGGCGGAATCCTTACCCATCGCAGTCAGCGCCGCTAGTGCCGCAAAAATACCATCCATACTCGAGAAAATATACGCGCAGCGTCTACAAGACGTGGCTGCCGCACAGAAGACACCGGGCTCGACTCTAGCAGATCTGGAGACCCTTCTATCACTAAATATCGCCCCTCCTTTAATACCCTTCCTCCCACGACTCCGCGACAATTCAACTGGTCGCCCCTCGCTTCTGGCAGAAATCAAACGCGCATCACCATCAAAAGGTCCCATTTCATTATCAACTTCCCCCGCATCACAGGCTCTTACCTATGCCCTTGCCGGCGCCCATACCATCTCTGTCCTTACCGAGCCCAAGTGGTTCCTTGGGGCGCTACAGGACATGCTTCATGCGCGTCTCAGTGTCGCCAACCTTTCCAATCGACCCGCCATCCTCCGCAAAGATTTCATCCTCAGTCGCTATCAGATATTAGAATCTCGCGTCTGGGGCGCGGATACCATTCTACTAATTGTTAGTATGCTGCCAGAAGCTCTCCTCCGTGATTTGTACGCGTACAGTCTGGAGCTGGGAATGGAACCTCTGGTTGAAGTGAACAATGCGAAGGAGATGGAGCTCGCTCTTTCACTTCCAGTCAAAGTCATTGGCGTCAACAACCGTAACCTGCACGACTTCAATGTAGACATGGGCACGACCAGCCGGTTGAGCGAAATGGTCAAGGAGAAGGACGTGATTCTTTGTGCGCTAAGTGGGATTTCTACCCCTCGGGACGTCGATAAATATGCCGCTGAGGGCGTTGGCGCGGTCCTTGTTGGTGAAAGTTTGATGCGCGCAACAGACACTGCTGCGTTCATTCGTCATCTGCTTACAGTGCCAGATCTGACTTCGCAGGCGCCAGCTTGGCAAGGCGAGTCGCCACTGGTCAAAATCTGCGGTGTTCGGTCTACCGACGAGGCTCTTGCCATAGCGGAAACTGGTGCGGACATGATCGGTCTGATGTTCGTCAAGAAGTCGAAGCGGTATGTCGACATCGAGACGGCGAAAGATATATCCGAAGCAATCCACTCTCTCCGCTTCTCGACCTCGACTCCCTCAGAGAGTTCCAAGGGCACGAATAGCTCCCCTTGGTTCACCGCCCACGCTACTCGTCTTGCGTCAACGCCAGGGCGGCCACTGGTGGTTGGTGTATTCCAGAACCAGCCTCTGGAAGACATTCTACACGCTGTTGCCTACACGCAGCTCGACATTGTCCAATTGCACGGCTCAGAGCCGATAGATTGGGCACGCCAGATCCCCGTCCCTGTCATCCGCGCCTTTCATGTCGACAAAGACGGCAAAGGTGTCGAAGGTATCACTCGCGGTGGTGCCCATCAGTACATCTTGTTGGACAGCGTCAGAGCAGATGGTAGTGGAATGAGCGGTGGAACGGGTCAGGTCGCTGATTGGGAATTCGTGAAGAGTGTGGTCGATGCAGGGGAGATCGTCACGAATGGAGGAGCTTCTTACAAGAAAATAACACAGACGGCGTCGACGACCTCTCCCGCAACCAATGCCGAAGATCCTGCGTCGGCGGCCCCCCCTGCCACACCAACACCCGCCGTCAACGGTGCGAGCAACGGACACATCCCTCAAGATAGTTCATCCCCTCCCGCCGCTCCCTCGAAATACCCTCTTCCCGTTTTCCTCGCCGGTGGTCTGACAGCCGACAACGTAGCTTCCGCCATCGCGCAGGTGCGGCCGTGGGCGGTCGACGTTAGTGGAGGTGTTGAGACCAAGGACGGCGCCGCCAAAGATATCAACTTGGTGAATGCTTTCATTTCTAACGCTCGAGGCTGGGCCTCTGCAGGGCAGGTCGCAGAAAGTGAGCCCAGTACATCAGAAGAGCAGCCGGCCTCAGCATAATGTACAGTTTCTTCCTCGGGTTCATCATCCTGTAGATCTTGATTTTTCCACCTCAGTCATGTAGTACATGTGCAGACCATATATATGTAAATGTTGTTGAACCTAAAGCCTGAGAACAGCGGCGCGCAGTACAGTATTTTAAATATATCGAGGGTATACCTGTCCACTGAATATTTCAACCGCGAGCGAGATGAGTGCCTGCGAGCTCGCGTTCGAGTTCCTCGCTTGGGTCGTCCATGGTGGGGGTAGGCGGCCGGGGAGCGTGCGGTGCAGTGTAACCAGAAGTGGTGCCGTGGAAAGGTCCATGCTCCTGTATGGGGGAGTTGATGATCTCCTCTCGGGTTGGGATGGGGAGACTAGACAAAATCCTCAACAGACTGTTTGTTTCCAGTCAACGATTCACGTACCTGTCTTGTCGGCGGACTTGTCCTGCGGCTCTTGCCTGTGCGCGGACTTCGCTGCGGAAAGCGTTCACCTCATCGACAATGAGCTTCTTCATGCCTTCGATGCTGTCTTCCTCTTCAAACCCGAAATCAAATTTCTGGAGCATGATTTTAGCCTGAGTTGGATTTGTTAGAACAAGATGCTCACAGATTCGCAGATTGGCTCATCAGCAGGGTCGTGCCACACTTGGAGGTAAGGGTGCGCCAATGCCTGCTCACAGCTGATACGCTTGGCGGGGTCAAAGCACAACATCTGGGAGAGCAGATCTATTGCGAGAGGGTTGGCGTGCGGGAAGAGGGTGGAGAAAGGAACCCGTGGCTTGATAGGCAGGGAGCGAATATAATCTTGGGCCTAGTAACAGTGAGACCACTGAACCCCCCAAATTGTTAGCAACATACACGGGGTGAGCCCACACGGCGAAGAGTATCTTCCGAGGGCGTGCCCAAGTAGTGAAGGATTTGGTTGAGCTGATCTACATAGCTGCAGAATACTATCAATCACCGCCACACGAAAGAAGTCGACGATAGCACATACTCTCGCCCCTTGAAGATGGGTTTGCCGCCGAGAAGTTCGGCAAGGATGCATCCAACGGACCACACGTCTATAGCTGTAGTCTGCGGCCGCTGTTAGGAGAATCCACGGGAAAACATAAAAAATGAAAATCGTACGTAATTGGCAAAACTGAGCATAATTTCGGGCGCGCGGTACCACCGAGTAGCCACGTATTCGGTCATAAAGCCTTGGTTTCCGGCAGCCTTGGATGTTCCACCTCCAGGTGTGTACCCCCTCGCAAGTCCAAAGTCACAGATTTTGAGCTCGCAATCGGCATTGACAAGAAGGTTTCCGGGCTTGAGATCACGGTGTAGAACATTGGCGGAATGGATGTACTTCAGCCCGCAAAGAGTCTGATACAGGAAAGATTGGAAGTGGGCATCTGTTAGAGGCTGTCCGGAGCGAATCTGCGTGAAGATTGGGTCATCAACACAAGAAACACTGGAGGTTGAAATAATCAATTCACAATCGCGTGCAAATCGGCTTCCATTAGCTCTTCCTAAATGACGTTCAGAGAGTGGGGAGGAGGTAGAATTGGTGCATACATAGAGATAGACCTCATCGAAGTTGCCATTGGGTTGCATAACAATGTCCATATCGTACAGACATGTTATCTGAGTCGCTGATCAGCATGAATCTCGAACTCGGACGAAGAGTAGTATACGTTTTTGTGGCCGCGGAAGTGGTGCAGGAGTCTAACCCCGAATCAGTCGAGGTTCTCATGGCGAAGTTCGGGACACATACCGAATCTCTCTCAGACATCTTTTTGTGAGAATACGCTTGCGACTTGAAGTCAAACGGCCGTGGATAATGCTCAAACGTTGAGACGTACCTTGGTGTTGATGTTGGTGATTTTCTTGATAGCACAACCCTCTGCTGAGCGGCGATGTCTAGCAGCGACGACACATCCATAAGCACCCTGGCCAAGCTCTTTGACGAACTGATATTCGGAATCGACGACGAAGGTGGAGTTGAGGGCGGTGAAACTATGCCTCTGCATGTTGTGGGATGAGAAATGAAGGTAAGTTGGAGAGAGTTGAGTAGACTTGTTGTGGTCCTTAATCAAGATTTCTGAGCGTCTAAATTTGTCAGGGCGATGCTGATTTCCCAGGATGCGATGACCGTTTCTACGATGCGCCCGTCGTTTCAGCTGTGCAACTGTTTCAACTTGAACTCATTCTAATCCCAACAGTAATAAAGCGTCAAACCTCGTTCTACCTTGGTTCTACTTCGTTCCAGTCAAGGCTGCGAAGCGAATCGCGCGCATCAACTATAGGCGACTAATATCTACCCGATGTGACACATAGCGAACGAACTTTACCCGACCGTTGACCTTGAGGCTTCACTAATTTCTTGCTGAATTTCGGGACTGGCAGTACATCACCTCAAAGCATGTTCTGCGAGCACTGTGATTTTATACGATCACACAAACCTCTGGTTGGATTGACGAATCGCCGAAGAACTTGAAGATTCAGCTGCAATTCCACTGGTATTCGACCCCGACGTCCCCTTCAAGTTCTCCGCGTCTCCAGCTCTGATCCCCGTTACTCTGACCCAATGTACTGGCAAATTGGCTGTGGCCGGCTGGGCTTCCTGTTCGGCGTCTTGTTGAGGAACACCTATAAATTCAACTTCACTTGTAACGGCCTCTTATCAAGGTCTTTTCGCTGATACTATGGGTGCAAAGTATCTTTTCTGTCTTCCTCTACGCCTTGGTGTTTCGCTCATCTCAATCACCCAATTCCTAACCACTGGAGCTCTGTCTGGTGTGCTCACTTTCTTGCTTATTCGAGATGCCCAAGGTCGCCCCATTTTTTTCAAAGACGATGAGCATGGTATACATACCCATTCTCCAGCGGCTAGTTAATGCTAAACAATGAATATTCACACAGACAGAAAGTTCGTTTTTCATTTTTCATCAAAGACTCGAACTGTTGGAATCGTCTTGGCCGTGGTCTGGGGTCTCACTGCCATTATCTCTTTTCTGGGGTACGCCACGGACTGCATACCGTCTTGTACGCATGGTCTCACAGCTGCTGCAGTTTTCTCGGGGCCATTCTGAAGAAAGCTTCTTATGTCCTGATGTATTCCGCCCTGCTTCGCTTGTCCCTGGCTCTACAGGTTGCCGTTTCAACCGCGTATCTTGTCTTCTTCTTCACAGACAAGAAGGACTTCAAGAAGCTCTGTGCCGCCGGTTCGAGCAGCTCGAATGCAGTTGATGATTGTGACAACCTGGCAAACAACGTGGACAAAAACGCCTGGAAAGTCGTCGTGTCCGCCGTCGTTCCTATTGTCATCCAGTCGTGTATGCATCTGTCCGAAATTCTCCTGCACCTTTCTAACCTATACACATGTAGATGGTGTTTACATCGTCTTGTCCTATGCCAGAAAACTTCGTGATCAGGAACATCTGAAGGAGTCCTTCGGGTTCCGAGGTAGAGGATATGCGCCGATTGCCGAGGAATCCCTTCCGCTCACCAACCACACCTCCCACCCTTACGCCGATAACTCTTCTTCGATTGGCCAGAAGTAGCGCTCTGTAGATTGCTCCTGGAGACATGTTCCGTTTGTTGTTGTAATTATGTGTTCAATTACTTTCAACCTTGTATTTGGTCTGTGAGCACACACACTTTTAGTAAGTAACTAAGTTGGTAGCAATAGTTGGCCGACATTGTTGATTTGAAAGATCGGCGGGCGCGGGGCGGGAATAATGCCGAGCGCCGCCTCGCACCGCATTTATGTTATGCATGCAAATCATCTTTTTCCCGAATCAACCGGGTCTTGGCGGCGATTATTGACTTGAAATTCGAGGAAAAAATTGAAGCGCACTTTGCTTGCACCTTGCTTGCACCCAGTACATTCGTTGAGGTCGCCCCTGATCGGCAGCCAATTTCCTTGGTCGCTTGCCCCTCACTGTACACCGCCATCTCATAAAAATGCTGTCCAGTGCAGAACACCCGCCGGCCACCAAGCCTGAGTCACCGCCACTGCCTTGAGGATCGACATCATCCCGCATGTTTAAAATCGCGCGGCATTATGCAGAACCCTTCACTCCGTCCTCCTTCCTTCCTTCCTTCCTCCTTCTTACCAACCTTCGATGGGCGCGAAATACCTATGCTGCTTGCCTCTGCGCCTCGGTGTTCTGGTCATCTCCTTTCTACAGTTCCTCTCCGGCGTTGCAGTTTCTGGACTCTTAGCGGCTGCTCTCATCATTAGTTGTATGTCCATGGCCCTGTTTTCTTGCCGTACCGTTCTGGACAAATCGCGACAGCCAAGGATGAGCATGTAGAGAAGATAACGGGGCGAACGCGCACCGTAATGATTGTGCTCAGCGCGGTATATGGCTTGGCCGGTCTCATTTCTCTCATGGGGTTCGTGGTTTTGTTTCGGCTCTTGGCATAAATTCGACGCTTATAGAAACCGATATGCAGCTTCATTGGGGCCATTAGAAAAAAGGAGGGCTTTGTGAAAGCATTCCTGAGACTCATACAGATCTTCTTGGCCGTTCAAATTGCTGCTGTTGCTGCCTACTTCATCCTTTATTTCGTCGACAAGGACCAATTCAAAAAACTTTGTATCGGCGATTCAACAGACCAGCACATAATTGATGCTTGCAATTCATCAAGCAAGCTCAATCTATGGGTGTTAATCGTGGCGTCCGTGATTCCCATCCTCTTCAGCGCATGTAAGTTTTAGTTCTTAGCTGTCCCCAACTCTAGCGTTGACCTGGTTATTCTTGTAGATGGGGTTTACATTGTTGCTGCATACGCCGCGAAATTGCGAGAAGGCGACGCATACGTATACAACCCTGGATACGTTCGGGTTGGCGAGGAGTCGCACCCGTTAACCTATCAACCACCGGCGTACCCTTATGCCGATAATTCTCAGAAAGTCTGAGCCGAGTACTGTAGATCTTGAACATTGAACATCGCTGTTTCACAATGTAATTATACTTGCAATATCCATGCTTCAACACGACACAATTGCTTCATCACTGCATCTTCGAATGTCATTTTATTGCTAGCGGTGTGTGTCTACTCAGCTACCTCCCCCTTCTTCAGCGCCTTTAGCCGTTTCCTCTCCTTCTTGGCTCTTTTCCGTTCCTCCTCTTCGTCAACGGATTTGACCTGCGGCTCCTCTTCATCCTTGGTCTTTTGTTCCTTCTTGAGCGCCTTCAACCGCTTTCTCTCCTTCTTCGCCCGTTTCGTTTCCTCTTCATCCACCGCATCAGCGTTAGAGGCGTCCTCTGCGTCCTCCCGGTGCTTCTGCCGCTTATTCTTCCCCGAAGTCTCGGTAATAGCTACCTCCGACTGATCGACCGAACGTCGTTTGCCTTTCTTATCCGTGCGCTTGCCAGTGTCGGCGGTGTCTGACACGGCCTTCTCATCTTTGACTTCCGCAGAAGACTCCTTTGCGACAGGCAGAGTCGAGGATGCGGAGAAAAACGAAGCCATCATCGATGACTTGAAGCCCCCCAGTCCGATGCGGGCTGGTGGTTCTACAGACTCCTCCTTCACTGCAAATTGTACGCGAGACGAGCCAAGACCACCTCGGGGTGCATCATAGTCGATTTCGGATTTGATAGCATCGGAAGGTGTTGTTACGACGGAGCCGGATTTACCTGCTTTCGCGAGGAGTTTGTCCTTGAAATAATCTGAGACGGATTTCGTAGACGTCGTGAGCTTTTCCAGTGTAACGTCGTCCCCGCAAGGAGTCACGGATCCATTCGGGGAAGCGGTTGGCGTAGAGACGTCACTCGCCGCAGTGGGAGCTACACCCAGGATTTCAGCTATCGCAGCAGCAGACTTGGAAGCAATGTTTTTGGCGGCGATAGCTCGAGCACGATGCCTTCAACAATTCATTCAGTTCAAGTTTCGTATAATGGGAATTATCTTTCTTACGCTCGATGCCGGGGAACAACTGGCTTAACGGCCTCGACAGCACCCACAACCTCAGCCTCTGTCACCGGTTCAGATTTTCTCCGTTTTTTCTTGACCGCGGGCTCGTCTCCGTCTTGCCGTTTACGCTTCTTGTATTCTTCAGCCAATGCATCAGGAACAGGCTCCTCTTTGACTTCTGGAGTCGCGTCTGCGTTCAAACGTTCGAGCAAGCGTTCGAAATCTTTATTTTGCTTCCAGGCAATGCCATTGGGATCTCTCTGGTGGGCGGCGCCGATTCCCATCATATCGAGTTTTTGAGACACCTTAATGTGAGACAATCGTCCGTCGCCTTCGGCACCAAGACCCTTCGATGAGTCCCATCCAAATTTCGAGAGGTAGCTGGCCCCAAATTTTGCGGCATCTGGCATGACATTTTAGCATGAAAGATGCGAGACTGGATAAATCCCAACCGTCGGCCCAGGTCAGGTTGCGAGGGTCGTGCCCGATGCGTTGTTTTGTCTTTCTCTCTGAAAGACCCATCGTGCGTTGGTGAAAGCAGCAGCGAAAACAAAGTTTTGGCACAGCCACCTGCTACTCAATCTGATCGGCCCGACAACCCGAGCTTGGACTTTCTCGAATCTGTTCCCCCGAGTCATGTAGTACTGTGCTGCTCGTTTCCCGCCACCATGGCCTCTGCGGAAACTCCACTTCTTATTTCCGGAGCTGAGCTGGCCCATGAACAAATCTACAAGCGTTTTTCGCCAGCCCGAAAACGGGTAATCGTGGCTCTCGTCAGTTGTAGCGCAACCCTCCCGAGTAAGACTCAGAGTGCGGCGGATCTGGGTCTCAACTAATGAGCACATCTAATATTTCAGTGTTTGCCTCTGGCTCTTTCATTCCATCTATCCCGCAAATTTCCAAAGATCTCAATTCCACCGGACCTGTTGTGAGGTAGCGCGGTTTTTTCCCATTTTACTAGATCGTGATTCAAGCGAGAATTGGAAAGTTTCGCTGTCAGCTTATCCATATGCGGCGCGGCCTTGGGCAGCATGATATTCGCCACTTACTCCGGATTTTGTGTGTGCCAAGAATTCTCTGAGACTCGGTTCTTCTAAGGAGTATGGT